>JAVTVJ010000040.1:2597500-3197500 GCA_034509425.1 Eopsaltria australis
CTCTTTGAATGACTTTGCATTTACTTTTAGTAAAGGAGCAAGTCATGCAAATACATAAACCCCCGGTTTGCCTGCCTCTGGCCTCACACTGCCTCAGCTGGACAGAGAGGAATGCTGCTCCCTGTTCCTCTGTGCTGGGCACTGAGGGTGGATGTACCACATGGAACCTGGTTGGACATGCCTAATCCAAGTGTGCTTCATCTCAGCCCAGAAAATACCTCTATGAGGGACTGTTTCCATCCTGTGTCTACACAGAAGTAAAAATCTACAATACATCCCACTGTGGGGGGCAGTGAGTGAGCAGCTCTGAGGTTCTTAGGTGCTATCCAACACAATTTTTTTTGCTACCTGGGATGGGACATATAGGGCTCAAGATAATGTTTGACCAGAGTTTGCTAAGGGGAACCTCTTACACCTGTTTAGCTATTGTTGGTCGTGATGTTGACTTATTCACCCTGGATGCAGGTTTATTTATTCCCTTACCCACTCCCTCTCATGCTCAAGAGTAAACATGACAATTTGAGAGCTTGTTGAAGGCTGGGTTTGTCTTCTGCAGTTGGCTGTGCTGTGTAGCACTTGGTGGTGTTTTCCCTTGGAGAACTATGATGAAAGCACTGGCCCTGAGCCTAATCTGGTATTTGGGCTCTGCATTGCTGCTGTCCCAGTACTTTGGGAACCATCTTGTGGAGATAATTAACAATTACACCTTTTCTCTCTTTCCCTCTGAGAGACAGTTTGTGGAGGAAACACCGGCACCTTCCCCTTCACCTCCTGCAGGGCAGTTGCTTTCCACCTTGTTAGAATGACTCCAGTATTTTGAGCTCTCCTGGGTAATCAGAATGTTCACATCAGTGTGTCTCAAGAATCTGTATCCAGCTTTTTCTAGGATTAACTGAGAATTTAGGAATACTATACAGGGATATGCCCTGAGGCTGTGTGGTCATGGGTGGCAAGGTGTCTAGAGCAGTTTTTACCTCTGGTGGTGTGGGACCTGACCCCAAACAAGTGCAGGATTCTGAAAAAGTGACAGTACGTTCGAGAAAAGGATGCTCCGGTTGTGCTAAACGGACGCAGCTTCTCACACTGTGCTGGGCCTGGCCTAACCCTGCCAAGAACTGTTCAGCACCCTTAAAGGGCAGAGATGGTCTCTGGGTCTGAAGACAACAAAAAGCACCATGACTAAGCCAAAGACCCACCTCTCAACTCTATCAGTTACCCCTATAATCAAGAAGAAACAGTGGAAGCAGAAGTCAATTCCCTCAGTCAGGGAAAAATCTTCGCCCAAGAGGGAGCAGGAGGAGGAATTGGAGAGGCAGCCTGCTGTGCAGCAGAACAATCACATGAACAGGAGGGGAAAGAGATAGAAATCATGAACAAGGCCAAAATCATTAACTCCTTATCCCTGAGTAAGCTGCAAGATACACATAAATATTATAGCCATCAGCCTGGTGAGCTAATTATCAGCTGGCTGCTGCAGTGCTGTGGTACTGGAGCCAACAGTCAGGAATTAGAGAGCAAGGAAGCCCAGCAGCTGGGATCCCTCATGAGGGACTGGGGCTTCAACAAAAGGATTGGAAAAGGAGCAAAAATCAAGAGCCTCTGAAGGCAGCTTGTGTTGAGTGTGAAGGAGAAGTATCCCTTTGAGAAAGGTCTTGTAAGCTATTAAGGCAGGAGTGGACAACCACTGAGAGTAGTATCCAGTGTGTGAGGGAATTAGCAGTGGTAGAGTATAAACTCTACAGCAGCCTGGCATCAACAACCAGGCATCTAAAGACCCGGATGAAATCCAGTGCCTGTGGTCCCTGTGGTGGAAGTTTGTGTGGAGCACATTGTATGCCAGCACCTGGTGCTTGTGACTTGGCCAGATGTCATGGCCCCAGCTGTGGGTAGATTGGCCAGTCTGCTCCAGCACTCAAAGAGAATCTCTCCCTCCCACCCCTGCAGCCTGTGTCTCAGCTGAGGAGAGACTGTCCCAAACAGCTCCAGCTATTCAAAGACCATGTGTCTCCCTCCTTCTCCCTTCCAGCCACCACCTAGGCTGGCAAGGGAGCTGTTCTCTGCTCAGGGGGGAGGGTACCATGCAAATATCTGTGTGCCACCCTGTGTTCTGCCTGCATTACCGTGAGGAGAGCGTGGGGCAGTGGGATGCCTCAGATGTGGAAGCTGGGGTATGGAATTGCAAGGACTTTGGTGGCCAAGAAGGGCCCATACAGGAGAATGATCACTCTGGTTGCTATTGAGCAGTTCCCCAGGCAGTGCAGAAGGACTGATGCTGCCTTTGACCCCAGTGAGGAACTTCTGGTTTGCAGAAAAAGGATCAGATAATGAATATACCATCCAGGAACTGAGGGGCCGTGCCTCTGGCCAGGTGGAGGAAAAGGTTTACCAGATTTATTGGACTGCATGGATTTGATGGCCTGGCACACCTGATCAGCTGGATTTGCTTCTCTTAATGTAACCCTCCACGTGCCTTGCCTTATTGGCAATAAAGAATGCACACATGGCCCATATTTGACTTAGTGTTAAACTTGACAGAAGTTGCTGAAAGATTGAAAAGCTCTTTTTGGCTTAATGGAAACATTAAGGAAACATTCTCTGGAGCTGCTGGGGAGTGCTTCTTGCCCCAAGCAGTGCTAAGGATGCCAGACCAGTGCTCTCAGGGGTACACCTGCTGGTGAGATCTCCCCATGGCTTTTTCTTCTGAGCAGTACTTGAATTTTCATCAGCACAAAAGGCCAACTCAGGCAACTGTGCCATGCTGCAGATTTGTCAAGGAAGTGGCTTCTGGGTCAGAGCACTGGCTGTCACTACTCTTGTCTGCTACTTCAATCTCACAAAAGAGTGAGGCACCAAACTTTCTTTATTCTTTGTAGTCTTCAAAGCCTTTTACCTGCACAGTGTCTTACAAAAAAATAAAGAGCTAAAGCTTTTCAGTCTCTCAAAGCAGTTCAAAGGAAAGAATATTTTCCAGTTCTGAAAGTCATCTGTTTTGACAGTCTTTGAATTAAATTATCTTTTTTTTTTTTCTTCACCTTTTGGAAAGCAATCCCTAAAATGTATTAATTATTTACATAATTATCATTCACGTGTTTCTATTTTAGGCTAAGCCTATTTTTCTAAAGCTAAGAGAAAGTGGCCATTAAGCTGAAACTCTTATAGCAAATGCTTTTACAATAAGCAAAAAGATAAGTACAGAGCTTGCTGTGGATTGTGAAGGGGAGAAGAGGGTGACAAACAAATTGGCATCGATACACCAAAGCCTCGTGCAGTCACCTTTGTCCCCCTTCATGCACTTGCACTTGTGCGTGACTCTGCCCGCAGCTCCTGGCGTTGCTGCCGCGTTCCCAGCCCCCGACAGCAGCCGGAGAATGCTCGGGCTCCCCCCTGTGTAAGAGATTCCTTCTCTGCAGTGCGTGAAGTCGACTTTAATTCATGCCTATTTGCAAAATGCTTTTGTCAGTGTGCATCTCTTGAGGAAAGGCAACCTTTTTCTCCAAAATAGAAATAGCAACGAGACAGTTTACCTACTAAACTGGAAAGCAGTGTTCTACCGACTTCACATGGTGAAATTGCAAGTCTGTCTGCAAGAGAAAAGAGGGATCACATCATAGGAGAACATTCCTCTTGGCCAATAGTGACAGGCAGGTGTCCCATTGGTAACTAAAACCGTAGTTCTCAGATTTATCTGATTTTTAAGAAATTTCTATGTTAAATTCCATTTGAGGCATATTTTGATATATTGTATAGGAGAATTGCAATTTTGCAGCAGCATTATAAAAAGTCTTACTTTGAAATTTCCTTCTTTACTCTATTCCACTTTGTCTTCCTCCCTTCACCCCTTGTCCCAAATATCAGAGACTGAAAATACTCTATTTTATTATTAGAACAATGGTCATCATTTTTAATTTTAAACTTGTACATAAGAGTGAATCTTTTACTTGCAACAAAAACAGTATCTTAAAACAAGAATTTTTTTATGCCTTCAATGATGACAGCAAATGACTGGCCTCAATTGTAAGGTTCAAATTTTAGCAGTTATTAAATGTCAAATTATAAAAATTAAATGTTATGCAGAAGCCATTAGAAAAATCTAAAACAAGTACCAATAGATTAGATTAAATTTTTCCCCCAGAAAAAAATATGAACACTTATTTTAAAAACCTTTACTCTCTGCAGAGGAGCGTGATGGTTTTTCTATGTGACCAGCTTATCCGAAACACAGTGTGGTTAGGAAATGAGGCATTTTTCCCTCTTGGCTAGTTTTGATGAAAGCTCTCCAAGTTGCACATTGTGTCTGAACATTTCTTCATTCATAGCATGTGCCCATCGAAAACTGTTTTCTGTTTGCAGCATTTCAGCTGTACTATTTATAAGCTCGTTGAACAATGCTACTAGAGGCTGTAAAAGGTGTGTATTTCATATGCAAATCACTAGCAATAATTTTCTACAATTACACTTAGTTGCTTGCATCATTATTTTCATAAAAATGGGTTTAGCAGGAGAACATTACAGAAAAAAATGTCAGTATTAGTAAGATTTATTTTTAATCAAATGATTTTATTTATATCCAAAGTATAAAAACTGTGAATGTCCCTACCTCTGCTCACATGCTGTAAGACCACAAGCCATATACACAGCTTTTAGATGGAATATGCTAAGCTATCTTTGCAGAAAAATAAACAGGGTTTAAACATCTAGTATTTCTTAAAGATGACTGCTGCTGCTAAAAGTGGTCACATTACTAATGATTGGAAGTACTTCTTACATAAACTTTTATGAAAATTAATTGCTTTCAATCACATTATATTGTAATAATCACTAAGCAGGTAGTTTTTTTTGCTTCTTGTAAACCCAGGTCCCCACACCTACAGTTTTTATTAAAAACTCAGTCCAGATTGACTTTTCACCAATTCCAAAGGGAAATTCCTGTTGGATAAAATGCATTCACCTTTTAAATTCATTATTGTTCTCAAAGTCACTACTGTACAGTATGACAAGGTTATACTAGATGGGTTATAAGTAAGTGGATTAAGGCATCGAGTAGCCATGACCCAGGGAGCCATGTTAATACAAATTCAGAAGGGAAGATTCCCATCCACCCAAAGAGCAAGCAGGAGTAGCTTCCCAACAGTAGTGAGGGTAAAGACTGAGAAGGGAGCGTCCCTAGGTGCTTCTAAGATAGCGACTTTTTTTTTGTGAAAAGGACTGTGTAACACGTTGGCCATGACAGAAGCAGCTGGAATTAAAAAAAATCTAGAAAGGCTGATTCAGTTTTGGGACCTGCAACAAAGAGGATTCCTACAATCTGAATACTGCTACTTTGATTTAAGAAAAGCAGATGTTTACAGACAAAAAAAAAAAAAAAAAAAAGCTAAATCATCCAGCTGGGTTCTCAAAGAAACCTAGTTTTCTACACTGCTTCACAGTTCTTTTTTTCCAATATTGTTGCAAGCATTTGAACTTACATATCTAAATGAGGTATGAGTCTATGCAAGTGGTCCAAGATATTCTTTCTCCGTATAGTGGGCAAGATATGGAGCTGAGTGTTAAGCACACAAAGGAGAGTGTGCTGTTTGTTCTTGATTGGGAGATGTAGATGTCTTTGAGAGAAAGGACTTTCCAGGCTGTATTTACCTCTTCTGGATGTAAAACAGAACTTGGCAAACAGACCTTTATGGGATAAATGTTTGATCGTTCGGGGATAGTTATGGTGTCGATAATAGGATGACTGTGCATTAAGTAAGCATTACTTCCTTTTAAATGCAAAGCTGCAAAATAGCTCACAATGGCGCAGTTCTTGGCTGAACTAACATCGAGTAAAGAGAACTGCGATTTCATTGCCAAGAGATTAAAAGAGGCTTATGCTTCCAAGAGTGAAGTTGCTCAGATTTGTCAGTTTTTAAACAGTTATAGATGCAACTGATGTCTAAGTAAACTGCTGCAGCACAGAAGGAGAATTTCAGTTGCTCACTGGGTTGAGTTACTCTATTCTTGAAGCTCCTTTACATTTCTATGCTACTCTTCCACTGTGGCTTCGATCTTATTTTTATTTTAAACTTTTATATAAAATTCTTCTTCCTTTGGTGCTCAAGTGTTACATATCTGCTGTCTTGCCAGTACACTCTGCTGCTACTTCAGGCTAGAAAAGGGTTTTCTTATAATGAGTGTTCACTTTTTTGAAACTTTGTGAGCTAAACTCTGAAGATTTCCAACCCACATGCACTTGGAGATGAACCAACTTGTTTTTAAAATCAAAAGATGCCATTTATATTCTCTATTTTGATATCCTTGATTCAGCAAGCAACACAATTATACTTCCTGCCCATCTCTGTAAAATCTAGCTAAACAGCAAATTTTGAAGTTTCCAGTGGCATATATCGTTGTATCTCAGAACAAGAAGCAGTGTTGCTATAAAATTAAAAACCCCCAGAGTACCATGTAACAATTCTGTTTCTTGAGGGGAAAAAAAAAGGCAATTATATTAACTGGCACTCTAAACCAGTGTTTCCCAGCTAGTGTAGTATTTTGCTGGCAGAACCCTCCAACACTGCTTGCAGCCACAGGAAGTTTAAAAATATAAATAAAGTTCAGATGTCTGCCACTGCTCATTTCTGCCTGGGTTACAGCAATGTATGGATATTGCCCGCAGCATGTTACTTGTTCAGTATTGTTGCCTGTGGGCCAACAGAGGTTCCAAATATTCCTGTGCAATGTGTCCATACATGTCCCTTCAGTCTGACTGGCAGTGAAGAGCATGGAGGGAGGTATGCAAAATTTGTTATCAAATTGCTTTATTTGCCATTAAATATTTTAGTTTTAAAAAAGTTGAATCATCTTACTGCAAATCAGATTGGTTAATTGGACCGATTTTTTTAATGGTGTCTTTCAGACCCTTTTAATTCAAGGCAGAAGATTTTGGAACTAACTTTTCTTTTCTTTTTTCTTTTCTTTTCTTTTCTTTTCTTTTCTTTTCTTTTCTTTTCTTTTCTTTTCTTTTCTTTTCTTTTCCTTTTCTTTTCTTTCCTTTCTTTTCTTTTTTTGTTCTTTTCTTTCTCCCAATATATTCAGTCTCTTTGAAGTTTATTTATATCAAATACATACCTAAATAATTTAAGGTGAATTCCAAGCTGCCTAATTTAAGTATCTGCCCGATCTGGGTGAGTCAGTGCCCGAGTCAGTGCCAGCCGGACACCCGCGGACCCCCTGACGTCCCTCTAGAGGGCAATCCTGCCCGTTTCATCCAGCCCAGCTGAGCCCGAGCCAGCCCGGAGGAACCCGCACTGAATATGAGACTCCATCCACTTGGCTGTCCCCGGGGACAAGCGCCCTTCCAGCAAAGGCTGGAACCGCACTCAGGTTAAGGAATTGCACTGCACTCCAGGAAACAGCCGCTTGGCTCTGGGCTGCCTGCTGCACACACAGTGTGGCTAGCAACACAACAATCACCGAAAGTCAGTCCAAGAGCAGGAGAAAGAAGTCTGGTTACCGATGTGGGCTTGTCTTTTTGCACAGGGGGCTCGTTTTCCGATTAGAGTCTCAACATAAAATGTATATAAGTTTCAAGGAACTGGCTTCACACCCCACTGTTCCTCATCTCCTTTCCTTCCGGGCTCCGTGACTCTTGCGTCTGGCTGCAAGGTGGCCTAGTTTCAAGATGCGGTGAAGTGATAGACGATATACTAGTACCATAGCAATTCTTTTTACAGAATGAAACTACCAAAATTAGTTCCTGCTGAAAGTGCTTTTGACATCTCATGCCACATCTCTGCCTACTGGGTGCTGTAGGCTATTGCAAAGATCTACAAGAAAGAAGCCTTGCTGAATGTTTCGAGTTGGATTCTTGCTTATCCCAAATGTTTGCAGCACAGGTAGCAAAAAGGCTTCTAAATTTAGGTTCATTATTCTGCTCCTTGTCGTCATACCAAGCACCAGCACACTGAGCTGTTCTGGGTCCCAGCTCAGGGACGAGCACTGCCAGCTCTGCCACCTCCCTGCCAGCCCCCGTGGTTCCTCACCTGTGCCCAGGGGAATCTCTTGCCGGTTAGTTCCTTTGAACTAACTCAGAGAAGGCATTCTCCGGGGAGGGCTGGCACCTCAGAGTTTCTACAAGTAAAGAGAGCTAAGAGAGCTGCCATAGTCCGCCCTTAGAGAGCTCCATACAGTGCAAACAGTGCTCTCAGCTTCCCTGGGCTTCTGAGCTCATCAGTGTTGGTGTTATGACCGAAGTCTCGCTGCAGTTTGGTCAAGTCAGTAATGGCCCATCGTATTCGAGAGCAGCGGTGATTTTTTCACTGAACAGTTCTCTTGCTAGAGCAGCACTACTCCCCTCCCTGGTGACCTGGAATTTTTCAGAGATTGCCGCAGTGTCACAGAGTGGCTTTTGAGCCAAAGGCACAAAGTGGGGGAGAAGATGAACATTTGAATAAATGACGTGTGTAGCACAAGTTCAAATGGTGAAAAGAAATGGGACTTGTCTGGCTGGGAATCCAATCTAAGCTTGCTACCTGCATTGCCTGGAGACAACTTGGCTCGCTCCCTTTCCATTGAATACTGTTATTGCAACAATATGCTCGTGCTACTTTATGCTTAGCTGAGGCCCTTCAGGTCTCCTCCTGGGCTTGAGTCCCTAGTAGCTACAGTGCCTCAGGCCAGCACTATAGAGCAGAAATGAGGTGGAGTTCAAACTGGCAAGTATTTTCTCAAGGGCTCTGAAATTGAGTTTGGGATTCCACTGGCTTGCTCTTGCCTTATGGTTGCGTTTCCTTAGTCCCACTAAGTAAAGCATTCAAGTAAAATCCAACTGAGATCTTGCACTACTTAGCAGCTGGGCCAGGTGTTAAAACACGGTACCCTTTAAAAGAAGTCTCGATTATCCTTACAGTACAGGGAGGGGGCAAACCAAACTGTAAACTTCCGTGTTCACAGCGCTAACAGGCTCAGAAAAGTCCGCGGGAAGCGCTCTTTATCGCCAAAGACAGAATGATGCGCTAACTGCAGAACACTTGTCTTGTTAATAAATGTATCCTTCGTTGGAGTGATTCATCGGAGGAGTTACAATGCTGGTAGTTCCCGCTTTTAAGGGCTCCTTTTAACAGCTGTCTATCAACAGCAATGATAAAAGGAGCAGTCAAAGTTAAAATCAACAAACTATTATCTGTTAGGATTATTCATGGAATATGACACTGTAAACACACCAAAACTCCCAAATGCTAAATTTAGAAGAGTGACAGAAGTGGAAGAACAAAATTTTAGAGAACTGCTTCTAAAGAAAGCGCCAAAAATCTGAAATGGTGAGGATTTTTTATTTTAAGAGGCACTCTTGGTATTGTTCAGTTCTGAGGAAACAGCATGTGACTAGGAAAGTGCTGAGCTATTTATGGGGCAGAAGATTTATCTGAGATTTTTCCCTGGTTATTTCTCAGTTGCCTTACATGTTTTTGTATTGCTTTTTGATTTAAAAAAAAGTTTGTTTATTTATCTGTTACATTCACAGCACTGCTCAAAGTTCATGAGTTCTACCTTCACGTTTACTTGCCACTTGCCTGGTGTGTACTTGCCTTGTAACTTCTATCTGATAAATGCTCCATGCTGCGCAGAATCCATCATCCTTCATGGCACTCTCAGCCCTCACCTACTTATTTAATAATAAACACCTTTTATAAACATCTTTATACTGAACTTCTTTTACTCTGGAGAAAAAAAAAAGTAAAACAATTACATTATAATTAGAGCACTTGGCTGTGTGCTTTTATTAACAGTAAAATTAATCCATTTATTAGGAACGGCAGCACTGGACGAGTTCATTGTGTAAGTAAAACATTTCACGCAAAGCTGCCAAGTTCCAAAGGTATGTTACATATAGCCAAAAAACATAACTGCCAAAACTGGCCATAGGTTACAAAACCAGACTTCGCTCTTCCACTTTTTTTTAAATTTTTTAATATTTGGTTTTCTACAAGCTGTTAGTTGAAAGGGCACGTATGATTTGGCAGACTAATGTAATGTCTTATGTGCTCCTGTCAATTTGAGGGAAGATAACATCTACAAGGATACTTAATTAAAAAAGAATGCAATGCCTGTTTTATAAATCACTGCTGCCATCTGCCCCCCAAACGCGGAGCATGGAAGCGGTCTTGTGTTTAACCAGCGTGGGAAAAAAGCCTGGATCTGAATTAAACCAACTTACTGAAATAACTTTTTTCTTTTTAAAGTACAGGCTTAAGTCTAACGCGGCACCAAACACCGGCGTTTCCTACTTGGCGCTGTGCACAGAAACCCGCGTTAAGGTCACATAAAGGCGGGCGGGCAGCGCTCCCACGGGTGCCGCAAGCTCCGGGCAGCGCCGGGGGCCGGAGCCTGCCGGGCCGGGGCTGCGTGCGGGTGTCACAGCCCGCGTGTGCGCGGAGCTCCCGGCGCGTCCCCAGCTCCGCCCGCAGGGCCGCCCCGGGCTGACCCGCGGGCACGCCGGCGTGGGGACGGATTTACGGGATCCACAGCCGGTGCGCCCGCGGCCGGGGTCTTGGGAAGTGCCGGGCGGTCCCTCCGCCGGCACGGCCGGAGCGTGGCTGTGCCCGGGGATGGCCCGGATCCCCCCGGTTCTGTCGCAGCCCGGCGGCTGCGGGACGCGAGTGGCGGGTGGGTGCGGGGAAGGCGCGGGGGGGATGCGGGACCGTGTGCCCGCGCGCGGCCACGTGCTCGCCGCCACCTGCCGTGGGCACGCGCCCCCGCCGCCGCCTCCCCCGCGCGCGCACGTGCGCGGCCCGCCGCCTGACTCTGCGGGGCGCGCGGGCGCCGCGTCCACGCGAGACCGCGCGAGCGGCCCGGCCGCGCAAAGGCCGGGGAAGGCGGCGGGAGAAAGCGCGTTTTCCATGCGGCGGCGGCCGCCGGCGGCGAGCGCGCCCCGTCCCCGCCGGTCCCCGTGCCCGGTCCCGTCACGCGGGGCCGTGTCCCCGTGCGGCGGCAGCCCCACGTGCGGGCGCGGGGTCCCGCGGAGGGCGTGTCGCGGGGCGGGCGCGCGGCCCCACCGGCGGCGGGGCCTCTGCCCGCGCGGCACCGAGTGGGCGGCGGGGCGCGCGCTGCGCGGGGGCGCGCGGGGTCTCCAGTGGGAACCGCGCGCGTTCCCAGTGGCAGCGCCGGGGAGGGCGGGGGGTGGGGAGCCAGGGGAGGGGGGAGGAGCGGGCCGCTCTCCCCCCCACCCCCGCTCCCTCCCTCCCCTGCCCCTGCCCCGGGGCGGCGGGTGGCGCTGGCCGCGGCGGGTCGGGGCTCAGTGTCCTTGTGCGGAAATGACACACGGTCCCGTCACGTCACGCGAGAGCGCAGCGCGCGGACCCTCGCACACAAAGAGCGGGGGGGAAGCGCGGGCACCAGCGGCGGCCGCTCCAGCCGCCCCCGCTGCCCCGGGGCTCCCGTGGCCCCGCGCGGAGCAGAGGTAAGTCTCACTGCCGCCGCTGGCGGGGACGGGCTCCGCTCCACGCACCCCACGGCGAGCGGGGAGCGCCGCCCCGGCGGGTGGGGGAGGAACGGGGAGGGGGGGCCGAGCGGGGGGGGCGCGGGAGGCGCGGGGCCGGCCCCTCCCCCGGCCGCCCGCGGGCCGGGGCCGCGCCGCCGGGGCCGAGCGGGCGGGGGGCTCTTTGTTCGCCGCTCCGAACGGCGCTGCGGCGGCGCGGGTCGCGCGCGCCCGGCCCGGGTGCCTCCATCCGCGGGGCTGGGGGAGGGGGACGACGGGGAGCGGGGCGAGAGTGGAGCGGTCACGCCGCCGTCACCTCCAGCCACACCGTAACCCCTTCCCCCCCTCCCCCCGCGCGCCGGCCACATAGATCCGCCCGGGCAGGGTTCGGACCGGAAGCACCAACCGCCGCCGCCGCCTCGGGCTCGTGGGTCTGACCGCGGAAGCGGCCGCGGCCGCGCCGCGTGCGGGGCGCACGGGGCGTCCCTCGCCGCAGCGCCCGCCCCCGGGCGGGGCCTGGCGCCGCCGCCGCCGCGCGCGCCGCTCCCACGTGGCGGCCGCTTCGCCGCCCCTCGGTGGGCGCGGGGGGAGCCCCGGCCGCGCGCGCGCCCCCGGACACCGGCACCGGCCGCCCCCGCCACGGGCCCGCCCGGGCACCGCCCCGGGGATGCGCGGTGCCGCGCGCCCCCGGGAGCCAGCGCCGGGGTCAGGGTCCCGCCCGCCCTATCACACACGGCGGGAGGAGCGGCGGGCGAGTGGTTCCGCTGGAATTCGTGCCGGTCCTTGCTGGGTCGCGCTCGGAGGGGCCCGGTGAAGGGCACTGCAGGGGAACGGGCCGCCCCTGCCCCCATCATCTCCCCCGGGTCACCCGCGGCTTCCCCTGCCCTGACCGCCCGCTGCCTCCGCCCACATCACCGCTCGCTGCCCCTGCCCCGATCGCCGCCCGCTTCCCCTGCCCCGCTCGCCCGCTGCCTCTACCCTACTTTTCCCTGCGGTGTGTCCACACAGCCCTTTGTAAATAGAAGGGAACAAACTCTGAACCAGCAGAATGCGAGCCGGCTGCAGGCCAACAGCCATGTGACGGCTTCCACATAGCGTTGACGCAGCCCAGAGTTTTTTTGGGTTGAAGTGTGAGTAGGGTTTGTCGCTGCCACCCATAAACACAGTGTATGCCTGACGCGTGGGGCAGAGACATCTAAGCAGGGAAAGAGAAACCTTTTCCCTGTTTCCAACTTCAATGATTTACGTCTCGTAAAACAAATAATTACCAGTGTATGCTGGTACATATTCTTCTCTCCTGCTAAATCAAACTCAACATTGGAGCAACTGGATTTTTATCTTTGCTAAGTATTTTCATAGTTTAGGTAAGTTCAGTGGATAAAAATAAAAAAAGTTGAATGCAGTTTGGAGGAGAATTTAAAGTGCACAAAGTTCAGATGGAACAGTATTTTAAAATAAAAGCAGAGTGAGAGGGGAGAAAGGAAAGCAAAATGTTTTTAATAGACCAGTGGAAAACACGTGATTGAAGAACAGACAAATTCGTGCATTACTGCTGGAAATATACCAGGTTACTGTTTTGCTGACCCCTGCAAGATTAAATTGCTGTTTGGTAAAAGTACAGAGGACAGATTGAGAAAACTTCAGTTTTAGGCAAATTGTGAGAAAACTGAGAAGAGTGATTTTGGTTTTTTAAGATTTATTTAATCTGCATATTCAACTCAGCTAAAACGAGATATGAAAGACCCAAATTAAGAACATACCCTCGAAGTCCAACTGGAAAAATACCCTTGTGGCAGGCTGGCTTCAGTTGAGACTTGAGGCTTCATGTCCTGCTCCACAGGGCAGCAGAAGAGGTTTTCAAGCTATGTTAAGTATAGGGATTTTTATTGTTCATAAGAGTAGTGCTTCCAGCAACATCTGCTGCTTCCTTAAAATCTTTTTCTTTGTAGTTTTAGAACTTACTATTCATGTATTTGTAGTCAGAATGTTTGTAATGTTGGAATACTGTTTTCCACAGTACTTAATATTACAACTGTCATTACCGGATATCAAGGACAAATTTTATTGAGAAATAACGCTGCAGCACCCTACTACCTCAAAATCGATAGAACAGAAACCATTTGCTTTTAGTATTTGTTATACTGTCTACTTGCATTTTGCTCTTTGTTCAGTTAAATGAGGCAACATTTGGATCTCAGTTTCTTTAAGATGGGTGGTCAGTTTCAAAGAAGTTACCTGTTGTTTGTTTGGTAGCGTTTTTTTTATTAAGGTGGTTTGAGGTACTGGACTTCTTCAACCCTCTGCTTCTTCAAAATTTTTAAGGCCTTGTCAAAATTACGTAAAATTTAAAATCAGATCTCTGGCCCATAGATCTGAACAAAAGGCAAACATTGCCTCTAAGAAATACATTTTATGGCTCAGTCTTGGAGTGGTATTTATTTCTAATTTGGTTGAATTGAATTTGATGTGCATTGTTTTTTACAAATTGGAGGAATCAAATGTACCCTGAGGATAATTGCAATATTGAAATTATTGAGCCCAGTGCTACAGCTAGGAAATAAGAGATGCAGATTACTTGGCTCCCAAAGCCAAAGACAGAACTTGCAGTTCTCTAGGTTTGCTTCTCAGCCCAGCAGGAGAGCTTTCCAAGAGACAGCCTGGAAAGCAGCGTGCACTCTGAACAGGAGGCAGCTCCTGGGCAGCCTGAGCAGAGGGCACACGCCTCCAGTCCTTTTTGACTCTGGGACTGCAGGGCTGGATGTTGAGAATTGTGGTTTCCTCTCATTATTTCCAACTGTTCTGTAGAAATCAGTCTTCTAAAGCATCACAAGGAACAGAATTCCACACTGTTGCCAGGCACTTAGAGCTGCCCTCTGCTCACCTGCTGCGTGGAACAGGGCTGCTTCCACCTACCCACACCAGCTTTCAAGACCCTGGGCTTCCCATGGGAAGCATTGGTTGCTTTCTGTGGTTCAACCAGTGCATATTTCTTACGAAATACAGGCTGAGACCCAGGAACAGGGCGCTGGACCTCAGACACCTGAATCTTCACTGAGATTGATTAATCATTGTCACTTGCTGAGAATGAATAAATGTACAGTGGTTTTGAGTGGCTCTGGGTAAACCACACTCTTAATTACATGGTGTAATACCGTTGCAGTTTTGTGATAAAGTCCTGTTACAGGATGGCATGTGTAAGAGGAGGTGCTAATTTTGGCTGTTAAACAGCAGTTCAATGTACACATCTCGTAAAATTTAGCCAGTGTTATCTCCTTAAAAGATCAGCTTTTTTTTTTGTGCTCCTCTCATTTATTTAACTTCATTAGGATACCTGTGCTGTTAGAAGGGTGTTGTATCTTTCGTCACATGCTAAAAGCAAAGGAAACTGAGCAGCTTATTCCACATATGTTATCAAACACATCTTTAAAGCTACTAGCAAACATGTATGTCTTAACATTTGCCCAAAATGTAAAGAACAATTGACCTCTTCAGAAACAACACTCAAGAACACTTTTCATTATGACTTGAGTTTTATATATGAAGCAATGTACCACCGTGAGGTCTTAAAGGGAATAAACTTAATACACAATGTCTCAATCCCTAGGCTTTTAATAAATTTCTTATAGTCGATAATGGAGAATTAGGGACATTCCTGCCAACCTACATGAAGAAGCTAAAATATTTAGTGGGATGATGTGAATCCAAGAAGCAACTTCTACACGTTTACCGTGCATTAGTGAACTGAAAAGTACAATGTTATGCAAGCATTTAAATTCTAAACAGCAGATTTCTCTAAAACTGATAACCATCATTATTGTGTTGTTGTTGTTATTATTATTTGGTATCTTGTTTAAGATAATGATTAATTTTAATTTATGATTACAATTAACAATTGTGATTAAATCAGAATTGCTTTCCACATGCAGCATGTGTACAGTTTTATACTTTCCTTCGTGGTTTTCACACTGTTTTTTTCATTTGTCAGAACTTAGTAGGTTAGATATGGGAGTTCAAAGAGTAAAGAGTTAATTCTTCAGTTACAAACAGCAGAACAGCAGTATTTTTTATGGTGGAATTTTTTCATTCATTTTTTGAGTCAGGATGTGAAAGTGATCAGTCAGGCTTTCATTAAGAATGATTGCAAAGACAGAGAACTGCCTTCATCTTACAATATGAGCAGAATCTTTTCTCCTTGTGTTGTGCTTTTACAGTGGTCAAAAACATGACCGAGGTCAGGAAAGCATTCTCCAAGGCAAACACATGAGTAAATATTAGGTGGTAAGCAGGAGGAGAGGAGAATGCACATTATGGGAAGATTTAACTTACGAATGAGTTAGGATTCAGTTTTGTGTTGTGTATCAAAAACTAGGTACACTTTTATGCTACTTTTAATATGCAATATGCATTATACTAGTTGATATGAGACTGAAATACATTCTGAGTTGCAATTTGCTCCCTTACTCATAAAATCTGCTGTACCCTAGCGCTTTAAATCCTGAAGGTTTCAGTGCATACTTTGGGTAGGTGCATTTTTGGTAAATGGATCACATGTTTTGTTCTACATGCAAAAGAAGCATCAGGGTAGTTAACACTAAATGTGGAGAGAAACATTCCAAAAGCTTTTTTTTAAAGTGTTCTATACTTTGGAACTCCCAGCAGTGTGCTATGCATTGAGCTTCTTTCCCTGTTTACCATGGGTAATACCATTTCAGTGTGGAATATCGTTACCAAAATGATACAGCAGTGCAGTTAAGTGTCACGACCTGGTCCATTTTTGGAATAGAGGCAGATATCCAAGTAAGAGTAAGGGAAGTAGAGAGTGTTAAGTCCCTTCATTGAACTGTCTTGTTCATTGCCTAGTCTGATTAGAAGGGAGAGGAGGATCTGTGGGAAGGGAATTCAGCCAGTAGTGATGGCCAAGGTGTGCCAGGACCCCCCTTCTTTCCCTACTCCCTTGGCTCTGGCTGTTGACGTAGCTGCTGTTGTAGGTGTTTGGTTTGTTTTGGAATCCTTCTTCCAGAGGATTCACCAGAAAACAGGATGTACTGCAGCATCTGTCCGTATCCCAGCAAGATAAAGCTGCCAAGGCTGATTGCTCTGCCAGTCACAGTTGCAGGCGTGGGCTCCCAACTTCAGCACAGAGTGTTCACTCTTTCCTAGAACTTGCTAACAGCTGTCCTCTAGATAGCATTGAGTAATTATTAGGCTGCGGATGATAAGTATATTTATCTTACGTTTTGATAAAAATACATATAAGATTGATACATGTTTTGTATACTCAACAAGGAACAACTGTTGGGTGTTTGCTTTATGGATTTTTTACTCAATTGCTTTTTGCAGTATTTTGCCCCAAGATCTTTTGGAGCTTTATTCTCAGAGTCTGGGCCAGAATGCCACATCATAGCAGACTTTGACATTGCTACTTTTAAAGAGGAAATAATTACTATTCGTAAGTACTGATGCACTGGAAACAACATTTTAAAGAATATGAAATGTTTTATCTTTAGTGGACTTGAAACAATCAACAGAATTTTTGTTAACCTTACCTATACAGGCATGCATGCATGGAAACGCTCAGGAACAGACACAGACTTTCCCCCTTTCCATAAATCCTAATTTCCTATGGAAGCAATGATGCAATGCTCTGTTGGTGCCTCTTTGTTTGCTCGCTAGTCACTCGTGGGTCCACTGTGACCCAAATTTGAAGTGAGATGGTGGAATAAATAAGGTATCATTAAATGGTTGAACCAAGCCAGTGGCTTGCTGGTATGAGAACAGATTTTAATTCTTCCTTTCCATCCCAAACCTTGTTCATACCCCTGAGCTGGGCCTTTGCCTCTATGAATTACAAGGAAAGTAACCCGGAAAAAAAAAGAAGTGAGTTGTTTTCTGACAGTTTATCAAGATGGAAGGTTAAGGTGGGCACCCATGCTTGACCGAGGGAGCAGGTGGGGCTGTGAGGCAGGAAATCAAAGGGACAATTGAATCCTGTCTCTTAACAGAAGCTGTTATATGTTAGATGTGCTTCATTTTCTCATAATACCAGAGTTCTTACAAATCTCACAAAAAAGACAGGAGACTAGATAAGGAAAAGAGATGATTACTAGGGCTCCCAGAAATGAAAAAAGTTGGAGCTTGTGATTTTTTTGGCATCAGAGAGCTCAGGTATGGAACATAGTCTTTCTAAGCCTCATTGGTTCTGACACTGGTTTTGATATACTTTTAATTGTATTCTGTCAGTTTTTGAATTTAAAAAGAAATCAAAAGCATTAACACTGTGTTTCAAATTTGTGAAACAATGTTTTGACTCAATGTTATTTGACCTGAATTCAGGGTAGCTTTGGTCTTCTTGGTGTTGTTTCCTTCAGAAAGTTAACTGTTCCTTTGCTTTAATTTTCACTTTTTTCCAGTGTTAGAGTGGCTCTTCAGATCATCATTTTTCTTTTCCTTTCGGTTTGGTTTTACTCTCTGATAGAAATTCTTCTAAAGCATTCTTCCTATTTGAGGAGTAGTAATAGCAGGAATTAGAAAGAAAATATAATTCCATATATTCCCTCCTAAATATTTTGTTGTCCTATCCACTACCACCTTTTAGTCTTCTCTTCTGGCTTTCTGTTTAACATTTTTTGTTGAAGCAGTCCTGGAATTGATCCATACTAGGGCTTATCAGGTGGTTTAGAAGTTGCTGTGGGCCACTTAGTTTCACACTGTTATGTCTCTAGAGAGTTTGTAAAAGTTGAAGTGACATAATTATAGTACTGTTAAGCTGGCATAATTTATATATGGATCAATTAATAAATGCAAGTCCTGAAATAGGGAATTATGATGTGTAAAAGGAGTAGGTATCTGAGGGTTTGTAGTAGCTCTACGTCCAACTGAGAGAGACTTATTTTTATACGTGATGATGAAGACAATCTCATGTTATCCCCTTGAGGATGCCCTTTACAAGGCTGTATATAGGGGCCATGTGGAAGATCAGCACATCAAAGAGTATCTTGGCTTCAAGGGTGGCCCAGTATAAGCTGATTTTATAAATCTATGTATCTTTTGTTTGGGTGCCACCCATTGTAAATCGTACAAAATCTAATTCAGAATGGAACCTCATAGTAACCATTACAGCCATCAAATTGCCTACAAAATGAAATTCATATCTTCACAGCATTCAATTGTTTACAGAGTTTTTATACAGTATTTTGCGATGGAAAAAAAAATTATTCAGCATTATTCAGGAGAGAGGTACAGACTTTTTTTTTTCCCTCCACAACAGATCCTCTGTCTTTCTCTCCCCATCTCTCTTATTAATTTCATTATAATTCCCACTCCTGGGCTGTACCCTTTTGATTGACTGGTTTTATTGACTTGCACTTGTAAAGCAATAATATTCTGGATCAGGTAAGCATAATGCTGTGTGTAGAGGAGCATGAGCAGAGCGTGACAGTTTGCCAGTCACCCGCTCACCAGTTGAGAGTGTCAGTTTGCAGCTGCGTGCCCTGTAAGGGTCAGTGATATCTGATTAAGTTGTTTGCTTTGTAGATCTCCAAAGATTTAGAATATCTTTTAGGAACCTGTCCAGAGATTGATGTTTGCCCCCAAGTAACTTGCAAAATTAGTTTTCAGGTAAACAGAAATACAGCTGAATTCTTCATATGAGAAGTAACACTAAAATCATGCTAGCATAATACATATAATTGCTTTTCCCTACAAAAACCACATTATTTAGAGGCTGACAGAGAAAAAGGAGTTACTGTAGTTCTGTGTGCATTATTCTGCTAGAATTGATACAATCTGTATCAAAAGATCAAGCATGTATGTTACTACTTATGATGAGTTTTCTTTCTGTGATGACTTTGTGTCAATCACAAGGACAATATGAAAACATTTGACTGTAGTAATAGTGATTTTGTATGGGGTGGAGACTTTAATACCGTTAACTTCTATGGATATACTGCCAAGACACCTTACAGAGAAGGTTAGAATGACTTCTGCTTTTATCCATACCAGAAAAAGACACGGAGTTCCCTACCTGCTTTATGTTATTGACAATACAGTTTGCATGTTGATGGGTTTATAATGGCCATGAAGGTTGCTGAAAATAACCAGTTACTAGAAACATACAGACTGGAAAGACTGGGAGTTATCTGTGGGCTGTTAACTCAATGCCTCTAGATGAAAAGTAATTACAAGACAAGATGTAGATATTCCCTGATTCCAGAAGATGCTGATACTTTTGTATTTTTGTTTTGTTCTTTAGTGAGATAGAAGATGAATTCAGCTGAAATCACTGATGATGATGAAGGTAAAATATTACACTTTGTATAATTTTTGATCAGGCAAAAATACTTGTTGATTTAAAGATTTGTCACCTAATAAAGAATGCAGTTGGATCAAGACAAATTACATTAGTGTTTTTTAAAAAGTTATATTAAATAGGGCATTATCTTTGTTAGTCATTATAATTTCTGCTCTACATCATTCCTCCCCTCCAAAAAAATCTTCGTCCCATAACATTATCTGTTTATACTTCAGATTCTTCTTTGGAGAAGGAACTGTCATTTACTGGAAAACTGAATGATTTGACTTTGAGATGGCCTCAACATACACTTACCATAGAAGTAATAAAAAATCATTAAGTTCTTCAGAACACATTTTCATAAAAAGAAACAAACCACAGAACATTATAGTAAGGATGTCATGGTTTTCTGGAGAGGGTGCTTTATCTTTCTAAACCTTCTCTTTTTTCAGTAAAAATTCCTAAAAAAAATGTGAAAGTAGAAACAGAAAACGAAGATGAAGCTCTAGACTGCTCAGTAAGTTCCAGATCTGCTGAGAAACACTCACTGGATGGCTCAGTGACTTGCCTACAGGATTCCAGCAAACGGAAACAGACCTCCCTTGGCTGTGATGGGTCAGGAGGCCAGCAGGATGCCTTACCCAGCGTGAAGAAGAGACGCTTTACGCAAGAGGTGATTTCTCTATACATGACTGGTTTTTTGGTTCATGTTTCCTAGGACAAATTCACTGCTCGTATAAGTAGAGAATGCAAGTCTTTTAACTAAATTTGTATTGGTAATGAGTTTGTTGCAAATGTGGCTACTCTTAAGCCAGTCTGCACACAGCTGGCTATTCTCTAAATAACATGGGAGTGATCATATTTATGAAATACAGTTATATGTTAATTCATTTATGTGAATTATATTTTTGTTGTTCATCAGGTAGCATAGGAAGGGGCAGTGATTTGGAGTAACTGGGCATGACTCTGATTACAGTCCCTCTCATATCACACAGTCCTTCAGCTGGATCCTTAGTGGTAGAATCAGAATTCTTTCTTGTGTGACAAAGATTTAATGTCAGTGAGAGCAGTATAAATTAGTGTATTATTTGGAAGATAAACATGCAGGGATGCAGAAGATTTCAGTCATATCAAGAGCGGAATTTATTACAGCATCTGGTGTGGTATCCCACTTGGGACAATCCAGATGTTTCTCTAGCCAGTGAAGGAGATGCCCAGTCTTTTCCATTGTCCTGATCTAGTGTTTCACCTCACTAGCAATGGTGGATTTTAATTAATCTCTACTGAAATTGAACAAGTTTCTTTTTGTCCTTGCTCTTTTCAGTAGGGATAGCAGTAATCATCTGTTCGTAGAAAAATCTTCTGCATGTGAGAAAATTCATGTGATGTTGTCTGCCATCAGTCCTTCCTTTCCAAGACTGAAATTCTCCTTTTTTCAGCTCTTCTTCAGGACTCACATTATATTTTTGTTGTTTCCTGTGAGAGTCCAGAAAGAGTAGTGTCCAGTGTTGGATAGTCACATCTCTCCTGCCGCCCCCTAGAGCAGTATAATGACCTCCTGTTTTTCATACTCAGCACTTTATGAAAATAACCTAGATTCAAATTCATCCTCTTTTGAATAACTTCAGGCCCTGGGTTATATTTAGTTCGTGACCTATCCTAATGCGCGTATCCTTTTCTGCTGTTCTGCTACCTAGCCAGTTATTCCATGTTGTATTTGCACATTTCATGTCTCCTTTATAGCCATAGTTCTCCGTGATTCTTTTTCTTGACTATCATCTCTCTGACTTCTTAGGGCTGTTTTTTCCCCTGAATGCCTGTGGTAGGTAGGTTTTAATCTTATTACACGGTTTCTTTCTTTTCCTTTCTTTTTTCTTTTTACAATTGTTTTCCTTACATTCAGATTCTTAAAAGAGCTTTATAATGGTCTCTGAACTGTGCTTGCTTTGCGTTTTCTTGTTTGCCATTAATAAAATTTAAATTTAATTTGAAATTAATTATAACTTTGGATTTGTAATATCAGAAATTGACCCGGTAATAACGATGAAAATTCATTCTTGGCTGACCCCAGTGAATCAGCATGTTTAGTTAAATAACCAACCAGAGATAGTCCTCAATCTTAACAGCATTTTTTAAGTTAATTACTTTTCTAGTACCAATATTTTGTTTTAATTGATGACTTTATTAACTATTTCTATTTAAACAGTTGAAAAATTGTAATTATTTTAAAGAATTGTTTGCTTGTAGTATTTTTACTGCACGTCACATAGGCATCTGTCTATGGTATAAACAGAGCTGTACTTCTTCTGGGCTGGTAATTATATTACTAAATTACTTTTTATCTGAAGACTTCACTTTTTTTAAAAATTCTGCATGCTACTTTGTAAGCAGAAATTAGTTTTCCGTGATTTTCTTTAAAAAGACAAAGTGTAGAGGATTGTTAAGTTTAAAAAATTTATGTGCAAGACTTTTCCATATGCTCATATCTCTGAAAAAAATCTATGTTTCTTGCTCATATATTCATTTATTCTTTACTTCTATGCTTGAATACTATGCGCTGTATTCTTACAGATATTTAGACTTTGTTTATTAAGCATAAAAAGGTCATAAATGGACTCGAGCATTGAACAGAACAATAACTAAGCAACTTTTAAAACTTGGCTCAGGATTCCAGGACAGAGTGTGAGAGACCATTTCACAATTTCTTGTATTGGTTGATGTTTTCCAAAATACTGCACTTTGCAAATGTTCATACAATGTTTAGAATATAAAACCTTGCTGTGCAGCTGTAGTATAAAAAGCAGCACTGTCTTATGTACATTGAGTATCACAGAACAATGTCTTTGCTTCTTTTTTGATAGTACACTAGAACTGATCATCTTAAATGAGTGCAGTATTATCTGAAATTCATGGATGTTTAAAGATCAGTGTTACAGAAAACTCAGTTTAATTGGAGAATTTACAAAAGCCATGTATTTACGGTGTGGATAGTGCTGTTCCCAGATGGAAATTATAGACAAGATAATTAAAAGCAAAAGAGAAGAAAATGAGAATGCATCTGAAGTAAAATACCCTTAAATATTTTTAAGGCCCAAATGTTTTGTGACCTACTAGTAGAACACTGGCTGTGTGTTTCTGAAATGCAAACATTCTGAAATGCAAATCCATCCCACAGCCAGACCCGACCACTGGGAGCTGCATTAGTGAAGGCAGGAGTTCAGCTGCCATCATAGCAAAGATGTGCTGTAGTTCTTAGCATGAGCTCCGGAGCACTGTGTCCAAAACTGAGACCGCAAACTTTGATGATCTTACTGTCAAAATAATGAATTCATGTACTTTAATACACATTCTGATATTGATTTGGCCTGACTTTTTGCATGAGGTGCGCATTAATAGAAGTTACCCTCATATTGCCAAGTTTTATTATATAATTAATTAGGGAAAATAAACAGCAGGAGGTCAAATGAGAACTGACAGATACCTGGTGGCCCATGGTAAGCTATTTATTAGCAAGATATTTTAGTAGTAGAGAAGGAATTGAAAGAGTCATGTGCTGTTTCTGAAGGAATATTTGGTATATTCTCAGTTAATAGGAGTGTTAATGAAAGAACAACTTAGGTGGTAGCTCTCACTGTTTGTGTAAGAAATATTTTGTTCTAAAATAGTAAAAAGCTTTGTGATTCAGTTTGGGTTCCTGACGGGGGAGCACTATTGTGCTTATTGTCAGTGGAGATTTTCATGGCCTGCTTTCAGGTGAGGTGTGTGTGGCAGAACTCTGGAACCACCTCTGTTTTTCACTGGTGGTACAGATGGTGTATGACAACTTCAGTCCCAGCAGAGGGGCTTGCAGTTAGGTGGGGGCAGCATGGATTTCAGTCTGCTTGCAGTTCAGTCTCTGTTCTGACTTTACTGTGAGTGGGACTGGAGTGGGACAGTCTTCTTAATGGGACCTGGAATCAGGTGTCCTAGGCACCACCACAGCCAGGGGTTCTGCACACTGAAATATGTCGTCTTGGCATTATGTTTGCATTTGATCATCTCTCCACACAGCTTTGGATGTGCAAACGCAAGGTTTCATAGGTAGGGTAATGTGTTGTGAGTGAGAGCAGACCTTGGAAACAGCTTCAGTTTAATTGCATGCTGGTTTCTAAACTTGGAGTGGAAACCAGCTTGTTCTTTCTGAGTTTCTGAGTATATATTGCATTAGAAATTAAAAAATAATTAGATTCAGTTTGTCACTACAGTAAGCAGATGCCAAGTGTGAGGACCCATAGGGACCACATAGATTTCATGAGTTACAGTTCTGTTTCTTAAGAAAGAAACCTTAATTCAGGTTTTTCACTGTAGGACATAATGGGGTCTTCACTAGAATTTCAAATTTCTTGTGGCTCTCAGCTCAGACCTGAAGTCTGTGTTTCATTTGTTTTAATACTTGTATGCAAATTCTGTAGTTTTTTATCTAATTAATGTTCTATAGAACAAGCCAAGAAAATTGTTTCAATGTAGAAACATTTACAAATCTGGGAGTGTTTTCTCATGCTTGAATTCTGTATGTTGGATTTGGATTCAGTTGTATCTGCTTAACTTTTAAGAATTACTTGCAATATTCACGTGTTTGCCAAAAAAACCCCAAATCTCCCAAGCCCTGCATATTTGCTGTGAGATGATGAAAATGCCTGATTCCAATTTCAAGCAATTGGGAATAATTACAAATAAGTGAGAACATGAAGTCCCTTCAAATTCATTACTGGTTTTATATAATTTATAAATTTATATCGTTTAAATAATTTAGAAAGTTAGAAATCCACGAGTCTAAACTTCCTTGCCCTTCAGAAATAAAGAAATCTTCTTAGGCTTCCTTTTTAAAAAGGTAGCACCAAGGTACTTTTCAGTTTTTTATTATTTAAATAGAATACCTTTTAAAAATCAAGTCATATCTAGGATTTGTTTAGTAGCTCTGCACCATTATAAAGACTTTTTTTAAACCTGTATATAAACCTCTCACATCAGAAAAAAAGACAGTAAGCATAATTTTTGTATTTTATAGCCTTTGTGACATTTTCAAAAGCTAACCTAAAGAGAGTGCTGGAATGTTAAAAGCAGTTGTTGGAGGCAATGGCAAGGTCACAGGACTAGGAGTCAGAAAATCTAGATGCTATTCTTGGCTCTGTTGCTGACTTGTTGCCACCCAAATTCTCTACAGCCCAAGATCCTCATATGCAAGGTGAAGCCTAATGATACTTAATTTGGGGGAGTAATTAGAGCTCTGTGGGTAGAGAGTACTAAGAAATACTATTGTATTTCTATTCCATGGAAAAAGCCATGAGCCAGACTAAAACGGAAACCTAAATAAAACTTTACTATATTTTTATTTTTCCTAGTGAATTTATTAATTTCTATTATTTAACACAACAAGATCCCTGGAGAAAATTTGACTTTGCATATTTATGTAACAATGCCTGCCTAAGGAGCACATATTTATAGCTAATACCTTTAAGGCTGTCTTACTAATACAATATTTATTCATTTGAAGGGCTCCCTTTCAAACATGAGGAACAGAGATGCTGGCTCACCCACTCAGGTAAATGCAGAGCAGCCAAACAAGAACAAGAATTCTAATGTAACGTGGCTCTGTGAAGAAGAATCCTTCAGTGACATAATCACTCCGTCTTATAAAAAACCTCTCTATGGCATCTCACACAAAATCACAGAGAAGAAGAACCCACCAGGAGCAGAGCAGTTTGCTTCTTACGAGTTGTTTGAAAAAATCAACCCCAGCAGTCCCTCGCAAATCCGGACTTTGAACGATCAACGCAAAAGAGACTCAGCCACAGCCATTGCAGTAGCAGCAGCCACAGCAGATTCAGAATCAAATATATATTCTTTGATACAGAAAATGTTTTACACGCTTAACACCCTCAATACCAATATGACTCAGCTTCACAGTAAGGTTGACCTGTTGTCTCTGGAGGTTAGCAGAATTAAAAAGCAAGTCAGTCCAGCAGAGTCCGTCGCAGACTTCAAGCCTCCCCCGGAGTACCAGCTGACTTCTGCGGAACTCAAACAAATCATGGATCAAAGCACGTCAGGCGGAGACCTGGCTTGCCGCTTGCTTGTGCAGCTCTTCCCAGAGCTCTTCAGTGACGATGAGTTCGGCAGGAGCTGCAGTGCATGTGGCTTCCTTAACAAAAGAAAACTTGAATCTCTTCATCTGCAGCTTATTCGTAACTATGTGGAAGTTTGTTACCCTTCTGTGAAGAATACAGCTGTGTGGCAGTTGGAGTGTTTGCCTCAAGTCAATGATTTTTTCAATAGATTTTGGGCTCAAAGGGAAATGGAAAGCAGTCAGCAGAATGTGCAATCATCCAGTTTTTATGAGACTGAGCAGGTCGAATCCTCTCATTTTATGGAGGATAAAGAGCAGGAAGAAGCTTTGTCCTTGGACAGGAGTAATGTCATTGCCTCAGATTACATGCTGGATGCTCAGGATCTCAATGAATTTTTAGATGAAGCTTCTTCACCAGGAGAGTTTTCTGTTTTTTTGTTACACAGACTGTTTCCAGAACTCTTTGACCACAGAAAATTAGCTGAAAGGTACAGCTGCTTTGGAGACTCTGGAAAACAACTGCTGGATCCTCACCGGCTTCAAATAATCCGTAGGTACACTGAAATTTACTTTCCAGATGTTCAAGAAGAAGAAGCCTGGTTGCAGCAGTGTGTTCAGCGAATAAATGATGAGCTTGAAAGTACGTATATGGATGGAAGTGAATGTGACCAGATGAGAGATGACTGTTATGATTCTTCTAGTTTACCAGATGATGTTTCAATCATAAAAGTGGAAGACAGTTTTGAATATGAAAAGCCTGGCAGACGGTCAAAAAAAATATGGCTTGTACCCATAGATTTTGACAAACTGGACTTTCCCCCTCCTGATTTTGATGTCCCTGTCCCGGATTACCTATTGAACAAAGAGCAGATTAAAAGCATATATGAAAGCAGTCTTTCCATAGGCAACTTTGCCTCTCGATTGCTTGTTCTCTTATTTCCTGAACTATTTACTCATGAAAACTTACGGAAGCAATACAACTGTAGCGGATCTTTAGGCAAGAAACAGCTCGACCCCACTAGAATTAAATTAATTCGACATTATGTGCAGATACTGTACCCCAGAGCAAAGAATGACAGAGTGTGGACACTGGAGTTTGTTGGGAAGCTTGATGAGAGGTGTCGACGAAGGGACACAGAGCAAAGGCGCTCGTACCAACAGCAACGGAAAATCCATGTGCCAGGGCCCGACAGGAGGGAATTTCTCACCTATGCAATAAACCCTGAGAGATTCCGGGAAGAATTTGAAGGGCCGCCATTGCCACCGGAAAGAAGTAGCAAGGATTTTTGCAAGATACCACTCGATGAACTTGTTGTTCCTAATCCAGACTTCCCTGTGCCTTCTCTGTATTTGCTGTCTGATAAGGAGATAAGAGAGATAGTGCAGCAGAGCCTGTCGGTTGGCAACTTTGCTGCCAGGCTTCTCGTAAGACTCTTTCCTGAACTGTTTACTCCAGAGAATCTGAGACTGCAGTACAACCATTCAGGTGCTTGTAATAAAAAACAGCTTGATCCCATCAGACTGAGACTGATCCGTCACTACGTGGAGGCAGTTTATCCTGTGGAGAAAATGGAGGAAGTGTGGCATTATGAATGTATACCGAGCATCGATGAAAGATGCCGGCGTCCTAACAGAAAAAAGTGTGATATACTGAAAAAAGCTAAGAAAGCAAAAAAAGTGACGGGCTCTTTAAACTGCTAGGACTTTGACCACTAAATTATTGTCAGGAGTATGCTTTGGTTTAGACTGAAGGGCCTGTCAGGAGCTGAGGGTTCTCAGCACCTGGGACAGTCAGGCACTAAATTTGTTGCGTTTCAGTGTGTGTGTGTTGCATTTCTGTTGGCACCGCAGCAGTGGGAAGTGGCTGACTACATTTGTACATGGGTAAAGGCCATCAGTGACAGCTATCAATGACTCGCTAAGAGCATGATAGTCACTGGTGCAAATACATGTATTGAAACTATTACTCCACTCCCCATTTCTGCATCTTCATTTTCTATCACTTTCTAATAATAAATTTTTTTAAGGGTTGTGCTCTTCAAGGGCAGTTTTTCATTGTACCATTATAAATAGTATGTTTAATTAATTCGGATTTTGAAATGTGTAGACTAAGCTTAATTTAAATTTGAAAGTACCATTTTCATTGGAAATCATTGGAATATTAGACTTTGCTTCTACAGTAACTGCAGCTTCACACTTGTTTTTTTCTTCATGCTATTGAGGTACTGAAAGTAATAATACTGTGTCAAAGAGTGGGTCAGAATGGTGTCATTTTCATTTTTGACTGTTACATTGGTTTTATTTCTAAAATCAAGAATTAACTGTTGAAGAATTGAGACATAAATGTAGACACAGTGTGAATTTTTTTTTTTTGTATTGGCACCTCACACTTGATCCTACCCCTGTGAGTTCTGTTACTGTTTTGTCCAGGGTAACTGCTGGAATGACTGAGGATTGCTCTCCTGAGTAAAGCCAGGAGAACAGACCCAAGCCTATACCCATGGAATGTCTTCCCATCACCTGCTTGGCGCCCTGCTTGTAAAAGAGCAAAAGCAACAGCAACAACAAAATTACCTGAA
Source organism: Eopsaltria australis (assembly GCA_034509425.1). Classification (NCBI taxonomy): domain Eukaryota; kingdom Metazoa; phylum Chordata; class Aves; order Passeriformes; family Petroicidae; genus Eopsaltria; species Eopsaltria australis. Next base: position 2,625,922 of record JAVTVJ010000040.1, read on the forward strand.
ACAAGAACATAAAAAAATTTTAGATCTTACTTTCTATCAAAATCATAGAAAGGTTCCAAAGGTTTCCAGTGTTCATATTGAATTGCATATATAAAAAGTACATGCAGAGATTGGTTTTGTGATGAAATCCAGTGTTTCAGGGTCCCAGCATATGAGCTGTGGTAATGTAACTCATTCTTTCCATGAATGCAGCAGCGTCCGGATATTTTGGGTGTAGGGATATGGAACTCCCTCACTTTGCCAAATTGTTTTAGTGTAATTAGTAGCTATTTGGAGACATAACTGTGTATGTATAACTTAGGTTTGTATGGTCAAGTTTGCATCATAAATATGTTCAAGCATAACAAAGACCACCCAGAACCCAATATGAATTTGCTGTATGACACTTGGAGAGTGCTGCTTTAAAACTAGTTTTGTCTTTCTTTTTTTTAAAAATTTAATACTGATAGAAATAGTGAGAGAGAGTCAAACATGAATTCTTAAGACAGTAAAGACAGTGGTTGCCAACAGAGCATCACTGGAACACCTTGGAGCAATTGTTGATGTTCTCTGTGGTCCTTTTCTGTTGTTTACTTAGATGGGTCATAGTAAATTTTAAGTCAGTTCCAGTGTAATTTTCTATTTTAGCATTTGTAAGAAAGTACAAAATATTTGATATTTTTACTTCGGATTTTTAGAATTTATTGTTCTTAGACTCATATTGATCCCTTTAAAAGGAAAACAAAATGGTTTTTCCTGATGGCAAGAACTAGTAAACGTATTGTGTTAAACTGGGAGTAAATCATAGTTAGTAGCATTTGCTCATTTTGCCCATAGCTAGAAACATTCTCAAAGAATGTATGAAGAAAGTCATGAATGTACTAAATAACACACTGATACTGTTTGTATCCATTTAAATGTTTCCTGTTGGTTTAAGTAATAGCAGACCATACTCAAAATGGATATCAGAGCAAATATTGCTATAATAAATCGAAATCATTTTACCAAAGATAAAGAACTGATACCACAATGTCTGCATCTGTTCATTTTAGTGCATAAATTTATCAAATTGAATGTATCAGAAACCAAGACTCTTGTCATTGTATGCTACCTAGAAACTCTGTGAAAATTTTTATTACATGCACTTTTATGGGATATATAAAATAACAGAAGATCTTAACAGCTGTTTAATTTGTGGTTGCAAATGGCTGGCCAAAAGGTAAGAAATACAATTTTATTTTCTTATCTTAATGTCATACGTTTCACCACTTAGTGATGTCAAAGCTCCCAGAAGAATTCGATATATATTAAACTTTTTTACAAGGGATAAATGTTACTAGCTAGCATGCAAGTTTGAGACACTGGCTTTTACTGTAGATGTTGATATGTAGCCAAAAAAATCAGTCAATTCATATTATCTAAAAAGTAGTGAAAAAAACGGTTTGACAACTTTGACCATAAAAATTATAATTTTTGAAAGTGGGTATAAAAATATTTTCCTTGTGATTTTTTCTCTTCTTATTGCTGTGTACATTCCTTTTGTCCCACTCTTCACAACCCTTTCATGATTCATTTGATTGTATGATTTAGAACTGATATCAAGAAAATACAGACATATAAATAGTGGCATAGTTCACTAACAAAAACTCTTGCAGTGCATCTGAAGTACAGCCACTTCATCCAGTTGGTCAGTCTTGTAAATAAATTAAAGGTATATTATTTTCATACAAGAGGAATGTTGTCTGGTGATTGTTTGGGTACCAGCAGGATTTTTTTCCTTTAAAGTCTGTTACTAAGGTCTGAGATAACCTTAGCTTGTTGGACAAATACATAAAGGAAAACACCCCAGTTTGCTGCAGTCATTTAAAAATATATTTCTGTCTTTCAGACTTCTTCTGTTTAAAAGTATAAACTTAAAACTTTGAAAGTGAAACTGTGATAGGATTGCTAGATACTGAAGTGTTGTGCACGTATGTAGCCATGCACACCGACTTCCTGTGGATAAGCATTACTTTCTACCTACCCAGTTCGGGTGGGTATCAAGTGTCTCTACTTCTTACAGTGTAAATGTATCAGCTTTCAGTAAGTATTGAATAGCCCATTTCTAAGCTTTCTAAAAGAAACAGTGTAGTATGTATCATTATTCTTTAGTTTTGCATCTTACACATTTTCTACAACTTAAACGTTTCCTTAGAAGTTCTGTAAAAACTGTAAAACAGCACATCAAAAGGGAAGTGAAGTATACATCAGTTTATTGCCTGTTAAGTATTCAGGTGACAGAATCAACAACAAATGTGTTGGCAAATAAGAAAAATCTTTACTTGAAATCACTTTGTTACGCTGATGCAGTACAGCCAACAGTGTTTCATGTTCTAAGAAATGTTTGTGACTTTTAAGATTATCTTCAAAATGCATAAAATGTATTTCTAGGTACATTTTAAAAGATCTGTCGTTTAATCAGTTATTGTTTGATGTTTATGTTATAGCAATGAGAAACAGAATTGTGCGCTCGATGCTCTACAAAGGCACACCAGGTTTAATTTCATGCTGGAAGGGGCTAACATGAATTCTGCATCCCCAAGAAGCCCAGAAAATAATGCGCAGGTTTTATTTGTAATTTATTTTCATTCAGATTTCGTTTTGCTGATTAAAGCAAGGTGGAACAGCTGGAAAATTCAATGTCTTAAGCTTGCCTTGAGGACAGGGCAAATATTGACAAGTGTTCTTACTTACAAAGTACATTTTAGTTGATTGCATTTAAAACTTACGGAAGAGCAAGTGTGGCACGTTTTTCTGAGTAAATGCAACAAATTCCATGACTGTCATTGCAAACATTTCTTTACTACCTTGGTTTGACTTTCTGATTTTTTTTTCTTTTATTACTGCAACTCAGCACGAATGGAGTTACAGATTTTTCCTCAGAAACATTCTGAAAGTATCTTTTTTAATGTGCCTGAAGTTGATAAAAATGAATAGATGAAGTTATGGTTTAGTTTCGTCTTCTCTCTTAAAATAGACTTTGCTAAGAAAGGCAGAACAAGGAAGAAATACGCATTTGTCTTCATCCTTTCCTACCTACTTTTGTCCTAGTAAATGTTAAGACAAATAAATTTCTAGTGGTAATAGTGCTTTCAAATCCTCATTTTGCCCTAAAATTCATTGATCTAAACTTCTCACTGGTTACTTCTCACTGGTCACTTCTCGCTGTTAGTCTTAATTTCTTATAGAAGTGTTTCACAGAATACAAAATACCTGTCTTTGTCAGAGTTCACATAAATCCTGTTCTGAGAGGTCATCTCTCCTGCAGCAGAATGCTGACTGAAGGAGCTGCCCTGGCTTTGCCAGTTCCAGTGCTGGAAGCAGATGACTCCTAACAAAACCAAACCTCCATCACATTCACATTTTCCTTGTACTTCATCTGACTGGCAGGAGATTAGCCATTATTTTTATCCGCCATATTTTTTTTTCCCCCCACCATATTCCTTTTCATTTTTGTCATTTTCTGGATGCTGTCATTTCTACCTAACAGCCATGAAAGCCTGTGACATGATTACTTGCTTTCTCCGTTTCCTGGTCTGTTTCATCATGGGACTGTGGTCCCCACTGGGCATTTTTCTTTGATTAACAATTCAGAAGGAAGAACTCTGATTCCCATGGGAAGGGAAGAACTGTGATAGAAGAGAAATAAAGCTGTTCTTTTCCCACTTGTCCCCTTTCTTACCCACACCCCAAGACAAAATTACATAGAGCAAATCTGGTTTGGTTTTAGCTATGTTTTCCTTAATTTCTGTTTTAAAATTTAGTGAATCTGACTTCCCCGTCATAAAATGGGTGAAATCACTACATGTCCAATCACACTAAAATTGATGTTAATAGATGGAAACAAATTATTACTGAACATTGGAGGAAGGTCAGCTAATTAGTATCTATACACACAGAACACACACACAAATGTCAAGTAATCACTCCCAATTTCCTTCACAAATTTCATTATAGCAAAGCAACTGTTTGTCCTTGTTTCCAGAGGCATTTTGTAGTCTTGTGTGTTAATGCTCACTTCTCTGGAAGGCAAAATATTCCTTTTAATCGTTACACTTTCAGGAATGTCCCACTTTGGTTAGCTCATATGGTGGTGTGTCAGTGAGGTCTACAAATGTTTCCTGTGAGAAGAAAATCCTAAGGTACCTGTCAGCAGTAGAAGTGAGTCACTTGATAGGATTACATCCTACATTTAAAATCTGACCCCTTGTATAAAACCAAGAGTTTGGTATTATGTCATGTAATGTCCCTTGTCTCTTGCTCCCTATCTCTCCTCGTTCGGAGAGTTAGAACAAAAGAGGGTCTGCTTGTCTGTATGCAGGAGCACTGGAAACAGATTAATTTTAGCTTCAGTAGTGCTCAGATTTGGATGGTTCACGTGCATCCCTTTGCATTCCTTTCCTTTCCATGCTGAGCACTGTAATTTGGTAGGTCATGAAGGCAGATTGTCCTGTTCTGACATGCCATTACAGGAAAAAAACAACCCCAAAAAACAACAAAAAAACCAACCAACAAAACCCCAAACCCAACTCTCCACCAGAAACACTTTCGTGCTTTTCTGTTGTAAGAAAAAAAGAATTGCTTATTATGTGTGATCAGAGGGGTCAGGGTATACCCTGTGCCTGTCTCTCAGTCTGTAGACAGCAGAACTTAGAACCTATTCAGGAGTGTCAGTACATGCCTGCTTTAGTCGAGCAGGCTCTCTTCTGCCAGACCCAAGACCAACTCCTGTCAGAGCAATTCCCCCTATTCCTTCACAGGGCTCTCTCTCCAATGCCCTGCTCCATAATGCAGGCTGGCCCATGTGCAGCAGATGCTGCAGGTGTGTAGCACTGCTCCTGTAGCAGGTGAGACAAGCAGAGCTGCCAGGTAATGCTGCAGGCTGTGCCAGGGACAATGGGTTCCTCTATCCACAATCTGATAGTGCCTGCCTCTTATGGGACCAGGCAAAGTCATCTGGATCAGATCATCCCTCTGTACAAGGGCAGGCAGACTGGACATTACAGGTCCATGCCTTGACAGCCAGCGTGAGATTGGGTTTGCCTGTGATTAATGCAGAAGTGGCTTGGACAGCACAGTAATCTGGGCAGCCTCCTGTGACCTTGTCAGTCACTTCTCAAGCTGTCCAAGCCTCCCCTTTTCACCTCTCAGCAATATCTCCATGAAGAAGCCCTTTCATGTAGTTCCTCCACCACACAGACTGGTTGATTCCCAGATGAGTTTATGTGTGCTTTACATGCCCCCTTAACTCCAGCAAAAAGAGTGGATGTGACATGCCTGTTCCCACACCTCCCAGAACACATGCTGCCCCTGCCTACCCTGAGTTTTAGCTCACATGATGTTTAAAAGCTGCAGAAACAAGTGCAACCTGCTTAGCAGTGGCTGACCCCAATAAAAAGGTCTGATCGATGGAGAAGCTTATCCAGGACAGATCAATGCAGCCAAGCAGAACAGCTACTCACCTTCCTGCTGTCATAGTTTTCCTCTGAGATCACCCTGCCTTGTGACTGAAGCTTTCTATTTTGAAGTGCATGGGTACAGTTCCCTCTCCAGCCATTTCAATCCTGAAACCACAGAGGGCCGTCTCATGCATCACAAGACTTCATAGGAAGTCTGCCTTTCTTTTCCTTAGCTTGTACCACTGGTGGATCAACACTTTAAAATGCCTGTTTCTACCATCTACTGTCAGTGAGGACCTGGTTTTGGTGGCAGTCATAGAATCACAGAATGATTTGAGCTGGACAGGACCTTTAAAGGTTATCAATTCCAACTCCCTGCCACAGGCAGGGATACCTTGCACCAGACCAGGTTGCTAGAAGCCCCATCCAGCCTGGCCTTGAAGACTTCCAGGGATGGGGGATCCCCAGTTTCTTTGGACAACTTGTTTCATTGTCTCACCACCTTCAACATTAAAAAAAAATTCTTCCCTATATCCAATGTAAATCTATCCTCTTTCGGTTTAAAACCAGTGCCCCTTGTCCTGTCACTACAGGCTCTGGTGAAAAGTTTCTGCCATCATTAGGAACAGGCTAGGTCTTGATTGCTTGTGCTCTTGTCTACTTTAGTTTCTAAAAGGCTTTTCCAGAAGTCAAAATTTTAACTTTTTGGCATAATACTGTATTTATATTCTGTCAAATTCAAGAAATTACCCTGCTAAGTGCTCTTTCTTATGTTAATGGCTTTTAGGGATGCAACTTCCCTGCCCATCTTGGATGCCAGGAAAGCGTTGATTATTTTGTTATTGTTGTTACTGTTTTTATCCTGCACAGAAGAAACCCTTTCAGAAAGTTGATTTCTTCACATCCATACCTTAGCAATTCCCAAGCCCCAGAGCATTCCTGGCGTTTTTTGCATGGGGTCTTTCTCTGGCCCTGCATGCTCTGGTGTAGGTTCCTACTGCTGGAGGTGACAGGCAGTATGTACGTGCTGACAAGCATTTGACAGGTTGCTGACCAGCAGCTGCAGCTCACTGACATATTACAACACACTTCTCTACTCGTTTCTCTCAGCATCCCTGGAGATTGTGGGAGCCACTTAGAATAGCAAGAATAAGTGGAATTGGGGAACAGAGGATACATCTAATTTATTTCCATAGCAGCTGAGCTGTGGAACAGAGTGGTGACAGCAATGTACAGCCTGCTGTCTTCCTCTGGGTGCTTGCACTGCAGAGTCCCTTCACTTCTGCAGAGTAAGGATCGCCAAAATTCCCCAGGAAAGATTTCCAGGATCATGTCCTCTTAAGAACCATTTTTTTTTAAAAGGTCACTATGCCTATAAATCAATAGCTGGACATGTATCTGCATCTTTAAACATCAGAACAATCAGATAAAAACCCTCAAACCAAACAAAATGAAACACCAAACCCTAACCAAACTAAAAACAAAACAAAAAAAAAAACAAACAAAAAAGCCCAAAAACCAAACCAACAAAACAAAACCAAAACAGCACACATTCTTGCTATGCCTGAAGAAAGTAAGAAATTACTTTAAATCCTTCACTCAGTAGCCATCACTTATGGAGAGGTACACCCTGCTTAAACACAGCTATTGAGTAGCTGTTGGCATGAAAGAAAGTGTCCTGGAATATGTTCCTGCTGCCTCTTCAGGGCTATCTGTGTCCTTCTGGCTTCTCCTGACCAGGTTGGGAGCAGACCCAGACTGGATGGACAGTAGCTACCTGCTCCTACTGGCCAGCTTTCCTGCAGACACACACCTGTGTGTGGCTGTCTAAACATATACAAACAATAAAAAAACCTGCACGCTTCACAGTTCATCCAGCAAGTTTTGTTGAAGGAAGCCCATATTTAACATCACCAGTGCAAGTGATTATTCCTGAGATGCCTGTCCTCAGTGACAGTATTTCCTGTAGAAATATAGATGTGAGCTTCTCATCCCAGTACAGTCTGGCCTTTACTCAGCTCCTTACAATGCCTAAGTATTAAATATCCACCGGAATGCCACAATGAAATTAATGCATGACAATCTGAGATTTCATCTTCTTCTGTGTGGTTAGTTAAACAGCAAAAATCAGCAGTATTACACAGAGCTCCTCACTGATCTGTCTTCTCCATGAGAGCAGTTATCACTGCCATGATTCACTCATAATTTCCTGACACACCTGGTGAGAAGACTGGCCTGGCTGAACAGAGAGCTTTGGCTGGAAGTCAGGGGAAAAAAGGAGAGTGTGTGACCTTTGGAAGAAGTGTCGGCAACTCAGGAAGTCTACAGGGATGTTCTGAGGTTATGCAGAGAGAGAGGTGGAAAAACTAGAACTTAATCTGGTTACTGCCATAAAATATATTAAAAAATGTTTCTATAAATACATTAGCAACAAAAGGTTGGCTAAGAAGAATCTGCATCACTTATTGGATGGGTGTGGGGGGAAATATACTGACAAAGAAGGCTGAGGTACTTCATGCCTTCTTTGCTTCAGTCTTCAATAGTAAGAACAGCTGTTCTGCAGGTACCCAGACCCCACAGCTGGACAACAGGGAGAAGAATGTAGCCCCCATAATCCAAGGGGAAATGGTCAGTGACCTGCTCTACCATTTAGACACACACAAGTCTATGGTGCTGAATGGGATCCACCCAATTGTACTCAGGGAGCTGGTGGAAGAGCTCACTGAGCCACATTCTATCATTTACCCACAGTCCTGCCTCACCATGGAGGCCCCAGGTCACTGGAGGTCAGGCAGTGTGATGCCCATTTACAAGAAAGGTTGGAAAGAGGGTCTGGGAAACGACAGACCTGTCAGCCTGACCTCAGTGCTGGGGAAGGTCATGGAGCAGATAATCTCGAGTGCATCGTATGGCATGCACAACACAACCAGGGCCAACACTGGTTTGTGGAAGGAAGGCCCTGCTTGACCAACCTGAGCTCCATCTGTGATAAAGCAACCTCCTTAATGGATAAGGGAAAGGCTGTGGATGTTGTCTACTTGGACTTTAAGAAAGCTTTTGACATCATTTTCCACAGCATTCTCCTTGAGAATCTGGCTGCTTATGACTTGGACAGGTGCACTGTTCACTGAGTAAAGTCTGGATGGGCCCAGACTGATAGGGAATGGGGATGGTCTCTTCTCCCAGACAACAAGTGACTTGACAAGAGGAAATAGCCTCAAGTTGCACCAGGCAAGTTTTAGATTGGACATTAGGGAAGATTTCTTCACTGAAAGGGTTGTCAAGCATTGGAATAGGCTGCCCATGGATGTGGTGGACTCACCGTCCCTGGAGGTATTTAAATGACACGTAGATGTGGCACTTATGAGACATGATTTCGTGCTGGCTTGGCAGTGCCGGGTTAATGGCTGGACTCAATGATCTTATCTTTTCCAACATAAAGTATTCTGAATTTATGATTCTCTGTCACCATGAAGTTTCCTGGTTAGAAATATGCTGCTGCTATCAGTATCGTGCTGTACTCTTGGTATAGCAGCAGCATATGTAAGCATGTAGTTGATACTGTTAACCTTTAATTAATATTAAATAATGAAAAAGGAAGCAATTTTACATAATTGAGGGCTTTAGCCCTAACTATTTCATGAATATAGAGATAAAACAAAGAAAGCCGTTCTGCTTGAAGTGATGTCAGCTTTAATGTAACCTTTCTGATAAACAAAATTAGACAGAATTAAATAGTGATCAAATCAGTCTTTATTGGTTCATTTTTCATAAGTAATTTCCTGGAAAATGTAAGTGTTGGATCTTTTAACTTACAGTACCACAAAACAAAGCTAACAGCAAAAAGTGACAGGCTTTATTGCATGATTATTGATGTATGCAGCAGAGGGAGATAACATTCTGACACAAGCCCTTAAAAAGGGTACTGTAATTTTGTTCAACCAAAATTAATATTTAACAAAAAAATATGTTTTTCTGCAAAAATCTTATGCTGCCACATGCAACCCCTTATTATTTAAGTACATCCTGTTTGGGCACTTTTAAGTTTTTCCAACGCCTCAAAATGACTTTGTATTTTTCACTTTCAGTTTTGTCAGATAATTTTTTTAAGACTACCCGCATAACTACAGCAGTTCCTGTTTCTTTATCTTCACCTATTATGAGATCCAGTGTGTCACCAAGTTTCACCTGGAAATAGAAAGACAAGATGGGTGATTATAAACATTCCCTGGGGAAAACAAATCCCCGCAATCTTCCTTTCTTTACACTTAATATTCTTATCTCACAGGAGAGGAGGAAGGCAGCCAATACCAGACCTATTATAGATGCTCCAGCTATGAACTTCTAGGAAAGCCGTGGCAATACGCAATTACGTGTCTCATGACCTTCCCTACCAAGAGCTTCACCCTCCACATTATATAACCAACACCTAACTCTGCAAAAAAAGGTTTAATGTCTTCTTTTCCTGAACTGTGCTTCCCACCAATCTTTTTCTGTCAATACAGACACAAAACAGCCAAATGCAAAGATCTTCCTCATGCCTTTAATAGTTTAAAGTGTTTCAAAGAACAGAGTGCTCAGCAACTGCCTGTGCTCCCCTCAAAGGTCACAGAAGCAGCACACCTCTCATAAACCAGCCTTAACTCTGTGGCATTAGGAATCAAAACCTCTCATCATATTGCCCTTTGACGACAGTAACCACTGACTATCACCCTCACATAAAGAAAGGGTTGGTAGAAGTACATGTCTGGTGACCCTTCTGGCTCTCTCCTAACTGTGGTCCTGTGTGCTCTATTACAGGTACAACAATCTTCCCTGAGCTACCCCAGTTTCAATCCTTTTCTATCACCAAACTTTTTCCTGCTCCACCATTATCTCAGATTTAATCATTCCTACTCCATCAACCTCACACGCATATCATCACTTCCTTCAGCAACTTAAAATGTTCTGTCCTTGCTGCCTTCTCCTGACTTTCAGCTTTAGATTTGACTCTCCAACAACACAAGATTCCTGTCTGCTTTAGGGAATGACGTTTTACCTAGGGAACCATAGTCACATCATCCCCCCCAAGTGGAAGTGGTTTTAGCAATGCCATGCATGCACCTTAGCAGAGTGATCTAGAGGGAGATCATGCCTTAGCTATTTTCTTGTACTATATTAAAAAAAAAAAATTAAAAAGTCTTACAGTTCTACTTTTCTTCCACAGTTTTTCTCCATTCAGTCTGAGTTCATTATTGTAGAATGCATCTTCTACTTTACTGAAGAAAAATAAGGTTTTATTGCAGTTACAGTGTGCAGCAAACCAAATGCAATTGTTTCTTTGCAGAAACACAACACCACCATTCATGGGCAAGGCACATTTCCACAACTTTAATTTGTGCATAAAGGACACCTTCACTTAAGGTCAGGACAGACCTGAACTGGAAGTAAATAAAAGATCTTTCACAGATATTAAATGAAATAATGACATATAGTTGCTCTGTGCCAGAAAAGCTGTTTCTAGAGATCTGTCTCCTGAATATCCAATGAATAATGTCCCCTTTCCTGCACCAGCCAGTTCAATAATTTGTAAGTGATCAAGCTATACTAATATTCTGTTCTAACAGCAGTTAGGTATCAGACTTCTGCAGGTTGCATTAGATCAACCACTGTGATACATTTATAGACTGTACATTTACCTGGTGGGCCTGTGAAGCTTATACTTACCATCCCTTATTTCTCCATTCATTAAATAGTGCATTATTTTACTCCCTCAATCTCAAATTAGACCTTTTTATATTACTCAATACAGTATTTTGCATTTTCTTAATTTTAAATAAATAGTAAGTGATACAAGATGCCTCCTCAACAATCTTAGAAATACTGCAGACAGGGAAAAGCAAAATCAGGCTGTTTCAAGGGAGATAAAGGGAAATAAACAGGAACATCCATACATCCAAAACATACATTTAGAGAGTCAAAAAAGTTACACCAAAAAAAAACCAAACCACAAATACTGAGTTATTCCAGCAATAAAAGGTTATCAAAAGTCAAATTTCACTAGCAAGTTGTTTCTTCTGTACTTACTTTCTTGCCATGTCTAGACCAGCTTTCAAGATCACGTCATATCGAAGAGACTGCACTACTTTTTCAAGATCCTTGTAATCTTTTACTACATTGGGGTCATTGTCAAATTCATCCTCAAAATTACTTTCATCTTCATCCTCTTCTTCCTCCTCCTCTTCTTGTACACTTTGTCTGCTCCTTTTAGAGCTTTTGCTGCTTTTGTTCCGCAGAGAAAGTACTGAGATATACTCCGGAGAGAGACTTAGTGCACTGAGTCTGACTGGGGAAAAACTGAAACATCTTCTGTAGTTTACTGCACTTGCTTGACAGCTGCAGAATATGCTTCTCTTCCAAGTGGGATACAGTTTATTTGAGGGAAATTTCTCCCACAGTCCGAACCAGACATTTAGTTTTCTGAAAGTGCTGATGGAGAGTCTGAAGCCAGTCATAGCATAACCTAAAACAAAACAGACACTCATATGTGAAAATGAGCAACTGCTTCGACGGCTTGGAAGGATTTCCCCACATATGGCAAAACATTTACTACAAAAAGATGATTATCCAGTTCCCCATACATTGATGCATCACCTGAAGGAACAAGGCTTTAAGTGGCTTGCTGATCTGCCTTTCTCATACACTGGTCACCACTACACAGAGCTAAGACACCAGATGAGAAACAAACACAGAAAAGCCCAGCGAAATACTCCATTCATAATTCCTTCTCTGGTGTTCAGTATTAGTTGTCCAAACACATTTGTGGAACTTTCCTCCCTACATCTGAAATACAATCCACAAAATACACAGAAACAACGCTATCTGTGCCATAAAATGCACAGGGATATGTCTATTTATCATGAGTCATTGTCGATACAAGCAAGTTGCTGAACACTGCAAGCAAGCAAATCCAGAAAAGCCGAAAGCCGCTTAACTTTAATTTCTGCCCACAACACTGCGTGCCAAAATGCTGCTCCAAACGGGAACTGGCACGGCGGCAGTGCTCGGGAGAAACAGCGCGGCTCTGTGTACCGCAACAGGAGTGACACCACGAGTGACACCAGGAGTGACACCCGCAACAGCAGGCTCCTGGGCAAGCTCCCCGCTGCTGCTGCTCCTCTCTCTAACCTGGGACAAGCAGGTGGAAACACCCCCGACGTCTTTCAACGCTCGCACAGACTGATTTACAGTCCCTACTAGCTGGGTGCTGCGCTTTCACTGTGATCTTATACCCACGGAAACACGTGTTTCCTTATGAGATTAGAGTTTGGTTTCCCCGCACCCAAGTGACCTCTGTCGAAATATGAAATGAGGCGGTATTTGTGGCCGAGAAAAATGCCCTGGTCAATGAGGGCAATTACTGGCCAAATAAAAATAACCACACCTCCCTTAGCTTTTTTTTTGTATCATAATATGTGAACCTAAAATATATGACATACAGTTTGAATTTCAGGATGGTGCAGGGCTCGCAGAAAACACAGGCCTCTCCTCAGTTTGGGGGCAAATTCCAGCTGTTATTCGAACGTGCAAACAAATATTATTGCTTCTTTTAGCGCTCGACCTTAGTTCGTTCCGCGCTGGCCAGCGGGTACGAGCGGGCCCGGAGGGCCCTGAGCCCGCCCCGCACAGGCAGCGCACCCTCCCCGCCTCGCTGGAACCCTCGGGCGAGCACGGCTTCCCCCGGCACCCCGAGGCCGGGCCGGCCCCTGACCCGCCGGCGGGGCGCTCGGTGGCGGCGGAACCGGCCGGCCCCGCCTTCCCTGGCGACGGCCTCGGAGGCCACACGGGCCTGACCGCCGCCCGCCCGCTGCCGCCGCCGCCGCGACCCGGCCCCGCCAGCTCGGAGCCGCGGCGCGCCCGCCCCGGCACCGCCAGGACTGGCCCGGGGCCACGGCGTTACCTGGGGGCCGCGGGCGCCTCGGGCCCGGGCCGCGCTGCCGTCCCTGCACCGCCGCTCCCCGGCCGGAGGCGGAGCCGGAGCCACCGCAGCCCCGGCTCGGCGCCCTCTGCCGGGGCCGGCGGACCCGCTGCGCGCCCCGGGACGGGACGGGACGGGACGGGACGGGACGGGACGGGACGGGACGGGACGGGACGGGACGGGACGGGACGGGACGGGACGGGACGGGACGGGACGGGCAGTGCAGCGCGGGCGGCGCGGGGGTGGTCGCTTGTCCGCCCCGTGCCCGCCGGCCTGGGAGCCGAGGCGCCTCTCACAGAACCACAGGAGGGGTGAGGCTGGAAGGCACCACACGGGGTCTCATCTAGTCCAAGCTCCCTGCTCAGCCGGGGCCATCCCAGAGCACATGGCACAGTATTGTGCCCAGACATTTGTTAAACGTCTCCAGTGAAGGTGACTCCACAACCTCTCTGGGCAGCCTGTTCCAATGCTCGGTTGCCCGAGCAGTAGAAGTTCTTCGTGTTCCGGTGAAAGTTCCTGTGCATAATTTCCGCCTGTTGCCTCGTGTCCTAATGGCACCACCACGAAAAGCCCGGCTCCATCCTCTTGGCATCCTCCCTCTAGATATTTGGGGCGGCCTCTCCCCTTGTGTGCGCTGTGACCGCCGGTCTGGGAGCAGAGGCTGGAGGGAGCTGGGACAGAGGCAGGAGGGCAGCAGGCTGAAGTGGGTGTCCTGCTGATCCCCCCTCAGCAAACCGGGAGGTCCCTGGAGGAGCCCTCTGTGCTTGGGCCAGCCTCTGCCCTGTCCTCTGCTGGAAGATCCATCCAGCCACTGATGGTCTCCTGCCCCACTGAGATGTGCTGGAGCTGTTTCCCATTACAATTTTCCCAGCTTTCTAAGGAAGTTTTTTCTGTTTTTTCAGCACCTCATGCACTACCTACATGCCCCAAACAGAAAACTATGAAAATCTCTCACTGGGGAAATCATTCCAACAGATGATAAAGTTTCCCAACCACAGATAGATTTGAAGGGCTTGGCCATAATGAGAATCTAATCCAAACCCCTTTGTGGCCTACGTTTCCCCTTATCTCTCCCTCTTTTACTCTGCATCACCATTACTGGTGGTAATTAATAATTCCTTCTCCTTGGAGCTCAGAAGCAAGGAGAGGTCCATCCCTTCTTCTGCCTTCTCCCAGATTTCTCTATGCTGTGCACCAACAGCACCTCTCTTGGTGCTTCTGAATGCTCCAGTTTCTCAGCATTTGGGGAATTCTCTGTATCCAAACAGAACAGGCACAGAATGCAAGTGGTCTGGTAGCATCTTGCCTTGATGTAAATGGCTGCACAAGGTTCAGGGTAGCTGAGGAAAAGCTCCTCAGCTTTACAGTTCTGCTTTAAAATGCCTGTCACCTCACCTGACAGACCAGTCGTCCCTTGCAAAATTACTGGCAAATCTGAAAATGATATAGCTGCAGAGCTACTGCTGCACAGCAGCTGTGCAGTTAGCATGGGCATTGTAAGTGATTGCTTAATTTTACACCTGTATAAACTTGGTCATAAAATGTTTGAATGGGAGGTTTTTACGTCAGGGATATTTGGTAATGGAGCAATTCACGGGAAAAGCTATTTCCCCTCCTTAGAAACTTCACTGGGAAGAAATCTCTGAACACCTCTGTGTCTTTATGTATCTCCAAGTTCTGTGAGATTCTGACCAATTTCAGTTGAGAATATAGCCTCTAACCTTTTAGCACTTTCCCCCTATATCTCTTAAAAGATACATACATACTTACTGAGGGGAAAAATAAAAAGGTTAGTAAGAGTAACTTTCTTGCATTCATAGCAGCACATAGGGAGTCAGAACAGAAAAGAATGTCAAGAGCAGTGTGGATTCCCTGGACAGAAATTCTTCCTTCTCTAAGGAGGAAAAAACCCCACAGCCAAAACCCAACAAAAACCACCCCAAGTCTGTCTTTCCGTACACCCCATTCTCTTCAAATCTTTTGGAATTTGGTTTGTTTCATGTAGGATTAAAGTCATGATCTGACATTGCTAAGAGTGAAGTTAACTTACTCTTAGTAAACAAAAATATAAGTATTAGTGCCTTTCCATGTTATTCAGGCATTATGCATCCTTATTACACATTCATATTGAAAAGCAAGGTAAAGAATGTGCCTGTAGTCACCCTATCTTTTATGTTTTAAAACATTATGATGTAGTTGCATCTCGCAGAAGCAGAAATTTATCAGATGCAGAGGAAATGTGACTCGGTTGTCATGAACAGGCATCACAAATCTGATTTATCTCATCATTTCGCAACCCCAAACAGAGACATCACCTCTGTCACACTTTTTTAATTTCCTAGTTCCAGCTATGAGGGCAACTGTTCCAGTTGTACTAGTTGGGAGGTACATCATGTTATTATTATGTCTCAGTCATGAAAGCAGATGCTTACCGAGGTTTTTTTGGGATTTCCCTCCCCCCCCCGATTCATTCAGCCCTGGACTGTAGAGGAATTTCAACGTTTCCCAGGTCTTCTTGTTGTCTGACTCCCTCCGTGCCACAGAGTGGAGGGCCATGAAAGCCCTTGTACAAGATTTGTACCACAGTTATGTGAGTGCTTCGGAACTCCCAGCCTGGGTCAGAATGTGAATTTTTAAATGAAAAAAACAATGCAAAAATGAAGTTAAGAGTAATTAATCTTGCTTTAATTATATGGAACTGTAATTATAACTAAAATGTTCCGTGGGGGTGAAGACCTCAGTGTAATTTTTCTCTTCTCCCAGTTTGCCATTAGATGGCAGCGAAAAGCTCCTCTCAAAGCTGCCACGGGCTCAGGCTTCCCTCACAAGAGGCTTTGCTCAAGCACAGCTCAGTCATACCTATATCTGAGGAGGATGTTCTTTAAGCTGCTTTCAGATGATTTGAATTATTATTTTTTTAATATGACATCTCAGCAACATACAACCAAAAGTTTCAGCTGTGGTAAGAAACAGTGATCATTCATTTCTGGCAGATTCATGGTGGTCTAATTTTTTTTAAAATTAGTCTGATCAAGGTGTATTCTTCTTTTCTCATAGAATTACTTAATTTTTTTTGTCAGTGGAGTAATCTCCTCTCTAGGAAAGGTAACTCCTCTCTTGTTTGCTTTTCATTTTTTGTATTTCAATATACTCCTAATACCATTCAATCACAAGGAGATTAGTCTTCTAGGTTTGGTAGCTCAAAGAGAAAATTCTCAGTAGCTTTTGACCTGTAACTGGGAATTCCCTCCCCACTGCCCAGGGTTTTTTGTTACCTTTGTTTTCCTGCAAGGTCAGTCAAGTGACAGCACTGGATCTGCTGACACTCATTGCATCTCAAAATAAAGGGCCCCATGCTGCCATTTGAGTGCTGTGAGTAGCTCTGACTAACATTCTGC
Source organism: Eopsaltria australis (assembly GCA_034509425.1). Lineage (NCBI taxonomy): Eukaryota > Metazoa > Chordata > Aves > Passeriformes > Petroicidae > Eopsaltria > Eopsaltria australis. The sequence goes on from JAVTVJ010000040.1 coordinate 2,642,694, forward strand.
AATGCACATCTCACCAGATTACTTGTCTCTGCAGATTTAGCTTCAACACTGCATTGTGGAGACCACACACTTTTAAAGTTACACTGCTTATTTCAAGGTGAGAAGGTGACTGGACAGTGTTCTATGCATATTTATGATGCCTGGCCAAACAGAGTGTTCCCATATGAGCATCACCTTTAAGTTTGTCCATATTCATTTGAATAATGAGCTTCCTGACTGCTAATTCACCTCTTCCAGTGTCACACCTATTGTAAATGCTTAGATGTTCTTTTTTCTTAGTCCATAGTGTAGAGACAATTCCTCTAGCTGGTTACTTGCATCCAGTCTGTGACCAAATAATCCTATCATCTTTCTCTAAAGCCCCTCTCTCAAAAATAATCTTTCATGCAGCACAAGCTCCCTTTCTAGCCCTTCCAGTGCTGCCTTTTCAGTTGGCATGCTGCTCTAAACTTCCCTTTCTCACCCATTTGCCCATATAATCTACTGTGCCATCTTTTACTATAAGACATTGTGTTTATTCTCTTTAGGATACCTTTAATATATGCAGCTCCTATCCCAGTACACTGAAACTTGGCTGTTTCTCTCTACTTACCAGCTCTTTGTGTTGCCATTTCATTTCTTGTGATAACAACTGCATTATGAACTTCTGTCTGTTTTTTTCCTGCAGCCACACCGGCGTCCTGCACAGAGAATCCCTTTCCGGGAGTGAGCAAGGTTTCACAAAGCACCTTTACTTGCAGTTTACCTCTTCCTTGAAAACCCATCTTAGACATTAAAGATGGGTAATTAGAGGGGTAAGGGAAGGTGGATGAGTTTCAGGTATTGCTTTCTGTTTCTTTAAGTGATGGAGATATAGCCATTTGTTAATGTAGCATTCTCTCTTTTTTCCCCATCCTTTTCACTACCTGAGAGAGAGACTAATTTGGCTTTTGTCTTCCTATTGTCTTTTAAAGTAGGAGGCCACACTGAGCCATAATAAGAAAGAAAATGGAGGTGGATAGTGCAGATTGCTCTGACCAGCACTGAAGAAGTGATGTGAGGCCACTCCATCAGTCAGAGCACGGTGAACCACCTAAACCAGAAATACATTGCTACCTTGCCAGTGAAAACTGGTGTTACATCAGTAGTTGAGCAAATGGGAGGAAAGCAGTGAGTGACTTCCTTCAGTCAGTCTGGTATTAAATCCAGCTACACCAAGATTAAAAGCTCTGCAGTTTCATTGCAAATTCTTTAATTTCCCAGTTTGGTGAGAGGTTTGCAAGGAGATTTGTTTGTTTGTTTCCCCGTCACTTTCTTGTTTGCTAATTGTCTAAAATACAGTAATATTTTGGTAGTAAAAGTTATTGTGCTGTTTCCTAAGACAGTCTCTTCCTTTGGGACTTTCATTCATTCTGTAGTGAACGTGTTCAGGTCCTGCTGGTATTGGTTGCTGCTCTAGGATTTATCTAGCTACCACTAATAGTGGGTGGCAAATGCAATAAAAACCAAAACCAATCAATTAAGCATTTATTATTTGAACCTTATTTATTAACCATAAAACAACATAGTCAATGAGCAAATGTTAAGTAGTTTGAATTATTTGTTTACTTCAGTGTTTCCTCTATAGTCTCCTCACATTAATGTCTTTAGTTATTAGAAAATAATGTTCTCTTCTCTAATTGATAGCAACTTATTTAAGATATACACATGCAAGTTTGGCATTATTAATTTCCAGTGGGGAAATTTCAATTGTTCCTCCATCTGCATATAATTAAAGTTTCCTTAAAACAAGCAAACTAAAAGCCCCAAACAAAATCAAACCAATGTCTTGTGTCAGGTTTGCTTTTAAAAGCAGAAAAAAGGCTATGCAAAGTACTTCAGCTTCCAGTATCACTAAGGGACCAAATTGTCTTGATTAGCATTTATAAACAGAAAAATTTATCTGTTTCAGTGCACCTTTGAGATACACACACACACACACACACACACACACACATACACACACAGAGACATAAAGAAATAATGTCAGGTGCAATAAGGAGGGATAGAATGTCAGAATAATATTGCTTGGTGTCAAGGCTGTCCTGCCCTTTCACAATGTCCAGCTCTACAGGTGTAAAAGATGTGTAAATCACACAGTAGGAAGATCTGGGATGATTTATCTCCCAGGGAAGCTGTCCTTGCAAGACTAGCTGTTTAAACTCTGGGTGTTCTCATCACTGTGTGACCACTCCTTCTCTGTACCTTGCATAATGATACCCTGTGATGAAGTATTCACCTTTTAAAAGATAAATGAAGTCTTAACACTCCTAGTGATACATGATACATGTTTCCTTTCAGCAGTTCATCTTTTCAAATCCTAGACTTGTCCCTTTTTCTATTATGAAATGGGAAGAAGAGCTGATCTACTTTACACACATTTTAATCCTATTTGTTCTTATTTTGGTTTATAATTTTGTGCCTTCCCATCCAACTTTAGGTCTTCCTGTTTATCAGATTTCTCCATAGTTCATTCTCATTACTTTGTTACTCTCTGCCTGTCCCCTACTCAAACTAGAAACTACCCAGAAAAGTTTACAAAAGAATAAGGCTTTCAGGATGCCATGCAGCAGTCATGACTAGGAATGAATTCTCTCTTTTCATATAGACCATCTTCTTGATAACTGTGGGTAAAAATCTGCCCTGTTAATTGGCAAAGAGAAGGCAGTAAATAAACGACAACAAAAACCAAACCAAAAAACCAAGGAAACAATAGCAAAAAAAAAAAAAAAAAAAGAGGAAGCAGAAGAATATAACATTCAAATTTCAAGGTACAGATATTCAACATATCTCAGAAGAAGATAAAGACTTCCACTGCTATCAGAAAAAAAATGCTTCATAGGCAGGGCTGAAAACATAGGTCTTGTAAAGTGTTAGGGACTGAAGAAATCCCAGCAGTCAAACTAATGATGATAATTAAAATGACTAATAAGGATGCAGAGATTTTCAGTGTATATGTTTTTATTTGTTTGAAAAGAAGCACAGTGAAGTAGCAGTATAGTATGAGGATAACTAACTTTTTATCCCCAGGTAAGAGAGGTAATACAGAATATCAAATTCAGTGGAAGAAATCACAGACTGACAGAGCTAGTGCTCAAGATAATGGTAAGAAGAACTTGGCTGCAATAATTGCAATTACTAATGAGTCTTATCATAGAAGGAAATTCAGGAAGATGGGAAAAGTGCTAACATTACATGATTGCTCAAGAACTGGAGCGAGATAATCTCAAAACTGCATCAAACCACAAACAAAACAAAACAGTTGGGAAAAATTATTCTTTCTAAGATGCATCAATGGAGTTGTTGCATGCTGAAGTCTCATTTTGAGTTGAGGGTGCTACTTTGGAAAACATGATCTAATTAAGACAGATTTGAGAGAGTACAAAGAAAGTGGCAAAAAAGCATAAAAGTCCTGTGAAGAAAGGTTGAAAGAACTGAATCTGTTCCTCAGACTACAGGAGAATATAGTGGCAAATGTTGGAGTGAATAATCTATACTCTTTTAGGAGTCAGTGAAGAGATGTCAGCATCTCCAGGAAGTGATTAACCTGTTTCAGATGTCTTTGTTGAAATGAGATTAATTACGTCATAGAAGCACTTGTTTCCTTTCATCATCTATCCAGGCTTTCCAGGGAGATTCACTTAGATGTAGAGGGCTGCTGTCATGCAACCCTTCCTTCTCTCAGTGCAAAGTGTCTGGTATGTTTTCAACTAGTAAACACTTTGTTACAAATCTGGTCATCATTATTATCTGTGCACTTTACTATGCAATGCAGTAAATTGTTGCAATGCAATGCAAACTTGCAGTAAGGAAGACTTAAGAGAAATATTCTGCAAAGATAGTTTGGCAAACAAACAGGAGGTCTATGGGCTGTGGAATACCCTTCATTGATTTTTTTCTGAGTATGTTTAAACTTCCCTCAAATCAGAAGATGAAATAAATGACCTTTGATCATTTTTACTTCTTCATATCTGTAGACCTGTTATCTGACATTATGCCTCATGAGTGAAGGAAAGCTCTGTCTTTGTTTTGTCCTATTCCAAGTAGCATGATCCCAAACAATTCCTGAGCATGATTCAGAGGTCGGCCCAGGCCAGGGACAGCTACCTACCAATAGGGAGTTTAGACTTAGCCTCTATTTTCTGGAGACCAGGAGAGTTTAATAGTGTGCACAGGGTTAGACATGCCAGTTGGCCTGAAGGCCAAAGAACAGGCTCTGCCCCATTTAATTTGTTTGTATTGATGTCACCCAAGAGTTGGTTTGACTTAGGGAGAAAGGTGTGCTTTCAAGCAGATCTGAAACCACACCTAATTGTGTAGGCTGACACCATCCCTTGAAGTCAAAAGATCCATGGGCATTAAAGCAGCAACCCTTACACATTTCTTCCTGAGACTGTTTCTGGATTCACAGCTTCCCTTCTGCTCAAACTTCCAGGCTTATGATTCCAAGTCTGGAAATCATGGCTTTGCTTACTTCCATAACTATACCAGTAAAGCCTTTTGTCTCAGATTGACACAGAAAGGAAACAGTGCCACTGCTGGAATGCTGGCTCTGTATCATGGCAGAAAGGCCCATGTCTGAACACAAGTATAGTTGAATCTAACCAACATTTATTACCAGTAAATGGAGATTTACAGTGCCACCAATCATGCCTTCCATTAAAAGCTTTGCCAATATAAATTTAATATAAAGCCTCCAGTGGAAGAGGAAATGCAATCCTCAAGATATATTCCAAGTTCTTACCCAAGACACATGCCAAACAGCTTTGTCCAGTTGTCTAAAATCAGTTTCAACCAGGTCCATCAGTATTTCAGTTTTGTTCTGCAATGATAGTGAATATGCAACTGTAAGGAAGGGTGCCTCAAAATATCGGCAGATTTTGATCATATGGCTGGAGCTGCTGCGAGATAGGTCCTTTCCACTAAACAAGCAGCAAGAGAAGGGCCAGCCTAACTAATCAGATATTAGGAAATATTAGGAAATATTAGGAAATATTAGGAAATATTGACCTGTGAGTTTCTCAAGGCATAACCATATGCTAAAAATGGATATCAAGGAAACATATCACCAGATGATGTCAGCTTAGATCAGCATGTGTGGGCTAGTTGATGAACACTGCAGACAGATTTCTCTGAATCTGTCTTTTGAAAAAACATCAGGTTCTAATACATAAATACTCAAAAAGTTCACAGGTGGGTATTAACTAAAATAACTCATATTATGACTCAAGTGAGCTGCAGTGACCTGAGCTTGAAATGGATTAAGACACTGAGAGGACCCATAAGGTGTAATAAGTTCTAATATATGAGTAATAAGTTCTAGTCTGTGCACAACCAAGGAGAGTGAAGAGCTGGTTGGGGATCACAGGATCCAGTGATTCTCATTGGCAATTGATGCTCCTAAAATATTTTAGAAGGATCAAGATAAGCATCTAAAAGGTAAGAGTTAATTATTGGTTAAGTCAAAATTATTTATCATTAATTCCACTTAATGCTCTGACAACACCTATTTTACTAAAGCTTCTTATTTAAATTTAATGTATTTGAATAAATTACTTATGTGTCTTGTAGACTTCTCTGCCTCCTTTTATAGACAACTGTTGGGGTTTTCTGCCAGTCATTTTAGCTGATCTTGTTTTCCAAAGCATTATGCAAAGCAGCACAAGTTTTGCTTTTGCTCACTGAACTGAGGGCTATGCCTATTGGAAAGTTCAATCAGCTTAAAAGCCACTGATGGAATATACATATGAACTTACATTTAACTCAAAAGATCAAGGTCATTTTCTCCCTTCTCTCTGCTAACCTTTCTTATCAAATATTATGTATTTAACTGGGAGAGGTGCTGAGTACTAATCTGACCTATGGAAAAAACTAAAGGAAGCAGAACAATGGGGATTTAACAATATTTAACACTATCTCAGCATGATGAGAACTCTAAGAGCACACTGCTATCCAAGGGTGTTTGATTGAGGGAGAGTATTGTCTTTTCTAAAGGAAAAATATCTGAAGTTCCTTTTGGCCACCAGATAGCAGTACTTCACTTCATACGGTTCTCAGCTCACAGCATTCCTTGCCTTGTTGAAAAATCTATATATTGGTTTCTGGACTCTTGCTCAGATATATATTTTGCAGACTTCATGATAGACTTCAGCTGTAAAAAAAAGATGTTGGAATTAGGAATGCAGGTGATTTATGTGTTCAGGAGAAATCAAGAATATTGAAGCTTTCCTGAATGGGGAAGGTTGGTTGTATAAATCTAATGGAGTGTTAGGCATTATAATTTCCAATGACAAAAGTTTCAATGAAAATCTTGGGCTTAAAATACTTTCAGCATTTCTCCCTTGCTGACAGTACATTTCCTTATTTATATGAGTATTTCAGGAATATTTCAGAAAGGCATTTTTTTTTTGCCTCAGAACATAAACTTTACAGAGTTTTACTATTTCAGTAATTTATAATTTCTGCCAAATGTTTTTTAAACTTCTGCATTTTTGTTTATTTTTAAATAGAGGAACGGACTTTACAATATTTTTAGCAAAAAGGAAGATACCCTCATTGTCACTGAAACTTGTTAAAATACCAGAAGTGCAATACGCTGTATAATAATAATGATAATAATGAGTCAGTTGTATCATACTGCATTAGTTCATGTCACCTTACAAAAACTGTGCATCATTCTCTTTTTTTACAGTTACAGTTCCAGACCTCAGGTAAGATGCACAGCTAGACAGAATGGGAAAGGCCATCTGACTGTTATTCCCTCATTTTCATCTGTCCTGGTGTTGACATTTAAGTGTCTCAGCTGCTGCTTCAACCTGGAACAGCCAGTTATGACCCCTACGGGATCATGCAACAGCTGTATCCCTTCCTTTTCTCCCAAACAAGATGGGAGAGAGAATAATGGAAACCATCTCTGTCAGCTTTACACTAGAATATTCTTTGCTTTAGCTATTGTAGAACCCTAACTGGATTCCCTTCATTTTTCTTCTCCTCTGGGGAACCAGTGTGAGGATCATGTGAGCCCTGACTTTATTGCTGTGATTCACGTGACTTCTCTCACAGGGAATTTCACTTTTCTGTAGTGTTGGGCTTATCTACTGAATGAAAAGGTGATCTTCCCTCGCCTTTGTCATTCATTTAACTATGACAACCAAAACTGTTTGCAAGGGAAAGTAATGATACAAATGTTTTCAGCTTTGTCATTCCTCTGTGATTCCCACCACAGTTCTCTTTTTTCTCTCCTTTTATCTCCATAATCATGAAAACCCATCTTCTGGCACCCAGCTTTCAGCAGACAACCAATGAATATTCAGAGACATAAGACCATCAATTTGATGGCTGTTCCCATAGTTACTCTATTGATAGACTATGTCTCTGATAGTTGAGAACTGGACTATGACTATCATCCGAATGAGGGAAATGTTGCTTCAAAAGTGCTTCAGACTTAGCATAGCTCTCAAAAGCCCTTTTGTCCTGGTATAGAATAAGGATAGATGTCTTGGGTGGTACAGCTTACAAAATGCCTTTATTTCTGGAAAAATAAAATAGGTATAGCTTTTTGGGCATTCTGAAGGAATTAATGTAAGACTTAGTTTAGAAGGATAAATTCTTGTCCAACACAAGTCTCAGCACCCAGTTCCCTGAAGACACATCTCTCCACATTTCCTGTGCTTTTGGATTGAGTTCTAGCAATGCCCTTGGAAACTCTTCAAAAGCAGTCCAGCCCCTGAAGATGGCCAACGAGTTATGTAGTGCTGATTTGGGTATCTTCTCACACTTTGTTCTGGGATAAACACGAACCTATCCAATTCTGAAACCTGTTGATTAGTTTGAGCCAACAGAAAATCTTGCTGTTCTTTTAAATACGAATAATTGCATTGTGACAATAGAATCAGCACATCGGTGTCTCTATTTTGTGGTTTATAAAGTGGACACAGACTATTTTTGTTCACTTTTCCATACACTGAGCCATCTGAAAAGTTGTGCCTGGGCCTCACCAAATCAATCTTCAGTCACTTAAGTGGGGAGATACAATTTAATACAGCATTTACTGTGCCAGAAGGTAGAACCTCACCTACACAGAGGCTACAGCTGGAAGAACTTTGTGTTCCACTTGTTACACAGGTTTCTTTAAAGAATAATGGAAATAATAAAATATTTAGATCCAAAGAGTGCTTGAAATTGCAACCTGTGGTCTGAAGCCTGAGCACTAATGTTGAGGCAGGTCTGAACAAGATGGTATCTTAACTCCTCAGCTGTTCATCCACTGCTCCCGCCATTTAGAAATATTTACAGCCACCTTTACCTTTCCTTCTCTCACTCGCTATTTAATTTTTTTTTTTAATGGAAAAAGCCTGGTGTTTTTATAAACATAAGCGTTTGTCTGGAGTAACTGCAGCTCAGGCGCCACAGCCCTGTGCCGATCCCTCCACACCAGAACACGACGCCGGCATTAGAGAGGGGCCAGCGACTGTAGAAGAACCCAAGGGGGCAGGCAGAGCTCCCGGCTCTGTCGGAGAGGGGCCGGCAGGTCCCGAGCGCGCCCCGGTCCCGCGGGCCAGCCCGGGCAGGGGGAGCGGAGCCCGCAGCAGCGCGGGACGAGGGGCGGCAGCGCCTTGCGGGGCCCCGGCGGGCTCGGAGGGCGGGAGCAGAGGTGTGGGGCGGAGGAGGGGGAAGGCGGCGGCGGGGCGTCACGGGAGCCCGCGCTGCTATAAAGGGGCCGGGCGCGGCACAGCGGCGTATCCCTCTCGCCCGCAGCCACAGCGGCAGGAGCAGCGCCAGCATCGCGACGGGACAACATCAGATGGGCATGGGGACGGCGCTGGCGGCGCGGCTCGGCCTGGGGCTCCTGCTCCTTGCCCTCCTCCTTCCCACGCAGGTGAGCCCCGGAGCAGCTCGGCGCTTGCCCTGCGCCCGCCCCAGGGCGAGACGGGGGAGCCGAGACCCTGCCGGCGCTCCCCGCCGCGGCGGCCGCCCCGGGAGCGGCGGAGGGGCGGGTTTGTCCCGAGAGGAGCTCCGGCTCGTGTGCGCCATCCCGGAGCCCCCCGGGCGGCCGTGGGTGGCGGCGGCTCCCCCGCCCCGGGGCGGCGGCGGAGGGCGAGAGGAACGAGCCCGGGCAGCCCCGGCTGCGGACAGGGCGGGGACGGGATGGGATGGGCGCGGACGGGCGGCGGGCGAGCCCGGAGCCCAGGGATGGCGGTGGCTGTGCCGTGGATTATCCCGGTCAAGTCAAAAGAGATGAAGTTGGAGTTCTCCGCCTTTTTTCCCCGTGGGATCCTCGAGGGAAAGCTGCGGAGCCACGGTGTGAGCGGCAGCTGAGCGTTCATTCCCAGCTGATTAGAGGGAGAGCGATCCCTCCAAAGCCGAGAGAGCTCCGGGAAGGCATGAGTGTTGCAGCGGGACCCGGGTCTGACCCTCCTCCCACCGAAGCTGCGGGGCTTTGGGTCCGGTCCTGGGCTCGGTTCCCAGCAGGAGCGGCAGGTTTAGGGGCTGGAAGCAAAGGCGCCAGCCTCTGGCTGCTGCGCTGGCCGAGCCTGCTCTTGGCGCAAAGGGAGTGGATGCAGGAGCGAGCCGCTTCTCTTTTAAGCATCCAAGCCGAGCGGAGCCCCAGGTTCCGTGTAGCTGTGTTGTTCCTAGAGACCACCTTTTCAAAAGGATGAACAACACCGTAATAGAAAAATAAACAGCAACGGCATTGCGGGATAATGTTCCCTCCTCCTCTCCTCTTTGTTTGCAAGGAAGGGCATTATCCCTTCTCCATTGTGCTTAGTGGAGTCCTGCCCTTGGCAGTGATGAGAGCAGGATCAGACCCTTTGCGTTACCGGTGTTTATCACATTCATGTTGAGAACACCTCTAAGGTCCCATCTACTGTGACGCTGTGGAACTTGGATATAAACCCATTCGCTTACAAAAAAAAAAAATATATATTGAGAAACTAGTTTTTTGTTTAAAACCATGAAAACTTTAAAAATACGTAACCAAGAGTGGAATGATGGTGGAGTCTTTGTATGAAGACTGAAAAAAATTCCAGGGCAGGTTGGGACTCGCCTTGTAGGTTATTACCTCAGCAATTCATTATTGATCACTTTCAGACCGGTTTCAACAGAACCTTCAACACAGCGATTTTTATTCTGCAGTCCGCAATTGCTTCCAGCATGGTGCTGGGTGCCAAAAATGTTAATTACCAGAAGCTTTACACCATCCTTACGTTTTTCTATTGTATGCTTTTTAAAGTCAGAAATACCAAGAGAAAGTGCTTATGCAATTTTTTAATTAATTTAACATAGACTTCATAGCTTCAGTATTGAGGGATTTTTCTTTTCTGCTAATCTATTTTCTCAGCAGTGCTAGAAACATGAGAAAATAAGAATACCTTTTGTGGGCATAATTACTTATTGAACTAACTAATGTCTTTAAAAAAAGAAGTTCTTACTTGAATTAACTTTAAGAGCTTACCAGAATGCTCTGGTAGAATACAAGTTTGCTGCCATGGAGTTGAAGCCAAGCTTTCTGTATTATGCTCATTTTTGGGGATGAGATAATGCGATTCTTGCTCTTGTTTTTCATCCTTGTGTTTCACATGCTTTTTTTTCAGTGGAATAAAAGTACTTTAGGCTATCTTTGAAAGATTTCCTGTGCATATGTGGAAAATAACTTGATGTTGAAGTTGCACAGAGTGCAAGTTTTTGCTCTGTCCCTAAAATGCAGTTATGAGGGGAAAAGGGTATTTTTCTATTTTGCTTTCTGTCAGCGTTTTTAAAATTTGCTAATATATTGTCTTTTCACTGCACTTTATTTTGTGTATGTTCTAGAATGCTGATAGGTTGTGATTTAATCAGTATGGCTCCATTGTTCTAACTTCTGCAGTTTAGTGCTACCACAGCAAGATAAGAGAGGCTGAAATATTAAATCCACTCACAAAAACCCAACCGTTGCTTCAAAGGAAGCTGCAAGCCAGCCCCAGAAACAGTATCAATAGATTCTTGACCATTGTTTCCTCATATTTTTGTTTGTGGCTTAGTCTGCAAATGCAGACTGCAATTCATGCAGTTGTTTGAAAGTCTTTCTTATCCTAAGATTTGCCTTTACATAGCTCTGTGTTTGCACTTTTTTTTTTTTTTTTTTTTTTTGTGAGATTTTTTGAAACCTATATGTCTTCTAATTTAGGATTACCATGAAGTAATAGTTATGTAAAAACATTTAGAAAAATATTAGATTTAGATCTTTAATAAATCCCACACATGCAATTGCAAATGTCTTTGTCCTTAACTGCACAATGAAAGGCGTGAGCATTTGTATAGATCATCTGAGTGCTGTGACTGAGTGGGGCTGCACGGTGTTCATTGCTACAAATGTGCATTCTGATTTTGAAAAAAAGACAATATAACCCTTTTTGTTACTTCCCTTCCTCTCCACATTCTAGATCTACTGTGGTCTCAATGGAACAAGTCCAACACCTTCAAACAATTCTTCAGCAAGTTCTACTTCCCTGTCAGCTGTCACGAATTCAGTGAACAATACCACCACTCACGGACATGGAAATTCTCTTCACTCATCCACAAGTCTTTTTTTCATTCTCTCAGTTTCTCTTCTGTATTTTTGCTGTTAAGAGACTCTGGCATGGAAATGGCTACCACTCCCCATCCCGTTTCCTGAACCACCTGAGATGGCTAGATCTCCAACCCAGCATGAGAAGAAATCAACCCAAACTCCACATCAAACCAGCTTGGTTCCACTCCATACTCAAATTAGTACCAGTCTGACCTAGAGAAGCACTCAGTATTCTGACTTTCAAAGCTGACCAGTGTGAAAAGACCAGCTTCAGCAAGGAGGTAAAATTATGAGCTCTTTCACCAAGTGAGTTGGAATCTGAAAAACAAGATGGAAGCAAAAAGAGACAGTACTGACAAACCCAATTTAAAGCTGAGAAGAAATACAGTATCTTATAATAAGGATGGATAATAACACTCCATGAAGAAGAAAGGCTAGAGAGTTTATCTGCCATTTAGAATAAGGACTTCAAGAGTTTTTATTTTTTGTTTAAGTTCAAAAACATCAACAGGCTTATAGAACCCCTAGAAAACACAGGAAAGCTCAAATAATTCTGTTTCTTGCACAGCCTGCATGGTTATAACTTATGGGTATTAGGATGTTTGAAAAAGAAACAACATCAGTGAAAAGGGTTTCTTCTAGATTTCATTTGTATGAAATTGTTACAAGGGTAAAATAGAATAACAAATTTTTTGTAAGAATCCTCTTATTTAACCCCTGCTTCCTAACCAAATGGTTAGCCAGGCAGGGCTAGTTTTGAAATAGCTTAAATCCCACCAGTTTTCATAAGAGTGGAATTATTTATGGTGGGAATTTGAATTTGACATTTTATTTAAATTGTTTGTATTAAACATTAAACCATATGTGCCAGAGAAGGAGGTGTGGAAACATTAGAAAAAGTACCAGGAGCTTTTTGTAAATGAAATTCAGAAAAGAACAAACAAGAAAGTCAGTGGATGTATGTCTCCTCTTTCCTTTATTTCTCCTCCCAAGTTCTACAAGAATTGTAAGTTTTTTGCTCCTGGAACTTTCCTTAATTATGAAGGATTTATGAAATCTTATGAGTAATGTTATAGTGCTGCTTTTTTTTTTTTTTTTTCTTTTTTTTTTTTTTTTTCTTTTGGCACAAGGTGAATAACTTACTGTTTTTTGAAGAGTTTTAATTGTGATAGTCTACTTTAAACCTGGGCTAATATTTGCGGTGGGGAGAAGAAATGGGGAGAGGAGAGCAAACCGCCAAAAAAAAAGAAATTAAATGAACAGATGTTTGGAATATGAAGACTGGAGTCTTAATTTAATCACTGAATTAAAAAGTTACCTTTGTAAATACTACTTTTTAAAAATTTTTTTCTGAATCAAAATTGCTACACTTGCACAGATTGTTTCTGTATCATCGAACACTTTAGAAAATAGTATCTGGTACTTGATCAAAACAAGCTTTGTTGAGGAGGTTCAACTACCTTGATGATGATACCTTGTCAGAAAAAATTAATTATGTTGATATGATCACATGTGAGTGTACATGATCATACAACTGTCTGTAGATATTTATCTCAGTATAAGATCATGTCAAACATGAGTGGCTCTCTAATTTTTTTTAATACACATCTGTCTTTCAGTTACATTACCACCAATTCACAGTATCATATATTAGTAGCAAGCTAACACAAATTCATGTCAGTGAGCGTACATGGACATTTCCTTATGCTTATCATTTGTATCCAGTAAAATGTTAATGATTGTATTTTGTGTTTGTGTAATAATGCTTTGATTTATTAGCTACTGATTTTCATTGAAAAAACCTGTAAATAAAGCAGTGGACAGGCAATGCATTCTAGATGCACTTCCAGACACTTCTACAAAAACTTGTACCTTGCCTGCGTTAAGTGAATGAACTGTTAAGCAAGATGGTATATGTGATTAAAAACCTCAAGGTCTAGAAATGCTGAAGTGTAATTAGTTTTATTTCTCTGGAAGGTTTTGTGCCACTGGGAGTCTGGATTTCACTTTGAAACCAGGGAGTGATATTTGATTAGCATCTCTAGTAACTGTAGTAAGTTTTCCATACTTGTTACAGCCTCTTCCCTTTCAACATCTGACTGTGTTTTCATGTTAGACAAACAGTGCTTAGGCAGAGTTTTCATTTATTTCTTTTGGTGGCAATGAGTAATTTTCCTTAGGGTGGCTAAAGCTGTTTCTCAGCTTCTGGTTATCAAGCAATGTGAATTAACTGCTTAATGTTTCTGACTACCACAGCCTACACTAACACAATAGTAACATCCCAATATTATGAGTTGAACCATGCTTGATGAAGGACAGAGACTGGAAGAGGTAGGAATTTATGCAAAATTTTGCTGAAAAGCAAAAATTAACCAGATGAGCATTTGGTAACAAATACTTGCAATTTGTGACATTCCAAAACTGTGTCTGTGCTGTTTTTCAGGTATGTTCCTTTCTAATACCCCTTAAAGGCCCAAGGATATTCTGTGTGATTTTCTTTGCTCCCCACATGTGGAAAAACACATTTACAAGTGCCTAAGCACTTAAGCATGCTGTGCATGGGTCTGCATTTGTCAGGGGGAAAGAGGCCCCTGGAGAGGCCTCCCAAGGCTCTGGAGGGAATGTGGCGTGGCAGGCCTTTCCTTCTGTTCCTTTGCTTTTCCAGTAGGCTGCACAAACCCAAGGAGCAGGATAAGTTTATCAAAGCTCACTGTTTAACTAAATCTTGGAACGTGCAGGGAGTGTCAAAGCACATTGTTCCTTTGTTTAGCTTTTCTCCAAATTCTCCAGGAGAAAAGCAGGAAGATAAACCAACCAACCAGGCTGTGTACCTTTTTTAAAAAACAAAACTAAAAATAACCTCTCTCCAAAGACAGGCAGACAAGGAGAAAGTCTGCAACAATGCGTCTTAATTCTGTGATATGTCAGTACTATCAAAGAAGTAAAGGGATGTGTTTGAACTTTTTGCAAAATATTAATACAAAATGGAATGCTTGGCTTAATTGGTGCCATGCTTTTTCTCAAATTTAAATTTTTTTTTTTTTTTTTTGAGAAATAGAGCCAGCTCTTTAATAGCATCTCAACTAATTAAATTCTCTTGAGTTTTAGAGTTTTCAGCAGACCAGATGAGAGATTTAGAAAAATGATCTGGTAACCTTTGTTCTGTTCCATTCCATCACAGGACAATGGAATCAGTGATGAAGAAATCCACCCAGGGAAAGAGGATGTGATGGATGGATGTATTTAACAAAGCAGGGAAGGCGGGAGGGGAGGGAGGAGAATGGAGCCTACGCACTTCACAACCATTTAATTTTTTTAAATGACACCTACAATCACTAGAGCCAGCTCTTACGTATGCCTCTCACTCTCACTGATCTGTCCAGCTGAAGTGTGTCTGGATAATGTATATTGCAATGCCTCTGAAACAATACTGCTCTGTTTGATGTGTGGCACTGCTTTCGTTGTAAACATACACTAGCCACACATGTCCTGAATAAAGTATGGTGTTGTTATTTGAATGAAAATACCTAAAATGAGCGCTTACACTTTGTGTGCAGTTTACTGTTCCTTCCTTCTCAACGTCATACTCTGAATAGCCCTTAAATTTTTCCAAATTGCAGTTTTCAGCTAGTTTAGAAATCCACAGGGACTGTGAATGAACAACTTCCATTCAGCAAAAATCTCTACAAGGTGAAATATTTTGGGCCAGATCCAAGACCACTGCTAGTGGCCTCCTTGTTCTCAGCAAGGCTCAGCCCTGTCCCCTGAGCCTTTCTCCACACAGGAGCAGTGTACAGGCAATGCTGTGTTGTACCAAGAGCAGTCCCCCTTTGTCCACGTGGGGACAGGACATCGTTAATGTCTCAATAAATGAACTCAGGGTTATTTTGACAAGCCATTCCCAACTCTAAGCCGAATCCATCAAATTAGGGTTTGCCTGTACAGTGCAAAAGCTCTCAAGCTGGCTGGAGACAGTGGCCTGCTCTCTAATGTTATTAGTACATTGTTAAATATGGAGCAATTTCTCCCGAGAGTCGTTCTTATGCAGCCTGTAACAGGCCGCTGGAAGGGCCCATGGGAACAAACACTTGCTGGGCTGGGCTCTTTGTCACGCATCTTTCCAAGTCAGCATTTCCCTGGGCTCGGGTTACACCAGGCTCTGCAGCGAGCTCACAATGACACCTTGTATCTCAAAGTGAGGATGGATGTGAATGTGCTTGTATTAGAGGCAGTTCAGAGTGATTTGCATTTTGTGTGCATTCAGGCATATAGGGATTTGATTTCCCATACATGACTGAAATTATTTAGGTAGCAGACTTTATCATCCAGCATCTTTATTGTAATGGATACAATTGGGAGCGTTTCTTGTTTTTGCATTAAAGATAACTTTGAAACAGGAGCTGTCAGCTCTGCCTCATAGCAGCACAAAGCTCTTCATTCTAGAACACACATTACGTTTGATTCACTGTACAGGTCTACTGAGCCCCGACAGATGAAGGGGCTGGTTATTTTAAATCCATCAGTTTATCTACAGCTGCTTGAAGAGCAGCACTAGGCTTTCTGCAATACGTGCTTTGAGATGTGGTCTTTTCATCATTAAGTAGTAGCCTCAGGAAAGATACTTGATCCTTACTTTGGTTATCAGCCCTCAGTTTTCCAAGTGAAACCCTCAGCATCCTGCTCATGAATGCATAATTGCTCTGGTTTAGTCTTCATCAAAATGTCCAGAATGAATGACCTGGAGCTGAAGAAAAAACCTGATAGATTCTATACTGCCCAATCAAAATCCTAAACTAACAAAATCTCATCTGTGAAGGGTCATTCAATTCTCTCTTGAATCAGTAATACTCCCTGCAATGTATGTGCTACAAATACATGAATAAAACATTTTCAGGCTTTTCAGAAGTGAAACGAGACTCTTTCTTTTATGCTTTCAGCTTAGCAGGAGCTATGCTTTAACAACTGATGGGTGTACAATATAAAATTTGAGCACACAGCAGAATTAAATCGTGGTAGCTTGGTTTTGCTGCATAAACTGAATGATCGCATTCCACCAAAATCTCTCTTGAATGACCTAGCGTGAAAAGTATTCTTTATGTGGCACAAATTATTAAAGGAAGCAACGCCTCTGTAAAGCAATTGTTCTGTTTCCCGCTTTTCAGCCACTCTCACTGAAAGCACAGCGTGGACTTTTTTCAGATTGCTTAGTGTGCATAGCCTGGACTTAAAGTCTGTGTTCATTACTCTGAAATGCGTCAACTTCACATGACAAAAACTGTGTATTTTTTTACCGAGCTGTATAAAATGCAGATGGTTTTTGAGTTCAGAGCCTTGAGTTCAGAGGTATATATAAACCCAAGTACAGTAACAAATGCATATTGTGTGATTGCTTGGACTAGTAGGATTCAAAACTGACTACATACAGGTCATTATAACAATTAAAGTCATAATAGCAAGAATTAAAAAAAAAATTAAAATAGGTAGAAACCATGTTGTGAGAACCTTCCTTGTTTTAGGAGTCAGGGAGAATTTCCTCTGAAAGCAGGTTATTTGGTAACTTCAGTTACAAAAACAGTCTGAAACATGTTAGCAGAATGAAAATAGACTTCATTGAATCATAAAACATGATACAGAATATAGATTTGATGGAGTCTTTGCTCAAACATGGCAGTTTCTGTGTTTTAACGCTTAAGTATGAAGAAGTTTTTGAACAATGAGCAAGAAAAGTCCTTTGGCAAGGCTGTGTGAGTAATGCAAACAAAAGATGGCATCGTTATTCAGAGACATGACAATGACATTTGCTGTCATGTATCTGCCATCTACATTTTTTAGAATATCTTTTCTAAAACTTGCAGCATTTTATGTCTTTTTATGTTTCCAACAGTATCTTCAACTTACTTTTTTAAGGCCTTTGTCACTACTCTGATTTTGTTGTCTTTTCTGCTTCAGGAAGCTAACACAAAATTACATGCAACACAGCAATTTTCTTCACATTGGAATTAGTCTCCATTCCAAAATTCTCAGGCTTCTGTAAGGTGTGTCCTCTTGCAAAGTGCCATCAGTAAATGAGCAACCTGAAGCATTACCAGGATGACAGACAGGATATCTTCTCCCCTGCTAGTTTGTGTTTTTACTGAAATTAAAATATCAAAAGCACATTAAGCTATTTTCAGAACACAAGCTCCACAGTAATTTAGCCCTGTTAATCTGGCTCTGATCTGAGGCCTCTGACACAGCTTCACTGTAAGCAAAAGCACATTGCCAGCGTGGTGGAGGAACAGGATGAGAGGTAAAGCAGCCACACATACTCCTTTGACCTGACTGACACATCAACTTTGATCCCAAAATGTGTGATTCATTCCACTAGGGATTTGGTGGATTTTGCTAGGCAGCTGATGGGGGTCTGTGACTTTAATTAGTATTTCAATGTGTTTACATATAGCAGGTCTGCTCTTACTCAGCAATGCAGGCTGACATTGTTCAGCTTCTACTTCATTCCTTTTTCTTTCCCTCCTGTGTGATACGGAGTGTTCCTCAGAGCAGAGGCAGTCTGTGCTGAGAGCCTGCAAAACTTCTGGTAGGTGTTAGCCATTCGTCAGCAGGTTTTACACCACTTTCTGTAACAGCAGTAATTAAAGCCCAGGTCTTCAAAGGTAATTTGGGTGCCTGACTTGAATTCCTGTTAAGATCAGTGTCCTTGTGGGTTGCAGTCTGTCAGCCCTCCGTGTAAAATCAGTGTAAAATACTGAAAGCTTTTATGGACCTCATGGGATCTCTGCTTATTTTTCTCTTCTGCTCTGATTGCCTGCTTGTTTTGCTTCCAATACTCTAGAACCTCTGATTGCTATGGCAGAAACAGTGCCTGTAAATGTCAACGAGGTGTCTTTCACCTCTGCTGCAGCGGGATGGGGGGGATTTAACGAGGTCAGAGCTGCCTGTTCTCCGCAGTCTGCCCGCACTCCTGTCCCAGGCTTTCACACATGAGGATCAGCTCCACTCCAGAGCAGCCACAATCCTCTGGTGTTTCAACCCAGGGGCAGCTGAGGGCCCCAGCCAAGCCCCAGTTTTGGGCTTGGGCCAATCCTTGGGCTGAAGACCAGAATGAAGGGTTTATATCATCTCTGACAAGAAAGAAGGAGAGGCTGAGTGAAAGGCTGATGAACTCACAATATGGGAAATTGCATCCTTTTCCAGATGGGCCCTTCAAATTTGATTTCCAGTGCCACTGAAATACTGTATTTACTCCTACTTATCAGCTAAGTATCGCTAATTATAGTGAATATATATATTATATATCCATATTAATATATTTTCATATAGCTAGTATAGCAAATTATAGCTAACAGTTTATAGCAAAGTGCCTTTTAAGATGGTTTCAGCCCTGAAGAGCTTGCAGTCTTACTCCAAAAACAGACACAACAGATGGGTTGACAAGAAAAAAAGCTATTCCTCAGAAATCCAGCACACTCCAGCCTTTGGGACGTGAGGGTGATGGGTGGCCCCTCACCTCCTCACCTCCCACCTGGAACAGGCAAGGCTCCCCTGCCAGGCACGCTGCCCTGGGGCAAGAGGGAACTGCTGGGGGTGGGTAAGGAGTGGGGCCAACAGCAGCAGCTGTCACCCCAGGGCGGGAGCTGGAGCACAGGGCAGGGAGCATCCTGCCTCTGCACCTGCAGGGAACCAGCAGCCCATGGTGGTGGCACTCACTCCTGAACTCCCCAGCATCACAGGCAGAGTCACCAGGGCATGGACAGGCTGAGGGAAATGATTGCTACCCTTCATTCATCTCCCTGTGAGCACGTTTGCCATAAAATGTGTAGTTTGGAGACCCCAGTGCAAGAGTAGAATGGGAGAGGCTGGAGGAAAGCCATGGTGGTGGTCTTGGTTCTGGAACAAGTAGGACAGGAGGAGCAGCTTGGGGAGCTGGGTTTGTTCCATCTGGGGAAGGGAGGAAAAATGGGGTTTAATTGCTGTCCTGCACATGACAGGGTGGGGCATCAGGGAGACTGGGGAGAGGGTAGGGGTTGGGTTAGAAGGTAGTGGATTTGCTGAGGAAGAGGACACTGCAAACAATAAAGAAACCCTTCAAAAGAAATCTTACAAGCTCCAAATAAGAAGTCCTGTGTCCAGTTTTGGACAGTGCAATTATCAGATATCAACTGGTAAAATTCGGAGTAGAGCAATGAAAATCACAACAGCTGTAGATGGGAAAAAAAGTAGAAAGAGTGGAGCATATGTAGCTACAAAAAGAAAAGTAGGAAGCCTATTGAAACCTGTAGGTAAAAGACAGTTGCTGCGATACAGGCACAGAGCCTGTGTGCTGTGAAGATAACGAGTCACATTCATAAGCATTGACCAAGGCTGCTGGGGAAGGCTGAGGATGTTTCTGAAAGCAGGTTAGATAAACACCATTTCAGAATAATTCAGATCTAGCTGATCATACCTCTGGGCAAGAGGAAGGCTGGAGGGCCTCTCACAGCCCTTCTTTCCCATCTGATTTCAGGATAATAGTGTTGATGCACGGATTTGGGGCATCTGGAGAAGCAACATGGCCTTGTTATGTAGGACTGGCAGAGTCATTGTAAGGACAAGGGTAAATGAGGAAAGACAGACAGCTTGTATGTATGAAAGGTAATTTTAATAATGCTGCCTGGTGGGGATAAGGAATTGCTATCAAATCACTGTTTCACTGCTTTTGAAGTTAACTTTATTGCCCTTTAGTGGACAACCCCACGGGCATTGAAGCCAAGGGAATTCTGGTGCCTAACTGACACTTTCTGAGTGAGCTGAGAATTTAGAAAGGCTCACTGTGTCTCACATGGGACAAGTGTATGTTGTTTCCAATCTCTTAATTAAGGCTTTTAGAGGATGTTTTCTTTCCTTTAACCCTCTATTTTCATAGGATGAGCAGGAATTTAATTCTGTTTATGGCTTTGACCACCCTGTTAAAATCTGTTGACACAGGCCAGTGGGTTCCAGCACTTCAATTAAGGAAATGTGAAGATGTGCATGCACCACATGGTCATGTAAGCTTAAAGTCAGTTAGCCAGCTAGAAATTATGTGAGCTTTAAATAATAAAAAAGCTATCATCCCTTTGATGGCATGAGGGAGACAGTAAAGAATTTCAAAGAAGTTGTTTCTTAATGTTTTATTCCTTGAAATATGTCTCTGTATGTAGCAACACTTAAATCAAATGGTGATAAGGCATTTGTCAAACAGCTCAGATTTACTCTGCTTGAAATTGGAAGAGGAATTGCTGAAATTTTAGTAAGTGCACAGGAAACCTGGAGCTCATAATATACTACGAAAGGTTTGTTTGTTTTGTCTAATTTACATCTTTCAACCTTTCATTTTCTGTAGAAGGAGGTAGAATATGAATTCCTTTTTTTAACGCAGCAAAGATTCTCTAAAGGTTACTAGAGTCTCTGTAGTCCATTCAGCCCATTCAGAATGCAAATTAGTTCCACATCAGAGTCTTTTTGTGAGGCTTTTCATTACAGGGGGACATGTAAAGCACTCGAATTTCTTTTTTAATTTCAGATAAAGGTGGATCAAAAAGTGGACAGATCTCTTTATTTGTATTTTTAAGAGTCTTTTTAATACTTTTTCCTATCTAACATGAAAAGGAAAATAGTTGCATTTCTAGGCATTTGGGGACCCCTTTGAAGCACTGAGCAAAGGAATGCTTAATACTTTGAAACTACGTATTATTGAAACTATCAATTACTTTAACATTTCTCAAAGGCAAAACAGGATCCTCACCAGACCAGCTTTGTGTCTCGTTTTTCTTGTTCTGAGAGATTGTCTATCAGTATTGTAATGAGAAGATGGTCAGACCAGCTTAATGTTTAGCACTTCTTACTTTTCATCTTCAAAATGATTTCGGAACATCAAGCAGGCATATCAACTTGAGTTTCTCTAGAGAATACTTGTGTTGAATACAAGCAACAGATCATGACTTTTTAAAAAGTCTTGTGGCAATCATTATATACTAGGGGTAATTTTAAAACCTTCAAAAAATTAAATAGGGCAAAATCACTCCTTCCCCTCCCCCCCCCCCCCAAACTAAAATAACACCTGTTGGATTTCTAGTGATAAATAACATTGTCTGCTGAAGATTTAGTTTTACTGAGGCCTGACTTTGTAATTTTAAGTCAGGTTTTTGTTGAAGTCAAAGATTGCAGCACTGAATTCTGTTTGAAGCAATTGTTTTATTATTTGCAATGTGTAGGGGTTGATTAAGCTTTTATGACTCCTCTCATTCATCGTGTTCTGGCTTACAATTTACTACCACTTTTAGAATGCATCAACAGAGATGAAAAAGTGTACCTAGAATATGTGCTGGGCCCTGACAAGAATAGCAGGGGAGATCCCATAAAAACCTGATATTGTAAAGGTTTATTGTGAGAAAACTGTGTTGGGGGGGTGGCTCTTATTCTCTAAAAAGCTCTGATTTATCAGGCAATATGTAAAGATTGTAGTGCTAGAAAAGGTGATGGAGAGAAGAAATGGATCAGTTAATTGTTCAGTTCTGTTACCTGGTACTGCTGAATATTTATTTAATAAGTCTTGACTCATGATGGTTAAAAACATGAAAACCTCTTAATCTCAAAGGAAGGAATAATTTGGAAAAGTCCTGGAAGATTTCTAAGGAGGAGTGACACCACTGCACATGCTTGTATTGTTGAACATTCAACATATTTATGTAAGCAAAAATGTGATGGCATAAGGAGGACTGTAAATGGGCCACAAGATTTTCTGATTATATGTTATTTGGTTTATGTGACCTTTCTTTTTTTTTTTTAATTTTTTATTTTCCTTTGGAAACAACCTCTTTTTGTTTTTTCATCCATTTTCTCAGCTACTGTTTTGTTTTAAATGTTGATGATTTTTTTTCCTTGGTGATATTCAGTGCCATAATTTGGCTGGTCTTGACTCTATTCAAGTTAGCCATAATCCTACTCCCACCCAGTCTTAAATTGTGCATATACTTCTATGGCCCAGAAACTGATACCATATTTTAAAGACTCATTCCCCTTCCTTTTTATTCCATTCCCTGGATTTTTTTCTCCTCCAGGAGAAACTCTTACTTTTTAAATAATTTTCTAGAATTCCTCCTTTTTAAAGATTTCTGTAAAATTCTATTATCTTCCTCTGCTTTAAAATCATAAATGGATAATGCAGATGTTGAAATATTCTGAAGATCTTGAATCATTACAAAAGCTCTGTAATTACATTTATTATTAATGATTTTCATTAAATTAAATTCTTTGAGTTCACATTGCTCCTTTCATCCAAAAGACTTATGGAACTATATGGTAAAACATCCATTACAGCTTAAGACATCCCTGGAAGACAAATGAGTCCTCAGGCTTGTCTAAATGTGTGCAAGAGGAGCTGTAAGTGAAGGCTGCTTACAAGACAGGAGCTGTGTGCCAGGTCAGAGGACAGAATAATTCTCATAGGGTCTGACTTCTATTGCCCCCTGTACGTTCCAACCACATGAATTTTTTTTTAGTGAAATTTTGAAAGAACTTTATCTATATATCTCTGTGTCACAAGCATTGCCCAGGGGAGAATGAGATAGCTGGAGAACAAGAAAAGTGGGGATTTCTCTGGTCAGACCCTGAGCAGCTGCCCCTGGGGTCACAGAGGGCTGTGCTTAGTGTGGGGCAGTACTCTGTGGCTCCTTTTGCTCTGCTCCTCAAGGAGCAACTGGAGACAGCTCTAGTTGAACATGCACCTGAATTTCCTTCTGAGTTTAAGCCCATGATATAGCTCTGCTTTGGCAGCACTCTCTGACACCCCTGAATAGAGAAATTCTGTGATGTTGTGTTGTATCAAATACCTCTAACCTGTGCCTACAAAAGAGAGACAGAAATGAAGTCACCAGAACTAACTATGACAGCTATTGTGAATGTGTGATTTTTTCTTTTAATAACAGAGAGCAAAGATGCACACAAGATGTTGTTTGGTGCTTTTTACCCACCTTGGCACTGGAACAGTGAATAGCTTCCAATTAATCACTGTTTTGCTGGAGCTAGAGCAAAAATCAACATCTACTCTTCTGGTGAAGTCAAATGCCTGAGCTGTTTGTCATGAGTGACTTCTGCTAATTGCATGATATTTTATCTTACAAATAACCAGAAGTTTGCATTGATCCATGGGAGTATGAGGGAAGGCCAAGTTGCATATTAGATACTGCACCTCACTAATGGACAGATTAAGCTGCTGTCCATAGTATTTCTTTGCAGTGCAGAGACCTTTTCCGGCCTTTTTTTTTGAGGGGGGGGGGAGTGGTGGTGAGTGATATCCTGGATGACACCAAGAATTCAGGCACTGACACCTGAATCAAGGATATAAAATACTTTGTTTGGTGCATGGTTGCTTTTTGCACATTCTAAATGGGAAACTTATTTCATTTTTTTTATTCATCATGTTAGAGCAGCTTACCTCTGATGCTGGAGCTTAAGCAAAGGAGATATCACAACCCTTAAGATTCTTTCCTCACAGGAATCCCACTTTGCATCTGTTGGAGGGGGAGAAATTTCATGGCTGCTGATGGAGTCTCTCCTCTTCAGGGGAGGTATGATTATTCACCTGCTATGTCCTGTGGAATACAAGGTCCTTTGGTCAGGTGAGATAACAGCAGCATTTCTCAAGGGCTTGGAAGTGGTCTTCTATAGGAGTTGTATAATCTTTTGCTGAACCTAGCAATTTCTTCCACCTTCCAGGCTTGCCAATTCTGCAGCCCATTCTGTTACTCGTCAAGGTGGCACGAGGAGCACCACACATGGATTATAACCCTGCTGCCTCTTGCACGAGCAACAAGCAAGATGCCCCTGCTGCAAAGACCTTACACTTGAAGAAGCTACCATTTGCTATTGCTGCTTTGGGGCAGACACCTGCTTTTTGGCACCTCATTG
The DNA here is from genome assembly GCA_034509425.1 of Eopsaltria australis. Taxonomy (NCBI): domain Eukaryota; kingdom Metazoa; phylum Chordata; class Aves; order Passeriformes; family Petroicidae; genus Eopsaltria; species Eopsaltria australis. The sequence goes on from JAVTVJ010000040.1 coordinate 2,667,190, forward strand.
TTCATTTTTGCTTTTCAGTTTTAATCTCCATCCCTCATATCTGACAGATAATTCTGTCAGAATTATCAAATGAGTGTTCTTCATTTTTCATGATATTGTGAATAGGAATTATCCCTTTGCTTTGAAAACTGTGACATGTCCAAGTATCTTCCTTATCTTTGGGCAGCGTGAAAAATATCAGAAATTTTCAGCACCCTCTCAGTTGCTGCCTTCTTGTATTTCACTGCTGGAAGTGAGCCCTTCAACCAGTGGCATCCATCCATTTCTTTGTTTTAATGAAAACTCTTTGAGGATGCTAAAACGGTGAAGCCTTTATCTGACAGCTCTTCTCAGGCATTTGCTGGGCATCATTCACCGTAATCCCTTTTGGTTGTGTGCAGATACATAAATATGCTGTCTGAGCTGAAGAGGGATGCAGAAATGATTCTTCTGCACTGGCACAGCTCCAGGTGTGGGGCTGGAACACTTGCAAGCATGAGAGCCATTTCTACAGCTTGGTCTAGGTCTGCCCAGCAGGCTCAGAGGCCTCTCTGGCCCAGTGCAGTGGTGCCTGAGCTGCATGACTGAGTCCCTTCTGCCGGCAATGATTTCCTCTTGTAATCTGGCTTCACCCTTCTGGGCTGAAATAATCATCTCATCCTTCATTCCCATTAGAGAGTCATTTGGATACAAGCAAAGCAGAAAGTTATTGATGAGTAAATTCACAAGACTTGGAATTAAACATTTTTTTTTATACTGACAGTGATTTCATATGACCACATGAACTGGCTGCAATGTAATGAGGAATTGGGAGAGTAGTACAAGAGTCCACCTGGCAGAAGAATAACATGTGGTCTGTTTAAAATGAAAAAAATTGTGGCATCAACTTGTATTCAGTCCTGATTTCAAATGCAAATGACACTCAAGAAATGTGAAAGGCCAAAAGGTAGATAGAAAATGGAAATTCTTTGTTCCTGAGAGGGCACATCATGAAAAGGCAACATTTTCTGAATCTTATTCACACTTTTGACTTCATTGTTCAGAATAGTCTCTAGTTCTTGTGATTGATAAAACAGACACCTAAAGTGGTAGGAATCATCACGCAACAGAAGGACAGTGGGATATTCTTAGTCTGAAAAGTTTCCATCCAGTAAGAGACTAAATTGTGTGAAGTAGATTGATGGTAAGAAAAACTGAGTCCTGACAGTAAATGTCAGGGAAGATATATTAATGTACAGTAATGGAGTAGGAAATAGCCTTTTTTTTTTATTCTATTGCAACTTCAGTAATTACTTGCACAAAATGTCTACTAAGTGTCTTTTAAAAGACATGAACCAAGCTACCCTATTCATTATAAAAAAGCTTGAAGTAAACAAAAGACTAAGTGGACACAGTGTAGAAAGAAAAACATACAAGAGGTTCCTGGATACTTTTAATCATGAAGCTTACTTTAATACAGTGATTTCTCTCTTCATTTTGCTTTTTAGGAGAATTAGACAAAATCTTCAGTAATTTCTTACATAATTTTAGTGCTTTTTTTTTTTTTTTTTTTTAATGGTAAGAACTTGCAGCATGTTTCCAGTCACTCTTTTTTGAATGACCAACATAGTTGACAAGAGCGTCCTTTCCTGAGCCCCTCTCCTGTGAAGTGTTAGAGCAGAAATGGATGAAGAACAGTCATTCCATCCCATGGAAAGTTCTCGAGGTTTCTGAAGTCTTTCTGTATCTTTTGTGGGAACAAAATACAAAGCAGCCCCTTTCAAATTCCTCTGTGAAAGAGAGCTGTGTTGACATGCCTAGTTTGAGATCAAAGCCCTCAGGTATCCAGTTGGAAGGTTTCATCTTAGTCGCAAGCAAAACTCTCTTGAAACGTTCATGTTCTTCTGAGATGTTTCATCTTTGATGTAGTGGGATATTTGGCTAAATACCACTTTGAAAGTGTTCAGAGTAGGTCTATGGTTTTGGTGCCATTGTGCTAGGATGAGAGGAACTTAAGTGGTGAGAGCTGATAAATGAGGAATTATGAAAGACCTGGAAAAGGAACATGAACACATAATAAGGTGTTAGCTCTGTGCAGGATCCAGCCTGCTTAAATTGAGACTTAGGAGCCCAAAGCCTAAGGCTCAGACTGTCTGCTTCTTGCACTGCAAGGTACCTCTATTCTGTGCCTGAAAATTTCCTGGGCACTTGGCGGACTTGCCAGTGTCCTGCTGAGGGATCGAAAGCATGGGATTTTTGCACGGCAGTGTGTAAAATGAGCACCAAAGTCAGGTCTTTATTACAGCTCTTTATTACAAATCTGTTTCTATATTCCTCAGCCTTCAGCATCAGTGGTGGTAAGATCAGGCTTTTTGTTTGCTGCTGCCTTGCAAACATGCTGATGTGTCTTCATAATTGTAGCTGATGTGATGTGCAGTGCAAGTGACACCTCATCCTGCTGCAAGTGCTGGGTGCGGAAAGCAGTGATTGCTTTAAAAAGTGTCTGTATTTTGTAGATTGCATTATTTTTGTATTATATGAATAAATGGACTTGAGAGAGTATAATCTTGTGGAAATGGAGGCATAAATCAAATTAATCATGGAATCATAGAGTGGTTTGTGTTGGAAGGAACCTTAAGGATCATATTCTAGATCAGATTACTCACGGCCCCATCCAGCCTGGTCTTGAATACCTCCCAGGACAAGGAGTCCACAAACTCACTGGGCAGTCTGTTCCAGTGCCTCACCACCCTCACAGTCAAGAATATTTTCCTAATACCTATTCTAAAACTGCCCTCTTTCAGTTTCAGGCCATTCCCCCTTGTCCTATCATACACGTCCTTATCAAAAGTCCCTCTCTAATCTTCTTGCAAGCCCCCTTTAGGTACTAGAAGACTGCTGTCTGTTCTCCAGGCTGAACAACCCCTGCTCTGTAAGTCCATCTTCAGAGAAATTAAATGCTGAACAGGAGAATTTTCATGTTCTCATCTAGTGCAATAACTGTTCAGTATTATGGAAAAGGAAAAAAAAAAGAGGGTCAAAGCTGGTAAGGTTTGGAAATTCATGGCTTTGTTCCAGGTATAATAATCTATTTAGCAAAGCATCTCCCTGTGAATCACATTTTCAGGCACTGATGATAACAGAAAATCAGGAATCCAGAAATAAGTTTATTGATGTTTTTGCACCACACACACACACACACACACACACACACACACACACACAAATGGAGCATCTGGATGTAAATGTCACTGTCTATGGTGCATCCTTCCCCATAGAGACGAAAAAAAATTCATCACATGAACAGTCAGATATAAAAGTTCTATTACTCTTGAATATATATATATATATATATATATGTATATAACTGGAAATTATAAAAACCTGCTTTTCAAATGAGTTACACATAGAAATGGAATTTGTGGATCCTGTACATTCTCACAAGATCTTTCAGTTTTGTCCTGGAGTTTGTCTTAGAAAGATGCCTTGGTGCAAAGCCAGTGGCAGATATTTATGGTACTCAGTTAACCTGGTTCCAGCTCTACCCTGTGTTACATCTTTGGCTATTTCTGTACCCTGCCCCTCACCTGTAGAAGCAGTGTCATGTATCTTTTCCCTCCTAGAGCGTAAGTTTCTCTGCTCTGGCAATGTCTTTTATGATGAGTATGGAGGATGCAATCTTGTTTAGTGCCTCTAAGCTCCCACAGTATGCAATTATCAATGTTAATGTCTCCAAATTGAGGAAGTGATTGGGTCTAGCAGACTGCTTTGTTGTTTGTTTGTTGTGTAATTATCAGCATTCATTACAAACAGGTATGTCTAATTTTTCCAGCTCTCAGCAAGCTGACTACAATGATGGTATTATGGGTTGGGTTAAACTGACTGGAACTGGTGAGTGAAATGCCTGCCCTTCTGTTATGAATAAATGCAACAAACACAGAGCCAGGCAGATTTAAAAAAAGAAAAAGAATGAAAAAAGGACTTGTTCAGTATGTGAGCTCTGGATTTGAGCTGCTCACAGAGGAGTTGAAAGCATGGAGCTTTGGTGGGATTTCCCAGGGTATTGTTTAACCATGTGCACACAGCGTTCTTCAGTGAGCAAACAGCAGGTGAGAGAGACACACAGAACAGTAAAATTGGAAATATGGTCTAAGAAAATATATGCAAGAGAGAAAGCATTTGAGCAGCCTCAATAGAAACCAAGAGCAAGGAGCAAAGATTCACCTGCTGTAGCCAGAGACACGGGGCTCTGGCCAGCCCACAGGAATACACAGGGTTGTATCAAAGAGCCAGCAGTTGTATTTCATCAGAAAAAAATGTACTTGCTCCAGCACACTGCTGTGCATCTTCTCTGTGGTGCAGATGGGAGGCTGAAGCTACACTAATGGTCTGCCTGACAAACTCCTTGCAAATTTATGATCAGTCAGAGCCAAAACCTAGAAAGGAAACCTTTTGTAAAAAATGAAACCCCTTAATACCTAGACATATCTAGGGGTGATAATGTTTGGAAGGGAGAAATATCATTATTCAAGAGAATACCTGGCCATCACTTCTCCTGTATTTTCCATGCTTTAGTACAGTGCTACAGCTTGACAAAGACATGTGTTGTGCTCACAAGCACAGAATCGTGTTCTCAGGTGTGCAGTCAAATCACCTGGATCCAGAGCAGCCCGTACCCCCTGGACAGCCGCCAGTTCAGAGCCAAATCACGGGGGCTGTGCGGTGGGATGTGGTGGGAGGCCCTGGGGAAGCAGGGAGGGAAAGGAGCCGTGCGTGCCTCTGGTGCCGGTGTGTGCGGAGCCGGGAGGGACTGGGTGCATTGCCCGGGGGACCGAGGGCTCGAAAACAAGCCCTGCTGCTCGGTGCCGACACAATGGCTCCTTTGTTCACCGCGGTGGGAAGGAGTAGCTCGGTGCGGAGGATGCCGTGGGGAGGGCTGCCGGGTAGCAGGCAGCGCTGAGTGTAGGAGAGAGAGAGAAAAGTCCGCTCTTTAGAAGTAAATTCTCCAAGAAAATGTGCAAAAAAGAGGCACTGGCACTGTTTGGAAAAGCATGGCAATGTTTCACTCGATCTCAATAGTAGGAGAAAGCAGAAAGTATTTATACTATTTATTCTTCATTCGTACGCTGAGGGTGGTTTGGCTGGGGGAGCTAAACCAGGCTCTGTGCGAGTTTATGTAGGTTACTGTGCCAGGAGAAATTATGAGGTGTCGCAGAAGGGCAGTTTGGAGAGGTGTATGGTCCTGACCTTAATAAAGGCAGATGTTACTTGTGTGCCACGACAGGTAATTCCTACCTGCCCTTAATTTTGCAGCTCAGGGTACAATAAAGTTCAGATGGCTGAAGTATTATCTTGGAATGCACAGCAAGGCAATTTTTGTTGCACGGTTATTCAGCTGAAATGGGTTAAAGAGCCTCATGTACAGCAGACACCAGTCCTGACATTTACACCCACCAAAGAAATAACCTCTTGTTCACACACTTCCTAAGTTTGATACAGGAAAACAACATTGCAAGTGTGGATTGTTCATACAGGTCAAGTTCTGAACTGCAGAAATAATATTGGATTTTGAAATTGCCACTGGTGATGCAGAGTAGCCATCCAAAACCACAAATGAGAATGGATTTCAAAGTTTTCTTGGCTGCAAACAGAATAAATAAATAGTGGACAGTTTGAGGAAGTATTTGGTGCTGGACTTACTTTGGCCCCACTAATGTTTTGCTTCATTGCTGCAGTCAGTTCAAAAATTGTATCCTAAGCACAGGGTAGATCGACAGAGAGAAGAAATCCCCAGTTCATCCTATATAAATGTTACCAAGGTTGTATCAAGGGCACTGAGGCAGTTGTTTGACTGTTAGAAAACATGCAAAGGGGTATTTCCCCTGTGAGTTTTATGCCGCCCTTTATTTGTGTTTCTGCATGCCGTTACTGCCATGGCTGTATCAGGGTGTTACAAATTCCTCCCCCCTTAACCACAGCCAGTGTTTTTAAGGCTGGCACTCTGGGGCCAGTTCCTGATCTCTGGTGTGGTGAAGGAAATGTGAGAAGGATTTACTGCACCACCCAGGGTTTGCTCCTGCACAAGCAGAAGGAGGAGTGGGAGGTGGATGGGCAGAGACTGTCCAAGAAAGAGTTAAGGGAGAGCAACAGTTAAAAAAAACCCCAACAAAACAAAGAGTAAGAATAAAACATACAGCAATGTTTCTTTTTATGCACAGTGTTTTGTTTAAGTCTCTTGATGATGTTTCGTGGGTGCTTCCTCCTGTTCTTATTTTTAAGTCTATTATCATAAGAGCAGGTCATGTAAGGTTTCCAGGTCTCTGTGATCACTTGAAAAGTTGTCTGAATATTCTACCCTGTGCTTCTGTATATTTTACTTCTCTGCACACACTGTGCTCTGTGAATAGTAGTAAAAATTCCAGTAGGCTGCCCTCCCATTAAAATACCTTTAATGTTTTATTGGGATACCTCCTACTTGAAATGGTTTAGCACATAAAGGTGCTTTGCTCATTTGAGAAAAAAATAAGCTATACTGCTGATGCAGAGGCAAGATTGTTTGGGTGGCTCTCCTGTAGATTGCTCTTTATGCAAATGGTGCCTTGGGAACGGGCAGATTAACATGTTTCAGGGCAGGATGGAGATGCAAATGTTGCATCTACTTGCCTGGGAGTGCAAGAAGGGAAACCAGCTCTCCTGCACATTGCTGACTTCCCTCTTTCTGTCTGAAAGTTCAGTGAGTGTCCTGGAAAATAATTACTCATTTAAAGTAAGGAAGGAAAGTCCAGTGTGCCTTCTTCTGAGCACTCTGCTTTCTTTAAGTAAAAAAGGTTTGAACCACTGTCTTGATGAGGATGGAGACAGGAAGAAAAGTAAAACTGGAAAAGATGATGTAAATTAAAAATCAACAGAGAGCGGGTGAAATCTGAATATAAAAGAAATGTAAACCCATGCAGGTTAGTTCTCTTGAATGACTAGAACAGGGTTTTCTATGACTATGAAAACACATGGATAGCTGCTGGTTGAAAAGGACATTTTTCAAGCCAGTCTAAGGAAAAACAAAGCTGCACTTTGGTAAAGGGGGAAGAGACCAGACCATCCAAGCTGAGAGCAGAGAGAGGCAGAATTCAGCTCCAAAGGTTTTGATTAACCCCTTTTTCTGAGAATCAGCCTTGTCTGGGTTTTCTCAGCCGTTATTTTAACGTGCTTGTTGGCTGTCTGCAGAAATAATTCTCTAAGCGTTCTTGTTGGATTTTTTGTCTTGTTTTGCTTTGATTGTCTGTTTTGGTTTGATTTCTTTGATTATTATTATTTATCAAAGCCTATTGATAGTGAGAACAATGCTTTGTGCATTCAAACTGCTGCATAGATGAAACTTTGTTTCCAGTGTGCAACTGCTGACAAAATAGTGGTGGGACATTTGGCTGCCAGCCCTGAGGGGTCTCCTCCAGGCTCTTGCCAGGACTCCTGACAGAGCTGGGACTTTTCTGTGGGGCAGTGGGGCACGTTTGTCCTCACCCAGCATCCTCCTCAAAAGGCAGTGGAACAAGCTTCATGAATTGCTGAACATCTCAGGGGAATCCACCTGAAATCTCTGAAAGAACTGGAAGATTGCTGGTGAGTTATCTCCAGCTCTGCTCCCTGCAGGACTCCCAGCAAAGGCCAGATTCAGTACCAGAATTCAACCCTCAGTAGTGTCTGTTTGTGCTCCATGGAGATGCCTGCAAGGGGTTGACTGAGCAGACTCCTGTTTTTCATGCCAGCATTTCAGTATGACAAAAGAGGGAATGGCACCTGGGGGGGTCTGAGGATAATTCCAGCACATGGGTGTGTGCAGAAAACCTTGTTGTAGCTACCAGTAACCATGGCACAAATTTTCTGTTTGCCACTCTTACACAGCATTTTCTTTGTCACTGAATTAGTTTCCAAACAACTTGCTGTTATCCTGGTTGTCAGTGTACCCATGGAGTGCAGCAGAAGATTAAGGGAGGCTTAAAGAAAGACTGAGACACCCCAGGTATTGCGAAGAGCTAATGGGACTTTCTTCATTGGAAAGAAAATCTTCTTACAGCCCCATTGAAATGGCTAAGCCCTTTTACTGAGCCTCTCTGCAAGGAGCAAGATGTTGACAGCATCCCTTCAGAATGTATTATCCCAAATGATGCCTGTAAACCAGGCCTCTGCCACTGCTATTTTGACATGTCTGTGTAATAAGCATCTTTCCAGCTATATAATTGAGATATTATTGCTGCTTCACTTATGACTTTAGTTAACAGCCTGCTGCAAAGCTGAGGTAAACTTTCAAGCCCAGTGCTATGGTACAGACCTGCCATGCCTTCCTAATTTAATCAAAATGTCTGGAAAACTGTCAGCATCTGAAGAACAAAATGACATTTGCCATAGTGCAACACACTCTTACTGGAATCTCCTTAACTACTACTGAAAGAGAACAGACATTCAACTCTTCCATTTGCCCTCCCTCTCATTTGTCCAGAGGAGGACAGTCTATTTCCTCCATTGATTAAATTAAGGACTGAAAATTCAATTTGAGAAGGAGAGCCGAACTGAAGATTTATTTTGATATGCAAAAGTCTGGGGGTTTACTTGTTGGTTCTGGTTTGTGGGGTTTTTTCGTATGGATGAGGTGTGGTGGCCACTTGGAGCAAGATTTGTCAGAGTATGCACTGTCCATCATCCAGGCTGGAGAACTGATGAGGCAGACAGGGAATATGAGGGCTTGAGTGCTGCAAAAGGGGGCAAAAGTAATTGTGCTTAGAATGAGCAGGACATCATTCCTAAACATAAATAGCTTTCCACATTTTCTCCAAAGCACTACTCAGAAAAGTAAATGGAAAAAGAAGGAAGGGAATACTCAGTGTCCATGTTCTAGCTGAATTAAACTTCCATTTGTCTCCTCTGCAGAAAACTGGGAGAGGAGACAAAAATTGTGAAAGTATGGCATAGTATGTTAGTTCCCTCAGAAATAATGAGTGATTAGATCTGAGCTGTTGAGGAAAGTTAAAGGAGAAAGTTGTTAGCAAAGTATTAAGAGAAGTGTCTATAAACCATATTTTTGAGGCCTTGCTGAACAGTATTACACAGGGTATTCAATACAAGCTAATTTGCTCAACAGGGAAGTCTCAGGTGGAAGTATGAGAATAATCTGGAAGTAAAATGATAATATCCTTCCTTCCCAGCCTCCAAATTTCAAGGAGATCCATTTTTTCATAATTAAGAACTGAAGGAAACAAAACATGTCTGTTGGCTCATTGTAATCATATGGGACTGAAAATAATTCTAAGCCAGCTATAAGGAGGAAGAAGAGATCCAGGTGTCTGGGACAGATGGACACACCAGTCAGTCTGCTGTTTTGGTGGCACGGCTCAGGATTTCTCAATCAGGAATTCACAAGCAACCTTGGCTGTCAATTTAAAACTAAACTAAATGAAGCTGTTGCATGTGAAAATGGCCAAAAAAAGCACATTCTGGAAGGTGGGAATAAAAAAACTATTGTTAAAATTTTGAGGAATAATTTGTTCAGGGTTTGTTGTTGTTGTTGTTGTAGTTGATTTGTTTGTTTGGTTTTATACTAGTATTAAACAAGAACGCACGGCCAGGAATTTATTTTGATTCTACTTCTTATAATTATGTCTGTTTGCTCCAGCAATGTTCTAGTTACCTGAAAGTCCCGCCTGGGCAAGATTCTGCACAGAAGATGGTTACAAAAAGGACTCCAAAGGTGGCAGTATCCTTTAGGCAGCAGGGAGAAAAGGTAATGCTGACACCTTTCTTGCACCAAGCTCATATGTCAGCGATCAGGGAAGCCTGGGACAGTGTTTCTTATTGGGTTTCTGTAATATGATGCACACTCAGATAAGTAAGCCACTCTTTTTTCTTTCTTTTTTTTTTTTTTTCGTGCCTACATCTCTTCTGAAAAAGGAAGAGGGAAATCTAGGAGAGTCTGATGGGATTTCTGTCCTCTTATTTTTTAGGGCCAGGGGCTGGGAATAGAAGACTCTGATGGGAGACAGTGACGAGGAGCAGTCAGAGGTACTTGCGTAAGCAGGTGTTCTGCTATGTACTGCCTTAGAGTGAGTCTCTGCCAAGATCTACTTACTGATAAAATTCATCCTTCTGCATGTCTTGAAAACAAGGATTAGAGGATTAGGGACATGATGCTGGAGGCAAGTGTGGAGTTCAGATAGACATGTGTAGATATTCTGAAGGAAAGGGAAGAGCAGCTGCATGGGCTGCTCAAAATTTGCCCAGTAAAAACACCTAGAGCATGAATTGTTTAATGAGGAGAGTGACATCCAAAAAAGAAGAACTTAGCATTTAATGGAGTAGATTGATCTTGAAATACAGACAATCACTAAAACAAACAAACAAAAAAAGGAGCTGGTGATGCAGGAGAGAAGACATGATGCAGGTGAAGAAGACATTCCCATCCAAGGTCCAAAGTTTTGCTGAGTTTGTGAAGAGAAAATACCACTAACACTTGATATGAGTGCTCGGCAGTCTCAGTGACAAAGGACAGCTTGACTGAAAAAGGAGATTTCTCTGGGCTTATAGGGAGCTGCAGCCCCCAACATGAAAGCCAGAAGGGTAGCAAAATCTAGAGCGTTCAGAGGAGGACCACAACAATGATCAGAGGGCTCTGCTCTCTCAGCCTGAGAGAGTTGGGGTTCTTCATCCTGGGGAAGAAAAGGTCTTTCCTGGGAGACCTTACAGCCACCTCCCAGTGCTTAAAGTGGGCCTAAAAGAAATCTGGAGGCAGAACTGTTCAAGTCCAGGTTGGACAGGGCTTTGAGCAATCTGGTCAAATGGAAGGTGTCCCTGTGCATGGCAGCAGGGTTGGAACTAGATGATCTTCATGGTCCATTCCAACTCAAGCTATGCTATGAAAAGATATCTGAAATTTTAGTGGTGGATATGGGTCACATTGGAAATGCAAGCAAAAATCTCAGTCAATGGAACACCAGAATTTTCACAGCCTTCTTCACCTGGGCTGCTTCAATGGCTCAGATGTCCATGGCTGACCTGAAAGAGGAAAGGAGACCCTATTGAAAGAGGAAAGAGTGAGTGTGTGTGTTTGTTTGAGGGTGTGGGAGTTTTCATGCATAGAAACTCTTGCATGTGAGTTTTGGTGCCTAGATAATGGGGCCATATCCTGGAGACACTGGGAGAGGCAGCATGGTTTGATAAAGCTTGTGATGTGATGTCCAGGTTTCAGGTGTGGGTGTTGGGCAGGTGGAGAGAGGATCTATGCTGACCAGGAGATGTTGTAACAATGAAGAGCTGGTAGAATTCAAGAGCTCTGTTTTTTGTGACATTCTGAGCATCATTCCCATGCAATATACAGCAGTTCTCTCTTTTGTCCTCCTTCCTGGAACTCTCTATCATGGGAAGTCAGCAAGCACTCTGGCTTTTAGTTCTGTAAATGAAAAGTCCATCTATTATTGCAGTTGTAGGATCACTTTTATTTTGGATCTTCTCTGAACACTGTTCCACAGATGTGATCACCTCTCTTAAAACGGTATGCTCTTGCCCTTTTTTAACAGAAGTGACTGTCCCCTCCTTTGACACACTCCTGCTGCCTGCCCAGGGAGTTGTGTTGGTGCTGCCCAGAAATGCTATTGCTGCCCAGAAATGTGCTTGAATACATCTAGAAGATTTTCTCAATCATACATAACAGGTTTGTTAGGGTAATTTCTTCCTTATGCCACTTAAACACGAGCTTGAAGTATTCAGTCTGCTCCTAACAACACTGATGTCAAATTTGTGTGTGTTAGATCACATGGGAGTCTCTGCTGACTCTTCTTAATTTATTCCACCTGTTCCTCTGCTATCCCAGGGAACAAGAGAATGAGGAATAAGTGGGGTAACTTGGGTAAGGCAAAACCAAGGATAATGCAAAACCTTTGTATATTTACTTGGCTTCTGCCAACTGTGTTCCTACTCCTCAGACCCAGTTCTGCCCCTCTGCATTATGTTAAACAAGGGTTAAAAACCACCTCTGTTCTGGAGTCACAGTTTAGGGCATCCCAGGAATGCTGGATCTCATTTATATTTGTACCACACCTGGCCACAACTCAGTCATGGTCTGGTTAAAGCTGTAGATGGTACACGATAGACGCAGCTGCTGGGGCATGATACTCACACAGTGTGTTCCTGTCCTTGACACGGAGGCAGTGTGGAAATGAAGGAAACTATCCCTTCCCACAGTGCTCCCTCTGATGTAAATATTTCCATTTGGAAAATGCCACCTTGCAATTGAAATGAGACCTTCATTTAGAAAATAATACTGGTTTCCACGTTGCCCAGGGACAGCCACTGGGCAAAATAGCTGTGAAAGTGGTAACACTTTCCATTTGGCTGTGGATCCTCCGTATGTGCTGGAGCTCTGCTCCCAGGAGGCCCCACACCCATCACCCTTGATTATTTTAGGATGTGGTGAGGGAAGGCTGGAGACTGGTGAGAGCTCACTGAACACACAGGGACTCTCTCCTCCCTCCAGCTGGTGCCTGGCGATGCATTCCCACAACAAAATTTTTAATTAGAAACCTTTTGCCTCGCGAGTCAGTATATGTGGAGCTAAACTTACTTCCTGGCTTCTCTGAAGTTTCACTTTCTTCCCTAATTATTGTTATTTTCTTTCTTCAAACAGGTGCTAGATACACTCCCTTCTCATGTGTCTGAATTGTGTCTCATCAGCATGGGTGAGTGAGCTGCGTGTGAGCACTGCCCAGTGCTCTGCTTCCTTTTGCTGAGCTGACTGGTCTGGGGAAACTTGTGGGAGTGTAGGGGAGGCTTTCTGTACCTGCCACTGTACGACACAGAACATTCTTCTGAGATTAAATATTTACTGGGGAAAAGTTGGGCTACTGTTGTAGGAATCAATACACCTGCTTCACTCAGCAAAGTGCAGCCTGGACAGGCCTGCTGAGCACCGCCCCTTGACAAGAACCAGGAGCCACACAAGCGTGTGGAAGCCCTTGGATACCTGTGATACAAGCACAGCTTCTTCACTGTTCTTCAGGGATTTGATCTGGTTTTTGCTGTTGGCTTTACTGCAGTCGCAAAGTGCAGGGATTCCTCTGGCATGCAGATCTAATTAGGCAGAAATGTAGAAAAATCATTAACAAAGCCTTTTTTCCCCCTAAAATCTGACAGTCCAAAGCACGCCATATAATTAAGAGATATTTAGAAAGCCCTAGATGGGAAGGATGAAGGATGGAAATTGCTGTCACATTTGCCATCTGTATTTCAGGCCACATGAGATAGAAATCTGAGAAAAAATTCTGGACTTTGAATATTCAATTTCTTTAGATAGGAAATTTTCATGTACCAGCTTTTCACATAGGCAAAGGCAATGTTATTGATAAGCACTGATATTGGAACCATATGCTATTTCTATTTTTCTTAAAGCCTACTGTTTATGAGGACTACCTGCAACACATATTGGACAGTTAGCTCATAAATAATCAGAGCTGCACATTCGAGTATTACTGGGCATTTCCACACAGACAAAAACTGCAACTGCTCGAACCCTGTCCCTTCCCAAATAAAACTACTTCATATAGTAAAGAAGGAAGTTTTTTTTTTTCTTAAAACTCCAAAACAGAAAATAAAAGGTCTTGACATTGCCTCATTTATAGACATACAGAAGTTTTCGGCAGTTTAGTAAATGTTATTCTTTCAATAAAATATTTTTAAATTGGTTGTTAGGCCATAGTTAATTAATGTGAATACCAGGAAAATCAGAATGGCTGCAGCACCTCTTTGGGACCACGAGGTACTGAACTGTGCCTACAGCTCTGCACAGCTCACACGAGCGGTTCACAGTGTGCTTGCACGCTGAGCAACACAGGCAGGAGGAGTGACATGACAATTTTCAGATCACTGTAGTGCTTAAACTTAAAGCAGCTTTACCTGCTGAGACCTGTGAATGTTGGTTATGTACACCTGAGTGGTATCAGAGCAGCCTCCCTGGCTCGACGTGCTGATGGCAGTGGCTCACTGTGCCATGGTACTGAGCACAGACCTGTTCTGCTACCCAAGGCCTCCGCACAGCTTAAGCTGTTTGTACATTGTAAAGCTGGAAGAGCTAAACCAGGCAGATTCTCAGCAAGGCACACTAATATTAAATAGAAGTGACATTTTCTACCAGAAGAGACATTGTTCTTCAGGAAAACACAAATTATTTTGGAAAATAAGTGAATGTTTTGCTCCAGAATAATCCACCCACTCAGAGAAATCCTTGTCTCTGTGCTGTTGTTTACAGATGGTGCTCCCACCTCTCCTCTTCTAAACATCTCTGGTCACCCCTTGCCATCCAAGGGAACACTTGTGACCCAGCAGTTCCTCGTGCTCCAGTTCCCACAGCACAGTGGCAGTGCCAAGCCCCAGCTGTGACAGGAGTGTCCCCCATCTGCAGGCTTTTCCCCTGCAGGTTTATTTTCGTGTGTAGGGGTAAACTCTGTTTTTCCTCTGCAGAAGAGAAGAACCTGTGTGTGGGCTGCTGTGTGTGTCACGGCAGAGCAGCTGGCAGGTGGTAACTTGTTTATCTGCGAGAAAGAGAGCTGCTCCTGAGCCTTCCCTGCTATCCCAGCTGCTCCTAGGCTGCGGCTTGTCTGCAGAAGCAGGGCGAGAGTCAGACCTGTGAGAACTGGAGGCTGTCAGGGGAGAGAAGGGGAGTGGGCAAGAATGAATGAGGGCTGTGGTTGTGCACTTGGGACATGCAGGACTGTGAGGATTTGTGGGACAGATAAAGAGGGGGGTAGAAAAGTTCTGTGTTGATTTGGGTAAACCAGAGACTAAAGGGAACAGAGGATGGGCAAATTCATTATTCTAAAAAGTAATTTCCAGCCCTGCCCTGAACTGACCCTGCTCCTACATCTCCTCCTCTGTGCTTGGGAGAAGGCACAAACCACACCATGACTGCCTCCCAGGCTCCTGCACCATCCCAACAGCTCTGGCCACCTCTGCCAGGCAAGGGGAGAGCTACAGAAGTGTCAATGGCCCTTGGGCTGCCCCTGATGTCTCCAACTCAAACGTGGGGAAGAGCTGGTGCCTTCATGTTCTCCTGGGGATGCTTATCCTGCACATACTTATATTCTGGCTCTGGCTGCCCATTACAGTAGGAGTTTCCCAGGGTACAGGACTTATCCTCACCACCCCCCATTTTGCTTGGAGTCAGGAATAAAATCTCAGCTGTATTTCTGAGGCCTTTATCAGAGTGTAATGTTTTTCTCACTGCTGGCAGTGGAAAGTTATAGTTGCCGTTGTAATCAGCAGGAGTTGGAGATACTCAGAACTGCTCTAGATGGACCCTGAGGTGGGATGCCTAACTAGGGAGTCTGGAAGTCAGACATCTGAACCTGAGCTGGCTACCCTAGTCACTTATTTATACATAAGATAAAGCTCTCATTTCACATGATTTCCTCTGGCACAGAAGACCTGGGTGGTTCAGCTGTTAAGTGATTTACACTGCAACCACCAGTGAGCCAAAGTCTTCCAGAGATGATGAGTTTGGCAAAATTTACTTTTGATCTTTCATCAGACTGATAAACTACTTTTGCAGGGAAGGCTGGCCTCACAATCAGGTGCTCAGGAGTGCATTGCATTAAACTGCTTGTGCTATTTACTGCCCTGCTGACTGATGGCACAGAAAACACACGGTGATTTCTGCTTTGCTTTCCTCAGTTGCACAATGCCCTGCTAGTTCTTTAGGATTACAGGAGCTGAGTTCTTTGATGTTGCAACTCGAGGCTGTTGTGGGTTTGGTTTACTCTATGGTTTTAACTCTTCTGGAAGGCTCCAGTGAGTTGCCATGCATATTACAAGAGCCAGGATTACTTCAGGAACCCTCCTCTCTGACGAGAAAATGGTCTCAGCAGGCCCTGCCTCTTCAGGCAGGAAAGACAATAGGTTTGCTTGGCAGTATCTGAATGTTTATCAGGTAGTCTAAATTCATTAAATGAAATGGAATGGGGCTTTTAGCAGTATTATTAGCAAGATGAATATAATTTAAGAGAGTGGGAGAGTGCTTCATTTCCTACCTTTAGTAATAAACCGAAAATAAAACGTAAATGTCAAGTGGTAATGTAGCAGTGTGCTTAGCAACCAGATGATCAAATGTTAGGAAAATGCCAACAGCAGTAAGTCAGAGCTGCCTGCTTGTGTGTTTGTGTGCATGTAAATAATCTTCCTTCCTCAACTAGAGCCTAAGTGTCAGCAAAGGTTATTTTGCTCCCTTTCTTTTCCCTAGTAGATAAAAAAGATTAAAATACAGCAGAGAGACAATTTAACTTTGGCAGAAATGCAGCCCCAAAATCTCCAGATACAGTAATATGCCTTGATATTAGCAGGGCAATCAAAGTGGTATTAGGCAGGATAGAAATGTGACAGACTTTTCATACTCTTCACAAGGCTGAAGTTTGTATGAAGAGGGGATATCTGCTAAGCATGACATTATAAGCAGTGCCCTTAGGCTTGGAGATATTAGGTCAGCTATGTTTGTGGGGATTTAGATAAAAAAAGTATGTAAAGGGACAGCCTTGCATCTTAGGATGTTTGTGAGCCCTTCATGTCCATTAGAAAATCTTGAGGCAAAGAGAAGGCACTCCCAGGGTTTGAAGAAAGCTTGTTTGATGCATCATGAGGAAGAAAGGGAATTTAGTCACAAGCTATCCAAGCTTTAGTGCTAGGTCATGGTACAGACTTATTAACCACTGTTTCCCTTTTTTATATCACATCACATTTCTTTCCTTTCTCAAATATTTGTAGTGTTACCAGTCCTTGCTCATACATGCTTAAAATTTTTTTCTGGATTTTTTTTCCTGTTAAATCAGCTTCTCTAGGGCATTACACAATTTTTGTTGCTTTTCACTATCTGTATTTTATCCATATCTTTTTGAAAATAAGCTACCAGTTCTTACTGTGGTATCTGCTCTCATGTGAGCAGTAACTATTGCTCCTACCCCTGGAACAGCTGCATTTTGTAAAGCAAAGAGATTTTTTTTTCCTTTCAGCCATTTCAAGCAGCCTGCAAACACCAAAGGACTGAGCTGCTCCACCAGAAAGCTCTTCCTGTGGCATCACATCTAAGTTTCATCCATGAACATACAGCTGGATGCGGTGCTAGGAAGCCATAAGCATCAATGGGCATCACTGGTGAAAAAGGGCCCTAAGCTTTTTCCCAGATAGCACAGAGATTTCTGGAAAAGCTGCTCTAAATGTAACACAGGTAGAGAGCCTGCTGCTGCACTGCTCCCCTGTGCAGCCACTCACTGCTCTGAAAGGTTGAGAGGCTGAAAGACAGGGCCTGGCTAAATACAGTGCCTTGTTCAGGTCTTTGTGACTGTTGGATGGATTAAATTTTGCTCAGCACGTTCTGCCTCGCCCTTCCCCTCCTCCTGTATTGATTTTCTCCATGTGGGGTAGGAGAGCTTTTGTTCACCTGGGAGCATTAACCCTGACCTCCCACCATCCTGCCTGCCTTGGAGCTCAGCCCATGCACTGCCTGCCTCCTTCCCCTTTCTGCCCTGTTCCTCACAGGAAAGGCCAGGCACATCAGCACTGTTTTATGCCTTTATTCATCACCAGAATAAAAGCCAATGCTCTCACTGGTTTCACTGAGCACAGAAATTGGTGTAATTTTAGAGGGGGCTGCTATTTTTTATATTTTTAGAAGGAGATACATGATTGACTATAGTGTCCTCTGTGTTCTCTTTACATCCAGTTGGTTTCAAGTGGAGGTTTGTGTCATGGAAGTGCAGGTATCATCTGTCAACCCAAAAGGAAGCCTGAAACCATGGGTACCAAACATCTTTTTCAGTTTTTCATCACCCCTATGCCTGTGCTGAAGGCTGTACTCTTTAGTAATGACTAGATCTAGGCAGGAGTTTGATTATTCCTCTCATGAGAAATTCCCAGGGTTTCCAAACCTGCTATTTGTTACTAAATTGTCTGGAATAAAAGAAAAATTTCCTTTTCTGTGAAAAAAAAATGAAAGCAATCAAAAGGAAACAAAAATGAAACTATTCTGATTTTGATGGCTGTCTTTAAAGTTTTGAATATACGAATTTTAAAAGCTTGGAAAAGTTTTACAAATCCTTTTGTAAATGAGAGAGCATATGCTAAAAAAATGAAAAGAGCAGATGCTACTTCTAAAGAGAGTGTTTACATTCCAAGTTTCTCTCAAAACAAAGCTGCCTTTCCTTTTAAAGAACATTTCCCTTAGAAAAATCTCTTGCAAAGTAAGCAGTTGATGCCTGGTAGCTCCCTTTTCCCACCTGTGTTTTGGTTTGCTTAGCTCCTCTAAATCATTCTGGGGTGCAAAATCAGCTAGAAATACCTTGCACATGGACCACATCATGGCATACATGGACTTACTTTTCTAAGTCAGCGCCATGAAGCCATTGGTGGGGATTTTGTTGATAGATTTTTTGTAGCTGAAGGCTGCTGGCACAGGTGGCTGCAGGCTGTGGAAATGCTGCACTTGTGGCATGGGCAGCCCCAGCAGTCTTGGTGTGGTCCTCAGTGGAGGCAAAATTCAGACACAGTATTGGCTTGCTTGCTAGAAACCAGAGAGGGAGTGGTTTTTAATGAATGTTATTACTAAAAATATCAGACCTTTAGAGAAAAAGTGGTCTGTGAAATGTAATTATCTTCTTCCATGGAATTAATGAAGGGAGAATAACTGTGGCCACCTTATTTTGCTATTGGTACTGTTTTTTACCATATCACCAGCAGCAGACTCTGGTGAAATGCTTGCTTCCTGCATTGACTTCCATTTAAACATTTTGTATCCAGATAATGACCAATTTTAGTTACAGCAGTCTGAAAATTGCAAATACAGCTAACTAAGAGAATGATGAACTCTTTGATGAAAAGATGATCTGCTGGCAGCACATAAAACCTCCTCTCAAGTCCCTGACTTTGGCTGCAAATCATCAGTAGTATCCTTTTAGAGTCTCCTGTTGGTGACCAGTGCAGAGTACACACAGTCCTGTGTGATGCTGTGGTGTTCTGCTGCCTCAAGTTAAGTCAATTTTTGGCCATGGTGGTACAGATCTGATGTGGTCTGAGCTATAATGCAGCAACTCCCTCACCTTCACAGACCTACCCTGGGCACAGGCCTGGATCCACAGCCCAGCTTGGGTTATTCTGTGTAATTCATGTTAACTGCTGGGGGGGGCACAGGTCATGGCGTAGTCTCCAATTTGTTTGAAGAACTTGGATTCAGGGAGGAAAAGTGAGCTAAATGGGAAGCTTGGAAATTTTGTCCAGACACTGAAGTTGGAAAGAGGTTAAAGCATCAAAGTATCTGGACCGCTGATACAAGGGAAATTCCTGGAAACCTGGACACCACTGCTTTCTGCAACATTGTGAGTTATTTTTGCTGGCATTTTTGCTGTTAATGCCACTTGTGCTCAATTAATAGTTAATTAATGTGAGTTAAACTGCAGTAGGGGATAAAACATAATAATGAGTCTGCCTGCTCTTTCCACTCCCAACAAAAAAATAATGCAAACCATTAGTTTCTCCTTGATGATTTGAAAGCCCAAACAATGCATTTGTATACTGTTTGTGTGTTTTAAATGGTAAGATTTGTATATAAGGTGGATGTTAATGAAATAGAATTTTAAGGATTAATGATTAATTTTGTAATTTTTCCACCAAATATCTGTGGGTTTGATTATTTTCCTTTTGGCTGTAGGAAGAAATTTTTTAGGAATTGGAATCAACATTACAGTCTGAGGAACTTTTTTTAATGTACTTTCCAGCTCACATTTCACAACTGTTTCTTTGTATATTTGTTTGGGTTTTTTCAGAAGATTTAAAGCAAATACAACTGATACTGACTGGCAATGAATGAGTTCAGTGCAGTTTTTTTCTGCCATTAATTTTAGGCAGTGATATTTTTGCCAAGATCTCTCTTCACTGCTCTCTAAATTGCAATTACTCTCCTGAATGGGAATAAATGTTGCCTATACAAATTCTCCTGTATGGTTTTATGTAGACTTAATTTAACATATTGATCTCATCTCACTCGAGGCTAGAAGTAGAGCATCTCTCATGTTCTCACATTTTAAAATTCGTTCTGCCAGATTCGCTGTGATTAATTTTTCAAGAGAATTTAACTTGCAGAAATAAGGGAACTATCAGAGGGTTTGCCTTAATGAAGCTGTTTCCATTCTGCTCTTCCATGACTGATAGGTTTTATCTTAACCAGTTAAACAAAAGTGCTGTGATGAAAAAGGAACTTTAGAGAGAAATAATCTCTTAAGAAATTCAGTGTACCAGAATTAGCTCTCTCCTCTAGGAGGCTGAACATGTGAGTATATACATACCATAACTTTTCAGAGGGTTTTTTGTCTTATTGCTATGTTTTGCAAAGAACACTTCAGCTGTCATTTAATCGGCTTGATATACTTTCTTAGGAAGATTAATAGATTCACAAAGTTCCTGAGAGGATTTAGATACATTACTAATCACAGAGCTAGGAGACTGGCAGTAGTTAGTTTTAAAAAACCCAATTAAGCAACTTGATGAGACTGCAAGCACAGTTCTGCAGAGTTCACTATTTTTGTGTGTATCTGTGTGTGTGAGGAGAGAAAGAAAACATTTTCTGTCAAAATCTCTGTGAAGAGCAGCTTGCTGTGTGCCTGGTACATGGGCTGCATCTGGGATGTCAAGTCCACAGTCTTCCCCTCAGGTCTTTTTAATGGGATGGGGTACATATGGTATGTGCTGTCCTTCCAGCACCAGTGATGGGCAATTCACAATAAGAGCCCACAGCAAGTTACAGAATTTTTTCCAATCTGTGTGGTCAACTCTTCGGGGAAGAAAAGCCCCCTAAAATCAAATAGAAAAGCTGCACAATTAAATGTCAAAAAATGTCACTCTCTTCTGTTGGTTCATTTGGTTGGACTGATGCATCCAGCCAGTCTGGATTGCAGCAGTAATGGACTCCTCTGCAGGCACCCACCTCAAAGGCAGACAGGCTCACAGGGCACGACAGAGAAGAAAGGGAGGTTTCAGGATTAGAGCTGGAGGCATTTCTAGAGCCAATAGCTTAATCAGAAGTGGATTCTTCCAGAGAATGTGAAATATTTATGAAACTGCAAAAGGCTTTTGCATTCACCTACTCTGATCTTCCACCTACCATCAACCCTGGACCTTCCTTAACTCCCATTTTGAGTCAATATATTACAGCTCAGTATTTTTAAAAAAACTTTGAGTTACAGAGAGGCTACCAGAAAACCTGCAAGCCTACTCCAGTATCTGACAGTACATAAAATTAAAACCTTTTATCTTTTTATTTTGTCTACCCTTGGTTTCCTGCCTGTTACACAGAATAGCTCTGTACTCTTGTTCTGTATGGTTGATATTTACAGTCAAATATTCATTATAGATATGCAGTGAGCTGGGACTTACTTGATAAAGATGCAGAACTCTGGATATGGATATCTGTGTTTCAAGTATATTTTCCAGTTCTTTGGTTGTGTTAACCTCTTTTAGCCTCTTCCACAATGGCAGGCATTAGAATTAGTCAAAGACCTCTAATAGCACTCACAGCCCATTAAAGAATACAGAGGCAAAATGCCATCTTTGACGCTGCCCCATACTCCTGTTGCTCACTGTGGGATTGTGTCTCTCTTTCAGGTGGTTTCATCAGGGATCTGGCTGAGCTGATCATCCCCAGTGATACCCAATTCCTTATCAGAGCTGCTCTTTCCTGGAAGGGAAGCTTTCAGACTGTGAGTCTGGCATGCATGCTTTGTTTCTAGATGTTTGACTTCAAGTGTTTTTAATCTTAATATTTGTATCTTATTCTCTCTGCCCTTGTGCTCTGTCCCCCTCAGTTGCTCCATTTCTTTCTTTTTCAGGTCACTTGCATACTTGGGTCAGTACCAGTTTTATACCTCCATTGCACCACTAAAAATGTTGCAAAACTGATGTCTTCATGAGCCCACCTCTACAATTATGATATCTTGTTTATAGAATCTGTGCACGTAATTTTCAATCTGGGGTTCAGTGTTGACTCTTTTTTCCTCCAATTTTTTAAACTATATTAAAATACCTTATATATACCTGAAGTTAATATATCAGTGCTATTAATTTAACAACCAAACTTGTAACATTACAAAAAGGTCATCAAATTTATTTGGTAAAATTGATTTTCCATAAATCTGTATTACTGGCATTACTTGTCTCATCTACTTTTACATCCTAATAACTGTCTTTCCTGTCAGGTTATCAGTTATATTGTCTTGGATTGCTGCCCAACTGATGCAGTATTTATTTATTTTAACTTTCTTTGGTAAGTCTTGGCACAGTATCAGGACTTTCCAACCTTTTGAACTTCTCTAATATTCAATGAGCTATTGATAACTGACATACTGTCTGATTTGTATAATTCCTTGACCAACACTTTTTAATATTTGGATACACTACTTCAGGTTAAAATTTTTTTAAAAAAAATTAAGTTTTGTTTAGATGTAACTGTTTTTTATCCTTCTTATTAACAGATGAAATAAAAAGCTTCTTACCAGCCTCTGGTTTAACTATACCATCTGGCTTCTTTTTTTTCAAATTGAAACTCAGCAAGGAGCTTTTGTACTCTAACTTCCTAAATAAAAGATACAAAACTATTTTGAAACCAGGATCAAAAAATGGAGATGTAAGTCCAATAAAGTTACCTGAACAGAAAACATAGTAAGAATATTTGTTTAAACCCACATAGGAATAATGAATGTCCGAAAGTCCTGTGTTTTCAAAGTAATTGAGTAGAAATCTGCTTGTATATCCTTAAAAAAGGTTTAAACATAGTCTTATATATCAGCAAGATGCTCACCAAGTTAGTGGAAATACAAAATATCCCACTTGCTTAATAACAAATGTGGATTAAGGCAGAGAGATTCTTTGCTGTGAGATATTGTTTCCCATGAGAGAGAGAGAGAAAAGTGCCAGCAGGAGGGAAGGGTGGAAGAGTTTGCTTTTGACTTTAGAAGCGACAGTGTTTCCTGCCTGGAAGGGGAAGGACTCCTGGGGAACCAACCCAGCACTGATGGGCTGGAATGGGAGGAGATTAGGAAAGGCGCCAACCTCGTGGCTGGCTTCCCACAGAGGGGCAGGTGACGTGAGCAACCAGGTTTGCAAGGGAAGGGGAATAATGGTATTGTGAGTACCAAGATGCCCTCAGGGTGCCTTGCAGCCTGCAGTTCTTTGGATCAGGGTAGGAACTGTGCTGCTGCCACGTATCCACTGTGATAAACACACAAAAATGAAATCATGCAGCACCTGGAGGGGAATAATGTCACTCTGCATGAATCGTTCCCAAGCCCTTGGACGTGCTTCTTGCAGGTCAAGTGTATAGTTTAGAGGGATAAATAGATGGTGAGGAAGAGAGAGAGAGGATCCTTTATGGCTTGCTGTCTTCCTCATACAGCACCTCATCTTCCTCACCTAGGCAACAAAACAGAGAACAGAGTAATTTTGTATTTTCTACCCAGGAACAGCATACTCGTGGAATAAAGCTCTGCAGCCTAAGGTAAATTTGGTTTTGTAATAAAAGTGGTTTTACAAAGAAATTCAGAAAACAGGAAATTAGACTCCTCCTGGAAACCAGCCCTTTCCTCCTCTTGCCCCAGAAAATTTAAATGTATTGACCAATTTCAACCTTGTCTGTCAGAAAGATTTGAGGAATTAGGCTCCTACTGACTTTGTCAAAAGAGTTGCTGTGAGGACCCATCCCAGGTCTGATGGAAGCTGCAGCACAGGCACAGTCCTTGTTAGCCATCAGAGAGTCCATGCTGTTGTTTATCTTCAGAACGTGAAGAACAGTACATTGGGTTCCCATGTACCTCACAGAGCTGCTGCCTCCTGTTTTGTTTGTTTATTCCACATCCTATGATTCTTAATCTAAAACATTAATGATGGAACCATTTCATGTTTGTTCCTTAATTTACATCATTACCTGGACCAGAACACAAAATTGCACTGACCCTTTTTCATTAAAGCAGAAATTTTATTGATAAATACTTATGAAAGTGTGTAGTTAAGTTTGTCTGTAAACATTTTTGGTGCTTGTTGATATTCATGCTACAGCAGTCTACCCTGAAATGCTCCTGGGGAGGTGGGCTGGCCACTCATCTGCTCCATTGATAACCTTTTTTGGGATGAAGTGTGGGAGGGTTGTTTTTACTGATCAGAAGCTGATCTACCATCTGTGAGATTTTAGAAAAGATTTTGTTACAAATGTGTTACAGTTCCTTTTTTAGTGTTCATTAGCATCCCTGCAAAGACAAGGGAGTTCAGATCACACAAACCACAGTCCCAAACACCCTCATGAAGACAAACTGATTTGTTTTCTAGGGCAAATGCTTATCTAGGTTTATTTCTTCAATTCCTTTGAAACTCTGATTTGTAATACATCATAATGGAGCAGTTATAGAAGTCTTGTGAGCAAACACAAGCCACCCTTTGTCCAGATGCCTTGCTAAAATGACAGCAGAGTCACCTGGACACTTCTTAGGGGCAGTGAATTGCCAGTATCGCATGAACACCTCCTGTATCCAGCTGTGGATGTGAGAGGAGGAAAGAGGGGGCTTCAGGAACCCTTCACATGGGCTGTGCCCTGTTCAGGGCTGAGCCCAAGCCTACTGCAATTGTGCACCTGCTGCAGATGCTGCCTCAATGGAATAGCATTGTCTTCGGTCACACCGCGCTTGTCACATCTCTCCTGTCACTGAGGCTCATATGCAAATGGCCGTGTTCGTTAGCAAGAGCCACAGTAAAAGTATTTTCTTACTCTCTGTGTAACTTATTTAAGGGAAAGTGACATTTTTATTTTGATGTAACAGCTTCATTTAAACCCTTGAGTACCTTACCCCCAATTTACTAAAACTTCTGCGTATGCCTAATATGTTCTTTCAAGGATAACTTTTCCAAAGTGTAGAATTCAGCTTAGTTACCATCAAAGCAGTAAAATCCAGTATTTCAATGTTGCTGTTAAGACTTTATTAAGTCATTAATTGTGTCAGTGCCAGCAGGGCATCCTTGCAAATTTAAAGAACAAAGGCAGTTATTTTGTAATATGCACATTCCAGGACATTTAAATTATTGACCAGGTACGTAAATAATTGATGGCTCACAAAAGTATCACTGTAAGAGCCCTGGAAAGGCTTGCATTCATTTGCCAGGGAGATGGTGGGGTCAGGACTTGTGCAGTGAATAATGATTCATTCTTTCCTTCCCCACTCCAGTGCCATTATCCTGCTCAGCTGCTTGAACAGGACGTTTAGGCTCCAGCCAAGGAGCAACACTTGACGCATGCACTGAGTATGAGGAACATTGTGTAAAGGTGCCTTTCAGTGACAAACACGTGAGTCTGTTTTCGTTTCTGTCCTGTCCCCAAGATAAAGTGGCCGTGGAAATGAGGAAGCTCTGTGAATTTCTCAAAGTACAAGCTGACTGAAAGAAAACAACTGTGTCCATTAAGGAAAACTGAGCCTTACATGTCACCCTCTTGCTGCCTGTGCTTT
The DNA here is from genome assembly GCA_034509425.1 of Eopsaltria australis. Lineage (NCBI taxonomy): Eukaryota > Metazoa > Chordata > Aves > Passeriformes > Petroicidae > Eopsaltria > Eopsaltria australis. The sequence continues at coordinate 2,692,698 of JAVTVJ010000040.1, forward strand.
GTGTCACGTCTCCTGCAGCCCCAGCATCTCTGTCCTGGCACAGCCATCACAGGCAGGACTCCCTGAAGCGCAGTGCCACAGCTGCTTGGGATGGCACAGAGGTGTCAGCCCTGGGGGAAAGGGGTGGGAACCTGCCCCATATGCAGCCTGTGTGGAGTGCAGGAACTGAGGTGGTTTTGGCTGTGGATTACAAACAACAATGCAGGCACATTTGCAGATGTCTAATGCCTATTAAGGAGTGCCAAACCATTGGTGGCATGACAGCAAGCAGTGGTACCTAGGCAGTGCCCTACACAGGCAGGCTGAATTCCCATGCCCCCAATATGTGCTTGGCACAGGGCTTGCCAGGGCTGTGTTTGGGTCTCCTTTGGAGCCAGCTGAGGGAGGAACCTGGCTGTGAGCCAGCTGCTGCCCAGGTAGTGCCCCCTGAGGTCCCCTTGGCCCTGAGGTGGTGCAGGAAGCAGTGTCAATGAGCCACGGATCCACAGCACCATATGTGAGCAAAATCCATACTGCACAATCTAGAAATATGAAAATATTTGTGAAGTTGACCAGAAAGATGAAATCTCCAAAAGCATATGGGTCACTTGAGAGGCAAAAGTCCTTTGTGCACTCTCTTGAGTGGAAAATTTATCCTTTTTCCTAATAGCTCATGCTGTTGTGGATGCCTTTGGAGCCATGCCCACACAAATATTGAAACTTTTTTTAAGCCAATTCAAGATCTCAGTCACTTAGGCTGATATTTTTCCTTACCCAGCTTTTGCCACAGGCTTGCTGGCCCTTTTTTTCATATACCAAAACAGAAGAAGGGGGGCATGGAAACATGAGGAGTGATGGGTGACCTAGAAGCAGAGATGCAGGAACATGATGAAAGGTGACCTGAGCTCACTCTGGGCAGTGGGGTGCTCCAGCAAAGGGTGAGAAGAGCAAGGAAAGGCCAGTGGGAAGCCCAGAGGAGAGAACACCGAATGAGGTTAGAAACCCTTATTCAAGAGGAAGATATAGTGTGTCCTTCCTCGCCAAATGAGAAACAGGAACAATTTAAAAGTCAGGAACAGTGTGGAAAGGTGAATTGCAAAGAAAGAACCCTACTCTTGTGGAAGAAGACAGTCCCTGAGGGGACCAGCAGCTGCAGCAGCCCTAGACAGTGCCCTCCCAGGTGAAGGAGCCTCACCATTCACCTTCCTCACAGGTCAGATGTTCCCAGCACTAGTTATTACCCTTTTAAATCTCTCTGAATTGGCTTCCCCTTTGGCCTTGGAGTGCAACACTCCAAAAGGGACTTAATAGAGTGCTGGAAAGAATGAAATTATGTCTCCTCCTGTCTCTCACAAGTGGCAACCCTCTCAGTGTGCCCCAGGCTTACACAGCCTTATGCTACTCATACATAAGAAAGTTTGGACCCATTTTACAGCCCAGGTATTTTGGCAATCCTTGTTTTGTACTTGATTTCTCTCCTTCTGCAGTGTAACACTAGCACTTGTCCTTGCTGAAATTCTTCACAGTGATCTCACACCCTCCCTCCAAACTATTATTTATCACTTTTAGCTCTAACCCTGCCTTTCAAGGCATTCACAACTTACAGTTTGTTGTTATCCACTCCAGGTACCATCATTTAGTTGTTAATAAAAACATTGAGTGAGAGGGAGCTGACAGTCCCTCTCCCCATCTGACAGTGACTCACCAATAGCCCCTGTGCTGAAAGCAGGTTTTCATCTCCTTTTGCCCATACCTAAGGCTGGTTACAGCCAGACCATGTTACTAAAGCTTGTTTATGAGGATGTCAAGTGAGATGATTGTAAGTCGTGTATATGTCTCAGCCACCAAGCTGGCTGCCTCATCAGAAAAGGACACTAGATTCATCTGGTGTAAGTTTTTAACAAAACAGAACTGTCTGTGTTGTTTGCTTGATCCCTTTGTCATCTTGTGGGCACATGTGGACTGATTGTTCCTTTGTTTTCCTGGGATACCAGTCAGGCTGTTCTGGCATTCCTGTGTCCTTCTTTGTATCAAATTTGCCTTCTGCACACCTCTCCTCTCTTCCACACAGTATTGAAAAGCATTGGTGATTTGAGGTTTTCTTGACGTGGTATATTATAATGAAATATGCTCATGTAAAACCACCCACGTGGGGAAAGGCTGGGTGATGTCTCAGACAGGTCTCGTAGAGTTCCAACAATTGACAGATCTTCCTCAGTTCTGGGAAGGTCAGTGGTTGCTCAGAGTAAATAACCCAGCTGTAGATGAGAAATAACCTCAGGGATGTGAGAAATGGGGAAGGGAGAATTAGGCTTTGTAATGGCAGCAGTGTTTCTGACAAGCTGACAATAGCATGGCATATAGCAAAACTTACAAAAACCTGCTGCTGTGAGAAGGTGAGTCTTTCTGGTAGTCTTTCTTTCCACTGAGTGCTGCTTGCAGGCACAAAATGAGAAGTTTGACATAAGCCTCCCTTTTCAGAGATGTTTTTGTTTTGGAAGACCTGAGTTTCTCTGTTCTTCAGGGGGTTATTTTCTCAATCCTGGTTATAGATGATATTCAGAAGTTCATCAAAGTCAGGGAAATCAATGGCATTTGTGCTCCCTCTGGGCCTGTGATTCCTCCTAGACCTAGGGATTCAGCTGGAGACAGACATGACTGCAAGAGTATCAGGAGCGAAGATAACGATATACTTAAAATACTTAAAGAGACTGAGATAATAAATGTGAAGCCAGATAACTCTCCTGTGCTTTTGAAGATCTTTTCTAATTTGAAGTGCTCTAATGTATAAACCCTATGTATTTTTTAAAAATTGGAAAATAGATGTAATTTAATGTGTCTGTCTGAACACCATCTCCTTGCTAAGTCCAAGCCAGTCACCCTAAGCTTTATTCACATCAGTGGAGAGAAAAAGGCCCCTTGAGAAGGTAATTCATCAGACCCACTTAATTTACATCACTTTGTGACTCATTCTCTTGAGGTATCTGTAGCTCTCTATTGCTTATACGTGGATATTAGGATGATGTGGATAACTTCAGGATGTCCACGTTAGATAACACAACTGTTCATCAAGCATGTCTGAACTTCCTTTAAGAAACAGTAAGAGTTTTGGGGCTATTTCAGTCTTTGATTTAAAAAAAATACATTACCAACAGTAATAGGAGAGCCAATGAAAGCAAGTTAATATGCTTTAGCTGCAGGCTGTTGGGCCCAGGAGAATTTAGGAATATTCAAATTTCATTTTTCTGAAAGGCAAACTAATTACTATTGTCAATTTTAACGTTATAAAGCTTCGAGCAAATACAAAAGCACTCAAAGATCAGTCATTTATGCTTTGCGTTCAGTACTGAAGTAGCTGAACATTTGTTTTCCTGATCTTTTATGCCTACTTTATTGTCATATGTTGTTTGACATTCAGGAAATAACACAATGTTTTAATCAACAATGTAAGATTGCATTAAAACTTGATGGCCCATGGCTTAATGGCAAAACTGAGTAATTAAAGCTGTGGCGTAAGTAATAGTTGGAGGCAAGTTCTGGTAAGATTTCTCCTGCAAACAAGGGAACTTCCAGGACTTATCCACCCACGTCCAGGGACACAGAGGTGGAGGAGCCATTTGTGTTTCTTTTCCTCTCTCCTGGTGTGTGTAGTGAGCCCACCAAACCTTCAGATTGTCACAAATGATGTAGTACAGCACTCTTTCCAAGATGCAGCCCATGCTGATGGCAGTGAGACTGTTAGCTAGCTTGCCAGACATGCTACCCTTTGGACAGGTAGTCCTGTAATTGGGATAAACAATGGCAAGGATATCCTTATTGCTGAATCTTGAAGATGCTTCTGCTGCAAGCAGAAGAGGCAAACTCTGCTCTGACCACCCCCACATAGGTACTGTGTGTCCCTGACAATTTAACAGGAGGATTTTCATTACAACCAAGAAGAAAATCCATACTGAAACAACCTGGCATGAGATAGGTCTCCTGGTGTGAACTGGAGCCCTCTTCCTCCTCTCTCACTGCCACAAGTCAGCAAATATGTCAGGTGTGAAAGATGCCTTAATCTTCAGCTTTGCTGTCATGCCCAGTATAAACCATGATTTAAAACTGGGGTCTAGAGTGTAACATCTGGTTTGTAACATCTTCCAGTGTGTGTGTAATAAAGTAAAAACCATCTCTGGTGCTTTAGAGAACATTACCTTCCCAGAAATGTTTATCATCTCCACACTTTCACCACGCAGGTCTCTCGGGTCTGCCCTGTGTACGCAGCAGTTAGGAAAGGGAGTGTCATGGGAAGGAAAAGGGTCACTCCATTTTCCACCTTCTGGCTCTATTTCTCATAATTCCATCATCTCACAAGTGTGGAGGTGTTTGAAAGTGAGAGCTTTGAAACCAATGCCCACGTGGTAATGTCCTTCAAAGGAGTCACGGCGAGAGGTGACACAAACATGCCTCTCTGAGGACAGTGAGTCACAGAGCTCTGAAATTTGGTTGGATCTTAGAAAGAACTGAGAGGAGTGAGGCTACATCAGACGTGCTGGACAACGGCTCACACATCTCTGGGGCTGCATTTCAACCAGCAAATTGAATATAGTGCTTAGAGGTCTTCCTTTGTGAAATGTAAAATTACTTACTAGAAAAGCTCTCTGTATAATGTTCCTAATCCTTCTATAGAATTGAATATCCATTAATTTTGCATGTGAAAAATGGCTTTTTAAAACCTTAAAGGTAACACATACTTAAGGTTTGTAGCACAGTGGCTGTAGCATCCTGCAAGCTCTTTTCCTCTTCCATAGGGCATTTCTTTGAAGGAGTTCACTCATTTTACAGAAACACAGAATCACAGGATAATTAGGGTTGGGAGGGACATCTGGAAATCATCTAGTGCACAGCAGGATCACCTAGAGCAGGTGACACAGGAATGCATCCAGGTGGGGTTTTGAATATCTCCAAAGAGGGAGAATTCAGAATCTCCCTGGGCAGCCTGTTCCAGTGCTCTGCCACCCTCAGTGTAAAGAAGTTCCTCCTCATGTTAAGGTGAAGCTTCTTGTGTTCCTTGTCCTGTCCCTGGGTACCACCAAAAAGAATCTGGCACCATCCTCTTGACACCTGCCTTGGAGATATTTACATGCATTAATGGGGTCCCTTGTCTGTCTTCTCTTCTCTGGACTAAACAGGCCCAGCTTCCTGATAAGAGAAGGTATCTCCTGATAAGAGAGACGAGGTGTTCCAGACCCCTCATCATCTCCATGGCCCCTTGCTGGACAACTGATTTCAATTAGTTTTCAAAATCATTTGGACAAGTCATTTGATATCATGGATCATTGAGGGAAAAAAATAAAACCCCGAGCAAAGTATGCTCTTGTTCATGTAGCGTTTGCTTCCAGTTGTACCTTCTTCATATAAACGGAATTAAGTTCTTGGTTTTTTCCAAAGGAATAATGTGGTTGCAGTAGCAGTACTATGGCAGGCATAAAAACTGCTGCAAATTCATATGCCTTTTGTCGTTCAGTGTAGAATGATTTGGAGCAAAGGAACAGATATTTATCACTGTACCCAAATCCAACCTTATGGCATTTCCCTTGGGAATGAGAATAACTTTCTTAGACTATTTTAAAAGATATTTTTCTTGGCCTAGAGATAAACTAAATTAATTTGAGTCCTACACGGTACTTCTCAGCTATCTTGTAAAAATAGTATTTTTCTGTGTTAGAGCATAGTAACTATTCTAAGTAGTAAGAAATAATGGAGTCCATTTTTTCTTTGTGAGATGTAGTTTTGTCATCTGTCTGTATGTTTCTGCTGGTTAATGAACAGGGAAGAAAGAACCACATCTCAGGATCCTTGAGGCCTTTTTTTGAGAGGTTGAACCCTGAATGTGGGGTCCCTCAGCAAAAGGGTTTAATTGTTCTCTTCTCATGCACACTAGAGACACTCTGCAGCCAGTCTTCAGTTTTCGTATTCATTTGAAATGGACAGAAGAGACAAAAAGTAATTTTGAACTGATATTTACAGCACAGTTTACCTCATCAGTATGTAGCAGCAGAGGTGAGAAGTCCACACCTAACTTAATCAAAAGATTGCCCTGGCTGCAATAGCATTTGTTTGCTCATTCATGTTGCTCCTTGTCCAGAAAGATCATTCAAGAAAGAAAAAACTTATTTAGAAGACAAAAATAAATGCATTTACCTAGCAACTAACTGGATTTATTCCAGTACTTGCTGAACCCCCTGTGGAGCAATTCTTATTGATTTGTCATGGAACCTATCAAAAGACTTTTTCCAACTATAGATGTGCTGTATGTGAGACTGAAAGTGGCGAACCTTATCATGCTCTGTTCCTGGAAACCTTTCTGCTCCTGAGATCAAAAGAAAAAATTAAGGGGTTTATTATTTCATGTCCTTTTCACATGCTGGTATCTCTTAGCTCAAATAATTTAGATGCTTCTCAAGCAAAGCTGGCAAAATCTTCAGAGTGGGAGAAATTATTTTCCTGTGTGTGCAGGTTTGCTACCAGGCAAAAAAATAGCCATGCTAATTATGGGCTAAGATAAGGTCTACAGTCTGGCTAAGTTAATCATAAACTGAATTCTGCCTTTCACAACACCATTAAAAAAAAGTAAAACAATCCAAAACCAACAAAAACACCTCAACCTCTTTTGTAATTCCAAAGTTTCAACAGGAAAGGATTAAGGGTGCTTGTACTGAGAGTGGCTGCACAACCAAGCACTTCTGTGCATGCAGAGCTGCGGTCAGGCTTTGCCTAATGATCTCAGAATGATCTCAGAAGGCTCTCTTGTAATGGCCTGATAGCATTAAGTTTTGCTCTGAGACCATTTAGATGTCCATTCTGATAAGTAAGCAGATTCCAGGAAGGCAACCCCTCCTCCACTGCTATGGCAGCGTTTGGAGAATTATTTAACCAAGAATGGGAAAAGCACACAGAGAGCATTGTGAGAGGAATATTGAATGGTCTAATGGAGAGGGAAAGAGTGAGCAGTAAAGCTGATGTAACAGGAGTGATGGGAAGAGACATGTCTGAAAATACTTGAAATTTATGGCGTTCTCACTTTTTTTATACTCTAGAGCATTGTGATTTACATTCAAACAGCCTGGTAGGTTTAAATTTTAAATGAAGCTTGCTTAGAATTATGAATAAGGCCATTAAGTATTGCCTTAATAACCTTTTATTGCATGGAACAACTTCTATAATTGCAACAGGGAAAAGAACTTCAAGCATTTGCATTTGAGTAATTGATGGGCAATTTACAATGTTTGTTTTCTATTTTCTGGGGAGAAGTGAAAGGGCCCTAATTCTGTTGTTGACATTTGTTTTTCTCTAATGGTATTTTCAGAATCCAGTCTCATTGATCAGGTGTGCAGAAAAAGTAGCCAGTGGGTTTGAACCTCGGAAGAGGGAAATCACAGAATTTCTTGGGATGAGAAGTGTGGACCTAGTTTGGGCAAAGTAGTGTGTGCACACTTGCAGCTGCTCTGTAGGGTTGTCAGATCCACTGGTCCTACTAAAATTGCATCCTGTTTTTGATTCTATGATTGTAACAACCCAGACACCGACCCTGAATACCAGATAATCCCCAGGGGTTAGGAAATGAGAAATAGGACTGAGAAAGGGTTCTTTAAAAACACATTTTGCAGTATCTGTCCTTTACATGGGGAAATACACAGTCCTGCTTGTAAGTGTGACTGCTGAATCAGAGCAAGGACTACACAGAATAGGAAGGGCAGATTGTTTGGCATGATCCTGGTGCTGTAAAGTGGCATTTAAATGCAGAAATTCAGATTAAAAGATTGCAGTGAATCAGAACCCCAGCTGATATCAGTTATGCTAGGAGTTTGACTTGATACTTACAATGCTGGCTCTAAAAGTCTTGATGGATTTCACTTTCCACTCCAGGTTCCTTCAGGTCAAGTTGTGATTTACTGGTGCTGCCCATGCAATCTTTGTTGGTGGATAAATATTGTGAGTGTTCTTAGCCAGGCATTTTTCAAAAGCACTAAATATTTTTTAATGTTTTAATTGAGTTTTGGCCAAAAAAATAGGAAAGCGGAAAAGAAACTAAAAGCGTGAGGCAGCACAAGACAGAAGTACCACTATTCAGATTCCCCTAATGCAGGTGAATTTCTTAGAATACTCTGTTCAAATAGGAGCTTGAAGCAGTCCAATGTGAAAGTGGCAGAGAGTGAAGAACACCTAATGAAAGGCATCTGCAGTGATAGAAATGGTGTTTGGTAAGGCACAAAGCAGAAACTTGAAACTCCTTTGAAATGTTCCAAGAAGCCTTGAGAACTTGGGAGCTCATGTTTAATAATAACAACACACTGTGTTTTCTGAAGGAGCTCAGAACTGAATTAACTGTGATCCAGGACCTCTTGTTTATGTATTTGCAGAACTGAAGGTTTTAACTATGACACCAATTTCTGAAGGTGTTTCAGAAGAGACCTGGGATACTCTGAATAAATACATCTGCTATGTCTGTAGCAGGCAAATCATTAGGACCTGCACCAAAGAAAAGTGCACACATAGATAAATATGATATATAGGGGATGAGCAAACACTGCCAAAGCTTTTTCCTCAGAAATATATCAGGGCTGTTTTTCTGTAGAGAGATTGGTACAGGAGATCCAGCTGCTCAGCCAACAAAAGGCATACAACAAGGCTTTAAACCAGGCTGCTGTGGACATTTATCTTTGAGATACACAACTAGCTAAATGAAGAGGAAAGAGAAGTTAGGAGTCCTGGAGAGTTTTCACACTGAATTCCAGCCAGCAGAGATTAATATAGCTTTATGTTGGGAGAGAGTGGCGTTCAAGGTCTGAACAGGCAAAGTGATCAAACGAGCAGTAAGATATTCAGGATAGTGAAGGTAAGGGCTATGTGTGAAGGATCTCCCCATTCTGTGTGATGAAATGGCAGGTAAAATTCAACATAGATAAATATCAAGGAAGGCAAAACCCACTTCTAATTTCACAGTGTTGGAATCTGAGCTGCTATTTTTAAAAGAGACATTTGGATTATTGTAGACATTGCCAGGAAACTTAGGAAGGGGAACTAAACAGATTAGGGGTGTTTTTGGCCATCATCTTGTTGCATACTTCTGTCATACTCTACTAACCCCTTTCCAGCTCCCAAAAAAGGTATAATAGAACTGGGAAAGACAGAGGAGAGGTAGCAAAGGGCTGAAAGCAAACAAAGAATGACTAAATAGCCACTTTTCAACTTGGGAGCCAGGTGATTGAGTCTGGTAGACGTTATAATATTGCTAGTGGGTATGAAGAACAAGTCTAGGGAAAAATGCTTGTTGCACCTTGCAGAACAATAGCTAGGAGTCCTCAAGCAAAACTTGTGCTCAGCACATTCCAAACAAACAAAACAGATAACTTTCAGGAAACATGTAAATAAACTGGGGAGGAAAGTCTGAGGTTTATAACTCTTCAAAATGCAACTGGATAAATTATTGAAAAAAAAGTATTCAGAGGTGCCAGGTTTGACCCCAGAGACCCTTGCATGGTGGACTGGGATATGCACCAAGGAAGCTCAGTGCAAACACAGCTGCTCTCGGACATCAGTGTGGGCCACTGATGGAGACAGAGCAATGGAAAATACGAACCTGTGAGCTCCCCAAGTGTGACTGTTTTTCTGCTCTTATATTAACATTCTTCCAGTCTTCAGATAATGAAAATGCCAAAATAATGAATGTGTTTTGCCTTTGTTTCTCACTGGAGATTAGACCTGGTGGAAAACAGACGTTGGACACAAGAGTGCATCCAGATCGTGTGACCTCTAGTTATGACTTGCTGGAACTGGAGTCACCCCAGCAGACATTATACAGTGTGCTGTAAAAAAGATAATTTCCCTGTGACTATCTGGGCATTCTATTTGGCAAGTACAGTGCAGAGTGTCTCTGGAACTGACATTCTAGTATATTAAGCTTAAATGGCCACCAGTTTTCACAGGCCGAGCCAGAGAAAGCACAGGGCTTTTGTTTTTTTCCCTGCTAAAGCTAAAAGGTCACAGCATACAAATTCAACTGATAAGTGGCTTATGGGAAAGTGTGCAAGAAGGTAAGGTGAAGCTGAGTAATAATAAAGTGTTATGAAGGTTTTTTCCTCCTCCCCCTCCTTAACTGGGGAATGGGTAAGAAGAACTGAGAATGGGGATTTTGAATCTTGATACAGAGCTGTCATCTGTAAATGATAGTCACAGGCTGTGCTGAAAAAAACAACTTGTTAGAGATCCACTTGTGATGTATTTTTTCCTTTTTTCCTGCCTCTCTTCCTTCTTTTTCAATGTTTTATATGAGATGATTCTTACCCTGAGATGATTGCTAAGATCCTATATAGACCTCATTGGTTTATAGAGAAGCATAAGGGAAGATTTTTTTCTTGTTTGGTTTTTTTTTCCTTTCCCCCCATTTTTATGTAAAAAGAAATTGTGGCACAAAGGTTGATGAACTTGCACAGAGAAAGAAATAGAAACAGGTCCAGTTTTTCTCATTTCCCTCTACCTTGGCATTTTACCTGCTGACTTGGATTCACTCTCACACAATAAACAGCATAGCTAATGCCAGATTTGGCACTGTGCATCAAGACTTACCATGGACTGCTGTACTCTTCATACCTGCCAGTCACTTCATCCAAAGCTTTCACCCAGCTATCATTTCCCAGAGGTCAGTTCTTGTATTTGCCATGCAAAGGATGATATATTCCATTTGCTATTTACTTTCACAGTTGAATAATCTATGTTTTAACAAGTTATTCCAGTCACCTCCTGGACACCTCTTCAGGCAGAGTCTTCTTCATTGTCATATGCCAGGACCAGCATAGACACCAAGCAGGGACAAGGCAGGAGATACTGTGGGACTGTGTCTTTTTCCTCATTGGTACAGAAACATTTGTGATATTTTTTCCCCTGTGCTGGAAAATTCCTATCAAGCAATCCCTGTGGAGTAACTCAGGGCAGCTGGTCAAATGGACAGTTTGGTGTGCAGTGTGCATGACTGAAAATCTCATCTGAAGCCTGCAGAAGGCTTTATGCAATAAAGTGTATTCAAGCTTAACGTAAAAGACAGTGCATCATGGATCTTAAAAGAAATTATTAGGAATAGTAATGGATGCAAATTTCTTCTACTACTTGTCACCACTTCCCACACTCTAATTCACATCTTAAGAACACCCCATTGATGCTGCTCTTTTTTCCATTCCACATTGGCAGATGTCACTGGAATAAATGTCTTGACAAGAAGTTGTCATAATTTCTTTTTCCTCTTCCTTTAGATAGTAACTGACTACTGAAATGCCAGTTTTCCCACACACTGTGTCATACATTTAGAATGCATTATGTATTGAATTACTTTGAAATAGTTGGCAAACGAGCTGGCATCTCTCTGATAACTCCCAAGGAAGCCAAACATAATATGCATGCACTTTTAAATTATCTATAAGCAGTTCTGTTCAGTTTTCAAGGGTGAATGCTCAGCTGTGTTTCACTTCCAATGCATTTTTTGTTTAAAGCTCGTATTTAAATGTGAATGTAGCAGTGCATGGGGGAAAAAAAGAAAATTAATATTGTTAGTGTTTCAAATTGTTTCAGTTTTTATACTTCAAATAAGACAATGAAGCATAGACACAATTTAAAAACCAACAAATTTTGAAGGGATTTTAAAGTAGGATCTAAAACCATATAGTTAAAATTATATTCTCTAGAAAGTAAATGCAAATTCCAACTTTTAATGGCATTTTTCCACTTTGCCTTTAAGCACTGCTTTTTCTCTATCAACACCCTTCTTGAATTTTAAAATGACACTACTTATTAAGTTGTTTTTTTATTAAAATTATATGTAAAAAAGACCTAGATGAATAGCTATGATAAAGCTCATAGTAAAGTGGGGGAAATACTTTCACATCAAAGAAGATCCTACCATGGCTGCACAGGCTGACGAAAAATATGAGTAAGGGACCTGCCTGTGGAAATGGTCCCCAGTGATATGAGGAGATGGGCTGCTGTGCTTATCCAAATAACTGGAAACAGAAACTACAGGTAAGTGTTTATACAGACATCCAGTAATGGTGTCTCCTCATATGACTGTGACAATATGTCTTGAATCAGGCTGTAAATAGCTGTTTCTCTGATTACCATCCAGGTGAGGGTTTGGGAAACACATTACCAAAGCTACCTCTTGAAGGAAGTGCAGAATAGTGTGATTGCAGGGCAAGGGAGAGATTTGCAAACAGGATTTCAGGGGAACTTCAAGAAGGCACCTGGAAACTGAAAGGAAAAGAAATAATAGGCTCAAGAACCTGAGAGTCCTTCTTGTACTCATATCTTGAGGGATGCAAGAAAATGACAAATACTCAGGTACAGCTCATCTGATAGATATATAGACATTAATTAAGTTAAGCACGCGTTTCTTTCATTTCTGACTTTAAAAAACCTTTGAACTGCCTTATTGCTTTTGGCTTCTGCAAATAACCATAAAAGAAAATGAAAGTATTTATCATGGCTTGTGCTGAGAGTGATTTTGAGACATGAGTTAACATCAAGTTATTTCACGGTTATCATTGATAATCTCTGAACCACACAAGTGCCCTGACACTTCAGTGCTTTTCCCCAAAGAAGGGAAATTGAAATGGGGTGCATTCACTAAAGATGTTGGCAGACTGCTTGAAAGCTGGTTGCATGGAGTTTTAATAGAAGGTGTCTCTTCAGAGCACAACATGAAATAAAGCGAACCTGCTGAACCTGTAATCAACACTTCCTTGAAAAATTACAATCAATATGTTGCAAATAAATATTTTGGGAACTCTGTCTTGGAGAAAGTAATAATCTGCTACCTCAGCATTTGCTCTAAACCAAAATGTTTGTTACCATGACCTGATTATGGTAATTTAATTTCCATTATACACAGAACAAAACAGAGAAGTGGTTTGTTAATGGGTCTTGAACACAGAGAAAAACCCCAGTCTAAATAACTACTGTAACATCTCAGTGTACTTAGAACTAACCCTAAAGGTCTCACAGTCTCTGTAACATGGTAGACAATCTGGAGGCTGCTTCACAGCAGCTCCATCTGAGGAGTACTCAGTACTTTGACATCGTTCAGTATCCATTTATAGAAAGGAAGCAGGATTTCCTCCTGCAGCCCAGGCCTTTGTCAGTTGCTTGTGTTCCAGTCTTTTTCCTCTCCTTGTTTACACTTCATTCTCTGGCCCATAGAAGAAGCCCTGGCTCCTCTCCTCATCCACCACTGATCGCTGTCATACGGCTCTAGGAGGGCCTGGCATCCTCAAGCATCATCCAAACTCTAGGTGGATATTTACATTCTTTTTTACCTTTTTATTTTCTCCTACAAACTGTTCACCTGTATTGTTTGTATTTTGAAAACAGATGTTTTTATTTGCTTTTGTTTGCTTTTACTTTAACCTTGCTTTCCTTAGAATTATTTTAAAGTAATTATCGCTTTAAAAGCTTCTGGAAATCTTGAAAGATAAGCTGTTTTTCAGGTCCACAAGCTCCATATTGTACTCTACAGGTTATCTGAAAGTGGCTCTGTCTCTGGCTGCCTTTGTAGGGTAGTTTGAAATTGGTTAATAAGGGTTTGGGAAGAGGAAATGTTTCCTGCTTATCATTGTCAGCCAGAAAAGTTCTCTCATATGTAGCAAACATGGAGAAGCCCACCTTAATTCTAAGAGAAGTTTCAATTTCTCCTCAAAAAATTGATTTCTCCTCTGAAGGGAAAAACATGGGTGTTTAGAACAGAGGACAGTAGTTCCTCAATGAGAACTGGCCCTGATTTAATAGTGCAATGGTTCAATTATTTTAGTTCATATTTTCTTCATTTAATCCATTTAAACTTGGGGGAAAAAAAGGAGAAAGTTGGGATGGGAAGGCAGAAATAAGATAAATTCAGCTTCAGGGTAGCTAATTGGGCATAGTTGGCAATATGACCGAAGCAGCATGGAACTGAAGTAAAGTCATTTATCCCTGGCCTAAGAAGGTTTTGCAGTCTGTGCTGTTCTCAGTATTACTTCACGTATTTTACATGTGGCACCTGCCTGATCCAGCCAGCTCAGGCACATCTACTCAAGCTGCACTTGAGCAGCTCACAAAGTCACAGCATTCGTTTTATAGGTATCGTTTTGAATATTCATTGGGAGCTAATCCTGCTTCCTGGATATTAAATGGAGTGTGACTCTTGGCTTCAGGGATGGGCAATCATTCACACAAACACCCTCCTCCCTTGAATATTCAATAAGATAGTATGGCTTGGAGTATTGTGTACAACAATATTAATATAATCTTTCAAGAGGCTGTGGATTTTAAATTGGTGGCAAAGTAAGCAAAAAGCTGTGCTAGGGTACTAAAGACTAAATAAAAATACAGTTGGCTAGCTTAATTGTCACTGGCAGTGAAATTACATGCCATTGGTAGAATAATGGAATTGAAATATCGCTGCATTACTTGTACTTATTTCTGTGAATCAGCCTCTTGAATGGCCCATGGCAAATGAATAGGCAGCAAGTTTATATTCAGAAGCTGCTCACTCTTACAGCTGTGTATCCTGTAATCAGACACTGCCAGGAGGAGCAGTCAGTGCTTCCCCATACATTATATGGAATCTCATCATTTAATCAAGCATGACTGGGAAAGGATGAGCATAAAAAAAATTACTTTCTGTAATCAGCTGAGAAGCCCTGACTTAGTGTTGCAGATGGCTCTTTTCAGCTAAGTAATTAAGTGTAATGTGTAAGAAGTGTGCATTACATACAGCAGTTGACTAAACCCTAGTGAAGGGTAGAGGAACAATTTTACAATTCCCAGATGCTGGAGCATTCCCCAAAGGTGACTTTCAGAAACATAACCACTCCTGGTAGTGGTGATCTCCTAGTCTCCTACCTCTGGTTCTTGAGAGGTGAGAGGAAACAGAGCCAGTCCAGATGCTCATACACTATAAATTTTCACCGTTCTGCTGGGTTTCAGCCTTGCTAGGCCAGTCTTTGCCACCTGACCAGAAGACCTAAACAAATTTTTTACCTATTTCAAACATTTAAATAGACAGAATTCTCCTTCAGTTCACAGGTGGATTAAACTCTGAAGTGAAGATAATCATAACAAAAAAATTCCTTAGAATAGATACAAGAAATCCTATGTCATGGTAAGCCCTTGAAAGTCCTTTTCATGAAGCAGTAAATCATAATACCATAAAGGCAGCATGTATGGAAATTTGCTGATTATTCAAGATCCTGATCTTCCAGGTTAGTAAGAAGGCTAAAAAAGATTTATCTCACTAAATTTAGATGTCTACATTTAATTACTCACCTTCTGCTGTCTTTACAGAGATACAGTTGAAAATGTAATAGGTCCATGATGAATATGATACTCCATCTCAGAGTAGATTTTTAAATTTAGCTCAAGAGGAATTTCTCCTGTTGCTCTCTATCACATACAAAGGAGTTCCAGAGTGTTTAGACATCTGCAGTACAAATATCTAGATCTGATTTTAAGTGAATTGTGCCACATCATCCATGACTTTAAACTTTTGCCTGCAACCACAGTAACAAAAATGTTTGGGAATCACTCTGGGCTCAAATACCAAAACAGCCTAAACTGTGATAGTGCTGAGATGCCTTGTGATACTGCCTATATTTGCACTGCAAACTCAAGAGAAGCAAAGCCAGTTTGTGAAACCCTGTAACACCCTCAGATGCTAAGTCAATGTCAACCGCATGTAAGTAAAAAGAGTCCCTCTAGCAGGCAGCTGTGTTGAGTTTTCTTTGCTTGGACATCTGTTTCCTCATCATCCTCCACAAGAAACCTCTTTTTTCCATGAGGCCTCATTTGGAGTTTATCTGTTGTGAGGGGTCTCAGACTACATAAAAGTAAGTATTGGGTTTGAGGTTTTTAACTATAAAGTACCAAATGCTCAGCTTTATTGCTTACCCTGCAAAACTCACTGAATTATTGCTGAAGGTGATGCTGAGACAGAATCACAGATTTACGTTTGGTTTTGGTGCAAGTTAGAATCTGCTGGCTTTCATAATATAGTTTATAGCATCTTTATAATCCAAAAATACTGCCAGTCTATGGCTCTGGATGTATGAGGCAGAGTAGTTTGTTTCCACTGATAGACTTTACAAGGCTTACAGTGATGTATATAAGGCTGGTTCTAGGAGGCAGCAGATACAAAAAACCCTTGTGAAGATGTTGGCAGCCACTGAACTTTGTTTGGTGCCAGCATTGGAACTGGGACTAGGGTCTGGGTTTGGAAGATGAGTGCTGAAGAGGTTGTTTTATCACTAGGTCTGGCCAAGTGCTCATGTGTGGAACTAAGGAATGATGCCTGAGACAGACAGATTAATGATGTAAAGTATCTGTGGGGTAGTGTTCACTTGGGGTGCAGTTGAGGCTTTTCTTTGGCTTTGTTTGCTGTTCAGACCTCCCAGAGATACAAATGCTAGGTATTTCTGGGGGTCAAAAATTACTTTTGAAGGGAGACTGGGGTGGGGCAGCAATGGCCGTTTCAGGGGTTAAAGTTAAGTTTAGTCTCCCCTTAAGGTGATGGACAGCTGGGTTGGACAACCAGGCTTTCATCTGCAGAAGGAATGTTGCTCTGGCCTCGGTTATGGGCTGGTTGCAAAAGAGAAACCTATTTTGTGTCTTTTCGTGGCCTTCAGCTAGGGTAGAGGTTATGGCTAGCAGGACCTGATAGAAAGTGGATATTTTTGTGGCAGTTTAGGGTTGGGACCGGTAGCCAGAGGGTAAGAGCTCATTCTCTTTTCAAGCTATGATAATATCTTGGGACTCTAACTATGGCCAGGTATCATTTTAGGGAATTAGATAGCAAGGCCAGAAAACCAGTGTTTAAAGGTGCAATACAGAAGGCACTGTGGACTAAGATACGGGCTTGTGCCAGAAGACAAGAATATTTCATGCTTCTTTACAGTCTACAGAAGGGTTTTAAAGATATAATCAATTTTATGGTTGGAAATGGCAGATCCTGAAATACTAGTTTGACTATTTGACTCCTTAGAGGTGCTGAGTTTTGGAATCAAGCAGATTTAGGCTTTTTAGCCTCATAATCCAGTCTATAACTATTCCAACTGCACTTTGAATTTTTGGCTACCAGGCCCTTACAAGTTTGGCTTAATCCTAGAACACGAAGACTCTGTCTAGGACAAAGGGCTGTGCAAAACCTTGGTTGTTTTGAATGGTCTTCATATTTACTTTGACCTGTTCAGAAGACTATATACACATATATAAATGATGATTGTGTGTGTATATTTTATTAATTGATTTTCTGTGTTTGTGTAAAGGGTTAATAATCTACCTTGTGCTAGGACTGGTACAGTTATTAACAGCAGGTCTTGAAGACTTCAGATTTTATGGCTGCAGTCTTCAAAGCTTAATCTTTTACAGCAAGAACTGTAGGTAGAAGGGAATATCTTACTTTGGGTTTTTTAGTTAGTTAGTTAGTTTGTTTCCAGCTGGGCCTCTCTGTGTTAAGACTAAAGCCCAACTTTATGGTGGGAATAAAGTCAAAAGTTTTTGTATACTGAAATATAAACCTTTAGTGTGCAGGACTAGTCTAAGCCAGAATTGTCAGTGAGTCTTTTACAGTGGATAGCAGAGAGGAATTGTTTCCCCACCACTGCTGTGCAGTAACCACACTCCTGACAGTAGTTGTACCAAGAGACACATCCCAGTAGCAGATGGATAAGGGGTATAAATTTGCTTCCTTTTGGTATCAGTCCTCATCCTAATCTCCTAGGCCTGACAAGATCCCAGTCCTCCAGTCTCTGCTCTCTGTAAATGAGCCTTAACCACAACCCCCAGCCACAGGCTTAATAATAATAAACAACTTGTCCAAACAAGAAGAAAGGTCATACTCTCCTATTGGTAGCAGTCCAGTCCACAGGCATTTCAGTATCTGTGAATCCAACTAGCTCTTCAGTTGAATCTTGTCTTAATTACATAGCCCAGAGCTGTCTCTTCTCTGCAGCTCTTTCTTGAACTTGGAGTAACAAAGAAACCACACATGGCCCCACATCTCATCCTCAGCAGTGGCCCTTGCATCACTAAATTGAGATCTTCAGCCCCTTTTCCAGAGCTCTCATCCCCTCTCCAGTCTTAATCTTAGGTGTAAATAATTTTTCAAGAGATATGAAGATCATTTTAGCTACAGAGATGAGCTTTTGACCAGCCTTAAGCCAGTTTCTTTTCAACATGAATTCCATCCCACTCCTCTGCATGTGACATGACAAAACTGCTCCTGCTCTCAGTATCTGCAACCATAAAAGGTAGCCTAACCTTTTTTCACAAATACTAAAAATTGAAAAATAAAGGGAAAACCAAGCAGAACACAACAAATATCCTAACAATTTAATCCCTCCAGTTCAGAGCTCCACATCTAAGCCTGTCCTGAACTTAGTCTTCTTTAGGGTCAGAGAGATTGCTGCTACAGCAACAACAATCTAATTTCAGCATTCATCTTTATTCCAACTCAGAGTGCCTTCTAGTTTACCTTTACCTTTGGTCACCTGCACTTTGCAACCCTCCCTCTAGCACCAGTTCTAGCTGTAAACCTAATAATAATGCAGAAATACTTACCTGGACAAGGAAAAAAGAAAAAAAAGTATAAATTATTCTGTTCCTTGCTTCACCACATTTGTTTTCCATATCAATGGACCATGCAGAAATGAGCCTTGCCTCCATTGCTGCCTATGTTCATGCCTTATCTCTGTTCCAGCTCATTCTTTTCCTGCCCTACAAGTGGCACCATGGTTGTTTCCCTACCTCTGAGTTTTTCTTCGGCCAGAGATACTGTGTGAGAGAATGGTGGGCTCAGTCCTTTAAATAACAGCAGCTGTTGTGGGAAAACACCCAGGATTAACTGCTTACAGACCTCCTGGATATCCTCTTGTTTCAGGAAGAAGATAAGGACAATGAGTTCCTGGTGGTCTTTGTGTTAAAGGTCTCTGAAGCTATTGTTCAAACTCTAGTTCTGGGTAATGAGGGTAGAAAATGAGTAAGAATTTATCCAGGTATTTGCTTTCCTTGAGTTCTTGGAAAATAATGGTGCTTTTCATGAGATCCAGTCCAACTGGTGGTGGCTGGGGGCAAGCAGAGCTACATCAGCATCCATGTGTGCTGCAGCCTCCATGGCTCATCAGCTGGGCCAGGCTGATGAGCCAAGAGCTGCCAACTCTTTGGAGAGGGGGCAAGAGAATCCCTAGAGGGAGGAAGAGCTGCTGCAGTCCCATCACACTTCAAAGTGCAAATACAGTGTCACACAGTCACCCAGCACCTAGGGGGCAACTTCATTACCAACAAGGATGGGACATGCTAGATTAACTTTGTATCTGTTAGAAACCAGATAAATGAGGGCTGAGCAGATTTTTTGCATCATCACAGAATATCCCAGGTTCTTGTGCTGTTTCTCAGGCTCTGGCAATGCTCCATGAAGTTGGATACTGAAAATCTCTCTTTAGTTTTCTTTGCCACTCATCTTTTCTCATGGACTTCTCTTTACAATTCCTGTGTACTATGCAAAACTGTTTTTTACACCCAGTCAGAGGTTTTATCGCATCTGCTCCGGATATCTTACTCTGATTTGTTATTTCTTTTAACTTGCTAGAGTCTCTGAACTGCCTCTATCCAGTTTATGTTCTTACTGAGCTAGATTAAATACAAGTAAGACCTTTTCTTGTACAAGGTCAGCTTTTTCTCAGGTCCTTGCATAGCAGTTTATCTAGCCAGGTTGTTTTGGGACCTATAGCACCACGTGAATAACAATGCCTCCCATTGCAGCTGGCAACCCGCTGCTAAAACCTGCGTAGGAATCTCCCAGAACAGACTGTCCTGCAGACCTTGGGACCTTAGCAAAACAGATTTACAGACCCAAAAACCCCTTTAAGGGGTGGGAGTACACTTGGAGGGGGCCTTCCAAGTCTGTTCTGACTGAAAGGAGTCCGTGTGCACCACAGCTGCCCCTGGTACAACCCAGAGTGTGGTATGTGAGAATGATTATTGGATTAACTTTAAAAGCTTCTTGTGGCTCTGATTTAAGAAGCTATTGTAGAGTTACACAGTAGTATCCTTAGACCTACTCCAGTAAGCCCCAGTTGGAACAACACAAATATCAACAATTCTCTGCCCTAATACTCCTGCTACTTTAGGGCAGCAGGCAATACACCACCTCACTCATCTTCCACACCAGGTTTTGAACCTGTGCTAATTCATTAGCAAGCGGGGAGCTCTCTCATCCCTCCTGGGTACAGCAACAGTTTTTCTTTGCTTCTCCTCCTGTCTTTGTTCCTGCTGCCCAGCCCCTGTTACCTCCTGCCAGCACAGAGGCAATGAGACCTGCTTACACCTGAGTTAAGCTTTAGTCCTCACACACAGGTCCTACACTAGTCCTTGCAATTTTCAGAGCCACCTGCAAAGTTTGGACCTTACTGGCAGTAACCTTAAATCCTTCTCAACCTAAAAGTTCAAGTAAAACCTTCCACCCCCTGCTCTTTTTGTATGATCTTCTCTTTAGCACAAATCAAACTCTTCACTCTCTGCTTTCCTAAATAATAAATCTTAACCTATCCCTAATCCCAGTGTAAGCAGTAATCCTGTTACCCCAGCATGATTTGGTATGCCAGATGACTGTGACTTTTTGGAGTCTGTTGCTTAATGGTTTGAGTTTTTTCTTAATTGAACTGCAGGTCATTATAGTCAGTGTCATTTCTTTTCTCATTTGTTGCCAATTCTCTTGTTGCTAATGAGCAAACAAAAAGCACATGTAGGCTGAGTTAGCAGTCAGGTTATGCTAACAGCAGGGACTAAGGGTTGGAATTGTTTTACCATTCAAGTTCAATAGAACTAGAATTTGGGGGTGGAATTAGGTGTCAGAGTAGGGCAGAAAGCTTTAACACTGGTTGTACCGGTGTCTCTGGGCAGTGATGAGAGCATTAGGAAGTTTGGATTTGCAGTTAGGCTGTTCTGTGTTGAAGAGATTGTTTTGCTGCTGCACCCCAGAGAGCCCACACAGGTGGTCTGGAAAGGGCTCCTCCCAACAAGGACACTGCCCACACCAGCACCCAGTGCTCTTCTGTGACTAATGAAGGGGATTTTGGGTTTCCTTCCCTTGGCCTAATTTAGGACAGGGCAGTTTGGTCAGAGATCTGCTGCACCTGGCATGGCACTGGTGTCAGTGAGCAGTGCATGGACTGAGAAAATCCCACTGCAGTGTCTTCCTTACAGAAGCTTCTCCAAGAGCAAATGAGGCGCAGACATTATTCGACAGACATGGTAATCAAGATTTTAACTTACTGAGAATTAATGTTTATGCCATGGTAGTATCACCAGCAAAAAGCAGGCTCTAAGAGTTTTATTCCCACAAGGATTAGAGAGAGTTAAGATACAAGTGCCTCCTTCATCATCCCTGTTAATTTAAGTGAGCACCTGAAACTTGCATACCTTGCCAGCAGACCTGAGCCAGCATAACAGGTTCTACTTGGAGTTGCCATAGTGTCTCGTTTAACCTAAAAAACAACAGAACCTGAACTTTTCTTGATGTGGCAAGAGGTTAATTTTGCTGAGCCAAAGGGCCTGTAGATAAAGAGGGATCCTGTGACAAAGATAAAGAGGCAATCTGCAATGATGGAGGTCCTTAAATATGCTGGGAGTCGTATAAGAAAAAAAATTATGCAAACATATTAACACAATAGTTGTAAAAACTGAATGTAAGTCTTGTTGAAACAGGTCATATTGGCAAGCCTAGAAAATGAATTCACTGGTTATATAGGGCTAGCAGCAATTAATTTACCACAATTTACAACACAGGCCTGTTTGAAGGCTGAATTCATCATGGTGGGCTTAAAGGGAGTTTGCATACATATCCCAAGATGTTGGATTTTTCTGAGTGATGATGAAATTGAGGATTTAAAGTGCAGCCTTCAAAAATATATTTGTATTTCTGAATCCCTCAACTGCTGATGGAGAGCGGGTAGAACTGTGCTGTGTGGCCTGTTTTCAGTCTTGTGTGGGTATGGGCTGTATCTCAGCCTGAGACATTACATACAGTGTCTAATCCTCTAAACCATAAAATCTCACGTGAATAGTGCCATTGATGAAGGTTGCAGGTAAGGGCTGCTTGTGTGAATGACTGCTTGAAGGACCCAGCCCTCTAATTTCAGTCTGTAGGGAACTTTCCTAGCTGTGTTTTGTGTAAAAACACCTAAGAATCAGATCCTAATAACATTCCTGGCAGACTTGCTGCTGTGGTGTAGAAGGTATTGCTGATATTTAGCTGATGCCTGTGACTGTGGAAAATGATGAACAGATTAAGGCTCTCAGTGGAGCTGATCCAATTGCACTGGGGGCAGACGTCGCTCCCAAGTGCTGGTGAGGCTGAACCCTGGGACTGGGGATAGAAAACAGAGACAATCCATGAAAACACTATGAAATACAGTAAAACTGACCTTCCAGTCTCAATTTTATGTCCAAAGGAGAAGGTGGGAGGCAGGAAAGAGGTAAAGTCTCTGGTTAATAAACTTGTGTTCATGATGTGAGTCATTCCTCCAGTGTCTGAAAAGAACCAGTTAATTTATCTGCTAGGGATAAATTAACACTGTAACTGCTTTCCCCGGCTAATTACCTTGCAAGCTAAAAGGAAATGAGTAGTTGTTCGTTAATAGCTTTTTCTACAATGAACTGCTGCAAACATTGGCAGTAAAAGTAATGGCGATGAGGAGGTGTGTGGGGAGTGAGAGCAGTGTCTTGCTCTAAGTAGCGAGTTTGTTCATTCTTTGCAGGGATGCAAATTTTGTCCCCGGAGTTAACTGAAACACTGGTTACATGTGGCAGACAGCTGCCTCGGATGAAGAAACTTGGAGAGCCTTCTTTTTTCCTAACCAAGTTTGCTCTGTTGCATACAATGACTACTTAATTCTAAATATTTTACATGAATATGAACTATTGATCATTCCAACTAATATATATATAGGTTAATTGGTTTTGGTGTTGTTTTTTTTTCCTTTACAATTCCATATCTTCTTTTATGAAAGGCATAACTGAAGAGATAATTCACATAATTATTTGGACTCATATTCCACTACAATACTACATGTTTTTGGTCATGAAACAGTTTTTCTAGTGCATCCAGGGAAAGGAATGTTAAAACCAATATATTCCCAGGAAAGTGAATTTGAAGGCTTCAGAGAGTCAAAACTCTAATTCTGTGTCTCTTTGCTTTTCTTTGGAAGTTTCAAATGATGCCACAAATTTGGTTGTGGGCACTAGCTGTGGAAAAAAAATTCAATGGCTATAGTATATGGAACTTGATCTGAGGAGAGTTGGCAGGTAGTCATTTATCACATAATAAGCTTATTGCTAGATGTTTCTCTAGGCAGAATCAAACATTTAAGTATTGTTATAAAGACCTCTGCAGGTAGAATTAAAAGAAAATCTCACAGGATTAAAATGTCACAGTACTAAAATGGTGCAATATAGGTAAAGGAGAGATGATCTTTTTGGAGGCAGTAGTTGAAGCAGAAAGAATCAAGAAACTCACACTGGGAATATTTGTACCTGCAACTTCCCACTCAAACCCAGTATTTACTGTGAACAGGCTTTCAGGGACTGTCTAGTGTGACAGTTGCTTGAATTAAATGCCAATTATTCATTACTTAGTCACCGAAATGTCTGATAGTGCATCAGTTTCTTAGCAATTGTACAGCTGGTTAGGGAAAAAATAATCAATACAACACCTACTCAGCAGAATTTATTGATTTTTAGTCAAAACTAAAATGTTATGCAGAGATGGTTCTGATTCAGTGGAAGCCACAAATAGATATTTTCTCCTGGGACCACTGTACTTGATGAAAGGGGTTGATGCAGCTCCTCTGCCAGAGGCTGCTACCCCAGCTGAGCTCCCCAAGGCCAGTCCTGCAAAATCAATCCTGGCAAATCAAAGGGGTGAATAGGGAATAACAAGCTTGGCTGTTTAAATTTTGTTTAAATGAGTGAGGGAGTGCTCAGGTAGGAAAATCCTGGGAAACAGTATCCTCCTCTCCCAGTATGGCTGGACTTGGAGAGAATCCCCAGAAGCCTGAGTGCCAGTGACACTTGAGTGTCCATGAACCAGCCTTGCTTTTGTCTTTATTTTGACTCCAGACAATTTGTTTCAGTGGTTCCTCTGTCAGGTACCCACTGTTACACCTTGGGAGTTTCCAAGCCCCACATCTCCAGGGTACTTGGCTGAGCAGAGGTTCTTTGGTGGGATTTGGTGGAGATTATAAGCATTTTTTATGCTGATAGAGTTTGGAAATGTGCTGGAGACAAAATTGTTTCAAAAGGCTGAAGTCTTCTGCACAGAAAAATCTGATCTCCCAAGATGTCTCTGACTGTTTTGAGATTAAAATGATATTTTGACTGCAAGTGCATGAAAAGGCAGACTCAAAAAGCGCTGTAGACTGAGATATAAAGGTGATTCCTGTGCAAAATAGACAATTCTACCTAGCTGACGTAGTGTTGTAGTAAACTGGAGGGGTGGTAAAATGAGTTTGGAAACTCTCTTCAGGGAAAAATCATGTCAGCAAGCTTTTGAAAATCTTATGGTCTTTTCTGGTACCCTCTGTCACCCCTCTTCTTCCCTTGTTATCTCTCTGAAGTAGGAAGAAGGGTGGAGGGGGGTTCAGTCTGCAGTAATCTTCTCAAAACCATCATGAAGAATGCACTTAGGGGCAAAGAATTGAATGGAAGCAATAGGAAACCAGTTTGCCATGAAATGGGTGGAAATACACTTATTTCCAAGTAAAATACACCTCTCTGAATTTCTTTATTACGGAAGAGTGTTTGAAATACAGAGCCTTCCTGTGTTGTGCCAGTAAGGCAGCGGGTCTCCCACAAGTGTGGTTATATGGCAGCATATGGCTTCTATATGAAGAAAGTAATATATCTCGAATAAGGCCAGCAGAAGATCATTTTATCCTCAAGTCTTTTATTGGAGGCAGTAATTCAAAAGCTCAGATATTCAGATTTTGAAATCTGGAAAATTTATGAGTTTTGGGGTAAAATTACTGGAATCTTGTAAAGAATTGCAGAAAGAACTGTGCTTTCAATCTGTGTTTAAATCCATTAAATGATGTAACCTAAGAAAATGCATTAGTCTCCTAATTTTATATATTCAGTAAAATGTGGTCTTACTTAATTTTTTGCATTTGTTAATGCCTTTCCCCAATTCTTGATTTACGTCCCTATTAATTAGGGTTTTGTATCCTTCCTGAAACAACATTTGTTGGTTTCAAATCAGTTGGCCAGAAGATAGTAAGGAATCACAGGAGAAGTAAGGGGATTTTGATGGGCAAGAAATCTGTCTGCTGGATTTTCTATTAGACATCTGACATTGCCTGAGAAAGCAGGAGTAGTTAGAATTTGTCATTAGAATTTCAACAACAATATTCTGTGCATTGGGTTTGTTCCCTGACCCTGCATTGGTCAGATACAGCCCAAAGTATCCCTGTTGATTTTGAATGTGCTGGAGATTTTTATAATCATCCCAGCATTGGGGGAGAGGGAAGGAAGAAGACTGAGTACTAAAGAATTAAATTATAACTGAGTATGATTGATTATATCTGTACTTTTTCACTTTGTTCATAATGTATTTTTCTCTTAGAATAGTTTGTCTTATGTGCCAAGATGTCAGGAAAATGTTTGTTCACTGTTATGAATCTTATTTTAAGCTAGAAAGGGAGATGACTAAGTAATACCAAACCTGTCTTAACTTTTTATATATGTCCTCAGTTACTGAGAACTTTCATACAAAGCTGGATCTTTTCATACCTCCAAGGTACATTGGTGTGATACACTTTTAACCCTGTTATCTGTCTTGTGCACAAACATTTTGAAGATTGCTCTGCAATTATTAGACCATTCCACTCACCTGCAGAAATTTCTTTTATATATATATATATACAGTACCTTCTTTCTCAAAAGACAGGGACAGGAGAACCACCATTCTTGGAGAATGGGGGCAGTGAAACAAAAATTGAATGAAACTAGAATATAATGTTACTTAAGTTGGTCAAAACCCAGCAGTACATTATTACTGGCTACGCTATTGGTGGCATTGCACCTGGCATGCTGGTTTAAACCAAGTGTGCTGTACAGAAACTTCCATTACCTTGTGGAGACATGAGCTGTTATATTAGAGTTCTTCATCTTAGAAGGTGGTCCTAAGAAAGTTTAGTGCTGAAACTAGAAGAATTATACCAAAAATAAAATGCATAAGATCATTGAAAATGCTTACACAAGTGTGTGCAGTTCTTCAGTCTTAAAAAGGCTTTAGTTTAGTAAAATGTCTGCAGTTTAGGAAAGGCTGGAATTCATGTAAAGGTTGCTCTGGGAATTAAAATCTATTAAAAAGAATTGTGAATAATTACTTGTGGTAAATGTTACTGACATTGACTCATAGGGTCTGATGTACATTGGTTTAATGTTCCAAATAACAGGTCTTAAAATCCAAATTCTTCTACTTTAAAGTGTCCCTAATACCCTGATAAATTAACTCTTAGATTAACACTTCATTGAATTAAGGTAATCAAATACATTCTTTAGAATCTGCACGACTCTTTTGTAAGAGTTCAGCAGTGTTTTTCAGAAATAATTAAAAATTTAAAATTTTTGGAAATCTGAAGTCTCACTTTCTCACAACTTCTGAAAAACAGATTAATATTTCTTTTTCTGTCTTGTTCTTTCTTTGTGCAGCACCGTTCCTTCTTTGCTCACAGAAACAGGGTTGCTGAGCATAGATGGGTGCAGTGCTATTTGTGTGTCTCCAGCTCAGGATGTGGACAGCAGTTGTGTGGAGAGAGCAGACCAGGAGAATGTGGCTGGAAGGGCTCGGGTCTGTACTTCAGTGTACTGTGATCAGCTATTGATTATTTTCAGGAGCATCCCTTGCTCCACTTGCACTGTGGTGTGAGTGTTGTAGCTGTGGTTTAAGGATCTGTCTTCAGCAGGACCTGTTTTCTCTGTAGGCATTTGTCTTGAGTGTGAGGAGCCCCAGACTTTGGACAAGAACAAGGAAATCTGTCCTCTAAAGAAAAAGGTGTTAAGTCACAGCTGAGGAAGACAGACATTAGCCATGAAATCACTGCACTGCACTATGCATTGAGTGCTATACCTCTACCCCCAGGTAAAGAAATCTTCTGTGAGGAGGAGAACTTCTGAAAACTTAATGTTAGCGACTATGTAAATATAATATGCTTTATTGGGAAAGTCAGTTCAGTATTTCACAAAGTGTGTTGTGCTAGAGAGTGATGGAATGCCGTTTCACTGGGGCATGGCGTGGAAATTTCTGTGCAGAAGTCATAACAAGGCCCTCTGGAAATGGTCATTTCGCAGCCTATAAATAGGTGAGACCACCAGCCCCGTAAAGGGTTACTAGGTTGCTGGCACTTTCTGGGCAGGCAGGGAAGTCATAAAATTAGGATTTCATTACTTGGTTGTGGAACTGGAAAGAGACAAACATTGCTGTCAGAACTGAGGAGGAGAACTGAGTGAGAACTCATAAATGACATGAGGAACAGAATGCCTTCAGAGGAGCGGGAGTGGAGGCTCCATGCGTGTCATCTGAAGGCTTTTGCTTGAAGGCTGGAGAGCCCAGCTGAGCAAACAAAAGAGAAGGATTTTACTCCTCCAGAAAGGTTCTCCGTGCTCCTGTCACAGACAATGCCAGAAGGTTGGGTGCCCACTACTTGTTGAGACACCAAGTCTTTTGAATTTGATCGAACAAGGGTTTACATTGCAAAGAATGTGGAACATCATTAGATCCACACTGAAATATACTTTTCATTTGCTTTCATTTCTAAAATACCTATAGCCTGTGTAAAACACTAGAACCTGCGATTATGCTTAACTGCTCGAGCTTCTGGGATTTGGGGGTGACTTTAATTCAATTTTTCATTACTTAAATATTAATTAGTCACATCCTGACTGTGAGATATTGGAAGAACTTCTATAAATATGTTAGACCATTAAAAAACTGATGATTAATATTTTGGTTGTAAATGTACTTATGCACAAACACATCATTGCCCATGTCTGTACTACCTCTGGAATACCTGACTTCCTTCTGATTTCATAAAACAAACACATTAGGTTAATTTAACCACTTTCCCTGAGAAAACAGTGCAGACTTCAGGCAATTCTACTGTTTGCTTGAGCTTACAGATTTGACAGAGGTTGGACACTCTGTCTGAGCAATGTTCTGTACTGGGAGACCAAGGAGAACGTGTTTACATACTGTGAGAGTATTGATTACAGAAATGATATAATTTTCTGACCTGTAAAACCTTATTTTCTTGATTATTCCAAGTCTACAAGTACTGAATTCATATCTACTGCAGTAAGAGCTGAAAGACGACTTCCCTTGAGTAAACTGGCTTGGACAATCTGTGGAAAACTTAGAATCAGTACAATCATAATTTGTAACTTTGAACTAGTTTATATTGCATGTATAAGAAATGGATATTTTAAAAATCTAAAATGGATAAATTACTTTGAATAATAGATAATTGTATTTGAGCACATAAAACTTGCATTTGACAGAAAAGTACCTGACCTGTTGAGAAACATTTTCCTAAAAACCCTCTTAAATTAAACTTTGTCAATGAAATAGATTTTTGTAGAGGAATTAATAGTTTATTGTGTCTGGGGTGAATATAAAAAAAAGGACATGTCACATCACAGTAAGTTTAGACAACAGCTAAAGCTTTTCATCAAAGTTTCTAGACTTTCAGCAGATTCAACAAGTATCAATAAATGCATGTACTGAGTTGAACTCTGGAGGAGAGCTGGTAAATTATTTCCTGGGATCCTTTTAGCTTTGCTGTTTTTTGTGCTTTCTCATTACCTCACCACCCACTCTGTTCCTCTATCCCTCACCAAGTTGATCTTTAGTCCTTTTCAAAAAAGCTTTTCTAGACATCCCTGAAAAATCTGTGCCCCTTTGGTTATAGCCCTGAGGTTTCTGTATCACAAGAAATGAGTCAGCTATTACATCAGGTGCTAAAGCACTTAATGGAGTTGGCTTTTGTCTAGGATTTTGTTCATGGATATGCTTTCGTCTCACTGTCAGACTGAGCATGGAAATCCCCAAATGTGGGCTTCCCACCCTGGCCCATTTGCAGAGTCAAAGCCACTCAAGAGCAACCCCCTCGAGGCAAACCAGGCAGGCACTACTGGCTTATTCCCAGGGAAAGGAGATCCATAAACCAGCCTTTAAAGGCCATCTGGATTTGAGATGGGATGGACTAACCATGATGAATTCAACTAGTACTTAGCTATCCACAGAAACGTGTATGCTGCAGTTACCTGGAGTCTGACATACCCTTCTTAAAGGAACTTGTCCTCAAGTGATTTTCATTTCAATGATAGAAGTGCTTATGGCTGACAGACAATATCTTGTCTTTGGCAAGATGCCATTCTTACAGTCATGGCTTTCTGTCTCAGGGTCAGGTTTTAATCCATTTGTTTCTCTCTTTGAAAGGGCATGACAAAAAGAGGGGGTAACCAGGGCAAGCATATATAGTTTAAAATAAATTACAAAGCATTTTAAAGTTATCAATTAGTGAAGAGGTGCTTCACCCACATTTCATCAGGTGGTATTTGGCTTTACTGAGAGTGTTCTGCCAGATTATAGTTATATTGTCATTTGCTGGGCACTTCAGATCTTGAAATTAGGCAGAGTGGCCTATAATCCTCTCACATCATACCAAGTAGCCTTCTTTGGCAGTCAGGTAACACACTTGCTTTCTGTGTGTTTGCTAAAGGTTTTGAGATTGCTTTGTACTATTTTAAACAATGGTATCTTGATATCCTTTAGACTTTGTTTCAGTGCTCGGTGCAATTTATGTTGCACTTAATCAGTGGTGCCTGCGAGATTGTCTTTGTTCCTTTACAATGTAAGTTAATTCCCAATAACACTACTTAAAATAATAGCTAGCTTGCAAAGTCAGAAAAAGAACAACCTTTTTGAAAATATCAGGTTAAGTGAGAGTGAAGAGAAGTTTACTCCTTGATTTACTAATGAAGAAATAAAATTTGATGTGTAATTACTTACGTAATCTCTAACTGAATGTAGGCACTAACTTTCTAATGAGAACATATGCATTAAACCTGTATTTTCCTGCAAATTGGTAGACAGTAAGAAGCAAGACCTGCTTTTAGCTGCTTTTCTAGATTACAGGCAGATTAAATTACAGATTAAATCAGGGGGCAAACGTACTCCTAAAGTTAAAAAATGTATTACAGATGTTTAAAGATTCATTGATCAACCAATCTAGTTGTTTTAAGCAGTGTCTCAAAATAATAACAAAATAAGCATGTTGCACAGTGTTACACCTGTAGGATTTTTCATGCTGTCTGGGGAGTGCCTAAAGAGGAGAAGGAAGAGGTTTTTCTTGCCTTCTGACTGGTTGCAGTCTCAAGTGCAGGTAACTCAAGGACTTTCACAAATGCTACTGGTATGGTCTGAATGGGAAGATACATTGAGGCAGAAATTCAATTCAGTTTGGATTTATATTGTATTTTCTCTTCTTTCTGGACATGCATACTGGAATCTGCCTCTGTCTGAGAGGACAAACTGCCTGAAGGACTCAAGATGGACGTATAGGGATCAATCAGATAAAATATAGGATGCCGAAACAATTCTCTGAAAATTAGTTATTTGAACCACAGCCACGTCAAGCCTTTTCCCTTCTTATAGGCAACCATAAATCTATAAAGATTAAACTATCCTTCCCTTCTCAAGTTTTGCCAAGAAGTTACACAAAACTTCCCGATCAGCATTTTTCTCAATGCTTTTTGCAAAGCTTGGTGTTATAACTCATCTTTATTTAAGCCTGGAATAGTGCCAGAAGAGTTGTATCTCAGTCATTTCAGGAAACAATTTCTGACACTTGCCCAGACCAAAAGGAAATAAAACTTCCAAAAAATTTGTTTGCAATGTCCGGATAGCTCCTTGTGACTGCAGCCTTTGCAAAGGAGAGTACAGAGGCTGCTTCCTCCTGGTGCTTCCAGGAGGACACACCACCCTGATGGTTCAGGGAAGGGGTGGAGCTGAGGTGGCAGTGTCACCCTCAGCATTAACCCAGGTGTGGCTGACCTTCAAGGGAGGAGCAAGGCTTTATTAAAGCAGATGGCAAAGTCCAGCTTCTCCTGCTCTGCTCCTCTACATCTCCACCTGAATTCTTTGATATCCTTAAAATCAAAGGGAAGGGATGAAAAGTCTGCCTAGAACTTTCTACCATCCTAACCAGCCTCCTTTCAGGTCAGATAGCATTGACAGCTGGGAATACCCCTGGTTTCATCTTTTTTTGATCAATACAACTGCATCAGAGGCTGCTGGTACCTGGAGGAAGGGGAATGGGTGCAGCACAGCACATGCTCCTGCATCTCAATGAACTGTGTGACCAGAATACAGTAGCACGGTGTGTTTGGGATTCACAGGCCCTCAGAAACAAAGACTAGCAGTGTTGAAAAGCCTCTCATTGTTGAGGGGTCCTAGCCAAGCAGCTCTGCAGCTTTTTGTAGGTAACATTTTCTAGCTCTTATGTTTTATGACCTATGCTTAGGCGCAGTAGAAGTGGCCAGGGTGTGAAAAGAACAAACAGTTCAATGTCAAGAGCAAATCATGTGGCTGCGAGTCAGCCTGCTTGCTTGCCGCACTGGAAGTGCAGCCAGGTTACAGCTGGAAATTCCCAACAGGACATAAAATTAGAAATTGTTTCGCACCAAAAATAGTGGAGGTGTGGGGAGAGACAGCCATCCACTACAGCAGGGAAACCTCCGTGTTCTTCAGAGGGTTTAAAGAAGGTGGGAATTCAGGTTTTGGGGTGAAGGTGAAGGGGCAAAGGTACCTGGAGACTTCAGTGCAGTCCACCTGAGATCTGGCGCTGGAGCCAGCTACTGACCGAGCCCCTCTGCTGTGCTGCCCATGCCTGCCCCCAGGCTTTCTGTGGCAGCAGCCCCATCCCATCCTTCACTCCAGTCCCACCGCCTGTGCCTGCTGCCCTGCTGCCCCTGGGCAGCTGCCAGCACACAGCCAGTGGTCACAGCAGGGCTCACTCAGGCACTGGGGACTTGCTGCCAAACTTGTTTTGCACAGGCACATTCTGGCAGAAGAAAGTCAAAGAGCTTTAGGGATGTTTATTTTTACTTCCACCCTTCTTCTTGCTTATTTTTGGCAAAGGTATACGCTGCACTTGCTTTAGCAGAGGACTGATGAAATGTAGCTGTCCCTTCTTGACGTTATGCTCTTCTCAGGGCAGCAGGACTCACTTCTGCTTTCTCTCCCTGTTTAACAGTTAATGATCTGGAAAAAAAAACAACAAGGGGTAAGGTGACATTGGCAGCGCTGCAGCTCCCGGGGGAGACAGGCTCTCTGCAGGAGCTCCTGCCCTCTCTGGCTGTTGGGGGCCAGTAAGAACAAGAACTGCTGGTGTTCCCAAATAGCAGCCACTTCTCATTACATCTTTTATCCTTCACACTGGGAAGGGAAGGCAATACTGGGAACTTCAGAATATCTTCTTTGAAAGCCATTCTGAACAAGGCTTAATTTACTATTCTGGACCTTCAGAAGATAAATAATTTTCTCTCAGAAAATATATGTTCAAGAGATTTAAACAGCAAGCTGCTGTTCTGAAATTGTCACCTCATCACAACTGCTCAGGTATCAAGAATGTCAGCAGTACAGCAGGTCGATAAGAGCAAGGGACTTTACCTCCCACCCTGGATAAAAACACCATGATCACAGTAACGATATTCTGATTCTCTAGTTTATGGCAGAGAAAAGAATCAGAGGTGGCAAAGAAGTATATTTCAGTTTTATACTCTCAAAAAGTGTTTCAAGTATATTTATATTTTTCAGTTGGGTGAATTTCTGGAAGATTAAAAGTTTTATTTCTTCCATGAATCCAAGTAAATGTGAAGCATTGATTTAAAATTAAATAAGCATTTATTCCCTCAGTCACTGTCACTTTAACACTCACAGTGGCAATGCTACTTGGAGAAGGTGAACAATGTACTTTGCTGGCTTTTAAGTCACACAGCAGAGAAGACAAAGCTCTTCCTGCTCAAATTCTTGATGGTGCACTGCAAAATGATATGATAATTACATCACGTTGAGCACACGTTCACAAAGTCAGCAGCTCAGTTTTGCTTAGCTTGCAGCATGCCATGGGCATTTAGGGATGCTTTTTCATTTGCTGGTGAGATGGAATCTTTTACATGTCAGTGTGGCTTTGGGACTTTAGTTTGGAGCTAATCAGGAGGTATCTGCCTAGTATTTTCTGTTAGACCTTCTCCTTCTGCTCCTTCAGCCAAATCATATGTGTATACTCTCAATACTAATATTTCTGGTTTGCTATCAGTCTCTTTTGTTTTCATTTTCCATTTGTTTCTGTGAAGAACAGTTCTACTGCATTTTTTTTACTGAGGGATGATCAAGAAATGCAGTCCCCAGGCTCCAAAAACATAAGTATGTTGTTGGTTCAGGTGCTTCACTTCAGAAAGGTGAAACCACAGCAATTTAGACTTCTCAGTTTCCCTCTGTCCCATCATGTGAGACACCTTGAGTCAGGTTATTTGATCTGGAAGGGCAAAACTCTTGCACAACTGGTCACTTGTGGGAGAATGCAACGAGGAGGCCCAGGCAGGTCTGATCTCAGGACATGGAGCTGAGTGAGCCCAGGGTATTCAGAGTCAGATTCAGGGAAAATACTTCCTTACAGTGTGCATGGTGCTTGCTGAGTCATGAGCTCTGTAATTAATTTCCAATAGCCATGATTCCAGTTCAGGAACAGCATCCATGGAGCCTGCTGGGAACTGGTTGCACACTCACTACTTGTGCCAGCAGGTTTCCTCATGTGAGCAGTCCCTGGTAACTGTGGTAAAGGATGCAGGCAGGGCAGGCTGGTCAGAGCAGCTCTTTGGAAATCACTGAAAGCTTTAGGAAAGAAACTCTCCTGTCTTTGAGCTGGCTGTGGAGGAGGCAGTGAATAACAGTTGCTTAAAATACAGTTCCAAAATGCAGGAACCTGTTCTAGTTTCACCTTTCATGCTCCTTAGGACATACCTACAGAGCACAGCTTATTCTGCTATGACCTGTCAGGTAGATAAAGTGGTACAAGCTCATTAAAGTGGGTACAGTATAAAGAAAGCAAGGTTTGTAAAGGAAAGTAGCAGGCCTTGTTACAGCAACCAGTGTACTGGAAAATAAACAGAGAAGATTTCAGGTACTTGGGCCTTTTCCCAGATTGTCTGCTCCTTACACACCCACAGGTACTGACATGGTTACTACAACACTGTAGATGTGCTGTAATAACACAGCTGTTCCCAGGTGGAAAAGGAAATACACAGGGAAAATGCCCTGAGGTGTGTGGTTGTATTTTTAAAAAACCCCCAAAAACCCAAAAAACCCCAACCAGCTGAAAAAAACCCCACAAGCAAAAAACCCCCGAAGTAATCCACTTTAACTAAAACAACTGAACCCTTCCCAGCTCAGTTTGGCTTTAAATCAGGATTTAGAGCAAAGTTTCTCCTGCCACATATCACCAACACGCAACTTTGCAAACAAGTCCAAGTTTTCTGCATCCGCTTCTGCAGAGCAGAAAAGAGCATAAGCTTTTCCATTGCACTGTGAAGCTGATAATTCCTTTTGCTGACAGATGAAGTTACACAAGACACGTACACCTGGCTGCTTGGTGACAACTGGGATCTGAAGGTTCCATCAGTGCTCCTGGCTGCGATGACATGAGGTCAGGCCGGGCTGGAAAATCCAAGCAGTCACACTGAAAATTGATGAGTTTCATACAGTTGTGAATAATATGTTCATACATTTTTTTCCTTGATGCTTCTTGTCTAGTCAGTGTTTTGTGCAGTGTCTGGATTTCATGCTGCCTAAAATATCCATATTGCCAGTTCATCAATATGCCATAGGAATTACAAAGGATGAACCTGGAAGGTTTTGACCACTGGCTAGAATGTTACTGGCATTCAGAGAGGAATAGGTTTTAGTCACACAATAATTTGTGAAACAGCTTAAGAACCTCATTATCCAACTGCTTGTCCGCAGCTTGGTGGCCAAGGAGCCCATTGAAATGCACAAGGTGATTTGTGCTTTGCAAACACCATTGATTTAGTCTGGCTGCCAGATTTGGGAATGAATGCTGTAGCGATTTGTGCATGTTTCATGTTTTCATAGCCATAGATCTGGAGACATAGATCCAAAATCAAAAACAAGCTCTTGAATTCTTGAGTTTGGGAGGATTGGGGAAATACTGAGCTCCATGGAGCAATGATGAAAGACTAAAATGCCGGATGCCATTCAGCCATGCTTGTTAAGGCAGACTGCACCTTTGTTCTTGGGGGCTATTTTCTAGACTTTTAAATAATTTATTTCTTTTACTTTCTTCCAACAGACTGGCAAGAAAATATTTCAGAAGTACAATAGCCTTGCAGAGGTATTTAATTTGAATTGAATCAAGTTTTTCTATGCATTTGAAATAATGAGGAGGTCATTAACTGTGGGGTTTGCATTGGGCTAAGCAAACTGAGTAAGAAGTGGTTACAGAGAATGCAAAAAACATCTCTGAAGCAAGAGAACGCTTCAAATGTGTGAGGAAAAAAAGTCTTGGTTTTTGAAGTGGCAGTATAGACAGTAGTTCTTTTAGGACACTCAACTGAAAAGTCGCTTGTTTGATCTCCCAAGAAAATGGAAGATGTCTCAGCACAAAATGCTGAGCCGTTAGGAGATTTGTATTAGGAAGGAATCATTTCTGTTCTGAGAGTAAGGGAATACTGCAGCTGAGATTTTTATTCTACAAAGGCCTATAAAGGGCTAGCAGCAGAACATTGTGCTACTGCATTGGCAAGATGACAAGATTTGAAAGTGGCAGGTTTTAAATAAATAGGTGGAAATGCAATTACTTAAAATAAATTTAGTTTTGCCTCTTTTTATTTCACTATTTTTCTCACTTTCTTTCATTATTGCTGTTAAGGACTAATTACATTACGATTTGTGTTGCAATGTGTAAGAATAATTAGTGCTGTTTTAAAGCACATCCTATAAAAGGACCATGTTACAAGGCATTGACAGGAGAGTGCTAAATCCGTTCTCGTTTGGTGTGCAATACATCTCTGGTAAGACACAGTACAGATTTCAAGAATTGGTTTTGATTATTTATGCAGAATAACATCCTGCTGAAATTTGGGATCATACTAGAAATCAAAGACAGGACTGAAGCCTTAATGCTTGAATTTATATGGAATAAAACAACTTCAACCTTTAACTGCCCTTTGATATTTTTAATGTAACCTTTCCTATAAAAAAATGAAAGTTAAGATCAAGGATATGGATACACACAAAAATTGTTTTTGCTTTAAAGGTTCATTTCTCTCTACCTTCCTCTTAAATGTAAAAAACTACTCATGGAGTAAGATTTTTGTTTTTTTACAGGGGGGAGGGGTAGGCAAAGCAGCACACTGTCAAGTATTAACCAGAGTAATGTAAGAAACCACTTGTCCACACTGAAGAAAGGCTGCAGGCATAAATTTGTTTAATGTCTCTTGCCTTTGGCTGTGGGGTAGAAAGGAGGTTCCTCTTCTTGGAGAGTTTCTGGTGAGCAGGGAGCCTCTGAGCCGGCTGGGAAAACTCTGTGAGAAAGGGACTGCCTGGAAACAAATGAGCACCCATTTAAATCCAAGCCGTGCCATAGCCAATAAAATCAACTTACATGCCCAAGGACATGAGGGGAAGTAATTTAGCTGCTTGAGCCAATGTGATGGTCCTACATAATAAACAGAGAAACTGGAATTGCTCATTTATGGATGTAAATTCAATAGAGATGGCATTGCTGGAACTTGATGGGAATTTTCTGGTGATTGAAATCTTTAAATCACAAATAAAAATCTCTTAAGAAAGGTTTAGTAGACAGACGGGGATAAGAAATGGCACACTATGACCAAAAATAACAAAAGGACGTGAATATTTTACTAGTGACATATAACAAAGAATTTATCTCATGGACTGATTTCCCACTGTGAAAAGTGGAAAAGGGAGTAGGAGTTTCTCTCTGTGAGAGGAAAAAAAACCCCTACTTTTTATGAGGAACAGGTGACTGGCTTTTTCAGTTACTATCTATAATGTATTGGAGGAAAAGGAAAATTGTGGGTTTTGTGGGAGACATTAATCCAAATGCCATATGCTGGCAGTCTCATGCTGCCAGCACTGAAACATCTTCAAAATCACTAAATAACATCCTTAATTTTGTTTCTTAAAAATAATTGCTCCAGATATCAGGGAAACTCCAGAATTTTGCCTCAGCAGAGCAGAGGAAACACAGTAGTAAAAATTAGTGGTACAATAAATAAAAATGTTCATAACTTGATTATGTTTGTTCAAGGAAAACAAAATGCATATTAGTAGTTTTGGCTGATGCAGTTTCACAAAAGGGAAAAACATTCTGAACTAAGTCATTTGGGGGAAAAGTTGTAAATTATAATTGTAAAATGTCTAAGAATATTTTCTAGGTTGCCTAATTAGCCATAACTGGGAAAAAAATAAGGCTACATTCATTTCTAGAAAAACAGTAACATCCTGGCTGAAAGGGAACTGTTGAAACAATAATCCTCCTCTCTGTGAATATAAAACAAGAATGGGTGAAGCTGAGAGTAACAAATACAGGATATAAATTTCTAACTGGAAAAGCTGATAACACCTCTTTCCTTAGAGTAAGACAGTAAATATGTGGAGTAAGGTAAGATATTAGACACTTAAGCCCTAGGCTTTCCTAAGAATAAAAATCCACCTTCCCTTCTCAGCCCAGCTGTGATCCTGGTCACCTACTGGTGCTGTTGACAAAATTTTTGTCACTAACAGCAGAGAAAGGACTTAAAGATATTTATAGATACAAGACAGATGCCATAGCTATTTCATATGACTGTACACCTTCCCCTCTGGTAATAAATTGGGAGGGTGTTAAATTGCATCTAAACATTTGAAAATGCATAACTTCCCTCCAGGAAATGTAGTGGGCTGAGAGGCTGTTGTGGTAAGTGTTATTGTGGCCACCAGGGAAGCCGTGAGGAAGGAGGAGAGGAAGCTGCATCTCAGACCCGTTAGGATTTCAGCATGCACTGCCAACCATCAATCTGTTGGATTTTAGTCACAGGAAAAACAGCAAAAACCATAATGGGGGGACTGGACTGATAATAGTTTGAAAACAATATAATTAGTATCAACAGATTGATAGAAAGCATTTTCCTGTCAAACTTGAGAGGTTTGTAATGTTGTTGTAAGAGGTGGCTGATATATATTATAATGTTACCACTGTTTATTTAGAGCTGTAGAGTGATTTTTTTTTTCTTGGATGGTATTTGATGCTTGTGTAGAAACTGGGAGTGATAGAAAAGCAGTATAGCACACTGAAATAAGTAAAGCCTCCTTCAGCAGTATAGTAAGAAATAATTATTTACTTCAAGGGCAGTCTCTGAGTACTGGTCTTCTCCTCATAATATTTAATCAAACTCCTGAAAAGCAACTTCCACACTGAGGCCCCACCAAGCTTTCTGAAGTAGTGACACGAGTAGAGAGCTAAGTCACTTCTGAAAAAGATCAGTTTGAAAATTGTATCTTCAGTGTCCCTGTGCAGCTGGTCATCCTCAGTTAAGCAGAGAAAACCAGACCTTCCCAGCTATCAATAAAGACTAATATATTGAAAATAGAAAAAATATATCAGATGTTTTTAAAGTGGCATATGGGTAGGGGCTTGACAATGTTAGCCTTATAGAAACAGTTAGGTATCTCCAAGGGCTATTCATGAATAATGAAACTCATTTTCAGGTTTCATCTTTGGAGAGTTCATAATTTTTCAGAACTGTTTCTTGCCAATGTTCTTTAGTGATAATTATAGAAAAAGGTTATCGCTTGCAGCAAGTCCTAGAAAAAAAGACTTAAAAATGGAATAGATCAATAGAATAATTAAGTGGTATTTAGTCTTCTTGTCCCCCACCCATACATTGTGCTGATACTTAAGGCAATGACAGCAATTTCTGGCTGTAAGAACTGGAGCTTGAGAAGAGTTGAATTCTCACGTATTTAATAAGATTGAAGAATTCTCTAAAACGGCTTCAAGGTGTTGTTAATTCAATAGCACACTCACTCTGGTAATACTAGACTGTATGGAAATGTGATGTTTGTTTAGTGGGTTTGCTCATGAGAGCCAGAGCCAGTGATTTAGGAAATGTCTGTGCTTTCAGAGTAAAGAATACCAGGAGAAGGTAGTTTTGGACAAGTCTATAGGGAAGAGTACCCATTACTACATTCACTGATGTCTCTTCTCGATAACAGCATGACCAGTCCATCTACACCAAGCAGAATGAGTTCTGAAAGGTTTTCTCCACCACCTCAGGTCTATCAATGAATTCCATATTTGTTGGCCAAATTAATTTGGAAATCTTGGGTTTGAATGGAACAAATTTAGTGGCAATGAAGAGCAGGAGTCAGAACTGCTCTACATGGAAAGTGCTAAGGTTGCACAGAAACAAGCCGTAGTTACCTAAAGCTCCTGTATGCCATAACTTGTTTTAGGGTCTCACTTTTAAAAAAGATACTGAAATCATTATCTTCTTTGTTTTCAGTTATGTTGCTAGTGCAGGTTCAGCTGAAGTCTGTTTTTCACCAGGTTCAAAGAACATTAGATCTAGTCCTAATCCTTCAGTGCTCCAACTGGTTCTTGCTGGGGCAATGGAACTGGAGCAACATACCTCTCCTTCATCAGGCTCTTTGTAAATGTAACTGTGCTTGAAGAGCAAATGCATTAGAATATTTTGCTGACTTGTTTGCAAAAACTATTTCCTCCTTTGGTATTCCATTTGTCTCCTCTCATTTTTTAAGGCATGCTACAAATTCCTCACCACCATTCTTCCCTCCCATGGGATGTACTCAATAAGGGGAATTTGATTTTAGAGAAAAACATGCTGTGTGGGAGAAATACACTTGGCACCTGCAATATCTCAGTGTATATTCTGGGGACAAAACAAAGAGTTGTTTTGTTTAAGAATAGTGTGTTTCACCAAGTTCCTCTCCCAGGAGAGATACTAGGAGGCATTATCTCGTCTCCCTTTGGCTGAAGATCAGGACAGCCTCTTTGCTTGTTCTGTGAGGGAGTCTCTTTCACCAGGATGTGCTGTGGTCCTGCTGGGCTGCCCTCAGGTGAGATGATCTTGTGGCAAAGACGTGCAACACTGTTGGCGACAACAGAGTGAATGTTTTTTTAGCTTTGTAAGTGATTCTGTCAGATGGATGCTTTATGTCCCAAATCAAAGAGGCATGAGCAGAGCTGGGTTTTTTTTCCACCCTAATAATGTTTAGGCATGTTCTCTGTGGCATGCCTTGGGGTATGTTATCACTCTGATTGCACAGTCAGTGTTTCACACAGCCCTTGGGGCTTTTATAAGTTCCTCACACTCTCCATGTGCATGCTCCTAAGGTGCTCTGAGAACCTTGTGATTGATTTAACAGTCAAGACTAAGATTGGGAAATTAAGATGTACAAATTTCTCCCGATGTCCTTGGAAGCCAACACTTCTGGAGAGGCACAAGGTCTGCCCTCAAATCTCCCCAAAGACAGCCTTTGCCCTGGTGTACTGGGCAGCCCTCTCAGGGACAGCTTTTCCTCCTAAATATGGTCTCTGACTTGTGTAACCAAGCAGGTAGAGTTCACCACCTTCCCACCTCCACTTGTCTGCAAGCAGGCAAGCTGGTGTCCCTGGGACCCGGCAGATTGACTCAAAGATGATGCTTCTTTCTGAAGCGCCTTTTGAGGTATTTTGTGCTCTCCCTGAGCCAGGCTGTATTGGCAAAATCCACATCATCAGCATGACTGTGAAGCACAGGGAACAGATGCAATTACAACCCTAAATGGAAGATGTGGGATGAAGTGTAGCTTACAGCTGAGTTCAACAATGTGGACATCCCTCTGCCTGTCACATTCCTGACTGGGGCTGCAATAGAGGATTTTGTGGCTTGTCTGTTTAAATACTGTGAAGTTAGATGTTTTCTTCTATAAAAGAAATGACACAATTTTACATGCTGCGTGCAAAAAGCACAGCACAAACTTTGTGACACAATTGTGCTTTTCCCTCCTGCTTTTCTGCCAAACTTACATGACTACAATATCCTTTTAAAGTAGTATCATCTTCCCTGTGTAAGTGATGCCATTTTCCTTCATGGCTTATCCTTTCCACTCCTCTGGGAGTAAGTATTAATTTTCATCACTAAACAAAATTCTACATTTTGTGTATTAACAAGAAAGTAACGTAATGGTCCCCCAGTTGCAGTGACCATCTGGAGACCGCCCCGTTCAACTTTGGATGAACTTCAGCTGAAGTATGAGAGCCACTTTGGCTCCATAAAAG
Organism: Eopsaltria australis; assembly: GCA_034509425.1. Taxonomy (NCBI): domain Eukaryota; kingdom Metazoa; phylum Chordata; class Aves; order Passeriformes; family Petroicidae; genus Eopsaltria; species Eopsaltria australis. Next base: position 2,734,157 of record JAVTVJ010000040.1, read on the forward strand.
CTGTTCCAAGCCTCATTGTTGCTATTAGCAGTTTGTCTTAGTGACAAGGCTGCATTTTGCATATTGAAGGGTCGGTTTTAGTGATTCAGCGTGTTTCCATTGTCCACAATTGAGAGTAGATCATTCAGGCTCTTATGTTTCCAGTGCTGTGGATACAATAGCTCATTATCCTGGGGTGGCTTTTTTGTTGGGGTTTTTATGGGGGTTTTGGATAGATGCATAATAGATGCAAGCTCTTTTCAGGGGCAAGTTCTTTTCTTGATATCCATACGCAGTGTTTATTGCAATGGGACTCTAAGTGATTTTAGCCTTTAAAGCAAGCCAGTCATGGAATAGAGTGAGGGCTGAAACTCCAAGTTTTTGTTAAGAAAGGCTGCAGCTCCTCAGCCTGTCTCTAGCTTTGTCAATAGGTGATTGCATCTACATGGATCATCAGGGCACAGGTGAGACTTACAGAAGCCACACAGGAGAAGCTGGATTTTACTGTCCTCTGAGTCCATTGGCAGCAGTGACTGGGAAAATGACTACAGTGAGGGTAAAGTTATGGTGATAAGGAAAGTTATTTGAAGGACACATTCTTTGTTGCTGATGACATGAAGCTGGGAGTCAAAACAGTGGAGAGTTGGACTTTACAGGAAAAACAGGAAAACTCTGATAATCTGAATAGCAGTGATGAGAAGGAGTGCAAGGTCATGAGCCTAGAGGCGTAATAATGAGCTCCCAGCTCATACAGGAAATGGTTATCCACTGAAAGCAACGGAGGCAGAGCAAGCCCCGAGTGCATTGGTTAATCGTAAATTGGCCCTGAGCTGTGGTGTATTGTAATGTGGCTGAGTAAAGGACAAGTGTGATCCCAGAGTGTTCTGGAGAAGAATTTTTCAGGAGCAGCAGGGAAATATTAATGCTGTTGTACTCTTAAAACTGCACCCTTTGCAGTACTTGTCACCTGTGTTGGAAGACATGGATTCAGCTGGAGCAGGTGCAGTGAATGGCTACAGGGATTAGCACAGGGCACTCTAATATACAGGAGCAAACTGTTCTAGCAGAATAAAGGCTAAGGAAGAATGTAATTGTGCTCTATAAATACAAGAGTGAATTAAACACATCAAGTGAGAAGGCATATTTAAACAAAAGAACAATATTGCCTTGAGTAAATAGGACTGTGTGGCTTGGCTGTGATTTAAGTTTCCAAACAAAAGGTTCTTGAATATTAATTGGAGAAGGAAACCAAAAGTACTTGTTAGACTTTAATGATGGAGATGACAGTATGAAATGATTATCTATGGAGAGAACTCAAGCCCACATGGTCCCTTTTGCACTGTGTTCCTAGGCTTCCTGAACTATATCATTAATAGCATCTTTTGATCTATGTTAAACATCTATTTTTGTGTGTCTGTGTCAGACCTTACATGTGCCTGAGCAGCACTTACCTTGACACTAAAAGCTTGTGAATGCAAGTCTTAAACACTCTGGTCTTGGACTAAATCAAGCTGCCTCTCTGCTCAGTGAGGTGCAATTTATAAAAGGTACCCACCTTCAAAGATTTCAGTTTAGGAACATGAAGTCAGGGCCCCTCCTTCACCAGAATACTTCTGATGAGCGTTGTGGGTCCTTTCCAACTCTGAATATTCTGAGATTATGTGTGCTTTCTCATCCCCATGTCCCTTATCTCTTCAATCTTCCTCTCCCAAGTCTGGCTGCTTGAATGAGTTATCAGCTCTTATGACACTTAATCCTTTCCCTCTTTTGTGTGCTTTCTACCTCCTGATGTTTCTCAGCTTGCCTAGACAACGTTTCTGCACTTCTCAGTGTCACTTCCCAAGCTGAAAAGTCCCCTCCTGGGTGGCACAGTGAAGTGCCTAGTGCTTTTCCTCCATACCTCAGTGGAGGAGATTGTCTCCCCTTTGGGACTGGTGTTAGCAGACAGCAGCTGCAACCCAGCAGTTGTCCCAGGTCACGGTACAGTGCAGGGCAGGTGCCCAGTTGCTGCCAGCCAGTACTGACCACCTACTGCCTCTGCTCCTGCTCCCTTATCTTACACCCTCCTGCAGCAGCCTTTCAGTCTGTCTGTCCTCTGCCCTTTCCTCTCCACCATAATGCACCATCCTCTGAAAGGGGCCTCTGAGTCCCTGTTGTGCCCCAGGTGTCTGAGCTGGCCTACTTGACAGTACCCTGTGCACTATGTGTCACTACCAGTGCAGCTAGGCAGAACACACAAATCCTTTCACCACTGGCTGTCACACACAGTGACATACAAGAACAGTCTCTTCAGCTGAAAAAGATTCAATTTCCAGCTCTTTGAAGTCCATTTCATCACATATTGTGCTGCAGACTTGGCTTGTGACTCTCTACAGCACTTTCACCCTTCCTGTGTGGGTATCGGACCATAGCCCACACTGTAAAATGGCACGGGACATGGCAAAGTTCCTGCTGCTTTCCCTGAGTGCCCTGCACCCCTGAGCTAAAGACACCTTTTACTGCTCTTCAACAGCAAGTACATGAGGATGCCTGTGCTGGGTGGGAAACAAACCTTTCTTCTCCTTACAAAGAAAGGTTAGCTTGAATCGCTTAATTGCATCTGGACATTAGTCAGTCAAAGGTGTGGTGAGCTAATTAAGAAGATTGTGTTTTTCATTTGCTGCCTCTTTCTAACATTCCTGTAACTGGATACCTTCTTTTTTATTTCAGAGATGGAAAAATAGCAAACTTAGATAAACCTTTTTTGCTCCTCTGGCTTTTTTTCTTTCTTTGCTCTCTCTGGTGGCATTGTGGGCATCAATTTAACATGGAGTATGACTGCCGTGTAACTGAGATTTTTAGGCATGCTGTGCACACTTCTTCCTCCCTTTTCAGTTGCCCATTGGTACATGAGTCCAGTGGTACTGCTGTCAGTATTCTGGGGGGCAGAGCTGAGTGGGAGGCCTGTGGGATTCCCCAGGCAGGGGATTCCCTATTCCCTATTGCAGCTTTCCAGACAGATAAATTCCTAGGTGGATCATAAAACTCATGGAGAAATGACTAGCACTGTGGAAAGGGAAGTTATAATGAATTTGCAGTTTCTATTAAGTGCATGATACCTGAAAACTAGAAATGCAGGAACAGAAAAGTAGCAGCACTCAGGTTAAATTTTGCTTTGAATTTCTCCTTTTTATGAGTGCTCTTAAAGAGGGCAAGGGAAAAACTTGTATGTTGAAACTGCATAAAGTGCAATATCTGATGGCAATTGTATTTAAAAACATCTTAAGCAAAAGCTCAACAATTTTCCTCTCAAAAATGACTTTTCCACTATACAATGTCCTTACAGGTTCTCATTACCTGAAGAAAAAACAACTTGCCAAAACCCAGATTGCTTGTTTGCTGAAGCTCTAGCTTTTGTTTCTTTCAGGAAACACTGGAATTATCTGGGCTCACTGTGTGCTAAGGTTACACCTACCTCCCACTGTGGCTGTGCTGCAATGCCATGAAACTTCCAACTCTATTATTTCAGTGAATTGTTTTTCAAGACAGCTGTACAAAGCGTTTGAGTGTTTGTATAGGCAGGTTTTTGAGTTTTTCCTTCTTTATTTTTTTTTTTTTTACCTCCAGACCTTACTGCCCCTTGGAATTCCTGTACTTCTAAAAGGGGTTTTGAAAGTCTAATTATCTGATATAGAAACTTTTCTGTTCATAACTCTGGAGCCATGACTTGGCAAAGCTCTGCTCCAAGATACCCCTCACAACCACAATACCTACAGGTAGGCTGGGGTGTTAAGCTCCTTTGGGAACTGCTGGGGAGTCCAGAGTCTACTACCAGTTTTACTAATATGAAAACAGAAGTCTCTTAGCTATTCTCCTGCAGTGTAAGGAGCTCTTGCTTACATCCTCAAGCACCTTGACCAAACCGATTCCTAAATTCTTACCTCTGGTTTGATGAAATTCCAGCCTTAGAAAGGGGAGAGCAGAAAGAGGATATAGGCATATGGTCCCCAAAAATGGAAACCAACTAGGAGTGGCAGCAGGACAGAAATTTTGTTGGGGCTGCTGTGAATCTGATAGCCTAGAAATTTAAGTATCAACCCAGAAGTTTGTTTTTTAAGTGTCTACAATTGTTAATTCAGCTGCTAACATACAGTTATAAATGCCAGGCAGAATGGGTGTCTGATTGGTTGGTTGGTTGGTACCTCCCCCACTGTGCATTTCCCCACACAGTCACTCTATGCTCAGAACTCTGCCAACAGCAGAAACTGTTGAAGGACCTGTCAGAGAAGGTCACTGCTGTGATCTTCTGAATGCTCCTTTAGAGGGTTCTGCAGACTGGAATTGGAGCCCCACTTCAAAAGAAGGTAGTGCAGATACAGGGACAGTTCCCCTTCACCTACCTGTCCTCTAACTGCTTGGGAAGCATAGAGTGGGGATCTATGCCTTGATCCTATTTTCCCATCAGATATCTCTTTACATCAGAGGAGGTTTTAAGAGAAAGATTGTCAGGCATAAGCAGTGATCTTCCAGTGGGTCAGAAGTCAGTCCAGAATTAATTTCCAAGGGAAAGCACAGTTCTCAGCTTGTTCTCTTCTGCAACACTCCAAGGTGCTTCATGTCTCTCCAGGAATGCTCTCCACAGCCAGGATTTTACCTCAAACTCTGGGCCAAAGACACTGACCTTTACTCTCAGAAACAGCAAGGGGTAGGTCTGAGTTTGGGATGTGACTGCGTATCAAAGAGTGCTATTCCAAGTATATATCCAGGTAGAGCAACTTGGACAACCTCACTGAGAGCTCTGGTCAGCAAGCTGCTGTAAGACAAGATGCATGATTACAGCACACCTAAATTACTGGCCAAGACAATAGTGAAAATATTTTATTAGGATCCTCAATTCATCATCACCCACTAACAGAAAAAGCAAGTTCCCTAAAGACTGTTCTATGGAAAAACTCAGAGTGAGGCTACTAATAGGCTGTACCTTGATTTTTAGTATTGAAAAATTTAATTTAGCTTTTTAAATGTGGGGTTTTTAGTTGTGTACAATTTAATTATGTGGGAAAGGTATTGAAAAAGCTCTTTGGCATATGAAAAATTCACCAATTCATCTGTAACTTTTAAAAATAAGGTTTTTCTTTTTTATATGGGTGACAACACACTATATGGTAAGATGTAATTCAGTAGATTCTTTATGTTTCCGTATGAGATCCCACCTCAGTCATTTTCCCCCCTCTATAACTTTTACATCTGTGCTTGTACATGCTGTGGACTATGATTGAAAGTGAATCTGATGCAAAAACATCTACAAACTTCATCCTTCATGTTTTTTAACTTTCAAGAAATGGAAACTGCAACATTTGAAACAGGTTAACAGTTGTTTAGTAAGTCCTCCTGTCTACAAGATGATGGTTTGGAAGTTGTTTGAATTACTACTGTGTTGAATGAGTGTCCAAGAAGGAATAGGTGGCATTACTCCTACATGGAGTCACACTGACTAAGATCTTTTTCTTAGTAAGTATTTAAGTGTTGATTCTAAAGAACAGTAATGAAGGAAGAAGAAAATAACTACTCAAGGACTTCTACACTCAAGGACTTTCCCCAGAAGACATCTGGAATTCATCATTCTTACATGGATGGAACCAGAGTAATCTGCATGATTTGTAAACCCAGAGGTTATTTTCACCTCCTGCACAAGTTAGGTAGAAGTAGGGAACATTTCTGTTTTTTTAAATGAATTAACATTTCCACATCTTGAATTTTGTTAAAACAAGGATCTAAATGCAGGTGTGATTAAGCTTGCTCACAATGACCTCAGTAAGTATCACCACTGAGTGGTGAACTTTGCAGTGCTGGGTTGGACTTGAAGATCTTAGAAATTTTTTCTAATCGAAAGGATTCTATGGTTCTATGTTATTCTGTTGTTTCCTTTGTATTTAACTCCTGGTGAACAGATCCTTGATATCTTTGGTCCAACAAATCTTGTCTGGTTGTTGCCATTGCAAAAGTCTACACTCCAGAAGGAAACCAAGCCCTTTGGCAACCATGAAGTTTTCACACAGTTCAGGTTAGTTCTTTAATTGGTCAGATAACCTACACACCCTCTGGGGATGAAAAAATCAGCTTCACACGCATAAGATACGTAATTTCAACTTGATGTTTTTAATATTAGTAAGAAATGGTTGTTAATAACACAGGCATGTTTACATAATGATTCACTTTGCCTTAATTACACAGTAACAAGCTGTCGTGCATTACTGCATAACATCTTGAAACAGATTATTACTTCTGCAAAAGAGAATTAACTGCAGAAATCTGTTTTTGACCATTGCCACAGCTTTCTTGCTCTAGCTGACTAGCAAGTCCTGAGCTATGAAAAAGAAGCAGATTTCTGGTGTTGAAAGACACCATTATCGTGCCTCTTTACTTCTTCTAGTTGAATCATTGGGAATTGTACTTGTTTTTCAAACCATTTGGCTACAGTGAGAAGCTGTTTCTCCTGGAATGAACGTCCAATGAACTGAAGCCCAACTGGCAAGCCTCTCTCTGAAAGAGCCGTAGGAACATTTATGGCTGGCAGTCCTGAAAGAAAAAAAATACACATGCAAAGACTTACTATCAAACCTTAAGAGTAATTTTTGCATCAATTTTAAGAGAACTAGAAAAAAAATTATGTAGAGAAAAAAGACAAGCTAAAATTATTTGATTCAATGAACTGAATGCTAGATGATCACACGAAATTAATTAGTGAGATTTAAGGAGTCAGCATCCTCTGAAAAAGATAATCAACTCTCCTTAGAAAGAGATTTCTGTCTCTGGAACAGATTCATCTTACCTGCAGCCCATACTCAGCTCCATGGTGCCCCACTTTAAAATCTAGTCTTATACTTCCAAGCATTTAATAAGCTGTCCTTAGACCCAGTTACCACTGTAAGAATTACAACACGGGGGTGAAATATCTTGATTCAAAAGAAAAGGTTGAATAGCTAAAGGGACTGGACATTGAAAATGACTAGGCAGGGGAAAACAGCTGAGTTCCTGTCCCTACTCACCAGCCATGTTTGCAGCCTGTGTCAGGATGTCATCTTGAGCACTGCGGGTCCTGTTGTCTTCTTGGATGAATTCTGTGTATGGAGCTGCATCACTCAGAGTGGTGGGAGTGAGTAAAACATCAACACCACTCCTGAAAACCTTCACAAAGTCATTGGCAATGAGACGCCTCACTTTCTGTGCCTTGACAAAGTATTTCTCGTAGTTCCTAGAAAGAAATAGGCACGTAAGGGCCTGACACTTTAATTCAAAATACAGAACTTAATTTCTTAGTGACTGTGGAAAAGACAAGTCCAGTAATCCTTTTGGATAAAATTTTGACTCACACTGGAAGCTTAGTCACCACACATGTTTATGCTCTCATAGCAGTGAAGCTGGCAGAGATGGAAGAGATGAGGGTATGCAGCTGAAGAAAGGTGAAGGGAAAACAAAACCCTACTTTACAATTATTAACTAAAAATCAAAACAACACTTTTATGACCATTTGGAAACTAAACTGTGTATTGAATTTCACAGAATCATGGAAAGTGCTGAGTTGGAAGGGACCCATCAAGATCATGGAGTCCAACTCTTGGCCCTGTGAAGGACACCCCAAAAACCACATGATGTGCCTGAGAGCACAACTCAGACTGGCCTGGAGCTGTGACCACTTCCCTGGGCAGTCTGTTCCAGTGCTCAACCACCTTCTGGGTGAAAAGCTGATACCAACCTAATTTCACTGTAGGGCAGCACAGCAAATTCTAGAAGGCTAGTTTCCTCTTCTCCTGTCACGTGTACCTGGGAGAAGAGACTGACTCCTGCTTCACCACAGCCTCTTTTCAGGTAGTTGTAGTGAGTGATCAGGTCCCTCCTTTTCACCAGGCTAAACACCTCCCAATCTCCCTCAGCCACTCCTCATCCAACTTGTGCTCCAGACCCTTCACCATCTCTGTTGCCCTTCTCTGGACTCACTCTGGCACCTCAATGTCCTTGTTGTGAGTGGCCCAAAACTGAACACAGGATTAGAGGTGTGGCCTCACCAGTGCCGGGTACAGGGGGACAGTCACTGCCCTGGTGCTGCTGGCCACACTGCTGCTGATACAGGCCAGGATGCCATTGGCCTTCTTGGCCACCTGGGCACAGCTGGCTCATGGTCAGCTGCTGCTGACCAGCACCCCCGAGTCCTTTTCCCCTGGGCAGCTTTCCAGTCACTCTGCCCCAGCCTGCAGTGCTGCCTGGAGTTGTTGTGACCCAAAGGCAGGACCCAGCACTTGGCCTTATAGAACCTCATACAACTGGCCTCAGCCCAGCCTGTCCAGATCCCTCTGCAAAGCCTTCCTGCCTCCTGCAGATCAACACTACCACTCAAACTGGAGCTGTCTGCAAACTTGCTGAGGGAGGACTCGATCCCCTTGTCCATGTCATCTCTAAAGACATTAAACAGAACTTCCTGAACAATCACCTAGTCATTTTAAAGGTTTGAGAAGCAAGATAAAAGTAAGATGTAAAAGGCAACATTTGCAGGAGACACGGCTTTTCTCTAAGAATGCTTTCTGCACCCTGCACTCTGTTCTTCGAAACTAATTTACTGTGGAACAGGAACACCACTCTCCTGTTCCATCTCCGTGGAAGCCAATTGTGTATTCCTTCACAGAAGAGTTAACTACGTGAATTTTAAAGCAGCCTTAGGAAAGCTGATCTGGACAGCTGTAAGCAGAGGGAGCACGCTTGGCAGGAATATCAGCATTCCATAAAAGCTGGTTGTTACAGACTGACTGACAACATTCCTGTCTCTGAGAGCAATTAGGAGTCACATCTGATGAATACTGTTGCTGACAGTGCTGTTTCAAAGCAAGTGCACTACAGAGACTGATTGCACGCCTAATATTTTTGTTAGTATCTGAACAAATTCAGACAGAGAAAAACAGCATTTTTACTAACATAAATTAGGACTGCTGGACAAGGATTGAAAACTAAAAATGTAAAATTGATCCACGCACCGGCTTCTCTATATGAGCTGGATAAAACCCTGAATTCTGTAAAGACTTCAGTTCAGTACTTCTGCCAATGCTTCTCTTTCCCTGTACACTGAGGCAGAGAGCTGCAGTTAATTTAATTGCTTTGTCTCTGGTTTTCTCTAGAAGACCTCACTACAATGGACCAGCAGTTTTTCTATGCAGTTTTAATGGAATTAACAGCTACAGAACTTCTAACACTAGGACAGTAATGACTTCAGTATGATTTCAATGTCATACCATAGGGTAGATTTCTGCCTAATTTAACTAATGGATGCCAATAATGCTCTGGGTACGGGAAAAAATATCACTAAGTTGTTTTACTTATTTAATTTAGGAGGCTCACTGGTAACTCAGGGAAAACATTTTCATTCATTATTTTAAGTTCACTAGGTATTAGAGAGCTAAAGCAATAATAAAAATACAATCAGCCACTAGTGTAAGGGCAATTTCTTTTTCATGTCATGATGAACAATTAATCACCATTTGCTCAAAAATTTGTTAACCTGGCAAAGCTGAATTTCAAGACGTTCTGCTTACTGTTTCAACAAGAAGTAGTTTCCTGACAGAATCCTTCCTCTCACAACATCGTTGAAGCCTTCTCGCCGTGTTGCAGCATACATACTTTCAGTGGACTCCTTCATGTCAGAACGATGTCCTGAAAAGAAAAGACATTTTGGGTATTAAAACTTCTTGTAATCCTTAAGATTTAATGATGTCAGGTAAGGTTCTACACAGTAGTAGTACTATTCTGGAAAAACATATTCCTGTTTTATTGTGGAAATACTAAACTAGATTTTGAGCCCAGACACTAATATGCCCAGTAGTGAAATATATTATGTATTTATTTACACATTTTTATCTGCACAAGGTTTTTTACTATATTCCATCTTGGAGAAATAACATTAAGCAGCCAACCATGAAAGAACATCTACAAAAAATAACACTTTTACATGGCATCCAGCAATGTTTCCACTGTCTGAGAAAAGTTTTTTCAAAGGCCTTACCATATTCCAGTCCATCAAACCTGGCCATGTTTGATGCCACTTCTGCTGTACACAGCACATGATAGCAGACAATTGAGTAACGAGTGTGTGGTAGGCTCACTTCAACCACTTTAGCACCTGCATTCTTAAAGAGGTCAGCAGCCTTTGACCAGAGAGCCAGAATTTCACTGGACAGCCCTGGTGCACGATATTCCTTAGTGGAAAAACAAGAAGAGTTATTTTACACACAAGTTGACTTCTAATAGCAACCAAAACACAAATACTCCTTGCTAAAAATACACTGAAACCATTATCTCACCACTATATGATTTGAAGTACTTATTAAAGCTTTTTGCATCTACTAAATCCTATACAATCAAGGGGTATTAAATTAACAGGATTCAGTCTTCTTAAGAGTATTATGCTCATCTCAGTAGGATCAACGTATCATGGAATCACAGATCATGGAATTTCAGCAGTTTCTTCTGAAGGAGTAATTGCCCAGTTATCTCCTTATTTATCTATCAAGACTGTACCGCACTGCTCTGCAGTCATGGGTAGAAATTCTTCAGGTCTAAATCCTAAAACTAGGGCTGCTGTGAGCAGGAAAGATTAGAAGAAATGGCCACAGCGTATCAGTGGCAACTGGCACACCTTGGTGAAACAAATAAAACCACCCAACAAAGAAGAACTACAATCAGGGGGTTGGGAGAAGACTTAGCTACATTCCTATTTCACAGCCAAATTTTAGATATTCTGTTAAAATTCCCTATTTTTGAAGATACTTGCTTTAGTTCTAACCCACATCAGGGTCATAATACTGTCTGATTTCTGAGTAGCTATGACCCATGTTTAATGTATGAATGTCTCTGTTTAGAATAACCTGTAGCAGTAGAAAAAACTGTCCAAAGGAATAATTAACCAATATCACCATTTTAGATTTGTCAAAATTTAAACAGTATGCAGCTAATCAATTTTCTAGGCATGTAATTTTTGCATTTCACAGATTGTAAATAATTGTTCAGTGGACATCTCTGCTTACCAAATTAAATCTTTTGGTATGCCTGTTCTAGCTTAGGTTCCAACACTGAGAATCCAACCAATAAATGTTATTCACATTGGCTCTTTGAAGGCAGAGCCTTTATTAAATTAAAAATAGGCCAAAGTCCCAAACTTTGTTCCTAAATTTCAAGTGCTCTTATAGTTACAAACATGATTAAATTGCATACATCAGATGCCAAATTACAGATGTCTTTCAGTTCTTATTAGAACTCTGCAAATCACAGCTCCTTGTGCCTTTAAAATTCTGCTCTGTATTAACACAGTGCCATTTAAGCAAAGATCTCAAAGCTCTGCACAAACCAGTACCAAGCTCACTGTGTGGGAAGGCACCAAGAGCAACTTGTTTGAGGTTACAGAAGTGACTAATGGAAAGAGCAACAGAGAGAATTAAGAACTGAAGTTCTCCACTTTCCCGTAAGTTCCTGACACTGCTTCCCACCACAATGACAACATGTTTTAGATGATGCACTAGTGTATGCTTACTCCAAATTGCCTGAACAGGCAACAGAGCACAGGTGGTCTTTTCCAGGAGCTGCTTGCACTGTCTTCACTGTTTCAAATCACGGGAGACTGGGAGGTGGTGGGCATGACCCAAGTATTTTTTTGTTATGTATCTTTTACTTGTGGTTCCTGTCCATAACTGTTAACAGGATTTAAATGTTACCTTTGGAATTCCTATTGAAAGCTTGCTGACATCAGTCAAATTAGGTAGTTCAAATGGCTTAAAGTCATCCTGAATTGTGGTAGAGTCCTTAGGATCATGTCCAGCAAGTGAACCTGAAATACAACACAACATGTGAAGACCAGAAAAATGTACATTAGTTAGTCAGAATTCAGTTTGTTTGGAGGAAATGTTGTAAACAAAGACACATGACATAGTAATACCTAACAGAACTGCTGCGTCGTCCACACATCTGGTTAGGATTCCTGGCACATCCATGGAGTTCACTAGAGGAATGAGACCATGGCGAGAGATCAGTCCATATGTTGGCTTTAAACCTACAACACCACAGTGAGCAGCAGGGTTTCGGGTAGATCCTCCTGTGTCTGACCCTAAGGCTCTATGGTTTCAAAAGGATCATCATTAGTAAGATAATTCAGAACATTTCCAAATCATAAGAATGTGTGACTTTAAGATGCATGGATTTAAAACCCTGTGAATTCTTCCAAATCAGAACTCCTAATCACACAGCCTAAATTCTAGTCTGCTCTCTATGTCTACTTTTTATCTGTTCTCTGATTTTTCTTAGGGTCTCTGAATTAGCCATGAGGAGAGTCCAGTTGCCTTCACAAAGCAGAGGCAGATAGGTAGAATTCACACCACCTGAAAGTGGCCCCAAATATCTTCTACCTTCAGTTGGTCTGTTCCAATACTGTGGACTCCAAATGATAAATCTCAAGTGATTTAGGGAACAACTTTCAACACTGATATCTTATTTATTGGGTAGCCAATGCACCATGAATAAGCATTTTCCAGTATACAAATAAAGAGTGACACGTCCTGTCCCTAACAAGAGGGCATACTTTGGAAAGTCTAAGATGTTTTTCCTGTTTCAAACCTACAAAACTGAATCACAATTCCCAGTTTACAGCAGCCTAGGTACAATTAAAACACAATAATTATTATTATTATTAATTATTTTGAAATTGACTTCCATTTTTTGTTCACAGGTGAAACCTTGCTCTTTCTCAACTGAAATTTTTATTTCAAAAATTGTATTGAAATGAAACATGCTGTTCTCTTGTTTTTAATAAATTTAACTCAAGCAGCATAAAAAAGATAGAACAGTTTTCGTTCAAATCTTTGCCAAAACAAATTTACACTTCAGAAATGGGTATAATTTTTATTGAGGTATGTGACTTTTCCCATAGGCATTTGTTTTTGACATGGCTGAACCAATTCCACTTTCCTGAAGTGGAATTTTTTTCAAAGCCTTTGTGTTGATCTAAAACATCGTCAATTTTATTGCATTTTTGGACATCCAAATCTCAAATTGAAAATGCAAAGACTGGCAGCATTCCTGGTGCTTGAAAGACACTAATAGGGTGGATATACAATAGGTTATATGCAATAAAATAGCTGGACAAAAAATCTCCCTGATCTGACAACGTGCTGAGCAGTGCAAAATGGGAGCCCAGCAACATAAGAAAAGGTGCCAGACCCTCTCTGGATCAGCCCATTCTGGCTCAGGATAAGGACCAGCAGTCCTTGGGAATGGCTTCACAGAGTTCAATTTCAACAGTATTAAAATGTTGAGTAGGTTACATCCCAGTAATGGGTAAGGAGATGAAGAGATGTATCATTTTAAAAAGTAATTAAAAAGGTTATAATCAACATTAGCAATAATATTTTAACAACAAAACAGATGCTTGTAATGTAGTCTATAGGTAAACAAGGATAAAGTAACTAAAGAGCATTTTAAAACACCTTCCAATTAAGAGCACAATTGAAATAACCTTCTATAAAACATGCTCCAACATGTAGCTCTAAAAATTGCATAAAATGCAAAGTGTAAATGTTTGTGATCAATTTTCTTTTAACAGTCAGACGGGGAAGATAGTATAGACAACTGATTTGCTAAATAGTGTGTTGCTATTCCATACAGTTAATAATTACTATTTAAAAAATCCAGCTTGTTTAAATTCCTTTAGGAAAAAAACTCCAAATGACCATAAACACACACCTGCAAAAAAAAATAAAACAAAAAAAAACCAACAACCCTACACTAAACTGCCTTCTAACTTAAAATTAGGGAAGTCTGTAAGTATCTTTGTAGTAACTACTCTGTACTCTTTTGTTAAATCAGGGATTTGAAAGCTTTTAGGTCCCAAATCTCATGTACTATTACATAACTATGCTATAAAAACAAAGGAGCAGAGGAAAGATTGTTATACTGTTACAAATTAAGGGATCTCTTAATTTGCTGAATTACATTTTCAGTGTGTATTTGTGTAATGCACTTAGTGAGGAAGAGGATGTGTCACAAACCCCGAAAGACTTTTTAAGAGATTACATGCGAATAAGAATAAAACTGTCACTCTTTTACTGCCATTATAATTTTATTTCACGCAGTGCAAAGTGGTCGGAATAATGCTTGAAATGTGTAAGTCTAAATTTGCCTGCATGGATTAATTCTGGCTTCATGATATGCCATGAATAAATTTTTGCATGCTTGTGCCAATAACCCTATTTCATACTAGCTTATGAGAAAATTATAAAATTAAAATATTCCAACATATTTTGAGACATTTAGGGAAAGTCACTTTTAAAAGCCTCTTACGCAAAACATGTGAAAGACGACACAGCAGCTGCGCTGCCTCCTGAGCTCCCTCCTGTTATTACCCAGTTAGACTCTTCATCTTCAGAATGGGATTTCGGGACTGACTTTTCCTTGTACTGTTTTGAGTAACTCCAGGGATTTCTGACTGGTCCAAATATTCCATCCGTACTCCCAGATCTAAGATAGTCAGACAGGACAAACAGACAGAAGTGACAACTGACACATCGTGTTCACCACTTTATTTTTGTAATCTAATTCCTCATCACCCTTGCAAATTCAATTTCAACACAAGAAGACATAAATCCTCATGCAGTCAACTTCTACAACATTACATACAACTGTAAAATTTATAGCTCTTCATCAGTTTCTGACACAGAACCTGGACTGGTATCTCCTTCTAACTTCTGCTAATGACACTGAAACAGAGTCACAAAGACAAACTGATTTAAGCTATGTAAAAGTAAAGGAGTACATCTCTTTCAAAACAAAGGTTTTCTGTTTTTGATGCAAGATCTCAGTTTTGATGCAAGAACTCAGTATTCTGCATTTGATGCAAGATCACAGTCGTAAGGAAAAACATGCTGCTAGAGGTGGAGAAAAAGCTCCACAATACCAGGAACAAGCACTTCTCTGAAATGTCACACTATTACTCATCCTGTGGCCCTCTGCAGAGGCCACAGTTCACTGGTTCAGAATGCCAGACTGGCTTCTCAGAAACTGGTTTCAGTCAGCTTGTGTCACCTAAGTGCAAGCTGCCACCAGAAGCAGGGGCAGGGCATACTTTCCTTCTTCCTCAAGCCCTCCATCCCATGCTCCCTCTGACTGCAAGGTGCAAGTGTTATCAGCCAAACCACCAGACAGTACAGGCAGCCTACAGCAGTTGAAAACCAACCTTATTGAGACATCATTACTTTAGAGCTCCCTGATCAAGAGATCATGCAAACACACAGACAAGAATGAGAAGCCAGTATTGGGATAAGCTTTTTAGGAGAATCTTGTGCTTTAATGAACTTAGACCAGTTGTAATACTGCATTATCAGGTTCTTCCCAAGCTTTTTGCCTGCTCTTCCTCTGAGGAACACCTTTTTTACACAAAAATTACTTTATTCAAAGCAATATTGTCAGTGTATTTCCACCCCATCCATGTGAATTTCCAAACAAACCTTGGGCTTTGGTTTAAGTATAATAAAACCAAAATACAGCACTGACTCTTTTTCATAGGTGACTAAAGTCCCAGAGATTCCCTTCCAGACCTAGCAGTGATTCCCATCCCTAACAGCCCAATGCTGCTCTCTGCTACACTTGGCTGCCTTCACAGCTTTGCAGAAGAATCAATTTGTAGGAGCATTTTGCAATGTGCTCCTGACAAAAAGTCACCAACATTAGCTTAGGCAACTTGAAAGCGTTGCTCTTGATTAGCCTGTGTGCAGCAAGTCAGGGAGTACCCACACAAATTACCCCAGTGGCAGAAACAGTGACACTGGGGGCATGATAACAATTACCTAAGGGCAAAAAGCCATCAGTAAGGAGAGGGAAAACGGCAGCAATGAACTGTGCTGTAACCAATTCTACTAACACACTACTGAATCTACAAGGCCACTTGTCCTTGGCCTTCTGCAAAAGCTGGACTGCTTCCTGCCTCTGAAGCACAGTTACATTTGAACACTTTGACCACAAAACTCAGCATCTGTATCATTTACACAACACTGTAAATGCTCAGGGAGAAGTTCATGCAGCTCTGTGTACTCTCCCAGTAAGCATTTATTATTGTCTCACCTCACAGAAACAGGAGTTAAGGATTACAGGTAGATTGGAACAGATGGCGTGTATGCTATTTTATGTAAAATCGTACATTAAAAATAATAAACAGCACTCACCCCATTGCAAATTCATCTAGGTTTGTTTTACCTAAAAGCACAGCTCCCTGATCCAGTAATTTCTGAACTACTGTTGCATTGTAAGGAGAAATATAACCTGAAAACAAATAGAACAATTGAGAGCAACTGGTGAGACACAAATTATTTTTACAAGTAGCTAACCTGAACATTTTGAAGTTGTCATTACCACTGAGACCTCACATAACCAAGGATGAGAACTATGACAGTGACATGAGACCTCAGGTAGTAACCAATTCACTTTGTGAATGATGACAGGGGCTTCTCCACTCCCACTTTCATCAGGAACAAGGACATCACTCCCAATACTCATTGCAATCAATCACAACAGGTCTGAGAATGTGCTTTACAGAAAAGCATCTCAGGTAATATAACGATTTTTACAGCAGTGAAGTCATATTTTGTTTCTTCTGCTATTAAATAACCACAATCAGATTAGGAGTCTGCTGACTTGCTTCTGCTATCTTCCACAAGGATTAATATAAAGTTTTACTTTGTGCAGAATAAAACGGGTATCAGAAATGTTTCCTACTTTTGCTTTTACTATAAAAACATTGTAATGCCTTGAAAACGTTCATGGCATGTTAATAGAAACAATGAGTTTAGGAAATTTAAAAAAAGCCTTAAAAGCATTATAAAATGTGATTGTATGTTGGGATTGTTAATGACTACTCTTCCTACAGGCATATGAAAAAACTGTTTTAAACAGAACAACAACAACAAAAAAGGACTGTCTTTGGACTTCATTAGGCACAACAGCACTGACTGCTCTCCTCTAGACCTAAAAGCAATGTGGACAAAAATGCAAATTTTGGAACAATTTTATTGTGGTATATAGGTTTTTATTATAACTGTTGTTAAATGCATGCAAATATAAATAAAGAGATAATGTGGTTAAAAGAAGAAGAAGATCCATCTGTAATACCAGATGAACTTGGCTAGTGAAATTGGATAAACGTATTTCCTCAAATGATGCCAGCTCGTTTTCCAAAAATATTTGGATTTCTGGAAGACTCCACTCCATAAACCCTCTAAAGAGCAAAGGATCTGATTTTACTTTAAAAGCTTTACTGTACCTTTTAGCATATTTGATGCACATGTTGTCTCAATGCCAGCTGTATTAAAGTTGTCTTTTACTGCAATAGGAACTCCATCTAGAATGCCCAGTGGCTGACCTGCATTAGGAATGATTGTAAAACAATAGAGATTAAAGCAAAATGTGATAGATATATATATATATATAGTGTTCTCATCAATGACTGTTTATTTCACATGTCCCTTTGGGTGGTTTTTGGAAGCAAGACTGCTTTCCACTTGGCATTTGATGGTTGTGTGTTCCAATTTCAAGAACCATCTCCATCCAACTCAATTACTGAGCACTCAGTAACAACTCAAGCACTGAGCACTCTGCTCAAACCAGACCTGGCCTCACAGGGCAGAGGTCAGGGAATGTGTCTAAGCCCTCCAGACAGGCAGCTGCTTTCATCCAGGCTGGCTATCCCAAAGGAGTGCACACCTCTCCCAGTGTGACCACACAGTGCTTATTTCAGCCATAGGTAATGCTAAATCCACTCCATCACTAGGCTGAGAGCCATAAACTCTGTCTACCTGACATACACAATAGATATGACCTGAAAAATTACTGAAGCAGGGAAAACCTTTCCCAAGTGATTGATTATCCATCATCCAAAAAAGCCGAACCAACAAACAACACCACCGAAAAAACCCAAACCAAAAACTAAAAGGCCTACATCAGGAAGCAGAACAACCTGGCTGACAATTTTATTAAGCTGTCAGAGGACAGCAAGTGTCACCCAGGAAGGAAAACATGTACTCTTATTAGGTGAAAATTTACCTTTTTCGCCTTTCTTGAAACGCAAAGGAAAATTAGGATGGCCAGCTTCTAAATGGTGCAGATAACAGGACTGAAAGCTGTTCTGTTCTCCTATGAATAACTGCAGTTAACAAAGCTGCTTTATTTTAATTTGCTTTCTTAATTAAAAACCCGACAGTTGTGCTAGCAGTCTGTCTTTCCAGGTCAGGAGGCCAGTGAATGACCACTGCACTTGCCTATTCATGGTACTTGTCAGCTACACATTCCAAATGAGCTGCTGAGGGAAAGAAGCAGCAGACACCAAGCAGTAGGGCTGTCCAAGAGGCACAGAGCCTGTTTAACCTGCAGTGCTTCGTTTGGTCCAGGGCTTCCCTCTGATTTTTGGACTAAATATTGTCCTGAGTGCCAAGTGTACATCCACGAGCACCCACGGAAACCTTAATCGTGAGCCTCATCTCCCAACAGTCAAACAAGCCAAGACACCCCCTTTAAAAAGCAAAGGTACTTCGTCTAACACAGAGAACTCCTCCACAGCACCTTTTCAAGGACTAACATTACGTACAAACCAACATACCTCTTTTATATCTTTGCTCTGCTTCTTCAGCCTGCTTCAAAGCGGTCTCTTCCGCTACGGTAATGTATGCATTCAGAAACTTGGTGCTTTTGATGAGGGCCAGGCACCGCTGGCAGAGCTCCGTGGGAGTGACTCGTCCTTCCTTCAACGCCGCCGACACCTGAGAGCGCAGTCCATCTTTCAGGATAGCCGGGTGACAGAGGCCGCGCCGGGGCGGTGCGGGGAGAAAGCGCCATCATCCCCGCTGAGGGAAGGAGCCCACGGGAAGCGCTCTCCCGGGCCGCCCCGGCGAGCGGGGACGCGAGGGGACCCCGGTCACCTTGCGAACCCGCCCCGCTTCTCGGCACCCCCGGCAGGCGGCAGGCCGCACTCACCTGTCGGAGAGAGGCGCGCAGCATGGCTCCCACTGCCCGCCGCCTCCCCCTCCTCCTCCCGCTCGCTAAGCGCCCACGACCCTTCCCCCGGCGCTGCAGCCGCGCGCCGCCATCTTGCCGCAACACCCCGCGGCACCATTGGCGGGGCGGCCAAGAAGGCGGGCGCCCATTGGCCGCGGGGGTGCCGGAGCTGAGCGACCCGGCCCGGTCCTTATCCCGATCCCGATCCCGATCCGGATCCCGATCGCCATCCCCCGGCCCGGCCCGGCCCGGCCCGGCTGTCCCGGCCATGCTGTCGTGGGGAGCGGCGGGCGGACGGGCGCTGCGCTGGGCGGGCGGACGGGCACCGGCCCGCGGGCTGCACGCGTCTCCGCGGGCGCGGACCGCCATGCCCAGCTGGGTCATAGACCGGTACGGCAGCAACGAGGTGCTGCGCTTCACCAGGGACATGGTGTTCCCCGTCATACACTTCCCGAACGAGGTCATCATTAAGGTTCACGCTGCCAGCCTGAACCCCATCGACCTCAGCATGAGAAGTAAGTGCCGAGCCCGAGCAGCCGCGGCTGGGCTGCCGGGGTGGCAGGGGCCGTTCTGGGGCTCCAGTGGCCCCGGCGCCCCGAGCGGTGCCACGGCACCGTCCTGCCCCGGCGGACACCTGCTCGGCAGTGCCTCCACACACGTGTTCACCGAGCCCTGTGGAAAACAGCCGCCTCTGGGAGAGTGAACTTTTAATTGAGTGATTGTGGTGCTGATCTCTTGACCGAGAGACGCCCGGCCAAGGAGCAGCGTTCCCCCTAAGTGATGCTGGATTTTCCCAGCTCTTTGAGGGGAATGGGGCCGGAGGTCCAAGTTACTGCCAAGACGGCATGTGCGACCTAAGGCAAACTGCATTGTTCATTGCCCTGCCCATCGTGAATTGGCATCTGGGCGCCTGTTGTCATCTCGCCCAGGAAATCTTGTCTCTTTCACTGCCCGATTCTTTGTATTTGACACATGTAATCAGATTTTCTTCTCCAATTTCTGGGTTGGAAATACAAGAAGGAAGTTATGGTAGAGTACCATGTATTTCCTGTGTAGAAGTGCTTGCATATCGAATCAGATTCAGTAGAATAAGCAAATATATCTGCAAGAAGTCCACTGACAGAGCTGTAATCTGTCAGTTGGATCTCAAATAAATGAATTTTAAAAAATCTTTGTATATAGTTGGGGGTTTGGTGATGGGACATTTTCTATCCTAGGATTCCTGTTAAGACACTTTCTAGCAGGATGCAGCTCCTAGGCAGACTTGTCTAAACACTTGAAAGGGCATACATGCCCAAATGCACGTTTATTAGATGGGTAATTCTGAGGCTTCACAGCATTTGTCTGTTGCTTACTGAATAGAAGTCCAGGTTACTCATCTTAGGAGATGTGCCTTAATATATTTTACATTTGCTCTTTATTCCTGAAATCTGTAAGAGTATGAAATATTGCGGATTTTTTGCATGCCTCAGTTAAAACAGAAATGAGGCACGTTGTGTATAGAAGACGCTTTCTAATTGGAATTGTGCAATTAATAAATGAACACTCAGTGTTCGTGTTGTGGTTGATTCCATGTTTTGCAGGTGGTTATGGTGCAACTGCATTAAATATGAAGCGGGATCCCCTGAAACTCAAAAGCAGCGAGACTGAATTTCCACTAACACTTGGTCGAGATGTCTCTGGTGTTGTTATGGAATGTGGACTGGGTGTGTCTTATTTCAAACCTGGAGATGAGGTGATACCACCAATGTCTTATTTTATTTCTTTTTCCAAAATGTGTAGTTAAAATATACTGTGAGATGTTCAGCATTCATTTTCCTCTTCATTATTTTTTAATGCTGTTGCGCTCTTAATACGGCCTATCTGGCAGTAAATTCCTAGAATACTTTCTTCCCTTCATTTTTTCTCTGAAAAACATGGTCTTTCAGAGACTTGCTTCTGCAAGTTAATTTCCTTTCTGTGTTTTAGTTTTTGGTCTATTTCAGCAGTAACAAGAGTGGAATTTATTTGTTTGTAAGTGCACACTCAAAATGCCGCTTTCTTTTTTATTGAAGGTAAAATTATAGCAAGAAGGGATTTTTTATTTTTCATGAGTAACTTGGAGTAGGAACTTTGGCTTAACCCAAGAAGCACTTCATGGGTGCCCACACAGATACTGTTTGCTTTCACCTTCACCAATTGCTTTCATATTTCTCCAGTTTTAGCATTGCAAATCCTGATTCAGTCCCATCCTCGCCCCTCTAATCTGGGCTTTCCTGGCATGGGAGTAGTTCGGGAGGGTTTGAAAAGTTATATATTATACACAGTGCAGTGGTACAATTTATGTACATAAAACTCCAGTCCTTCCGTTTAGTCACTCCTGTGATTTTTTTTTTTTTGTGAAAAGTAAACTAAAACTGGTTTCTGATAAACAGTGAAGACATTATGTAAATTAGAAAAAAGATTTCTTTAACAAAGAAAACTTCTGTGTACATCCAATTGTGTGCAAAGTTACAAAAATTGATTGTTGTTTTCTGTTTGGTTTTAGGTGTGGGCAGCAATTCCCCCCTGGAAACAGGGCACTCTGTCAGAGTTTGTGGTAGCTAGTGGAAACGAGGTAAACTTTTAAAACTGTGACTAACAGACAAAACTCCAAAGTTGTAAAGACTGGCATTTTTCTTCTTCAGTATCTTAGTAACTTTATTTCTTAGTGCTTGGATTTGTACTCCAGCTGGTTAGGAAGATAGCTGAAAATGTGCAATACACAATATGCAATTCAATAAAGCTTTTTAAAATATTTCAGTGTCACATAGGAGCTGCTGTGTGACTTAGATGTGATTTTATTTCAGGTGTCTTTTAAGCCAAAGTGTCTCAATCACACAGAAGCTGCTGCCTTACCATATGTTGGTCTTACTGCGTGGTCTGCACTTAACCAAGTGGGAGGACTGAACCAGAGTAACTGTAGTGGGAAAAGGTAAGTAAATAGTTCTGGTACTGAAATGAAAGTTTTTCATTTTTATATTGATGAGCTGCTTCTAAGACACATCCAGCAGTGATAAAGACTGTTATACCATGACATTCATAAGGAACAGCTGCCTGAGGATGATGGATTCTGTCTACACAGCTGCTGAGAGAGGCTTCCTCAGAGGAAGGTTCAGATGAGGTCCCTATATAGAGGTAAAAAATGCCCAGAGCAGTTGTGGATGCTCACACATCCACAAGTGGAAATGTTTGAGGCCAGGTTGGGTGGAGCTGTGGGCAAGCTGATCTAGTGAAAGGTGTTCCTGTCCACGGCAGGGCATTTAGGATTAGATGATCTTTGAGGTCCTGTCCAACCCAGGCCATTTTATGGTTCTGTCATAATCCAACGTAAATATCTAATGTGTGGGCTCCATAGAGAATTTGAGGATATTATCTCCAGGAATTTATAGGGACTTTACATTTCTGCCTGTTAGGACAGCTAGCCAAATGTAATATTCTCGCAGTTATACTGGCAACTCACATAAAGCCCTCTCAAGAACAAAGGTGAGGTTCACTCACTTCCTGCATGTGGGGGCCATTTGGAGCAGACTGGTTTTCCAGCTTTTTTGAGAGAAATGAGCAGGTGACAGACTCTTGTTTGACCTGCAGGGCAGAACTTTGATGAGGTCAGGAATGCAGACAAAAGGAGAACGTGCAAGACGGGCAGCCAATCAAATAGAAAAATTGACTTTGTTTATCAGTCTGTTAATCTGACAATGGCAGATGAGGAAAAATGCACTGAAAGATTGGAGCAAATACCATTTTTCTCCTGATAATTGAAATTTTCAGTTATTTTGACCTTTGGATGTTTGAGTAAATAGATAGCAAGATCTTCAGAATGGAAATAAGGGCAAAAGTAAAACTATGGGAGTCGAAAAATAGTAGTTAAAATTACTATGCTGCATCACAGGTTTAGGTCATAAAGTAATTACTGGGCAGTAGGAGTCTGGATGCCTGACCTCTTCTTATCTTGGCTGATACTTTGTAATGCAACACGTTGCAAAGGACACTAGATCTATTGAAATTCTTAACCCACATCTCTAGAAGATAATCAGGTGAGTGTTCATTTATCTGTCACAGTGAACTTCGTCATGAAAAATATTGAGTGACTTTTTTCTAAAGATAAACAATGTTTTGAGAAAACAAAATTGCAGAATTTAAAGGAGTTTCAAAGAGATATCATTGAAATTAACTTCCAGCTAGTAATAAAATTCTAGATAAGTTCATCTTACTTTTTATTTTTCAGTATTTAGACTTTTTATTACCTTAACTGTCACAGGTAAATAGAATTAACCTAAAGATAAACTGATAGGCTAGCCTTGTTTAAAGTGGCCCTCCAATCTTCAGGTAAGTGTTTAGATTTTTAACAGTAAAATTCAAATTGCATTAGTAATATGTCTTTACATTTAATATTTACTTTCATCTTCCAATAAATTTCTAATTACTCTGTCAGCAAAACCCCCATTTTAATGTATTTAAAACAATTATATTTCCTATCTGTAAATTTTGAACTGTAAAACCAGCAGCAAATGACTCATGTGATGGTACCTTTTTTGCCCTGAAAAATTGCTTGTAAGAAAGTATTTAAAATGCATTGAAGGGGCTGTGAAAAATTATATTCCATGAACTCTCAAGGCAATAATTTAAAACCACAAGAATTTATACAGTGTTTCTTAATTCCTTTAGATCATATATTTGGTAAGAAGTTACCTACATATGTGGTTTTATGTCGGTCTTTTTGTCTCCTGTAGTTGTATGTGAATAGCTATGTAGAAGGGTGTATATGCACACAAAAATGTCTTATTTTGGCAGAGCAGGTGTATTCCTTGATGAAAGCTACTCCACTGGTGCTTTAGTGCAGTGTTAAGACATCTTAAAAGCAGCAAAATTTTTCTATTGGTGTGTATTGTTCTCTTTGCCTGTTTTAAGGCGTTAGCATGGGCTAACCAGAAATACTTGCTGTTAGTCCAGTGTCTGGCTGTACATTGATCTGACAGACTATCTGCTCCGTCTGCACATACTTTCACAGGTTATGTTTTTACAAGTTACCTGAAGTGTGCTCTCATTGCTTGTGAAGCCTCCTCCTTTGCTGCAATTCCAGTCATTTTTCCATAGCTTTTATTCTATACCACTGTAAGTAATGTCAGTATTCTTGTACAAGCTAAGAGGGAATGTTCTTACTTTCTTACTATGCTAAATGTTCAGAGTGACTCTGTTGTGTTGAAGTTCTCTATGGATACTTGGAGAGCTTCTCATACGTGCCACTGACCTCTTTCAGTAGAAAGGGGATATGTTTGCTCAACCCTAGCCGTTAAATATCTTGCTTTCTGTATTCACAAAATGCACGATAAAAACAAACCTGACAGTTTGAAAAGTTATTCAAAGTGCTTACATTGCTGTTAAGTAAAAGTCTTCATATAAATACAGAGGCAATATCTCAGACTTTCATGTATGCTGGGCAGAGATGCTGGATTCTGTTAATGTAAGCTACCAAATGTACACTCCTGGTTTATGTAGTTACAGTGAAAATTTGAATGGTATAATAGCTCAAGAAAATTTTTTTCAATGTCTGTGTGTTATTTCATAATTTTATCTTTTGAGAAGAAAAAGTTGAGTGTAGGTTATAAAACTTTTTGATAGGATAAACACTGCTTGATCCAGGAATAAATTTCTTGGGCACGTTTTGTTGGCATAATCAAATTAAATATAATTTTATAGCTAAATAAAGTTGATATATTTAGTAAGTACATTAATTGTACAACTTTATAAAATGGATGCATTTATTCAATTTTCATCTTGCATATATTACTCAGTCACTGAAAATTGTTAATGGTTTGTAATCTGGAGAAAATACTAGCCCTTGATCTGTACACCCACTCCACACCCTCTGTGTGTTCTGGTGGGGGGCACACACAGCTGAAACAGGTCCTGCCTCTCTGATGCTCCTTTCTGACCACACCATAGTTTCAAGCATGGCCCAGGAGAGATGGGCTAAACTTTCAAGTCTCATGGTGTGCTTATCTGGAGAGATCTGCTCCCTATGATCATTTGAACTGCTGGAGCCCCATGGGGGCTTGGTGAATATTGTGTCTCTGTCAGAAGGAAGGAAAGCCTGGAGTACAAATTTTCTTTCTGTTCTTTTGAAGGAATTGATTCTCTTGGATCTCTATCCAGGTCAGATAATAGTTCGTTCCCTGGTGCACATACTTATATATTAGTTTACTCGTAAGCTCACCCTTGCAGTGAAAACTGGTAGTTTCTGTGATGTGTTTTCTCCTGGCTGTGTTTTCCTGAGGCAGTGCAAACAGCACTGTTCTACTTTTGCACTTGCCCCCATCTGTGGTCCTTCAGTACTGTCCTGACTGTCCTTTGAAGGTTCTGCTCCTTCAAACACTCCCCCACTTACTTGTGTGTCTTGGTGTTGTCACTACTGTAAAAATGCTGACCTGTTGAGCTGCTGCACATGGATCTCCTGTGCAGATGTAGTTTGTCTCAGAAATGAAGAGCTTTCTTGAAGTCACAATATGTGGAGTTTTAATAAGTGGAAGGTGTGGTAGAAAAGAGTGTAGTAACATGGGAACGAACCAAATCTGGAAGGGATTTCTACCTGAAGAATCTTGAGGGCTTTTATTGAAGGGGAAAATAAAAAAAAAAGTCCCAGCCAAGCTGCTCCCCAAACTGAAAAAGTTACCTAAATCCTTTGGGCAAATTGTTCATTTTAAGATGACAGCTTTCCCCCAAATATGTAGTAGAAGAAATGCCCTTTAACTAAGGAGTAAAACTGTAAAGGCAGTTTGAAAAGGTTTTTTTGAAAGAATTTCATTTTGACTGTCCTTTTTAAGGATAAAGATGGGTTTAACCCAATATCTTGAGTGTACTATCCTGGAGCCTTTTCAAGTATACTAAAGTCAAAATATGCGTGTTGCTCCGGGCATCTGTCGTTAGAAGCCTGGTTCTGAGGATAAGTACATTTTGGCAGATTTAAAAGCTGCAGGCTTTGTGGCATTGTGGTTTCACATTCTTAATCTGAATTTTGCAGCTTGGATCAGTGAAATGGGAGGGAACAGAATCTGATCAGTTACAAAAGGAGCATTTTGAAATGGATAGTGTGACCAAAGCCAAGTCTCTTAAGCTACTTCAAAGAACTTTTGTAAACTGAGACTCCAGATTGTATAGTATAGTTTTGTACTGTAAAAAGCAATTTCCTTCAATATCCTTTGCTGTGAGATTTAAAGCAGGAATGTCACCAGCTTCTGAAGATTCTGAGACTTTCCTGGCAAACTGAGGCTCTGAGAAACATGATGTTCCCCAATTCTATGCCAGGACTTCATCTTGGATCTTCCTTTTGTCCTAGAATTAGCAAATGGATCCAAAGTCCAAGCACTGTTTGCAACTTGAGCTGCAAGGTTTTCTTACTAATTGATTTTCTGATGTTTAGTTATTTAATAAAATATTTGGATGAAATTTTTAAACAGTGATTAGGCTTCTAGCAGTAAGGTCCTCCCACAAGTAAACTTGTATTATTTTTTTTTAAATTTAGGGTGATTAGTTTAAATGAACTCTGAACTGCTAATAATTTGGTAATATGCTCTTTCTTTTTTTTTGCTTGTGTGCCAGTTTCCACAGCCTGGCATTTACAGGGTCTTTTTGAGATGTACTGGAAAGAACTAGAAAAATTCTCCTGGTTTTTTTCTAAAGAAAAAGGCACCTATCTTAATTTAATAGAAATTGAACTTGTTAATGATGAGAGTACTTCACTGTATTTTTGTCTTTTAGATAAACATTATACAATATGGCATAATTACGTTCTATATGTTCTACAGTTCACAGTCTCCTTAAATAATGTGATACTGAACTACTTTTTCTCTTAGATAAGACTGATTTGTGTCAAATGTTGGTGAATTGGATTTATTTTTTCTTTAGGAGATAGGACAGTGGAATCTGGGAGACAGAATGAACTCTTAATTGATTTTGTCCCAAACTAAACAATTGTTTGGGAAAGTGAGGACAGGTACAGGGCTTTTGAGTGATATAAATGTTACTACCTGACAGCACCACTACCTGCATTTAGTGGAAAGAACATATGAGGAATTCTCTCTGGCTGCGCTGAGATAACACTTTTGGCACAGGACACACGATCAGCAATGTTAAGTCACATTTTTGGCTATCTGAACAGTACACCCCTCTTGAATAACATTGAATGACAAAACCAATCTTTTGCTAAAAATAATTCAGTGTCAGAGGTCTATAAGAAATATTAGAATACATAGTTACTCCAGAGTTTATTTAAAGAGCTATTAAATATATTTTAATTTTCTCTTACAGAATATTAATATTAGGAGCTTCAGGAGGAGTTGGTACATTTGCTGTACAGGTAATATAATCCAGCATGCCCAGGATGAACCTTCAAGCATTTCAGTATGAAAAAAAATAACAGAAGGGAATTGAGAGAAGGAGTAGAGAAATAGCAAGCTACTGATCAGTGTCTGATCGAGATGACTGATGTTTTCGAAAGTAAACTATTTTCAGAGTTATTGCTTTCTGTTAATTATGCTGCATTATTTTAAAGTAGGAAGCAGGGACTTTTAAAAAAAGGAGTTGTCTGTAAGGTCGCATTTCACAGTTTGGGTGAAATGACTGGTATAACTTGTAATACGTAGCCTATTCTGATTATCTTTCACTCAGCTCTGTACTCAAAATATGAACAGAACTTCGTGTATGAGTAGAAAAACTGATGGAGAATGTATCACCTACCACAACTGCTGTAGTTGGTCAAATGATGTGAGGGGCCACCAGGCTTTTGTGTGCAGTGGATGTAAAGCACAGAGGCTTAGATTTACTTTTCCTCACTGTCTTTGACCTGCTGCCCTTTTGTCTGTCTTTGTTCCAGTAGCTCTAAACTTTGGAAAGTCAACATACTCTTTTGTTGATTCATTAGTTGTGGAACATCCTCTTTCATGCTCTCAGTTAATTTGGGGGTTTTGATTCTAATTAGTGTCATCTCATGCTGAAACCTCTTTCCCTCAAGATCATAAAAAAATACAGAAGTCGGATGATTGCATCACTGCTTTCCACGTTACTAGGCCATAAGCACAGTGGTTTTAAAGAGGTTTACAGCAGAATTTTTTGCCTGATCCATGATAAAACAGGTGCCACTGAAAAGCTGTCCAGCCACTGACTAGTTACAATTTGTAACTGATCAGTCCTGGATAAACTACGTTAATTAATCAGGAATAAAGGTAAAAAGTATTACTGTGAATGAAAAAATGAGATGCAAAAAGAGATAAATAACTAGCAAAAATCCTTTACTTTGCTATACAATTTGGAGTAGAAGATAACCTGATATCATCCCTGTGGTAAATCAGAGATGACTTCCTTCTTTTTCTTGTTATTGATACTTAACCTCTTTGCAGTAATATGAGATACTTGAAGGGCATATTTAATAACATTTAATGGTACATCTGGTGCCAGTTAGGTAGATTGGCAACTTTGTACCTCTTGGTATATGTTTAGCTGGCAGATTCAGATGGCAAACTGAGAGCCTTATTTGTCATGAGACCTGGTATCTTTCACTGGCATAAAAAACCTCCCACACTCCTTCCTTTGCACCAACTCCTCCTTCCCCACAACCACCTTAAATATTGATAAATTCTAGCCATTATTTTGTCTGTGGGATTTGTGACAAATTATCCTCTATTGGAACAGTCTACCCCACTCCCTATTAAAGGTGCTCATTTGTTATATAAATATAATGAGGCTTTGGCTTTTTAGGTTGTTCTCAATATTTCATTAAATTTTAATCTTTGGACTTGTTTTTTTATACTTCTTTTAGCTAATGAAGGCCTGGAATGCTCACGTGACAGCAGTTTGCTCTCAAGATGCCAGCACACTGGTGAAAAAGCTTGGAGCAGATGATGTGATTGATTACAAATCTGGAAATCTGGAAGAGCAGCTTAAAACATTACCCTTGTGAGTGTTTTTGTTGCTTAATACTGAGATGAAGGAGTTGGCGGTCAGACCTTCTGCCTTTTGATTGCTTGACTCTATCAGAACTCCCTCATTTCCCCCCATTTCTAAAGCATTATTTTGTGAAGCAGATTCACCTTTTTGAATGAAGTTTGCAAGTGATTATGCCCAGCACAGATTTTATTGTAGGACTGAGCCAGTTAATTGGGCTTGTGGAGACAAGCTCACTTCCATGTGCTTCTCTTCAATGACTGTGATATGAACAGTTCTGTAGCTTCCATCCAAGTATCTTGGAGAATATACAATGCATGAATAAATTAAAATAAGTCTCTGAAATCCTGAGTGAGGCTGGTAAATACAAAATGGATCTTGTAGAGGGAAGAACTGTATCAAAAGCAGTGACTTGCCACTGTTAAACTCAACTGGGAGTAAATTTCTCTTCTGTAACATTGGGTACAGCTGCCTCTGATAAACAATCACATTTATCTTGTCATAGCAGCTATGTTTAAACTAGCCTGGGAGTTTTCTCCGGAACAGAAGTATTTTTTGGTTTTGTAATCTTTCCATCTGTTTAAACGTGGTCTACTGTGACTTGTATTTGAATATGGTATTTACACTGCTCTTTTTAGGTACATTGAGCTAACTTCCTGGGAGGGGAAATAGAAGCTGCTCAGTCTGTGGGAGAATTTTACTGGTAGCTGTGCTAAGAAGCCGTGTGCCTTTTAACTGTGGTATGATTGTCAGCAGGCCTGGGGGCAGTTGCGAGGGTAGTGACACTGTCTGTACAGCAGGATGGACTCTGCAGTCAGTGCAGAATTTGCCTTTTTGCAGTTCAACACTTTAAATACTAAATACCCATTCTAGCAAGTGACCCTTTCTAAGAGAGATCAACAGCAGTGTCCTGGGGTGCAGTGTCGTGATGCAACTGGGCTGATCAGTCAGCTCTGCTGAGAGGGATGTTCCTACTTCCCTCCCCTTTTCAGTTGAAGTGACTCTTCAGAACCCGTAGTCAGCCACTCTTTCCAGGAGCATTAGTTTTCATGATCTTCTCTTGTTGGCAGCTGTTACATTAACTGAACTTTAAACATGAAATCACACCCTTGGAAGACAGGCAGGAAAACTGTCATTCCAGAGAGATGAGGGCTTTTCTATTTAATTTGCACAAAGTATTTTCTCTCGTATTTGTAGGTTATTTAGATTAGAGATACGTGTATATACATCTCTGTTGCAATCTGGAGATTGTTGGAAATTTACAGATGAAAATGAGAATGAGCTGTGCATTTAAGAGAACAGGTGCATAGCTCCCTGTTGCCCTATTCAGCCTTTACAGGCTCACATGCTGGCATAATGAGAAGGAACACTGAAACTGTGGCTTTTTGCCAGAGGCTGCATATGCCCATTCCATGGGGGGAAGGTTTTAGATCCTATGCATTGTTAGTTTCAATGTTAAATAGGTAGATGTGAAGAAAAGAGCTGTCAAGAGAGGTAAAATGTCCCCTAAATAAATAAGGAGGTAAAAAAAAAAAACTTGGGAGAAGTGAAGCTGAGAACTGGGTCACGGAAAAGATGTGACGAAATAAGCATTAGTAGAATAATTTGTTTATGTAATTTTAGCCACTGGAACTGTCTTTCATGTGAGTACAGCATGTACAAGAGCTGTTCCTCATTGAGGACATGAGTCCAGACTCGTTTTGACATGTCCATACCATATTGTTCAGTACTAGACCTCAAGACTGTTCCAGTAGTCTTGGTGGAAGGGCTGAAGAGCTAGAGTTCTAGAAGGCTTTAAGCAAGTACAGAATGTAGCTGTGCATCTAAGTTTGCTTTTTGGAGTTTAAGTGTACTTTTTAAATAGCCTGTGTCTGCTGCACAGTGAATAGGCAGTAACCTGTAAATTTAAATCCCGTTGTACATTAGGCTGGGACTTTGCTGAAGTCTTGGGACTTTCTTGCTGCTATCTTGCAGGCTGATTATTTTATTGCATTGCAGTGACATGTAA
Organism: Eopsaltria australis; assembly: GCA_034509425.1. Taxonomy (NCBI): domain Eukaryota; kingdom Metazoa; phylum Chordata; class Aves; order Passeriformes; family Petroicidae; genus Eopsaltria; species Eopsaltria australis. The sequence goes on from JAVTVJ010000040.1 coordinate 2,765,148, forward strand.
AAACGTGAACTATAGCTGATTTCTGCGATTAATTAGCTTAATTATGATGACGTTATTTTTCCCATATCAAGATTTTAAACCTGTTCTTTATATGTCTGCAGATTTGATTTTATCCTAGATAATGTTGGTGGATCCACTGAGAAGTGGGCACTAGATCTCTTGAAGAAATGGTCAGGAGCAACATATGTTACTTTAGTGACACCTTTCCTAATCAATATGGACAAACTTGGAGTGGCTGATGGCATGTTGCAAACAGGAGTCACTGTTGGTTCCAAAACTCTAAAGGTATTTGACAAAATCCTATGTACTTTCATGTTTTGTAGTACTTTAGTGACTACTTCTGTGGCTTGGATGTCAGTCACAGAGCTCATGGACAGGCAGCTGTTGCATTGTCCTTGTATGTCATTAACTTTGCTATTCTTTCTTTCTTTCTTTCTTGCATTGAAAAGAAATGTGTTGGGGTGGTGCTGCTGGGTGTATGCAGTAGTTTGGGGAGCTTTGAAGTTTGATTCTTTATTGTGCTTTCCATTGTGGCCTTTTCCATATGGCCTCCCTAGTGAGTCCTGCTGACAGGCAGGGTTTCATAGTAAACACAGCAAATCCCTGCCTCACTGAAGTGAGGGCAATTTTGTTACTTGCTTTAGGCTGGTCAGGCTTTCTCTCAAAACATTGTTCCATGACTGATTCTCTTCATCCTGTTCCAGCACCAGAGAGTAATAAGAGTGGTCGAGGGTGGCTAGGAAGTCTTTCATCTCTTTCATGTTCATGTGTCTGGATGGTGATACCGATTTTTCTAGTTTTGCATAAGTGGATCTTAAAACATTCTGCCAGTGGCCAGATCAGTGGGGCTTTTTAGAACTTTTCTCTTTCTTCCCTATGCTTGTGTACTTGATCTTCAAATGAATGCTTTTCAAGCAGTTGCTATGGTATTCCTGTGAAGGCTTGGCTGAATGGGATTTTAAGTCCTGCAGCAGTACTTTCACAAGAAAGCCCAAAGACAAAAGGAAAAGGCGGGGGAGAAATAATGTAATATTATTTCTCAGTGTGCCTGTTTCCATGATGAAGAGGATTCTATACCATATATAAAGATCATCTCTCTTTGGCAGATGATGGCTCTTATTCCTGTAGTGACTTACTCAGAGGAGATGCTCTTGACCTGTGTGTGTGAGATCTCCCCAAAAGCTTTTCATGAGAGCTGCCATCACTCTTTGGACAGTGACGACTTTGGCAGATACGATGGTGGAAAATGAAGTCACTGATACTGAAGTGGAAGGTTCTAAATGTCACATTGCTGGGTTTATTTCACCCCCTTTGTTGAGTGTACATGAACACGTAGTACCATTTCTCTCTTATGTAACAAACAATGCTGTTTCTAGCTGCAGAGACAAGGTAATTGTTTTTCTCTACTAGCTGACTTGTGCAATTGGACACAAAATTCACCCTGATCCTATTGTGGTAACACAACAACCTGGTCTATACATTTAATCCACATGCTTAGGTGCCATTTTTTCAGACACTAGCAAATAATTTTCACATCTTTTCCTTAAGTTACTTCTTTAGAGATTCTGATATTAATTTTAATTCCCATTTCAGTTTGCTCTAAGGTTTTTTAAAATAGATTTGTTATCTTTCTTGCAGCATCTCCTAAAAGGAGTCCATTATCGGTGGGCATTTTTCATGCCAAGTGGCCCAAGTTTGGATGAAATAGCAGAACTGGTTGATTCTGGAAAGGTATGTCAGTAATGGTTACTTGGGTATTTGTGCCGAAGGAGATGCTGCTTGGACTTAAAGATGGTGTAGTTCACTATTGGGAAATACAATGATATGAGAGTCACAGTGAGAAAAACTAGTCAAAAATCAACTTGTTCCAGTTTCTAACTTTTACCTTTTGCATGGAATTTAGGAGTTCATAATCCTTAAGACTGTTTTGCCTTTTCTGTCTTGAGCATACATTTTTAAAAATACAAAGCTTACAAAGTTACAAGGAGTAATGTCCAGTGATTGTTTATTTTTGCCAGTGGGAATCATTTAATATGAACTCTGTGAAAATTATGTTTTAAGAGGTCTCATTTGGTTCATTTGGGCAGAATAAACATGACTGTGTATCTGCATATGCAAAATTGCTTAGCCTGGATGGTTGGGCATCCTGCCTATAGTGTGCACAGGACTAGAATATTTTTCAGGTAATAGATGATCTCCATTGGCAGAGTGGTGACAAGAATCTTGTGTTTCATTATCTCGGTGCTGCAGAGTATGATGTTTGTGCTAATTCAGCACAGGGACTTGGAATATTGTGAGCATTCATAAGCTTCTGGGGAATCTTGGTGGACTTGGGGGGGAAAGCCAGGATAGATTACGGTCTGCTTTTGTAATCTTTTCAGGTTTATGAGCTTGTTACAAAATATATTGTGGGAGTGAACAGTTGATTTCCTATGTTCTGGATTGTGTGGTGAATGGGTCCCAGCAGTGTCCTCTTTGGGAATTTTGGCAACATGAAATTATCCAAGACTAGAGAATATGGACGACTGCTGTTAATCTGTGTGGTACCTAAGCAAAAGAGTAAGCAAATTCTGCCATGACTGCTGGTAATTCCAGTATGTGAACTGCCATCTTGTGCACAAAATTTGTGCCTATTAGTAAAATTTAGATCTCTCAAAGTCTGAATATGCAATATATATATATTGGTATGCAATATGTTCCAGAGTTTGGAAAAAATAAATAAACTGCTGTTGTGCTTAAGACCTGATTGCTTCTATTTTGCCACCTCAGTGCTGCTGATAAGAATAAGAAGTTCTCTGCTTTGCATTACGTCCAGTGCTATAGGCATAATCCTGTGGCCAAGAAAGAAACTGTAGAAGGTTGTCCTCATCCTGTGATTGCATTCAGTCATGCTATTAAATTATAGCTGTCTAAGAAAAAGAAATGCCCTTGTCTTTGTTCTTACAATTTGTCCTGTTCTCAGCCAGTTGCAATTTGTTTTGTGTTCTGCTCCTACCTTGTATGCAAAACAAATGCAGAATATGCTCATGAAAGCCTCTTGGGAAACAGCTGTTTATGCAATAGAGATAGGGCTTAATCGGTGTTCTTTGCTTAATAACCTGGACAGGTGAATTGCAGTGCCACTTAAAATGTACGTCATACATACATGAATGTCCTGATGTACTCCTGGTTGTAAGATGATCATAAGGACAAAGATGTTTGCTTGGCCTTTTATTCTCTGTGCAAAAACAGGTCCTAACGTCAGACTGTTTGTCTGCAGAGTCATTATTCTCGTAGCATTTTACTCTATTTTGTGCAATGTTGTAAACATCTGAGCTGTCATCAGGATTTTATAAGAGCCAGTTGTATTCCATTTAGACAGATATTAATAAGACTGTGACCTTTCTTGTTTAGACACAAGAGTTCTCTTAAATGGACAGACCATCCATTCAGAAGAGTAGGTGTTTGGGAAAAAAAGTCAGGAGAGAATCACTGGAGAAATTGTACCACAATTTCCTATAAGTAAGTGAAAATAAATGTTTTTGTTTGAATAGGAAAGAATAAAGGAGAAATAGAAAAGCACAAAGCAAGGAAGTGTATCAAGAAGGCTTGGGGAAGCCAGCAAGTTGAGCTCATATAGTTGAACTTGTTACCTTTGAGTGAATATTTTTGAGTCATGCAGGGAGGGTTTTAAAAAAAATTTTAGTCTTTTCTTTTAAAGACATCTTAATTTTGAGCTTGTATGAAGTGTGAATAAGAGCAATTAGAAAGCTCCTGAAAATGAGAGGCTTTTTTCAGGAGTAAATGATGAGGGGGGGATTAAATGTAGGAAATTAAAAGGAGATGATGGTTTAAAGAGATGATGTTACAGTAAATGACGCATTGAAGAGCATACCTCTGAAACATTTACAGATCATTTTGATTTGACAGTATTTCTCCTTATAGTCCTTCTGCACCAACAGAGATTTTTAGTTCTGATGAGTTCATCATCTGCCTTTGTGAAAGCAAAAGGATTCTCAGTCCTTCAGTGGATGAAGAATAAGCAATTTTGTTTAAAGTTACTTAGTCTTCACCTGGATGATCTTTGCAGCAAGGAATAGAGATTTGCAAAATATCAGCTCTGAGGATGAGTTCTTTTAACAGCCTTTTTTTTAATGGGGAAGAGAAGGAGAGCATTTGATGAGTTGGTAGTACAAGGAAAGAGAATAATTTTCCTTGTGTAATTTACCTCCACATCAGTCAGTTCTGGGAACTGTAAAACCATTTTCAGTTTGTGAGCTGTTTTCTCTCCCTTGCAGCTGGAGATTTTGCAAAGAGACTATTGCAAGACTGAGGGGCTGGGAGGCTGCTGCAACAGTTGTGGGCATGGAGAAAACCCAGTATTTCCTTGACAAAGTTTAGAGATACTGGCTATTTTCTAAACTGGAGAATCCCTGTTGTGGTTTGAATTGCAGCAGTTAATTATGACCCAGTAAGGACTGGCTTAATGTGGGCTCCACCAAACGAGGTGACAAAGCCCATGTCAGAAGTTGCTATATCTCTTTCCATGATAGAATGTTCTTGGTGAATTACAATTCTCATCTAAAGACAACTGAAATCAACAGAGCCTTTAATTCAGGACACAGATCTGCTAGCACACTGTTCGGTGAAGCATCATCACTGAAAGGTTTTTTAGGAATTAATTTGGTGTATTTGTGGTCAGTGTTGTGGATTTAACATTGACAATTTCGGTTTTGCTGCTTGCCCAGCATTTTCCTCCTAAGGACATGTCATATTCATATAGTCCTTGGTGAAAATAGGCCAAATTCTTGTAAGTACTGAAGTTGGTAGAGAGCTTCTAACTCATAACGGAGCAGTTACTTTGCCTCTCATAAAGCCTGGCAGAGGAAGGCAGGCTCAGAACACTCCTTAGTGTCATAAGGGGGAAAACTAAATGTGTTGTGTGTTCCTGCAGGACCATGATAGGATGTGGGTTAACATGCAGCCAAGAGAAATGTGACATTTTCATTTTAATTCAGTGCTAATTAAATGCAGTACAAGTGTGTGTGCAGTGTTTATGGTAACTTAATACTCTCTCCTTCAGGGCATTGTTGCATCAGATGGGCTAATGGGTGAAAGTTGTTTTTGCAGAAGGAAGGCTGAAGGGCAGAGTCTCCAATCACAAAATTAATAGATCATTCTCTCTGATGTTTGCTTTGTAGATAGATGTTCCAGTACAGGCACTCATAGGAAGAACAACTGCATGCCTATATTAATGTAATTTGTGAGCAGTGTTGATTATACATTTTGCTGAAGGCACTAGCTGCTTTGGACTTAGCACCTGCTGTTATGGTTTGGAGGGCAGGATGCTGACTGTTCTTTGGCCTTGCTGCTGTCTTCTTGTACAATGCTGAACAAATCACATAACCTTTTGCTACTATGATTTCTTGATCTACTAATGAGGGTTTAATGCCCTTATCCACCTTTGGTGATTTGCTGTGAGATACCTTGTTAGAATGTGGAATTCAGTTGTTTTATGTTCCTGGTCTTTCCTGTTCAGGAAGTAAATAACACAAATGGATATGGTCATTCATTTTGACATGCCATGGGTTCTGAGAGTTGTTTAGATGGCCATGATTTAAGATGGTTCACACCTACTGCTAGTGTAGGTCATCATAGCTTCTGTATCCTAAACTGTACTGATTTCCTTCCAACTCATCTTGTTACAGTTCTGCAAGTAACTTTTTCCCCCGGCCCTTATTGCTTTATAGTTGCATTTTCTCACCTGTATGACTATCAGACAGTGAATGTAACACTGAATCCTTGAATGTTCTCCAAACACAGCATCTATAGATGTGATCTTTTCTACAGTAATTTCAGACTTTATGACTGTGCTAAGGTATCTTAAGATACCTGAGAACTCGCCCTTGCATGGTGCATGCTTTAGTCTCTCATAAAAAGGCAATTGGGTGCCTAAGTATAGGAGTTTCTACACCTAAATGTCTCATTTGACTAGGGATCAGTCCTTTTCCCCACTGTCTCTTAGTCACTCACACTTGTTCTGATGACCATCTTTCTTCAAGCTAAATTGCAAAGCTTGCACCTTTGTTTTGTGCTTTTAATTTTGTGTTTTCCTGTTGCAGTGCATTTGCTTGCCAGGTTGGTTGGCTAGAGCACAGAGATGTTGACCAAGGAGGGGTTGCCAAAAGCTCTGTTCAGTCCTTTCTCTTCCAAAAAGAACCTCTACCTGCATTTTGTCACGGCCACCAAGAAAAAGCCACTGTGATTTTTATTAAAACAAACCTGCTCCTGTTCCTCCAGGACATGGTAGCTTGCATATGCTCTTTATGAAAGTGCTGTGTGGTTACATCACCAAGCGTCTGTGAAGGGCACTAATGTCAATTTTGCATACTGTGGGGAAATAGGATTTCAATATGTAAATTCACATGCACCACAATAAGGTCTGGAAAAATTTCATCATCATCTACCAGGCATTTAATCAGATGTGTTCCCTTAACCTGATGTAATTGTAATTTGTGTGGAAAGCCAGTCCTGATGTTCTGAGCTCTAGGCCCCTAGTGTAGGAGGGAATTGTGCCTAGTGCAGGGGTAAAGTGTGGGGTCAACAAGGCAGCCCGTGTCTGTTGTGAGTTTAGTTGGCTGAGACTAGGAAGATGTGGATCATGCAGGACTAATCTTCTAATCTCTCTATATTATATGCTTTCATTTCTAAATATGTATTTATATTTAACTGTACCAAAGTTGGTTCTGTCCTAAGTATATGGTGACATTGTCTCAGATTGCTTTAATTACAAGCATAAATAACAGGATGACTACCTGAATGTGCCTTACCAGAGATTCCAGAAGAGATTAATTGTGCTTTCCTTTAGTTAACAGTTTTTCAGCATGGTCCAGTATGTAACTAAACCCAGTTCCTTATTTCTACTGATTCAGGCTTGGACTAGGCTGGCACACATTGCAGTTCTGGGCTTGTCCCAGTTTCTTACTGCTCTTCATTGTGTTCTGTAGAAGCTGTTCTGCCAGGGCTAATTAACAAACAAGAGATTTTGAAGCCTTTTCTACACTCTGAACTGTACACTGGTAGCGTGCTTAACTGGGATTTGTCTGCTAGCATTTTAATAATTGTAAATGATACTCATGCATTCCTTTGGGCTGCTGTTAGAGATTTGATATGAAAGAATATACTTTGGCTTAATAACCAAGCAAATAAGACCTGATAATGCAGTTGTTGGTAAGATGGCTGTGGGATTAAGCCCTGGTACACTTGCCTTCCATTCCCATGTCTTAACCACTGCAGCATAATTTTTGTTATGGGTGTATTGTTGGATCAGTTTTACTTCTGTTAGGTATTTGGGACAGAAATATCATGTACCTGATGTCCTTTAATGTGCTCATGGATGAAAGTGCATATTCTCTGAAATACAAGTTAATAAAAAACACAGCAAGGAAAGTTTCTTACATTCAAAGATGGGGCTTTGAGCAACGTGGTCTAGTGAAAGGTGTCCCTGTCACTCCCCCTGGCAGGGGGAGTTGGACTGAATGGCCTTTAAAGGTCCTTTCCAACCCAAACCATCCTGCCATTTATGCTGGTACTGTGCAGTTGCAAAGCTACCTGTACAAGATGTGACCAGAGCCAGCTGTTGCAGAAGGTAAGAACTTCAGTCTTTGTCTTCAGTAAGAGCTGACCCTAGAACTTGCTATTGGCAAGCAATATGAGGCTCGGCATACATTGTTGTGTGCCATTTTAAGGGGAAGAAAGAATGAAGAAATGGGTGAGATTAAGATCCAAGGAGCATGGAATGTGAGTACAGCAGAGAAGATGCTCAGCTAAAGTAGGAGTGTCCCAAAACAGCATCTTTTTTTCCCCATGGAATGACAATAAAGTAACAAATGGATAACCAATTGTTTAGTTCCAGGACAAGGACTGTTCTTTTTAATGATTTCTCTTCCGGATTCTTGTTGACAGTGATGAGAGATTCACTAAAGGCCAAAGGAGACTCTCAAGCTCTGCAGTTGTGGTCATGGACCCCATTTGGGCCCGGTGTAATTTCTGAAGGAAGATGGCCTTTATCTTTTAACTCAGCTAGTCAAAACTGCAGGCAGATCTCTTCCATTCTGGCAAGCCCTCAGGAGGATTTTGATGTCTGGTGGAGCACATCCCAGCTTTTGTTCTGTGCTCGTGCAAGTCCCTTTCCTGAAGGGTGGTGCATGGGAGCCTGAGCAGCCTCATCAAGGCATAGGAAGGGGATGTGCTGTGGGAGGCACTCTCCCAAGCAAGGCTGCCCGGCAGCTCTGCCACGGCCATCCTTTGCAGACCTGGAGGAGAGCCAGTGCTCTGTCACTGTCCTTTGAGTGAGGGCATTTTTGTCCTGCGCTTTGAGCTAGGCTTGCGCTCAGTTCGTCGCTCTCCCGAGAATTCCAAGGCTCTCGCTCCCCCTCCAGTGGCAGGAAGAAGCTCTACGCTTAATGGAGCGGCTTGCTTGCTACTGTGCGGATCAAAGCTGTCTCCATTCCTTTCGTGTTTTCTCACTTTTCCCCTCCTTATAAATTCAAACTGTGTCCTTGCTACTGCAGAAAGTGGGACCTCCAAGGGTGGGCCTGAATTGGCCGTGAGCAGGAGTGTGTTCCCACTGACCAGTCAACCCCTGCCAGTGCTGGTCACTGCCTGCCACATTCAGAGCTGGAGTGGCTGGGACACCACCTCTGTGCTGTGTGTAGGATAGCCTTAATCAGCATCAGCGATTATTCTTTTTATTTTTCCAAACACATGAGTTCATTTCAAGAGACCTGAGATTCATTTCTATAGTATGTCCTGCATTGGAGAGAATGAAGAGGAAGAAAATACCTTTCAGGCCCAATCTGTTTTCAGATAAACATTTCAATGTGGGTATGTGTAATCCTTTCTCTCGCAGACTTTAGTTTAATCCCTTTTCCCTGAACAAATAGGTGTCCTCTGGCAAGGAACTGATGCGTGGCTGTAAATAGGCAGTGTTTTTATTATCCAGTTAATCTCCATTTATTATCACACATTCAACAAACAGCAGACGCTCCCCTACTTGTTTGTCTGTTCACAGGAAGAAATTTTATCTTAGTCAGTGGATTATGGTAAAGCTGAGTGAATCACTGTGCTGCAACACGGTCAGCCCTTTCGGGGTTATTCAAACAATGGGACTGTCCAGCCAGCCAGATAAAATGTTTAATGCTCTAGATTGCCAGGATCATCAATTCGGTATTCATGTCTCTCTATAGCACTGCCTAAAGCCAGCATTTAAATGAAGCTAGAGGTTACATCAATGTAGCAGATGGGCTTTGAGCATGTGGTGGCTGCAATACACACGGTGTTTTGAACTATGAGGCTGAATTCAGGGCTCCTCTGAATCACTGTGTCACCACTTTTCAAATGCAATGCTTTGAACTCTACCCAACAGGCTGAAGATGTAACATACCTCACTCCGTCAGGGTTATAAGCTGCAACCTACAGTAAGGGACTGCGGGTTAGCAGGACAGTGAAGTGTCTTGTTCATGTTTTCTTAGTTGCAGCATGTGTCTGAAATTAACTTCTTCTCTGCAATCCCTTGCACTTCACGTCACCTGTGCTGCTGCTCTGCTTTCTTCCCTTAATACTTTTCTCCTTCTCCTAGCCTGTTGCCTTGTCAGGGTCATCTGTGTCCATGCTCCAGCAGGCTGGCTTTCTATATCTTTTTCCCCCTTAATTGAAGCACAGCTTTGTACACAATTGCCACTAACAGTAAGTACTGTGCAAGTGCTTGGCTCAACAGAGTTCCTGAACTGTTTTCCCAAGCATCTGCTATGAAAGCAAGAGTTGGTCTTCCTCTAAACAGTCAGTACTGATCAGCAGCATGTTCCTCCTGCTGGTGCTCACAGCAGCTGCATCTGCACTCAGATTCTCAGTTTATCCCAAATCATTATCTAAGTCAGTGTTTTTGCTGCCTTGAGTCCATGTCTCTGACTTCGCTGATGTCCAAGACAACATTACCATTCTGTGCTGAATGCTGATCAGACATGAGTTTGTCTTGAACACAATCATTTGTACCCAACATTTCATCCACAGTTAGGGTATCTTTGTGGCTTCTCTGCTGTATGTTACTACTCACTTTGCTAGAGGTTGGTTTACAGACGTTGTCCAGGTATAACAAAAGAAATTAATTACTAAGTCCTGTACCTTGCTGCACAGCAAGTTTGAGGCACTTGGTGACTATATTTATTTGTACAGTAGCTCTCAAAGTGATTTGTCTGCTAATTCTGATGCATTCTATGGAGGGGGTTCATTCATTCCTGATTTCTGCCATGTAAAGTTTCATACTATGGCTAAGCTTGCCTTGACAAAAAAAAAAAAGGAAAATCTAGTGATAATATTAGGAGATACTGTGGTACAAGTTAGTGAGTACTGATGTCTTGGATTACTGTTATCATACAAGCAAAGCCAGTAGTTATTTAAGTGCAAGGACTGGTAAGGCACAATGTATAAATAAAGAAGAAATTAAGAGATGTGACAAAAGAGCCTCCCTGAGCACGGACAACTATCAGAGCATTTGTTGTGCTGTTGGGGAGGGTGCTGGGTGGTCAGCACTACTGCTTGGAAACTGTGTGTGTATGAAAACCTTTTCTTGGAAGTGCTGCACACTCACCTTCTAAGCAGCACATCTGAAAGCAAAACCCTTTGTCTTGTGGTAAAAGCAAGGCAGCTTTTTGAAAGGCAACACCGTTGCAATGGTGGCACATTGTTTGTGTCCTTATTGCTGGTGTATTCCTTTTCTGTCTAGCACAGGGAAATTACCAGTTCTGGAGTATTCAACAAGAGAAGGTTCATGCTCACAGCTATAAAAGAAAATGCAGAAGGTATTTTTTCCCTGACACAAGTGAAAAGGATCTTCTTCTAGCACTGTAAATAGTGTGTTTGGATGTTTGGTACTTCAAATCTTCATCACTGCAAGTGCTAGCTGCAGACTCATCTACTGGTCATATTTTCCTCTGATAAGAGGATTAGGATCAGTGCATCAGTACAGGAACATGCACTGCGCTGGTGTTACAGAATCCAAGGTAAAGGAATCAGCCTTAGGGTAGGCAGATCTTTGGTAGGAGGTGTGGGAGGTACTTCTGTAGACAAATCTTATTTTGGCATTTGGAATGCTGACTCAGAACTTGACAGTAGGAAAAAACCTCTTACCTTGGGTCAGCAATGACAGATATTTTTCAGAAGAGCTGGAATTTCTTCTGCTTCTGTTGGTACACTATGATATCTAAAGAAAACACTTTGTAGGGGAGAGTAATTGGGAGAGTAAATATAAATGAGTCTAAAACAATCCAGAAGGCCACTCTACGAAATTAATTACAAAATAGCAGTAGATGCAAGCTGGACTTAATTATGATTTATGCCTCCTGGAATACACAGTGGCTGAGTTTTCAAGTGTAGCTAAATGATTCAGCAACAAACATTGGTGGACCTCTTTTTTGTACTTCATTTGTGGTCGTTTAAGGGTATTGAGCTGTGTACTGATGCAGACAGGCATAAAATTTATAGGTATCTTTAAAATACCTGACATTGTGACAATTCTTGGGTTTAACAAGAAAACCAGTAGAGAAATATGAGGAAAAAATATCTTTCTGTCAGTGTATCATTGTGGACAACAAAAAGTTAAACCAGTATCAGTTTTTGAAAGGATGTAAAAGTTAGAGCTTTACACGATGACTTTAGTGGTAGATGTCCCAGGTAAGGGCTCTAAACTGTGCAAGTAGAGGTGTTTCAAAACTTGGGCAAAGAGCAGCAGAAAGCAGCCTTCTGCATGAAGCGGTATTCCTGAAAAATCTTAAAATCTGATGGCTACATGGCAAGTTCTGTCCTAAATACCTTAAAGAAACCTCCCCGCTTTCTTCATACAGTTTTGAAGTGTGAGGGTGATACATTACTTTATTCCTAATATAGTGATATTTTTTCTTTATTCTGTAGATTCAACCAGTTATTGATGAAGTCTTCTCTTTTTCTGAAGTTCCAAAGGCCTTTTTGAAATTGGAAGGAGGACATGCACGTGGAAAAACAGTGATCAATGTAATTACTAGACAATAAAGTATCTCTAATCACTATTGTGCCTGCAGTCAATCCTTGAACATGAACTGGTATGTAGCAAGTGTTTCTTTTTTAAAAGCTCGTGCAGGGTGCATAACCTGAAAACCATGTTAAAAATGTAGTTGTGACTCCTGCAGAACACCCCTCACTCTTGGGATAAGAGGAATGGTCTGCAGCATTTTCCCTTTTTGTATCTTGGAGCTTTTATTTTCCTGATGTAAGACCTGAAATGGTAAGGCACACTCTTATCTACTTGTCTGTGTGAAACCTATGCTGTTTCTCCTTGCCTTTCCTAGTTCTATCTACCTTCACTAATGTAGATTATTACTCAAGCTATTTCATTCTCAGAACTAAATGGTCACATCACTGTCTCAAGACCTGATTCTTAGATTTCTTATGGCAGCTCTCTCATGACATATCTAATCTAAATAGAAGGATGGAACAAAATCAATCTGTAACTGATAATTATTCTAATTGCCCAACTCCTGGCCCAGCTTCAGCTGACTGCAGTGTTTATGCAGGTAGGGTAGACATGATTTTGTCAGTAGTCAGGGGCCCCTGTTCCTGCCATGTCCCATCACTGCTGGTGAAGCACTGGAGGGAGTGTTTGTGTCTGGTGGGCTGTTTTTAAACTTGCCATTTTGCCAGAGATGGGCTATGGAGCAACTTTGCCTGCAATTATGCAGGTGGATTGAAGGAAACTGGCAACCTCTTAAGTGAGAGCTGTCCATTTACTGCAGTGCAGTTGTGGTGGTTCACAAACAGTGTCATGCAGTGTTTCCACAAGGGGACAGAAGTGGCAGCCGTGTGAATGGTGGCCCCGTGCCCAAATGCACTGAACGTGTTTGTTCAGAAGAATCACCCCTTCCTCAGAGCCTGCTGCTATTACACACCATGCAGTCACTCCTTAGGAGATGGCTGTCACAGAGGAATTATGGACCGAGTGGGCACAAGATGAAAGCAAAACTAACCAGAAAATGTCACCTTTCTACCTTTACAAATAATTTCGATAAAAAGTTACCTAACTTAAATTTATTTGTAAAATGCTATATTATATATAGCAAGAGCACATCAATATGACAAAGTACCACTGTTTGGAACCAGTAACAACATATTTTCTATTAAGGACTAAAAGCAGCACATTTCAGAGCAACAAAACTTCAGTGCGTCTTTACAAAAGGAAGAAAATTAGTAAGGCACTTCCTCTAGGGTGGTAATAGTAAAAGCACCAGTATCCTTTGAGGCAATACAATAGTAATGAAAATGTTAATTTTAAACAGACTTACTATGCAAGACAAAGGCCTGGATGCTCCTTAGAGCAGCTTATAATAACACTGGTCTAAGCCAGAACAAAACACAGCAGCATAGTACAAGAGTTTGTATTTTACCTTTTTGCCAATATTATGAAAAAAACTAACACAACCATGTTCAAAGCAGGGCAACAGAAGGACCTCCTGCAGTCATCAGGACATCCTACTTGTCACAAGCTCTTTACTAAACCAGTTACACTTACTTGGAATGGGCACAGCCCTTGTGGTTGGGCATGTATTCAGGCTTGGCAGTGCCCCTTCCTAGAGGCGTCTGACACTTTTGTCCAATGGGGAGTCAGCAGCCCAACACAAACATTGCTCTCCAACATCATCAGAAATACTGGGGAGTGGGGCATTCCCCATGGTAAGCCCAACAGGCAGTGGCTGGAAAACTCAGTAACCACAGTGCTTACAGGCTGTTGCAGCCATCTTTAGTGATACTTTCCCTAAGAATTCTTGTTTCCTATACAATTTTGGAGTCCAGGAAGACTCTACTTACTGAAACTCTTTTAAAAGGTACAAATGTGACTTGGCAAAGAAGAAAAATACCCACAGCTCAAGAAGGTAGGCATCCTAGAAAATGGGCAAATTCTTCACATTCCAGTGCATCCTTTTGCCAACCCTCTCTTTTTCTAACAAAATACCTGCTACTTTACATCCTCTATACATGAGAAAATCTAGACTTTTTTCTTAATTCAGGACTTACTATATTAGCATACTAACTATACTTGAAGCCACATTAAAAAGTCTTTGGATGTGCTGTACTAGCAGTCTTTAAATTTTCAGGAAACATAAGTTTGTTCCAGTGAACCAAATATATTAATTTCCTGTAGTGAGTATTTCTCTATGCTACAGTCCAAGTTGCTATACCCACATACACACTGCACTCCTGTCCTTTATAAAATAAGTTACACTTACTGACTATTCTGGGTTAACTACTCACTGACATAATTGTTACTCCATGGGGTCTCTCCCATGTTCAGTTGTTCCCTTCTAGCCTGAGGCATACTGCCACTCTCTATCCAACACTGAATTGTAAGAATTTAGAAAAAAAAAGGAAGGTTTTTGAGATAGTCAAGCTTTTATAGGGATAATAATCTTGGATAGGGAGGTGAAATCATTCTGTTGCTTGTTCTTTTTAAAATTGTGAAGGAAAGACAAAACTCTCATTGTTGATAGTGTATCCTTCAGAGATGGCAGTGCCAATTCCAGTGTCCAGAATAGTGGCCAATTCAAACACCATCTTTGCTTCTTTGGGTTTACACAACCAGCGGTTCCCAACACTGCGTTAACTTTTCTTCATTGACTATGTTGACAACGACGTGGTCACAATCATACTGTGTGCCTCCTGTAGAGAGAAATGTCAAAGAGGGGAGGTTATCTTTGAAATAAGAGACAAACACTCTAGGTTTCAGAAAAGCTCTAGTAAGAGCTGGTGTAGACATTTTCTCTTCCACTCATGGCTCTGAGAAGACAAATGTATTTCCATCACTGCCTGCTTTTGGAATTAATTTTGAAACAGTTTTTGAATTAACCAGGATCAGTCTGCCTTAGTCTCTCCACCCCTTCAGTAATTCAGTTTCTTGGCTTTTTCAGCCTGGATGGAAAAGGAAAGAAACACTGCAGTACAGTCAGGTGCAGCTCCTTGAAGACTGTCACTTCCCAAAAGTCATTCTTGACTACTGAGTTTTCCTGCAACAGTTGCCAATTGTCACTTGGTTCTAAAAATGGAGTGAAGATGTTTAGATGATGAAGTAAGTCCTGCTGCTAAACAGACAATACACATGAGACCCTGTCAGGGAAAAGGTCTGGCACTCATTTACTCCTTGCCATTATAATCCTTTATTTTGACCAGATGAATCACAAATCACCATGCAGAGAGTATCACCCCATGTTCAGCTGTTTCCACTGGCAGCTGAACATACCTGCATGCAAAATAGAAACATTTCTTAGAAGAGCTTAATCCACTTACGCAATGTTCTCATAGCAGAGCACTATTAATATTCTGACTTAAGAAACTGGGAAGCAAAGACACATTTGAGTGGAGCTGAAAGTCAGAATTAATGTTTTTTTCCCTTAGATTTAGTATGTATTGCAGAAATGTAGGACACGTGCATCTCCTGTAGTACTACACACTTGCAAAGCAGGTGGTATTCCCACTGGAAGCAGCCATCTGAGCCAACCATTTATACAAAGCACTAGAACACTTCCATGGACACTGTCTTTTTGTTCTGCACCCCAATTGCCTCACCCTCCCTGACTGGAGCAAAAGACAAGCCTGGCAGCTGAAAGCTTGTGATGACTGTAACATACTGAGCTATGTAGCTAGTGTTATTTTTCGTAGCTCAGTTATCACTGAGAGTGCAAAAATTGTTTTTAAGTGATGCTTGCTAAAATGTAAACATGTTAAAATGGGAAAAGATGGGATTTTTTTTCCAGTGGATGGGGAGACTACTTTCCTAACGTGGTGCTTGGGACAAGGCTTTCTGCTATGCCAGTTTGTCCACAAGGTGGCATTGGCAACTGCACACTTAAACAACTGCATTAATTTGCTGAGGAATCCTTGAACGCACAATTTGTGGTCCAGAATGGATCAGCAGAGTTGGCAGGAACAGGCAATGTTCCTACTAGGCTTTCTCAAGTAAAAGCTAAATGCTTCTGCTGGTTTGTATTCACTGTACAGATTTGCTTTGCTTTAAAGCCAAGAATGCATCTATACTTCCACCACCAGACCTATCCATGCTAAAGTTCTTCAATTTAAAACGCAGAATACATAATTGCTTTTAACAGTATTAACTGAAGAAAAGGCAATGCAATAGTATTTCTGCTTGTTTGGTGCAACTTAGAATGGACTTTAGAAAAAGGTATGCAGTCATTGTGACTAAAGACTCTCCTTGAACTGGAGTGTTTTTGGTAAGTTTATAATTAATCATGACTAGCTTTTGATGGCAGTAAAGAGAACTTGTGGCTATTTGTGCCATTGTTGTGTTATGGTCAGACACCAGGTAACTCTGATCTCACAGTGCTGACAGTCCTACCCAGTTGAGGTGGGTGATTGTCCCACTCTGCTCGATGCTCACCTCGAGTGAGCAGCCCCATCTCAATTTCTGTGTGCATTTTTGGGCACCACAATATAAGAAAGATATAAAGCTATTAGAGAACATCCAAAGGAGGGCTGGCCATGTAGATGGTGAAGCTGTATGAGGAGCAGCTGAGGTCCCTTGGTCTGTTCAGCCTGGAAGAGACTGTGGGGAGACCTCACTGCAGTTACAACTTCCTTGTGATGGAAAGAGGGGTAGACACTGATCTTTTCTCTGGTGACCAGTGACACAACCTGAAGAAATGGTATGAAGCTGCATCAGGGAGTTTTAGGTTGGAAAAGGTTCTTCCCACAGAGGGTGTTTAAACACTGGAGTAGGCTCCCCAGGAAAGCGGTCACAGTACCAAGACTGACAGAGTTCAAGAAGCTTTTGGACAATGCTCTCAGGCACATGGTGTGACTGTTGGGATGCCCTGTGCAGGGCCTGGAGTTGGGCTTTGATCATCCTTATAGGTCCCTTCCAACTCAGGATATTCTATGATTCTAGGAGTTCAGTCCTGTTTAGCTACAAAGTGCTGACTGTTAACTATGCTATTTTTCTGGTTGGTTTGGCTTTTTGAGGGGGTAGTGGTGGTTGTAATTGACATAATTAATGTCATGGCAGCAATTAAAAATTAATATTAAAACAGTTTAAAAAATTAATAGTGTAGAACAGATATAGAAAATGTTTACTCCCTTCACCCAAAAAAAGCAATTAGGTAAGAACATCTGATTATGCTAATCTACTAATCATTCCATTTGCTGCTTTTTTAGACCTTCTGTGAAGCTCTGAAAACAAAGTTCAGAAACAGATCTACACAAATCGAATTACTATGACAAAAGTTATTCCAAAATAGACACGAAGTACTCACAGATCCTAGGCTGCTATGGCAGAATCTCATGCTTGCCATAAAGGCAAAGCCATTAATAACAAAAGAACCCCACCTTTTTGCATCTAATCACATCAGTATACAAGCCTGCCTTTGCTTTCCTAATGTCCTTTGGCTATTGCATCTTACTATGTAAGAAAATTTGCTCTTGCAGAAATTAAAGTTAATGAGAAGTTAGGTTGTTCTTGCTTCAGCATTTTAAATAATCATATTCACATTGCCCAAAAATTAACTGAGGCTATCTACAGTGAGTGGACACTGAGAATACAAGATAAGCAAGTACTGTGAGCTGCTAAATTGTATGTAGGAGAAATGAAATGAAGTCTTAGGGCCTGTATAATTCAGGAGGTCAAACTAGCTGATCGGGTCTTTTTTGCTTCTAGATTAAAGAACTAAAGCACCATCCTTAATTTATAGGCATGTTTAGTGTGTATCCCACTGCAAATACCATGTAATTAAGACCCAATGTAATGAGATAACATTTGCTTACCTTTGATATCTAAAACCAGCTTGGGTTTCATCTTGCTATAAATTCTGCCATCGGGACTAATATGCCAATATTGTTTGTCTTCATTCCGCTCAAATGACAGACCGAGTTTAGAGCCAGGAGTTATAAGATTTCCAACAATTGTCAAGCAGCAATCCTCTGCCATCTGTGTCATCAGAAAGGCAACAGCAATTATTCAAAATGGCCTTACTTCTAGTGTCCACTGTTTTTTTTATCAAATAGGATAGGAATTACTTTCCCTCAAGGAATCTATTTTTGCCCCAAACTCAAGACTCATCTTTCTTTTGTTCCTGTTTCTGCTGACACTCTCCATTACACAAGAACATTAAAATAACTATGCTGTATCAGATCAAAACCAACAATTAGTACCTGTCCCTAGCAGCAGCCAATAACTTAAGACTACATTGATACCATGGAAGATTACATTGACTGTTCTCTTATATGCAATATGTTCCTAGTTATCTCTTCCAGCAACTGCAAGCCCAGAGACTTTTCCATGCATCCTGTTATCCTTAATGCTCATTTTCTGTCCCATGTGAGAATTTATTAGTCACTACCCACCAAGATGAGTATAACCCTTTTACATGTATTGCAACCTTTCCATACTGTGGCAAGGAGTTCCAAATCCTACTACTATTTAAAAAAAAAAACATAAATTAAAAATAATTAGATATGCAACTAGTTTTATTTGATGCTCTCCTCATCCCTTGATTATATTAAGGGATGTCTTATCCATTCTGTGTTTGCAGAGACTTCAAGCACACCATTCCTCAAAATGTACTCTTTGCAGGCTAAAATGTCCTCATTATTTTGTCTCCTCCTTGCATAGAACTCTCCATTTCCTCTGAACAGTCTTTTTTTTCCAATCATGTCTTGTTTTGAAGTAACCATTTCACATAAAGGACAAAGCTGCACAGTATCAAGTGCATGAATTTCAAAGAGTATCACAGTAATATTTGCTTCTTTGTTCTACACTCTTTTCCTAGTCACTTGTATTACTTGATTCTAAACATCTGGAAACATCTTCTTGGTAAAAAAAGAGTTGGCAAAAATTAAGCTTATTTCAAAACACTATTAAGGCTGTATTAACAAGTTAATTTTTCTAGATAAACTGTGATTTTCAGTAGATCACCATAAGCTGTGCCTTTTAACCACTGAACGCATTTCTGTGGCAGATTAAACATTCATCTGCTATTTTTTAAATGGCCCTACATTATTTTTACAAGTACTTTTGAAAGCACTAGTTCTTGAAAAAGTTAGACTTCTGACTGTCATAACCTAGAATTCAAGTATATTGATTTAGTTGTGCAGTTCTCACTTATATCTGAAGCATTCTCTAGTGGGACTAGGAAAACTCAGAGCTTCAATATTAGGTCCACTAGGCAAGTACTCCACCTGTCTCCATGAAACTCATAAAGAGTAAAGACACCTGCATTCGTATCTGTTTCTGAAATAGGAGCAAAAGGGCTTTCATATCCTGCATACTGGTTATCCCACATACTTAAAGCAGCCCTTTCTGGAAACCCCAGGCACAGATCAAGGTACTGTGACTCAGTCACTGAGATGACCCAAGCTTATAGGAAGGTGCAGGTTCTTCCAGTGACCTATGTCTGCCTCCGTGCAGGTAGCTATCCACCCAGGAGCTCAGTTTTCTTTGTAATATGTTGTAAAACCCAATTTTTGGTTTGTACAAAATGGATTTACTACCATTCACCAGAAAGATGTCAGAGCTCTGTAAGAGTTCAGTCACTTCAGATCAGTGCTGCCAGCTTGCACTCTGCACTTAAGCTACCTGATTGCTATACAGCACAAGCTCTGTATTTTCTGTGCACAAAAAAATTGCTTTATGAGATACAGAAAAAGGGACAAAAACCAGGAGCATTTATCCAAAGCCATATAATACCATACTGTCTCAATATGAAAACTTCAGTGACATGTTTGAGAGGCACCATCAAAAGAGAAGTCTTTTGTATGTGATATTAAAGCTTTTAGCTTACTTTGCATCATTTTGCTGCCTGCATAAATCCCTTTTACAACTGCATGTGTCCTGTAAACAGGTCCGAACAATGCCTTAGCTTATTAACAGTAAGATTCTTCCCTCCAGCATAGATGACATAGTTATAAATGGCTCCTTTGAAGTTATACAATCCTATAGAAAAAGTTCACATGATTCTTTGCAGTCAAGCTGTTTAACAGTATTAAAGTAACTTAATTTTTGTTTGGCTGGCATCCCTGCCTAAGACTTCATGCTTAAACATTATATGAACTCTGCATACCTCTGCTCACCTCAATGACAATTTGCACATGATTAGGTTTATGGACTGTGAGAAAAGTAGGGCTTCATTTGGAAAATTGTACAGAGGAAAGGAAAAAGGATGGATTTGACAAAAACAGGGATAACCAGAACACAAACAAACCCCAAGCAAAACAAAAATAACAGCAAAAAAACCCAAACAGCTCAAAAGAGTGAGATTTTATCTTTAAGCTTGCCTAAATGCAGAAGAGGATATCAACTCAACCTACATTATACTAACTGTCCTACCATAAGGTGTGCATTGTTCAAAATATTATCAGGAGGAGTCTGTACTTTAAAAAGTCTCCCCAGCTTTGATACTTTTGCAATACTTTCCCTCAAAATTCCAATTATATCAAAAAAATATCATACAACTAGTTTGTATCACTGAAAACAACAGAGCTGATTAAAACAAAACAAAACTCACAAAAATCAACTCCCTACAGAAAGATTACATTCTAGTTGAAACAGATTAAACCTATAAAGTACGTGAAGATGCTACAGTAGTAATTAAATTCATAAAGCCCTTTAACTGAAGAGGAAAAGGGAAAATGCACATTGAACTCAAACCTTACCCGACACCTTATGAATCCCTCCTGATAAACCCAGATTTGATCCTCTGAGTCTGTATCTTCTGCAACCTGTATTCTGAGAAGATTCAGATTATCTAGATTTCCATCAGCTGACATGTATTTTCCTGTTTCTTTGTTTCGAAGTCTGAAGTACACACGTTTCTGCACAAAATGAAAGAACTCTTTAACCACAATCTCAGCAGAGAACACATCCTGCTCAGGGTTAACTTCAGAGCAGTTACTGTCAGTGCTGAACCCCAAACCTCTCTTTCTTTCTGAAAGCTTAACTTTTTTGAGAATTTAATTCAGGAGCCCATAAACACCTTGGACGAGACAAGCTTTGAGAACTTGCCACTCTGCATGGAGAGTTTTAGGAGTCCTATGCACTGAAATCAGCCCACAATGGAAAGCTAGAAATTTTTAATTCAGAGCAGAACTAACTTCTCTCTTCTAACTCCTTCTATAGATGCTCTTAGCTTTTATTAAGGGTGCACTTGTGTGGCCTATTACACATGAACACTTCTGTTCAGACAAGCTCTCAGCAGGACAGTCAAAACACATTATTCCTAACTCTGCTTAAGGCTATACAAAGACAAAGCTATGACAGCAGGCAAATGCAGTTGGTTACAGGTACAAGTAACCTGTGACTTAGAAAAAGCTGTTTCTAAAAAGAAATACCGCTCAGCAAGAACCTCAGATGTTAAAGCTCCCAGGACTGCTGCACCATTGGACAAAATCATATGGTCCTTATTTAGAGAACAAAATAAAGAGGGCATGACAAAAATAAATCTTGCATTAATTTGCAAATTATTCTGCCAAGTAATAAGCAGGGAGGGACGTTCCCTCTTAAATCAACACAAAATCACTACTAACTGAAGTGTCTTTTTTTTTTTTAACCAATTTTCTTGTTGTTCCATAAATAATGCAGATAGTACAGACAGTATGCCAGCAGGCAGTCTGGGTGCTAGTTATGAAACAACTTAAAATAATTTATATATAGCAGTTATAGCCATTATTTATTAACCCTTAATTAATCCTTATGTGCTGTCTTCTGTACTTTGGTTTAAAGGACGCTTAATGAACAGTTTAAGCAGTGTAACTGCAAAGCCATGTAGCATAATCAAACAGCTTTTATTACACGTGAAACTATGGAGTGATTTCTTTACACAATTGCCAATGCTGAAGTTTGTCACATGCCTGTGACAAGGCTGTAACTCTGCTTTCAACTGCATAATATATCCCCAACCCCATTACAAAATATTAATTAGTACTTGATGAGCTCATGTCAAGACCCACTCACCTGCAGTAAAGGTCTCAGAGAACCTATCTGACAAAAGCCACTGGCTTTATACCAGTCTGGAATTTCATTCGGTGTTAACAACATCTGACGTCCCCTATAATTACTGTGTTCATAAATTATCCATCTATGAGGGGGAAAAAAGAGACAATGTTTTAACTGCCAAATTCTGCTTTGGAATCAATACATGAGTTTAACAGAAATCTGTCCCACAACACAGTAAGTGTTTAGCTTTGGAAAGCCAATGACCTTCTTTGTAACGGGCCTCAAAAATAATAAAATCACATCCTGATTTAGATCAGCCACATTGAGATGGGTACACAGGAGTTCAAATTTTAGAGTCCTATTACTTAAAAATTACAAGCTGAATGAAACAAAGCATTTTCTTGGGAGAACCCAACTTTTAAATACCATTTGTTTTCAGGAGGCAGTGTGACTCTTCAAGGAGCGTAGATCTATATGCTATGTGTGCTGCATATGCTACATTGCTGCAGGTGCAGAACCAGCTGGTTTGTATCTGAATTTGGATAGGCCTGGTGCACATGAGAAAGAACTACTATGGACGCAGACTGGAACAAGCAAATACTGGAAACTGCAAAAGGGTGAAGTTCTCTTGGGTATTTTGATAGAGGTTTTATTTCATAACACCTCTCTTCTTTCCAAATACCTGAAAGGGGGGTAGGAAAGAGACAGAGCAAGAGTGCACATAGAAAAATTTGGTTTAACATTCCCTAACACGCATGCAACTACACTTAAAATCACACATTGAGTGTAATCTGTCAGAACCCAACTTCTGATTCTCCATTATTGGCACAGCCAGTGAATTATGACTGGGCTTAAGAATAGGCTGCCATACAGAGCAATTTCTAGAGCTTTCTGACAGTGATGTGCTGGGACTGTCCAGTAGCCATGGGGGTTTGAGTGCATGAACACTCAATATGCTCATTTTCAGGTTACCTTCTTCCTCTGACTAATTTGTCACCAGACTTCTCCATCCAGAAGCACTTTAATTTCGGTGCTTTTTCACTGCCTAACATGCATCTATCCCCAGGTATGAAATTAAGATAATTATAAACTGAGGTCTCTTAGCAAAGGAAGAGAAGATGAAACCGAAGGGAGGCAGCAGGGGGAAGATAACTGTAAACCCTGAGTTTTGACACATTTTAGCAGCTGACACTGCTGTAATGAAATCAGAATTTTCATATCATATTCTGTGTATCTACCAGAAAAAAATCCACATATATTAATTGGACAGGAAACACACACAATTCATGATTCCATTACCTGGAATCAGGATATTGGCAAAGAAGTAACTTGATGTTTGACTTCTTGTTATGAAAAGTGAGAATCAATTATATTGTGGTTATGGTGAAAGATCCTGAAACCTCATGAGGCTTCAGAATATGAGCATATGCCTTTTCTTACAACTTTGTTTCAAACTTCAATTCAGTGTGCTAAGGAAACCCTTTGACCAACTTATCCAGATGGGGGAAAATGGTTTGCTCTACAGATTTGGTTATTAGCTATCCACTTGAGGGCAGTCTTAAGCTACCCAACAGCATCTGTCTAGCACACACCTTGGAAATTTACCTCTTCAAAAGAACACATTTAAATGGAAAGCAACAGTAACATGGATCTACCATTAAAAACAACAACAACAAAAAAAACCCCAGACTACAAAAACCACCAAAACTAGGGGCAAGGATCTTAGAGGTAGAGGTCAACAACAGGGAAAAAACCAAAAAGAGAATTTAACAGATCTGCTAGAACCCTAAAATACAGGACAGTAGTTTTAAAAATGCTTCCCAACAGCTTTTAAACTTCATCACAGACTACTTTTTACATGATCTTTAAGGGTACATCTGGAGAACAAAACTGCTTAAAAGCACCTACCAAATCTAACTGCTGGATTCCTGAAGTAAAAGGGACTATTACTACTAACACTAAAAGAGGTGAGATCATGGTTCAATTGTACCTCTGTGTCCATAGTAGAGGTTAAAGGATGAACACGAACATTTATTAAAAGACATTTTAAACTTATGACACAGATCACAAACCAAATTATTTTTTTATGACTGAGACCTAAACCAAGAGCACAGAAGTTGGTTTTAAGGATGCTATCCAAGCTGGTTTTTGTAATATGGCGTGAGAGAAGACATGAGTTTCCTTGAGAGCTTTATTCAAATTCATTTCAACCCCTAGCACAGGACATGAGTCAGTGATAACATATTGTTGAGACAGGATATGAAAATGCTCTGTAAGGCGAAATGGCATTAATGCACCACACACATTATGATATTTTCATTTTATATTCTGTGGTTCCATTACACCTGTAAAGCTGAATAAGTACTTCATTCTAAAGAATCAAAAGGTGATTTTAAACTTACATGCCGCCAAAGACTTGAACTGAAGCTATTCGAGGATTGTATCCCAGGAACTGAAGATTTAAGGTTTCTGTACTGAATTCGATTTTCTTTCCTTGGAAACCCATCTTTTCAAAAAGAGCTATGCAGGGCTCCGACAGCTCCTGCAAAAGGAATATGAGTGCTTTCATTGGATGTTGGAACTCCAGATGGTGACTGTGAACATCAGTAACTCCACATACCCCTTTTATTTCAGAGGTTTCTTCTTGATTATTTAAGATCAAAAACCCTGAATGTTTCTGCTCTCTAACTCGCTACTTGAACTTGAAAAGTCATTAAAAACCCTTATACAAAACACACAAGGGATCTCCTTGCATGGGACATAAAACTTCCTTATCTTCAGGCACAAAGACCTCTGTGGCTGATTCTTGCACAATACCTTGAGTATGTTTTAAAATACATTTTAATCAAAGCCGTATCTCTCTTCCATTGCACTAACCCCCACTCATGGGAATTTTCATATAAAGAGCTGAACAGACAGTAAGACAATATTGATTTCTACAGCTTCAAATGATGACAGCCTCGTCAGCACTGCTTATCACTTATTGCATTAATTTTTAACTTCTACAGTAGGTTATGGCAACTTCAATCTCTGACTAGACAAAAGCTTCAGTATTCATACTCCTAAGGTAAAATTCATGACAAGTGCAAACTGTAACATCTGAATCCTCCCAATTGCTGTAGGGAGATGATTCTTCTCCTTCTCTGTCAAAATAATTCTGGTGTCAAAGGGATTCTGCCCACATGAAGCTCCCTGCATCACTGAATCCAATTTGAATGTCTTCTGGAAAACTAACCTTGGACACTGTTCTGTGGGGCAAGGTATCTGTAGTGGACTGGAAATAACCTCCTGTAAGGAAGGCCTTCCTGTGGAAGCTGGGAGGTAGGGTTTGAAATTCCCCAGGGTAAAGTCAATTAATCCTGAGTGTCCTGGTGTTACAGTGTACACTCATAGACAGAAATGACACTGCCACTCCCTTTCTCACAAATCTTCCAGCCACGACTGCATAAAACCAGCGCCGCAGCCAGAAGAGCTCCTTCCTTCTGGCATGTGTTCAGTGCACTCACACATCAGCTGCATCGGGAACGCCTGACATGACGCAAAGTCTCGACAGGCTCCCATCCAGCCTCAGGCATGGAAACAGGCCCTCCGAGGCAGAGCTGGCTCCACACATGCGTGGCAGCTCATATATGCATGCTTCCATGTCAATTTATTAGGCAAGACCTCCCATCTACCAATTTCTACACAGTGCTTAAATTCCTCTTTAATCTTTCTTTAGATGTTTAAGGGCTCAGATGACAGCTTTGCATGAGCGTCACCATTACCCGTGCAGCAGCCCAGCTTATCACACAGCAGCTGAGCTGTGCTTCCTGATGGCACACATGCTGCTAGGCAGAGGGAAATGCCAGGAGAGGCGTTTTCACCTTACTCCAGAATCAGAGTATACTCAGCCCCACCATGAAAGGCAACACCAGTTATACTGTCATGCATCACCACAGGTAAAGAGCCCAACAGGACCAGTCACACTGTGACAGTGTCCCAATGCCTCAGAACTCTAAGCCCTATTACAGACTGGCACCTGCCCTCTGAGACATGCAACTTCTCAGATAACAGCCTTTCAGCCTCATGCAATGCTTTAGAAAAAATCTACTTGCAAAGAAAACAAACAGAAAAGGAAATCCTCCCATTTTCTGCCACACCTTACACTGGGCATTTTTTTGATTCAGCAGCAACACTGTTATATAAAACATTCCCCACGGTGAGAAATGCAAGGTCAGCTCATGAATTTTCCTTCAGTACTTTCCGTGTATTGCATTGTACCAAGCTGGTGTTCCTGTATACCTACACTCAGTTATTCCTCAGAGTTTCTTATTAAAAAGTAGTTTCAGATGACAGTTCAAGCATAAACCACATTCACAGATGTTTTTTATTGTATGTTCAGGAAAAAGAACATGTGTCAAAATCAAGAAGGAAAAATGCCATTTTCTATCTGCAGCACAACCACATGGAGCGTGCAAAGCAAGCACAACCAAGATATAGTGGCATAAACCCCCCAAAAAACCTTGAGCTTATAAACAGCCCTTTATATAGTTCTGTAAGTTCCCTTATTTAAAAAAGCCCTTTTAGCTTTCACTTAAAAGTTTATCAAGTATTCCTTTAATTTCCTTTTTTTAAATGGTCCTTTACAAATGGATCCCTGCAAAGGGGAGTTTAACTAGATCAATACAGTAACATGACATTAAAACAGCAAAGGTGCTTCTTCTGTAGAAATGTCAAAGAAAAATACTGTGGAAAGTTACAGAAATGGCAGATGGTGGGGAGGAATTAAGATTGGCACTGCCAAAATACAGTCCCAAAATAAGTCTGACAGGTGAAACCAGCAGCTAAAATAATGAGGTTCAAGCTTTTGGAAAATCATGAAAAACAAACAATATAAGTAGTTGATAGAAATTATCATTCTTTCTATCTGGTTTGCAAATAAAGCAATGAGCAAAGTAACCCACTTTTCTCCACAGCTAGGGAGCCTCTGAAGAAGGAAGCAGCAGCACATGATTTGCAGACAGATGCAGCTCTGTGCTGCTGTCTGAAGTGTGATAAAATGTAGGGCTAGAGCAAGTTTCACAAGTGTAAAGAACTTAAAGAAGCACAGAACTGGCATTTCTATTTTAACACAACAGTCTCTGTCACAAATAGTAAGTCTTAAAATTAAGCTGATCCTTCCAGCTTGAAACAAGCATTTTAAACACAGGAACTACTGGCATGTACAGAAAAGTCTATTTTAATTCATGGTGCTCACCCACCAAGCTTGGCTAGAAACAATTCTGTGGTTTTTAATAGGATCTGTCTACTAGACAGCCGGAGTTCAGAAGGCAAATGTACTTGCTGCAGTTGTTTGTTTACAGAGTACATCAAAATTCTCCAGAGCCATGAAAAGAGGATGACACATTTTAGCTCTCCTTCAACTGCTACATCACTGACAGGTTACCAGAATTACAGTGGAGTGCAATAAAGTTGCCAAATTCAAAGAAGAGATTCAAGAGTAACTCCTTTTTTAAAACGAGTACCAGCTCCTCATGTTGGCGTAATTTCCTGGAATCTTGACCATGTTTTACTAGTAATTACTTTGATCTTAAAAGATACTTGCAAATTTCATAAGTGATCCATCATAATGATTGGTTATAAGCTTGAGCAAACTCATTCCTGGCCACTGGTGAGTTACAAAATATGTAAACGTAGTTTAGTTTGTATCAACCACACAACAACGCTGCCTGATTTTGCCAAATAGTATTGGGTGTTGCTTTACCTTATCTAGAAGCATGCATTATTTTGTGATCAACTCAAATTCCATTGTCCTGATGATACCAACAGTGTCTTATAATTACATGTATTTAATGCAAAGTTGCTTAATTAAGCCTTTTAAACATGCATCAAAAACAAGGTCTATGGTACAGATACTTCTTCACAATGTCCTACCACTTTCTCAACCCATTCTAAGTGGTCTCTCCTACCGGGAAATAGACTTGACTCTTTACAGAAGTTTTTTTATAAGCTGTTATTAAGAATAGGGATCCCAGGCAGCTGCTTCTGTGATGTCTTCTGCTTTACAAAAACAGCACAGAGGTCAAGAAAACCTGACTAACTGCAGCTAGGACTTAACTGCTACTGCACAGAAAAAAAAACAAACCCAAACAAACAACTCCCCCCCACCCCTGCCAACCCAAACCCTCCTCTGTTGTATGTGTGCCTTAGAATTTTTACTGCTGCAAAAAATGGAGAATCATCACTGTACGTATCTTTGAAATATTTCTAATAGGTTTTACTTACAATATTTATGATCTGTAAAGATTTTAGAACTGCCTGGGGTGAACAACCCATTGCTGTCAGATCAGGATAGATCCCTTCTTCCAACACATACTGGTTACCAGCGAATTCCTCCTGGTCATACACTATGCAGCTGCAGAAAGAAGGAGAAGTGTCCTCTTAAGTCATCTGTGCCAGTAAAATGCAGACACATTATTTACAATGTTTTGTCCTGAAAGACTGATGAGCAAACTGCAAAGCATTGTTCTCTGTAAGTCCCCATATATGAAACCACCTCAGGTGTTAGAAAGCTGGTTGCTTTTCTAAAACTTCTAGCATTTTAGAGATTTTGCAGTATTCATTCAATATAACTTACCTGCCATCTAAAATTTTTGAAGACTTCACAGCAAATGAATCAATACATCTTGTGTTTTTTTCAAATATTTGGCAGTTACCCTTGAATTCAGGCTCTGAAAATAACTGGACCTTTAAAAAGTTATAAACATATTTAAGGAAATTAATTCTTCTACCTTCAGTTACATCTCTACCATTAATTCTATAATTAGATAAAAACATACTTAAAACACCCAGACTTCCTTGGTTACCTGTGTTTGTTACCTCTTCAGTGTTACAATCCTTGTTCAAGAGAGCAAGGTAGCAATTCCAAAAATTACTTCTGGCTTGAAATCACTTAGTAACACACAAAATAATTACAACAACACTAACAAGTAGAGCTCCTTGGTAAGATGTCTGCATTCCCACAGAACGGCCAGAATAGGCACACATTTATTAAAGGGCCATAAAAAGTTTTCTGTTATATTACCAATCTGCTTAATCTCCAAAATGCATACTCTTCCCAGTAAATGAAAACACTGCCTCTCAGAACATTAATGGTGCATAATCCTGGCAAAGGACTCAGACAGCATGCCAAGAGGCATGGTTTATATTCCCAGGGCAATTGGGCTTCATGTGCCTGTAACAGCTACAGACACAGTCTCATGCTGGTTCTCTCTCTGCTCCAAGGATAAGAGAGGATACATCCCCCAGAGTTGTTTGCCCTTATTTAAAAAAAAAAAATCTAAGCAGCAAACTTGCTAATTTGGTTAGAGGATAATTAGCTGTGATCACACAGAAGTCATTCACATCACAACATGCCTACCAGCTTTATTCACTCTTAATAGAGATAGGAGTGTGGGCAGGTACAGCGTTCTCCAAAGAGGAACACACTGATGGTGGATGCAGTCTGTTGGCTGCAAGCCACTACTTCTTTGTTTCCTTAGGATAAAGTCTTCCTTAGGATAGGGTCTTAATAGGCACATAATATACAGATGCAAATAATTTTTCATGTACACAGCTGAAAATAAGCAGCCTTGAGATTTTTATTCCCCATAGTTTATGCATTATCCCTATGCAGGAGATTCCAGTGAAGTGTGCTACTTATCAGGAGTAGCAAACCAGGACAGAACTGTCTCCTTAGTTTTTAGTGCTGTGATATACTCTTGAACTGAACTGTGATATACACTTGAACTGAAATGAAAATAAAAATAACTTTGTACAGGGACAAACCTGAAAAGGTTGAGAATTAAGAAGGATGAAAAAGCTGCCCATTAGCCTCATTCTCAAAACTACATATTACTATTGCACACAGGAGACAATCCAATATAGAAATGTATTAACTCACTGAACAGACAAGTTCTCCCTGCCATTTCCCTCCCTAAATTATTGACAAAGATGGCAGTAACTTTTAAGCAGTATTTGTGAGTGAACAACTCCAAGTGCAACCACCACTACAAAACTGTAAACCAAAGGAATAGGTTCAAAAGGAATTAAGTAAGCTGTACCAAGAACAACATCTATCCTCTAGTGCCCTGACCAAGAACAACAATATCCCTGTTGCAGAGCCCTCACCTCAGCAAGAGACTCCAGGTCCTGCACCTCTGCATAGAGGGCTGCAGGCTCCAGCTCCTAAGAGCAATCACTGATACCCCAAAACACCTCACTTGTTGAACCAAAACATTGCCAGTGCCCTAAGAAAGTTCTGATGGCAATTGTGTATTGAATCCCACCCTCCTTGGGTATTAAAGTGCCTTACTCAAGAGGTGTGGAAAGTAGCCTTCCTCCACCTGCAGTTTTCACTCTTTATCTGACTAGCCAGCCATCTATGCAAATACCTGAGTGTTCCACTGGACAAACAGACATCCCTTTATTTACATTTTACACACAGTATATTTCATGTGCTTAGAGAAGTATCTTACCTTTACTTTACCCCTTTCACTTCCAACAATATCCTGCAGAAGTTTTGAGGGGAAAAAAAGGAAAAGATATTTTCAACAGTGATAAAGTAACATACAAAATTTCTATTAATTATCATTTAAATAATGTAAACAAACTGAATATGATAGAAAAAATAAGAGTTCCAAATATTTCAGAGAGACTTGCAAAACAAGTATAAAATGAACTCCTTACCATAACAATGGGTTGAACTGAAGATATTTTGCAGTTCTTTCCCCCCCATGCCTCAATGCTGGGATAGAGCCCTTTAGCCAGTATATACTGCTCCCCTGTAAACTCAGGATTCTCATAAGCCACCCATCTAAAACAGAAAGAAGAGGAGGGTGGTTGGTAGAAGTCACACTACTTTTCCAAAATACAGATGTGTATATTCATTACTGTCTTAATGTAAGAAAAATAAAAAGTTTCTGAAGTGCCAAACTGTGATGCTGTTAAAACCCTAAACAAACCCCTGTATCTGATACTGCAAACCCCATGCACATTTTACTGCCTTCTTGCACTGTGTTGATGCAAATCAGAGCGAATTAGCTAAAGCAAACCACAAGTTCAGACACATCATCTGCTACATATCCTAAGAGTTATCTCCAGTAAGAATATTTCAAGATGTTTTACAGTCCTATTATTTTACCTAGGTCAAGTTCTTCTCTAAAAAAATGCAAACCAAAACAAAAAAGCCATACAGATATCAGAATACAGTTTTTTCAACAAAACTAACTTTCAGAGTCACCTGGACAGTAAATGTAGCAATACTGATTTTTAATGTTGCCTGTAGCTACCATTCAGTTGTGTTTAAGCAAATACACACCCCAACAGGATGTTGGGCTGCAACAACAGGCATGTATGCTAATCAGAGCAGACTGTTCCCTGCTAGGAATCAGAGACATCAGCAAAAAGAATATCCTTGAAAGATAAGCATTAAAACCACCACAAATTTGACCAGATCAATGTATTTAAACGCAAAGCCATTATTATAACTACTCAATTAGATCTGATGCTTGAACATAGGTCACAAACTCACCCACTTTTAATTTTAGCCACTGTGGTGCAAAAACAAGTGTATGCTGGGTTCTGCAAAAACCCACTTTCTGTGGGCTCAGAAACTTACTGAGTTTCAATACTAACACAAAATTTCATATCATAAAGCAGGAACTTGAAATCTGCAAGGGAAGGTAACTCTCAACATCAAAATTCCCCATATATTATCTATGTGTGTTGATCAACTGGATTCGACTCAGCTGCAGTTTTATTCCAAGTACAAATGCCAGAGTCTCTGCAGATACAAGAAGTGGGATAACCTCAAACTGAAATAAAGGTGCATCAACATGTATGTGCCAAGAGTATGAACTTTGTTTTACTTGTCCATGGCAAACAGTCAAACAGTGACTCACATATATCGCTATTCACATCTCTTGGTTTGCCTCAGATATAATCAATTATTCCAACTTGTTACGCACTAATTACTTACGGCATATTTCAAGGCCCATTTCAAGATCACCTCAGAGTAATTCATCAAAGAGACACTGGTATGTACAATAAATTGAGCAGAGAGTTCAAATGTCTCAGGTGTGTCTATACCTGTGTACCACATATACCAAAAGCAGTGAAAATGAGGTTTCCTTAAACAATTTCTTCAGCAGACATTCATTAGATATTTCAATGCACAGGTGCCAGGATACAGCTGTGGTGCATGGCAGTTTTACTCAATTGAGATCTATGCAAACAAGTGTTTCTCATATAAAGTGAACTGTAAGACATATCAGCAGCCTCCTAAGAATCCCTTGATAGCAGTTATTTAGTTTCCCTCAGCTAAAAAGAAGCCTGAATGCAGAAGTAATCCAGAAATCTCACTTGCACATTTAAATGAACGGGATTTAAATAATTAAATGCCACTCTTCTATGCAAGTCAGCCCATGCAGTTAGACAGTTCCTAGAGTCAGGGCTTAATTGTGAAATACTTGTGCTTCTCCACTTCATCCAGAAGCCCATATAAGCTGCTGAAAGTAGTAATAACATCATCAAGGACGGGCAGCTGCATTCAGTACCAGCTAAACCTGTCAGACCTCAAGATTATCCCTAGGAAAGAGCACTGCCTTAATCCAACTTCTGACTTAACAGAAAGGCCTGGAGAGCAAGACATTGCCTCCATATCTGAGCAGGAGAGCCACATTCCAGCTGCCAGGCACAACAAAAACTGAAGTGCTGCTCTGCAGCATGGCAGCAACCATCCTGCCCCACAGGGAGTGAGCTCTCCTAACACAACAGATTTTGTAACCCCCAGAGGTACAAACTCCTGAGCAACAGCTCCATCCCAGGCTGCTGGCAGGAGGATGCTGAAGACCTTTACTCCTGGGCACCATCCATGCCCCTGAAACCAGAAGCAACGTAAAGCTTTGATGATATATTGTTAGTACTATTACACACAGAGAATCTATCTCCAAAAACCTCTATGCATGACATCTAGGAAGTGCAGCTCCAAACAGTGTCTGAAAGTAGAGCCAAGAAAATTATCCAGACATGGGGAACTCACCAAAAAAGATTTTCCCTCAGTTAGCCTTGAATTCACCTTGTCTAACTTCAGGAGGGAGGTCAGAAAGTTAACTGGCACTTGCAGATCTGTACCATTATTAACAGATAGGATGAGGTAATAAAATTCTGTTTATAGAAAAGAGAGATAATGGCTTCATACCTTTGCTCCTTTGTGACTGTAATTCTTGGTATCCCAGGGACCTGTGAGCTTTAATTTTGTGACTCCTTGAAAAGTTTTTTTCTGAACATCAGTTCATATTTAGAGAGAAGTTAAAGCTTTGTTTGAAGTGCTCTCTAGGGGGTAACCAGGGGTACTCGCCCTTTTCAACTCCCAGTGGAGGTATGTTCTTGTAACTTGGATCTCTTCAATTTCACTCATGTTACCTTCCTGAGTGCATCTAGGTTAAATTTACTACCTTCTGGTTTCTGTATATGAACCACTCATTACTTAATTATTTCCTTAACATCACTATCCGTATGTACTCTAGAAGCAGCCAAATCTACATTGTGGATTAATTACTTGAAAACTAGGGGAAAACCAGGCTGATAACATGACCACAGTAAACAGATGACTACATAAAATAAACAAATCTGGGAAAATTCTTCCAGCAAGTTCAAAAGGAATCAACTGAAAGAGAAGAGCTTCTTCAGTTCTGGCAAAAGTTTGGTGTGTTTATGGATAAAGAAAAAGCACATTTCAAACATGCAGTTCCTGTAGTTTTGATCACTATTAAATATAAGCTTGAAGAGGCTTTTAAGCAGAAGGGAAGTCAAAACAGTACAACACTTGATTTTAGTACCTGCTTGAACTTGTTAAGGGTGTTACCTGTTGCTAGTAAATAGTTCCATTTTCCGCCACTTCAAATTCTGCCAGTTTGGAAGTAAAGATCAAACCCTACTTAAAAGAAGAAAGGCCTCTCCTATTTCAGGCAGCCTGGATTGCTTTCTCCCACCCTAATGGCAGAAAAATAATTTTTGGACTTTATATTTGGCCAGTCTCCAAAAATGCTCAAGAGCAAAACATTTACATTTTTAAAGTACATTTTCATTTTTCAAGAAGTCAATCCTCATCTCCTTAGGATATATTTTTCAGGATGTCTTCACAATCAATTTAGGAAAGACATGAAAATATTACCTGAAAACATGTTTAGAAAAATTTAGACATTTTAATGCAGCTAGTGCTGAATTACCCCAGAATGGAATAGTCACACCCCAAATGCAGAGCTGGGCTGTCTCCAGCAATACAGTTTAGAGCTGCAGCTGAGCTCAGAACTTGTTCAGTAGTATCTGCGCACTGCAATGTCAGGCTTTCTTTTCTTTGATATACCCTTTAAATTACAGAGCAATCAAATTAATTATGTGGGAAATACAGATCATCTGTTATCTTACTGCTCTAACTGCTTACCCCAGATACCTGTAGTTAAAAAATTGCAATGAAAGATTGAGGGTTTCTTACGTTTTTAACTTCTTATTTTAATTAAGTGGTTCCAATATGATAACCAGGAAGGTTACTTTGAAATATTATGACAAGTTTTTATTGAACCTGTCGCAGTTCACTATGTCATCATGCATTACAGCCTGAACAGCTCAGGAAATTGCTCAATGGAGTATTCATTGCTCTATGACAGATTTCTTGGAAGGAAAGCTATAAAAAAAATCTTCTACCTGAACAGACGGTTAACACTTCAAATAAAGCACTGTATTGCCAAACATGACTTCATACAGATCATTCAAGCTTTCTGACACATTAACATTTAGTAAGATCACCACAAAACCCCCAAACACTCACAACCTCTCTGGAAACAGAGGGGTTGTACAAGACTCTTAAGAGCTGGGTGCTAACCACCTGTTATGAACAATGCATCTGAATTTTTTTAAAGCTTATTGCTACAAATTACATCTTTTAGAGACTACAAGGTGAGATTATAGGAGTGGTAGCAGAGTCTGTGGAACAAGTTTTGTTCATAAAGACTTCGAGCCACCTTTGCCGTCAGGGCATTAAAGTCACTCTTAATTACTAGAATACTCAAACTCATGTATGATTCCTATCTCAGATGCAAGACACATTTACTAGAACAACTACATGAAGGGCATGATAGGTAACCCACAATTTGTTTCCCAACCTACAGAGGAGACTCTTTCCCATGAATCTCCCTTGCATATTACAGAAGACAAAAGAGCACAGCAGCTTCACAAGTCACCAGGCAGAAAAAAACTTGCTGTCACACCGTATTCATACGCAAATTAAAAGCATTCCTCTGGAATGCACCGAGCTAGATTCTGCAACCTTTATCCAGACAAAACTTGCAGAGATATAGCACAGATAACACACGGAAGGATTTAGGGTGTGGCTGGGTAAGGCAGAGCTTCCAGCAAGTCACCTGCATGCATACCAGGCAGGGAGACAGACTGCACATCCCATGCTCTTTTCGTTCTGCTACTTTAGGTAATTTTGTGTTTGCAGACATGACTGCTAATACTTGTCTGCATTTCCAAAATACTTTGATACGGTCTGCAAGGCTGTGAAACTCAATCTGCAGTTGATAGACTCAACTAATTAAACAGCAAAGTCTATCAGCTGATCAACTGCATGTGAGAGCACTTGTGGCACAAAGAGTTGGTTTGTTAATGACCATGGCTAATACACAGTTTTGGGAACCATATGTTAAAAAAAGACCCAAAAAAACAATAAAAACCAACACCACAGCACTAAACCACTGTTAACCTGTAGGATTCACTGCAAAAGCAATGTTAATTTTCAGAACAGTTATTCTCCCTAGTATCAGAAGGTATTAGTAAGCATAGTAAAAGTTATCTTGATTTAACACACAAGTGAGAGAAAGAGCAAGGAATCTACCTCTGATCAAATGCAAGAAGCCTGGAAATTGGTTTCAAAACTGGAAATTATTCCCATAAAAATTTTGCTGTTGAAATGCTTGAAACAAATGCAGCCACAAGAACAAGCTATTTCTTCCCCTCTTGATGAAATGTCATCTCATGCTTTCATACTTCGTGTATCAGAAATTCAACGCCTCCTGGGACCATCTTATGTTATTGTAAGAAGAAAGACGATTTACTGTACATATTCACCAAAACTTTACTTTTCATATTCTGTGGTTAAGGGCAGAAAATTTTATCTGAGGACTCCACATAGAAGTCAAAGTGCTGAAAAACATCTGCAAACACTGTCAATTTCTCTGAAGACCAGCATATCTAAAATGAAAGAGTGAATAAAAATATCACTTACACTCCACTCAGCACATTTATAGACTGTGTCCTCAGCCCGTATCCAGTGTCTTTCAAATTGGAAATTATACCTAACACGTTGATATTGGAACCCTTTGATCCAAAGTCTTTTTCACTGTACATTATCATGTGGGAGCTTGTGAAGTCCTGTTAAAACAAAGAGAAGCAGCATAAGGAAAGTGCCACACGACATCTCAGAGCGCTCGGGAGACGCCTGCTACGTGTTTGTGAACTTACACCAACAATGGGTCGCAGGGACTGCACCTCCTCATCGTATCCACCCCAGTCTGTCCAATCTCGATATGCTCCCTCTTCCAGCAAGTACTGATGGCCTTCAAACCCAGCCTTCTCGTAAGCAACCCAACTGAAAAACAACAATAACAGAGTCTGCGTGTGAAAATGGACAAGCACCCCACTCCATGCTTTCATGAAGCAGATACAGATAGGTGATATTTATTCTTTTGCTGTGAATATTTTCAAATTTAACCCTGGTATACACCTCGAACTAAAAACTAGGAAAATAAAATAAACAGGGACTGGATTTGTCCACTGCAACTTCCAGCTTATGGAGTTACTACTACAGCTGAAGGGTGAATACCACTTTTCCACACTTACACTCCTCCCAGTACTTTCATGGATCCCACTGATGTAAGTGGAAGTCTTGTCTTGTCTTCTGATTCCTTATCATCAAGCATAAAGATCTCTGATTCTATTTCCACATGTCTTCCTTCAAAGAAAGGCTTCTCATACACAATTACCTGGAGTGGAAATGAAGTAAAAGAAAAATTGCAGGGAGGATGACAAATTCTGACAACAGACAGTTTCTTTTGCATGGGCACATAGAAGGAGAATGCAAAATGATGAAATCAACTAGTGGGATCTCTCTATCCTCTACAAGAGGCCTTTCCACTAGAGATGCAACACGAGGGCTTGAGCATTCATTACCCATTTGCATTATCTGGATTGCTGTTAATACTGTCATATATGCATGTGATGGATGCAGAAATGTGACAGAAGTTGTATTTTCATGGTGTGGTCACATACAAAAGGACTACCCAGTAAACCACCCGTAGCTGGTATCCAATCAAAGCATACTTATCTACCCACGTGTAGTTCATGTGCTGTAAAATAGCTCTGGACAATCAAATAAATACTGACTTTTACCTTTGGCTTCCCACTGAATTCAACTTTGCGACCACCCTGTCAAAAGAAAAAAAAAGAGAAGAAAAAATTAAGCTGTTCATAGCTTAGATAACTTATAGATATCTCTATAGAGAGAGTCATCAATTCTTTACAAAAAGTCAGGACTAAGGTGAAATATTCCTTAAAGTGCACAAGTGAAAATAAAAGGCAGATTAATGGCAGAGATGGATGCAAATGCTGTAACTTCAAGAATTTTATAGACTAAAAACTTTGGGTTTTTTAAAAGAGTTAGATTTTTGTAAATCTTGAAAAATCTAACCACCTTAATATATTATTTATAACACATAAACATAGGCCATTTAACTTGTAATTAATAACAGTATTTTACCATTTTCAATGGTCTCATGGACCTAATGTAGGCTTCCTTCTTCTCCCAGAATAATAAATTAGGATATTCACCAGGCTCCAACATTAAAGGGACTCCCTGGAAACCAGGTTCTTCATAAAGAAGCCATCTAAAAGTAGAGGGGGTGGTGGGACAAAAGCAAGAGATGAAAACCCCAGAACATTTCTGAACAGTAAAGAACAAGACAATATGCTTACTTTAGGAAAAGAGATCATTACATCCTTAACAAATCTTTGTTTCTTTACCACCAAAACTGCCAGCTACAAGCTGGCATACTGACAAACTTCTGTGCTCCAAAGGAACCACCAATAACACATGCCTTTTGTTTGACCAGGTCAAAAAACCCAAACCAAAACAGTGAACAGTAAGAATTTGACTCTGTCTTATCTAAAGGCAACCATATTTAGACTGAAATATCAAGATTTAAGGTTATTCTATTATTTTTAGAATAGTGTTAAAGTGCAGAATAAATTTACAAGAATTTTAAAAATCCCTACTAAATCGACTTGTATTTGACACCAAGTCTGCTCAATAAAAACATTCCAGTCTTATGTTATTTACTAATACATAGAAAACCCTGACAACTTAGAAACCTACTCCCTCATGGTTTGTGTCTGCTAACAAATCTACTTTGAAAGACATAACTTTGAGAATTCTTGATAGGGGCAGCAAAAGTAGTTTTTCAAAGCTTTTTTTAAAAAAAATATCTTAGCCAGTCATCACTTACTGGAAACAAACAATCATATAGTTGATTTCTGCATAAGGATATCAAAGTATTTCTTCAATTTCAATTTACTGATCTGAGATAAGTGCAGTGTGGAGCAGTATAAAACACACATAAACAGCAACACTTTTTGCAGCCAACCCCTTAATTGTGTAAGGACCATAATGTATAAATCTGGTGATATCAAGGATATTAAAATAATCCATAACTCTGACATGCATTAGAAGGGAGATTCCAAGCTAACATAAAATGGCACAAATTGATATAGTTTCATTGCAGACACATGGTTCCAAGAAACAAGCAAGGTGCCTTAGTTTTATGTTTGATCTATTCTGTGCCCTGTATTTACACCACTCAGTTAGCCCTTAACTTGTGGTTGGTCACACGTGGTATTTCCAAGGGCTCAGTACTGGGGTAAAGTCTGTTTAATACCTTAATAGCAATGATTTGGATGAGGGGATTTGAGTGCTCCCTCAGCTGTTTTGCAGATGACAACAAGTTGGGTGGGAGTGTTGAGCCACTGAAGGGTTAGAAAGCTCTACAGAGAGATCTGGATTCAATGGGCCAAGGCCAATGGATGAGGTTCAACACAGCAAAGTGCCAGGTCACAACATCCCCAAGCTGCACTCCAGGACTGGGGCAGAGTGGCTGAAAAGCTGCTTGTCAGAAAAGGACCTGGGGGTGCTGGTCAACAGCAGCTGACCATGAGCCAGCTGTGCCCAGGTGGCCAAGAAGGCCAATGGCATCCTGGCCTGTATCAGCAACAGTGTGGCCAGCAGCACCAGGGCAATGATTGTTCCCCTGGACTGGGCACTGGTGAGGCCACACCTCTAATCCTGTGCTTCAGGATCAGTTTTGGGTCTCTTACTACACAAAAGACATAGAGGTGCTGGATTGTGTCTAGAAGGGGGCAATGGAGCTGGTGAAAGGTCTGGAGCCTGAGTCTAATGAAGTGTGGCTGAGGGAGCTGGAGGTGTTCAGCCTGGAAAAAATGAGACTCTGGGGAGACCTCGTTGCTCTTTACAACTGCCTTGAAAGGAGGTTGTAGCCAGGTAGTCTCTTCCTACAAATAACAAGTGACTGGACAAGAGGAAGTGGCCTCCAGTTGCGCCTGTGGAGGTTTAGACTGGGTATCAGGAAAAATTA
This sequence comes from Eopsaltria australis, assembly GCA_034509425.1. NCBI lineage: Eukaryota > Metazoa > Chordata > Aves > Passeriformes > Petroicidae > Eopsaltria > Eopsaltria australis. The sequence continues at coordinate 2,804,868 of JAVTVJ010000040.1, forward strand.
TTCACTGAAAGAGTTGTCAATCACTGGAACAGGCTGCTCAGGGGAGTGGTGGAGTCACAATTCCTGTAGGTATTTAAAAGATGTGCAGTAGTGGCATTTAGGGACATGGTTTAGTGGTGGACTTGGCAGTGTTGGGTGAATGTTTGGACTGGACAGTCTTACAAGGCCTTTTCCAACCACAAGGATTCTATGACTAACTTCACTGCAAGAACTGACACACTTGGAAGAACAAGGAGAGAGTACAGTCAGAAGATAAAGGTGCACTGACTCATTTTTGTTGGCAGCTTCTAACAAACAGCAATTAAGCATCAACACTGGGAAACTTTTAAGACGATACAACCACACCCATATGGCAAGGTGACTCAGAATCAGAGCCTACCTCACCTGCCAATACAGTGAACCATGCCATGCCTGTAAACTAAAGGCAAAAAATCCCCTAACCCTGCAACATGCAAAAAAGCAGCAGCCATCTGCTGAATTTCTCATGAAAGTGACTTCTTTCTACACTGGACTAATGAACAGATATCTGAGAAAGACAGTTGAAAAATAATCTATTTCACTTCCTGGTGCAAATATTAGTCTGCTTTCCTTCAGGGATCCAAATGTAAGCGAGAGATATTAAGACAGCAAGAGTTTACATGGATTTAGTAAAACAATGCTGTTACACTGATGCAAAATAAAGACAACTCAGATGTGCACAGGCTCTGCCTCCTTTCAAAAAAAATTCTAATTTTACTAGTTGCAGATAGCTCTTAAGTGAGACAGAAATGAAGTGGAGACATAGATGAAGTGAATTAACAATCAACCTCCAAATAACATATCTGATTTCATTACTCATGTGAGACATGTAATTTGGATTAAGGTTCACCAGAAATAACTTCCTGTCAGAGAACTAGCTACTTGGATATCTTCAAATTTGACTGTAATACTAAAATGCTTCATTTTTTCCCCACAAATCAAGGTGTAAATATTTACTTAGATAAAATACCCTTCAGTTAACAATGAAAATGTCCATATATCATGTGATGTATTTGAAACATCTTTGCAGTGGTATGTAACACCTGCCTTCAGCTGGGCAGTTTTTAATAGACCATTTGCAGCAAGGCAAGTGCTATCACTGCCCAAACATAAGAGATAACAACCAAGGTCTGTACACCCTGTAAGAAGTTCTGCAGGATCCAAAATGACTGGAAGTGGCTTCAGTATCGCTTTTTCTGAAAGAAGCCTCTCTCTTCTGCATACTTTCCCCAGTATTACTTTGAGGCATGTTTTCCAGAATGATTTACAAGTTTGTTTATAAAGTCATGAAAACTAATACTGGTGCAGCACCTGGATTCTTCCTTAGATGTCTCCTTTCTCCTTTCTCATCTTGCTTGGTTCACAATATTACCCCCCTAACTCAGATAGCCACATATTTTCTGGTGACATAACATGTTTGTCTTAAATATCATTATAAAAACATGCACAGTGAAATACAAGAATGTCACATATGGAGTCTCTAAAGCACTAAGTCTTAGTTTATAACAGAAAGACTTCAAAAATTTTCTTCTTTTAGTAGAATGATTTCAAATTTAGAAGAAAGCAAGTGGGAAATGTGGTCTTATTATAACAGTTCATTGCCCATCCTCACTTATGGTTAAGTTTGTCTGAATGAGAAAAAGCAAGAGAGGCAAACTCTTATTCCTTGGCTACAAATATGCAAGGGTTATTTAGTATTTTACTACACGCAAGCAGAAGAAAATCTAGCTCTAACAAAACATTCTAGGTCAGACTCCCCAAGAGAGTGAAGCATCACAGTAGTGTACTAACACTGCTGTCAACAAATACCACCAAAATATAGGACTAGAATAAGTACAGCCTGCTTGCAAGTCTGACAGGTGCAACCAATGGTTTAAACCGAATTCCTTTAATTGCACTACACATTCATACAGAGCTACATACTTACATGCCCCAATGTACTTTAATAGAACAAGTCTTCTGAGTGGTTCCAAACACCCCTGTTTCTTCAGTGTCATCAAAAAAGGAAGTCACGATTCCTAACCCTTCGGGCTCTGTATACAAATCAATCCGGCAAACCCTGTAATCCTGAAAAATGAAGATCGCCATAATCACTTGATCTGTGCTGTGAGTTCTGTAATTACTGTGCATAACTAAATCAGTTTTGAAACACCTGTTTATTTTAAATTGTTTCCCCCTTGTCAATTGCTACTGCTATTAAATGCCTATAATAAAAGTATAGCTAAGCCAGTTTGCCTGTCTCTGAACCAAGACAGTCAGTCAATCTCTAATCAGCATTTACATTGTTTACTTTCTGCCATCTAGGCAGGAATGCACCTTCTTTCATCAGTTAACATCTCCTCTAGCAAATTAAATCCTAAGATAACACCAAACAAGCCATCCTTGAAGAGAACTGCAACTCAAACAAGAATTGTAGTTACAAGCAATATATATTCCTCCTTTTTCCTTTCCCAGTCAAATAACTTTGTAGCTCGTGTTTGTTTTGGCAACCTGCACCTGTAACTACTTAATGGTAGGTTAAAAGTGCATGTAGAAAGGCTGTTCCATCATGTGTGAAACTCACTGGTAAGTTTGTCCATACCAGGCAAACCAAAGTCTGGTGTTTGACATTGAAGTTTGTATTGAGTGCGAATTTGGTTTGTGTTGGGATAAAAAGAAAAAGCCATATTTTGTAAATACAGAATTATTGATGGCTTTCTGCAATGCTTTTCCTAAGAGCGACCAGATTACAAAGCATATGCTGCATGTAGCATTTTGGTGGCTACTCGAAAAAAAGTCCACCAAGTTTTGTTCCTACCCTGTCCTTCCTGCTGATGTTACCACAATCCCCATTGCCCAAAAGCCCCCACATGCATTTCGTGATTAAACATGAAAGTCAACATGGAAGATTCTTTCATGCACTCGTAGCTCATGTGGCACTTGTTTCCTAATCACACTCCATATCAGTACAAAACATCACTACACATTAAGATCCATACAAGATTTTTTTTACTTATATTACTTGCCTTAACAACATGTCTTATTGAACCGATCACTGCAGGCTTTTGAGACTTGCAGTCACTTTGCTCTTCAGAAGTACCTGCACCCCAAATATCTGTGAGTTCCAGCTCTCCTTCTTCCAATGGAATAGAGGGGCCTTCAAAATTTGGTTTCTCATAGAGTATCCAGCTTAAAATAAATTTTTAAAAAAATCTAATTTTAAATGGTGCTTTATCAAGTGTGATTTGCAAAAATCATGTTCCCACTTAAGAAATCCTTTCATACACAGTACGGTTTCCAGACCCTTCCCATTTCCCCAATACAGCTTATTCACCCAACACTGTTGATGCAAGCCCTTTCCAGTCTCCGCGACACCTTTAAAAGCAGTGATAAAAACAAAGAGGTCTACTGCTGAATTGCACTTTCACAAAACACTCCTCCACCTTTTAAACTTGATACTTTGGGGCAGCAAAGACTACTGACCCTGAATGCCAGACTTTATATGAGATACTAATCAGAACCAATGTGTACATCAGAAAACAATGACACTGCAGACTGCTGCATCATGTATAAACAGACAAGTTGCTTGGATCCTGTGAACAGCAGCCACACAGCCAGCGTAGATGTGCCAGAGGATGATAAGACTGCTCAGAAGACAAGGACAACTTCGTTTTTAATGGTAGGTTGGACTATATAAATAAGTAAGAACTTTATCCCTCTGCAAATACAAACCCTTCACTCAGGCTCTCAACGGAAGGAGGAAAAAACTCCAAACCCAGTCCCTCTAGACCACTCTGGAAAAGATGACCTGCTTTACACAGATCAAAAGGTTTTAGTTCCAGTTTTCTGAAGCTAAACAGCAATCAGTGTGCTTCCCAGTACCTCCTAGTGCAGCTAGCCCTTGTATCTGCAGCTTACTATCAGATAATTACTTTTGAGAACCTGCTATTTGACTGCATTATAGCCTGGCCACAGCATAACCTGCCGTGCTAGCCACACTACTAATGGTCCTTCAGTTGATGCTACAAAGAAAATAGAAGACGAACTTGTTTTGAATTACTCTTGGGCAATACAGCTTTCAGAGCAAAATCCCTCCTTTTGTCAGAGAAACAGTCAATTATCTCTACAGCACCATCTTATTCCTTTGGTCATGAAATTAATCATGCAAGACCTGGCTTTAAACTTATTCACTAGCCTTTTAGACCAATCCAAATACTATGCAAGAATCCCTAATGACCAGAGGAGTCGAAGGGCAAAATAGCTGGACAGAATCTGTCATTTCATCCCACACCTATGCCTGGTGAAATGTCGCACCCCTCCAGATGCTAACACTCATTCAATTAGTCAGCAAAATAGGTTTTCCAGCTCAGGACTTCCTGTTGCAGAGGCAAAATGCCCTATTTCTTGCTCACAGCTGTCCATGTAACATTGCCATTTGTAAGGCAGACTTAGAGTGAATCACATGCCAGCTCTGTTTCAAAACATTTTAGAGTAAAAATCGTTGTATAAAGAGTAAAAATTGATCTCTTACCATCCTCTGATGACTTTAACTAAAATTGTTGGTGACAGAACCCAAGAACTGCAATCCGGAACATCATGGAAAACTTCAATGCCAGCTTTTTGACAGTCTGAGTCACAGTATATCACCAGCTGTGTTAAAAACAAAACAAAACAAAACAGAAAAACACACCAGCAACATGTAGTTCTAGCTTCCTAGGCTTTAAATACAGAAAGGAACAGTAAGACTTAAAACTGATCTTACCTTGCCAGGTCTGGGATTGATTTTACTTTGTCCGTTTCTTGGAAGTGTCTAATTGACAGTGAGGAGAGAAAAATCACAAAAAACCCCACAAAATCAAAAACATTTTCAATAAAGATACTCAGCTGTAAAAAAGGGCTAGTAGAACAAAACAAAAACTGCTCTGAATAGTAAAAGCTGATAACCTTTCAACTGTATCTACTTACTGCTTCAATCTCTACTTCCTCTTGCAGATCAGCATCTTGCTACAAATGTATAAATTTACACCTTTTTTTTTTAAACCCTGAATTATCATCTCACTGAAGTCAACTAACCTCAGACCTGAAATGCTTTAAAATCCTCCTTATCAGCTTCTTATATATTCTAGGACTTCAATACCAAGAGACTACTTTAAAAACTGGCATTGATAAAGTAAGTGCTGTACAATGATAAAGATGAGAGTTTAGATGTCTAAAAATGTCAAGCCATAAAGCATGAAGTATTTTGAAGGAATATATGAAAATACTGAGGATGTATGATGGCACATACATGTATGAGCTAACTAGCATAATCAATTTTGTGATGAACACCTTGTAACAGGTTTCCTCAAAGAGCATGAGACTATGCACTAAGTAATAAACTAAAAATATTCAGAACAAATAAAACACACTGAGGCACACAAAATCTAAAACAATGTTGAAGTCAGCAGTAAATTATATGATATAGAATATATGGGAAAGTTGTGGTTGCATCACGTCATGTTCCAATAAAGCAAACATTGAAATGATGTGTTCGGTTTCCTGGCAAGGACAGGAATGCTCATTCTGGGACAGAGTCCTCCTCTTCTAGGAATCATTCACACAAACAAAAAGACCAGAACAGATCCTGCTCCTAAAGAGGTAACCAGCAACACGTGCAAGGAATTAATGAGAACATAACAGTTAACATGCAGAGCAGGCAGTGGTCGCAGGACAGTTCTTCACCACCCCAGGTTTTTGTAGGCATCGTCAAGGCGTGTTGAAGCATGACTGGCTTTTTAGCCTGCATTTCAATTCTAGTTAAAACTTGTTCTGTGTTCTGAGGAATGCCGAAGTTGTCGTTTTGGGCTGCCCTTAGTCTTTCCTTCACATTTCCCACTAGTCATTGCCTCATCATTTTCTTAGTCAGTGGAAGATGCACAGCAGGTACACCTCACAGAAACACTTTTGATTCCTAACTTGAGCAAGACAGTTTAGTCAGCAACAGTGCCACAGAAGTCCAAAAACCCTTTGAAGCCTAAAGGGATTCTCTCAAGTGCAGTCTTAGGTATATGTACACACCACTGCTATATCAGGCCTCCACACTCTACTGCAAAACTGACCCATTCAAGAACAACAGTTTAAGCAGCAAAACCCAAACTCAAGCAGTACTAGACGTTTAGCTTTAAATTCAAGTTTTCAAATCCAATCAGGACCATCAGAGTAAGAAAGCCTGTTTAACTGGCAATATAAATCTACACTACTGTAAATAAATCCCCTAATTTTCATCTCCACACTAATCAAGAAAACTTCCCATAAAAGAAGAACCTACATTCTCAAAACTGCAAAGTTTGGGTGGCCGTCTCCTGCAAGGTGACAAAGAAAAGAGCTATTTCTACTACCTCATTCCTTTTAGTAGGACTGTTACAACAGATAACCATTGGCTTTGGAAAATATTTCTCAAACTTCTTACTTGCTGCTTCAATTCCACAGGTGACATTCATGTGGCTATTAGACTTTAGAAAACATATTTCTTAGACCTGATTATAGTTTTCCTCTCAGGTCACAATAAGGGCTTATATTACCATAAACAGCAAATACTACAGGACTTTGGTTCATCATTTTAAAAACAGAAATTACAAATATATTCCATATTAAAGTTGCTTTGAGCAGAAAACATAGGTCTGTCTTCAGTCATGAGGAACAGATGCTTGTAATCAGACCAAGGGACAGTCCTTCATTGTAGCAGCACTTTCAATAATCACTTCAATCCAGTTCTTAAAGTATTCTTAAAGAATATATATTTTTCTGCCAATGCATGGGAATACAACAAAGAGCTAAAATAAAAAAATTCGCTCTGTTACTTATTTAACAGTACAATAGCTGAATGTCTTGTTGGAAGAGAAGAGAGATTACTTCAACAGAAGTTTTCTAAAGCATTCTACTAATTTGCAATAAAAATTTAAAGTCAGCATAAGATTTGTTTCAATGTAATACAAAAGCAAGTACAAAGACACATGCTTTCCATTCATATTTGTAACAAGTCTCAAAATAAAGGCCCCTAATCATGTTGAGAGATGTCATCTCATTTCCATTTTCAGATAAAACTGGTACAATACCTAAGTTCACCTCAATGTATTTGTAGTCTATATATATCCCAAAGAGGGGAAACAAAATAATGCAAGCACATTGCCTAAGGAAAACATAAAAGCTGGATAACTTTGCAGGCAGCTTTTGAAAAACACAATACTTACATCCACATCTAATAAACCAGGGGGGACATTTGATTCATATCTGCTTGTCCCTAACCAGCTGGAAAAACTTTTCTCAGGGTTGCCATAGTTGGCCATTTGTAAACTTAGTTCTTTTTTTGCACTATCTGCTTGCAGGTACTTCTCCACAAAACTTGGAAACTTCATATCTGAAAGAGACTGAATTGCAAAATCAAAATTAACAGCCATTCAGCAGGTAGACAAACATTGTTTCATTTCCTGAATGATCTTTATTACCTCAGGTTTTTGAGGCATGATGAATGGCCCAGAAACATCCTGTTGTAAAGGAGGCATCCCTGAGGAGTCAGTTGCAAAAGCTGTTGTGTTATTTACTGAAGGGACAGAAGGACTAAAAAACTTCTCTTTAGAAGACAGCAAGCTTGAGAAGAGGGAGCTTTTTTCAAGCCGTGATCTCTTAATTTCACCATCTGTACAATCAATGTTCTCTTTTCCATTGATTTCGTGAGTAAAGGCAGGCTCCTCTCTACATGATTGCAGAGCTTTGAATATGATACTTTGCTCTGTTGAAGCACGCTTGGGCCTGACTCTAGCTATTGTTTCCAGGCTTTGCATTTTAATTTGTTGTGCTGGTAACAGATCCTGTGTTTTTTCCCTCCTCAGTCCCAAACCAAAAGTAAATACACTAGGATCAAATACTTTCTCTAAGTTGTCTTCATGAATGGGAGGCATTGCAAAGTGGGGTGCTGGAGACTTCGGAAGCTTTGACCTCTTCTTTTTCTGGGGTAAACAAACTGAGCTGTCTAAGTTTTTTATTGTTTCAGCAAACTCCTTCATGTCAGATGGGGAATCAAAAATGCTGTCATCTTCAGCAGATCCATTACAGGTTTTGCCTGGGCTCTTGTGTGTATTGGCACTGTGCTCAGAGTCCAATATACTGTCTTGATTGCTGTCATCGTACTGCAGTGCTGCGAAGTTCAAATCTCCTGGCTTTACCTTTTTATCTCCATTTTCCATCTTCTTAAATTCTGATCTGGAAACCTGATGAGATGGTAGAGGATATTTATCATCATTGCAAGGTGATAAAGCCTCTGCGTTTGGCAGCATCTTTTCTTCGTTTCTGTGGAATTCTGAGCTTGTGTAATTTCTTTGGTAGAAAGGATCTTGAGCATTTTCACTTTTAACAGGTGAGTGCAAAGACAGTTTAAAAGGTGAACTTTCTTTCTTTGATGTGGTTAATTCTGGTTCTGGTTGCTTCAGAGAGACACTACCAGCATCACTTTTGCTGCTTTGGTTAAAAAGGGATATGGCAGCTTTTACTTTAAGTTCTGTTGTCTTCCCAATATCCTCATAAGGGGCAAAGCCTTCTTCATTTCTGCCTTTTAATTCCGCAGTGCTTTCTTTCTCCTGTGTGCCATTCTCAAATAACTTCTGGCGACTGCTTTGCTTATTTAATATTTTATCAGGCAGTTCATTTTCTTTAGGTTGTTTTCCAAATTTCAGCTTTGCTCTGCCAACGAATGTGCTTGGTACAGCACTATTTTTTGAAGCAGGGATGTCAGGAGGCCTCTGGCTCTGGTTAGCACATTTGTTTTCAAACAAGGAAATTTTGTTGGCAATGTTGCTGTTAGTTTTATTAACTGGTTTTTCAAGAGTGTCCTGCTCACTTTCTAAACTGTCTTGATTCGTAGGTGTTTTAAAATTCAGCTCTATGTTCTTCGGTTTGGCTGGACTACAGGAGGCAAAGTGACACAGAGTGACATCTTTAATCTTGAACAGGCTTGTAACAATTTTCAAAATAATAAAGTGTAGCATTATAAACCACAGACTTAGTTTAAATTTTGGTATCTCAAAAGGCATCAACTAAAAGAGAAGTAACTACATAGATTAAAAAATTGACACTAAATAAGGAGTTTCTATTTCAAACACATACTTAGTTCTTTAAGGTTAGTAAAACAAACTCAGCAGCCTACAGCATCTGCAATTGAGGCAGAAAACTCAACTGCTTATGACTGACAGACATTAAAATTTAGTAGTGAATAGGCAGAATAAATTATAAACATGCAATTCCCTACAGAGTTTAGAAAACAAATCCCAATTCATTAAGGTGATAATGAGTTGGTTAACATTTGCATATTCTCTCCAATGAGTTTTGAAGACAACTGCCCAGATTCTTTGCAGCCTTTACACCTACACTGCAGAAGCAACCTTAAACTGAGTGAAAGAATTCTTCTACTCTCATGAGTGCTTGCAGAAAATGTTAGCTGCCCCCAAGCACTGCATCATCACCTTGGCGAAGTGAACACCACATGTGAGGACTCTTCCACCTTCTTCAGGCAAACTTAGCTACCAACATAAATTGTGTAAACTAAACCTAACAATTTTACAGTAACTGAATTTGGAAACACAAAGCTTCTCTATCAGAGTGGACAGAGAAGCCTGTACCAGTACACAGTACACCTGTGCTATGACAGAAGGCTGATCATACGCAGCTGAGTGTTTCAAACCTCCTTTCCTCTGAATACCTACAACCAGGAAAAATTATTTGTCCATGTAACTTGCTATTGCATACTGTACAGTATGAACAGCTGTGAAGATGTAAGGCAGATGGCTTCAAAATTTATCAGTCAGACCCAAGGAGTGTCAAGGAATCCACCATCACCTCAAAGACAGTCCTGTTCTCCAGAGAGGAATCTGAGCACACTCAGTGGTAGGCAGAAACTGCCCTACATGAAAACTGACAAAGGCGGTAGATAAAAAGAAAATAGCTTGGAGCAATCTCCAGGGTACCAAATGCTCTACCAATCAATGGATGATTCTAGTATTTAAGTGCTTTCTTCTTTTTTTACCTACACAAACTGTGTTCACTGGGTTCTCAGGCAGCTCTTTATCCCAACAACCCAAAAAGTGGGATCCTTTCCCCTCTTCCTCAAGCAATCAATCCCATGAGTCCCAAAGACTCTCCATTGTACAAACTATTTCTTGGGAAACTTACTGAAATAATAAAAGGAATCAAAAATAGTTACCTATGAATCTATACAGAGAGCAAGTGTTAAAAATCATAGAATCATAGACTATTAAGAGGTTGCAATGGATCTTAAAAGATCATCTAGCCCCAACTCCCCTGCCATGGGCAGGGACACCTCCCACTAGACCAGGTTGCTCAAAGCCTTATCCAACCTGGCTGTGAACACTGCCAGGGATGGGGCATCCACAACTTCCCCAGGCAACCTTTTGTAGGGTCTCACCATCCTCACAGTAAAAAGTTTCTTCCTAATATCTAACCTAAACTTCCTGACTCTCAGTTTGTACCCAGTACTCCTTGTCCTATCACTACAGTTCCTGCCAAAGAATCCCTTTCCAGCTTCCCTGTAGACACCCCCTTCAGATACTGGAAGGTTTTTATGAGGTCTCCAAGCAACCTCTTCTCTGAGAAGCTCCAACTCTCTGAGCCTGTCTCCTTAGGGAAGGTGCTCAAGTCCTCTTATCAACTTTGTGGCCTCCTCTGGATTTGCTTCAACAACAGTTCCATGTCCTTCTTATCATCATGTCTTTTCAGAGAAGACTTCCCAACAGTGCTTCCTGTAACTACCAGCCTGCTCAAGCTGGTTCACAACGAGAAGGCTCTTATGAAGAATGCATGATTGGTAAAAGAGGAAATAGCAAACTTAAAATTGATTTGCCATACTTCAGACAGATCCTAATAAAACACACTTGGAAAACTGAAGGAAAAACAGAAAAACAAAATGTTCCTGAGAGAGGGAAGGTACAGAGGGAACTATCATACAGCATAAAATTAAATATATTGAGGCACTACTTTTCATTTGAAGTACAACTGTTTTTTCCTAAACTTTTTAAAGTTGAATTATTCTATGATTTTTCTCTCTGGAAAATGAATACGAGTTGCAAGGGACCTCTAAAGATCAGCTAGTCCAACTTCCTACTCAAAACAGGGAGAACTTCAAAGTTTGATCAAGTTCTTGAAGGCTTTGCCTGACTTCAAGGGTCAAGATTTCACAACCTTCCTAGTGAAGCATTGCAGCAGGGCAATCACTGTTGCTGTGAATTACTTTTTTCTTATCTCCCATTAAAATGTCACTGTTACATCTTGCAGCTGTGGCTGTTGTTCCTCACAGCTCAGGGACAAATCTGGCTCTGCCTTCTCTATAGGCAGTGAGAGATGACTGAGGTCTACCTGTATCCTTCTCTCAGTTGAAGAAACCAAGCTGCTGCAGCTTCTCCTCATACATTATTTGCTCCAGAGCTCTCACCTTCTTTAATGGCTCACTGCTGGACTCGTTCCAATTTGGGAACATCTCTGTTGTACCAGAAGAGATTTGGAAGGGGAGGAAGAGCTACAGCTCAACAGAGTGACCCAGATGTGGACTCATGAAAACCAAGTATCTTGTCCTTTGACCTGCTGGCTATGCTTCTGCCCATGCAGCCCAATACAGGCTTTTAGCCTTCACCTCCTACAATGATGCACTGCTGACATGTGCTGAATTTCCTGCTCACCAGGACCCTTCTTATCTTTTTCTGATCAGAAAAAAAATGGACTTACCCTCTTCTTTTACCTGTATTTTCAAGAGGTAACACTAATGTCCTGATTAGCTTAACGAATTCATTCCCATACCTCCCCTTTGTCAGCCTGTCACTTGTGTGCTGCTACATGCATTTATTTCAACACAATAACACATATCTTCCCCATAAAATCCATGTCTCTCTGTATGCCCTGACACATGCAAGTTTAATGGCTAACAGTGATACTTATCAGCCACACCTAAAACCTACTTTAAATGAAGAGCTAACCCCTCAAAGGTATAGTTTCAAGCTTTGCAAATTTATGCAGAAACAACCACTTCAACACTTTGTATTTTGTATTCTGCAGGATCTCTGCAGCCAAACAGCTGAGACCAAAGAGCACGAGAAAGCTCAGCCCTGCAGCTCCACTCACTACAGCTGGCCTCCTCTAACTAATCTTTTCATTACACCTTTTTCCACACTACAACATACTGATTTTGAATACAGCCAAAAGATGTACTTTATTGCAATAATAAGCTTGTTTAAAAGGAGATGTTGAGTATCCTTTAAGCCTCTCATCTCGTATAGGGAAAAAACTTAACAGTACAAATGCTTTCTTACAAAAAGTCCAGTGTGGCTGATTCTTATTACCCATTCCTGATCTGCAACGCCAGGAACAAGCAGGCACAAGAGAAATACCATTGTCCTCTTTGGCTACACCTTGCAGCTAAACTGTGGAAGCAAGCAGTTAAACCTCTCCCAACAGTCAAAAATGGAAGGTGAGTCACACGTGAAGCATGCAACTGGTGCCAAAAAAACGCTGATGCCAAAATATCAGATTGAGGTGAACAAAGAAAAATGGCATGTGAAAAGAGCAGAATTATTCAACAAATGGGCTTAAATGTAAAGGCAGCTACAAAACCGTGTCTGAACATAAAGTATGACAACTGAAGCCAAGTTTTCCGCTAAGCACATCAAAGTAACTACTGCCTGAGGTTTTATTTGCCAATTAAGATTTACCGTCAACCTCATTTTAGTCTCAAATCTGATAGGTTTCCCTTTCAAAAGCTAGAAGCAAAGTATCCTGAGACTTTCAAGTTATCCAGTACACAGACATAAATGGAAAAAAGAGAGAAAATGCTATCTTTATTTACAGGAAACCTTCATTTCTGGAGATGACTGGAGAAACTGACCTGTTGTGAAATTGTTTCTAAAGAAACTTTAGTCCCAGAATTGGCACAATGCCATTAGTAAGAAACATGATGCATTTTTAAGGGAGAACTACTTGTATTACATAAAATCCATCTTATAGAGGGCCAAGGAATCTGTAAGTAAAAGATTTTTCAACCAGAAAGAAATTAATGTGAACTACCTAACAATAATTTTTTAACCTTTGAAAATGGAGAAGTTGTCTGTTCAAAGCAATAACCAGAGAACAAAACGACACCATCTTCTAGTAATGGCACCATCTTTTCCTTCCCCATTTTACAGCACTTTAATCCACATCCAGGTTTATAGGTCCTGTACTCTAATGAATGACTACAAATTATACCAGATCACCTAAGCATGTAACTCTGGCTAAAGAAACAGTGTGGTGCTGAGCAAGGACAGCTATCAGATGCATCAGAAACCTTGCAGGCAACATGGCAGTCCCCACCCAGGGCTAAAGTTCTTATAGCAGCTGATAAGGTTAAGACACAGTGTCACACACCCCACAAAATGGGATGAAATAGAACAGGCTGTTCATTCATTAAAATTCAGTCTTTCAGAAAGGACACTTGTCTGTTACTTTATGAGTACAGTAAAAGATAATTCACTGCACAGCAAGCCCAGGAGATACACAGAAAAATGAAATCCAGCTATGCAGGCGTTTATAACTTAATTGTCACTAATGACAGTGACACAGAGAAAAAACAATATGAAAGCTAGCTTTCCTTTGAAGCTGTGAGGATACAAACTCAAGAGTTTAAAATTTGCAATCTATACTGCCAGATGGCAAAGCATAACCAAGTACAAAAATGCCACAGCTTAACTTTCAGTACTAAGCTTTTTAAACTTAAGTTACAAATTAACAACTCAGATGTAGAATATTACATATTGTGCAAAGGAAATAGTTCCTGTGCTTCTCAGATGTGGGAAGCATAACTGGAAGCAGAGGTGTCTCTTAAACCATCAGGTGGGCTTGCAGGATTCACTGTACCCCGACATCTATAACTGAACATGCCAGAATGAGGAGTGCAATGGCACACATCACACAGCCATGACAACCAAACAACAGAAAGGAATTGTGCAATAAAATCATTCCCTGTGGATGAGAATGCAATAGAATCCAGGAAATCAATCACTGGTCTCATAGTAGTGATAACAGTGAACTTTATAAATACAGCTGCTTCTTTATAATCCTAAGGAAAGCTCTGATCACCTGTTTGACAGAGACAGTTTCTTCAAGTGTAAAACCAAAAACTGAAAACTAATATATGCCTAATTCTGCAAGAACTTGATGTTACTTGCATGCATCAAAATCTAAATTATTCATCCTGCACATACTTAAAGCAACCATATGTATTCAAATCTCTGGAGTGTGACTATGATATCATTTGAACAGTCAAGTTCTACATTGCACCCTACATTTCTTCATAAAATAATAGCAGAACTTAGGCTGTTTCATAGAAAACTTGAACACATTTCTTATTCAAAGATTTTCACCTACAAAATCTTTAACCACATTCTGAATTGGTTACAGAGAGAAAAATTACATTAAAGTCAATGACAGATGAACTAATCTGATCCACAACAATGATGACTGAGCAGCTTTTATGTATGTTAAATTATTCTATATAATGGAATTGACAAAGACAGTCCCTATTCATTTAAAAAATGAAAAAATGAATTATTTTTCTAATACATGTAGACTACAGTGCTTGTTAAGTGGTAGCTTTAATTAAGTTTTTTTTTTTAAAGGCAGTTCTTAGCTGAAAACCATTTAGATAGATAACAGATACACAGCTAGTGTTTCTATAGAATTCTAAACACAGATACAAACAAAACTGCAGCTACAAGGACAAGGTAAACTAGTTAGTTACTTACAGGCTAATCTTTGTCGTGACTGTTCTAGAAGCATCCAAACTCTTCAGCTTCGAGGTGTCTAAATCAGAATTTGTCTGTCTCTCAGCTGACAGACACATGTCTCCATTTTTAATCCCATCAGTATGCAAGAAAGCTCTTCCATCTGGACCATTACCATGCTTTACTGCCTTGGTATCATTTCTGCCCTCAGCAAACACCAAGGCATTGTCTTCTGTCTTAGCAGCCAAAGAAGCTTTGGGAGACTCCAAACTGTCTTCCCCAAAAGACACAGGTATAGCTCCCTTTTCCACTGAAGTTCTTTTTGTTACTGGGTTAGCCTCTGGCGATGCTAAAGGTTGCCTTTTTGAAGAGTAATCTTTCACCTGACCCTTCAAACCAGTAGGGGAAATGGGTACAGTATCCGACTGACTCTTTTTATATGATCTTCTCCTTGCAGAGGTTGTGTTTGAGATCTGCTGCTTGCCCTTGTCAGCCTCAGCTTTAGATGCCCCTTTGTGAGCAGATCCAACTTTTAGGTCCTGATTATTACCTGATGAAGAGGAATTTCTTTCAGGAGTCTGTTGAAGAGACCTCACTTTTCGTTCAGAGTTTATTACCTTGTCTGAAAACACCTCAGAATGGGCATCGTCCTCAAACACAGATTCTTCTCTTGCAGTATTTTCAGTCTGGTTTCTCTCTCCGTTTGGAATGTCACTAGACGACTGAGACTTTCTCCGTTTTCCAGATCTTTTACTAGCAGATTTTTTATCCATTGTGTCCAAATCACTACAGTTTTCTTCTGATTTAAGAGTCACGGGCTCATTAAGGAGTTCGTCTGTTTTTCTTAGATAGATATCAACCGTTAACACTCTAGCAGAATATGCGTGTTCGCTCGCTGCAGATTCCAACTCGTATGGCAAATCCTTTGGTTTTGCATGCCCAGGCTCCTCAGACACCCACGTGTTCACAAGCTGCTTGTGGCTTAAGATACTCTTTTCTAAGTCTTCATTAGACAAATTTCTCAAGCTCTGTATGAAATCTGGAGTTGTGGAATTATTTATATCTGTGACGGGTTCCTTCTCCAAGCCCAGTGTTTCCACATTCAGGCTGCTCTCACAGAAAGAGTTTTTAATGGTTTCACTGCTGCCGCTCCAGTCTGCTGACCACTCGCTGTCAGAAGAGACTCCCCTGCTACTCCATTCTGAAATCGTATCGTGATACAGCGGTCTTACTTCCCCACTGAAATTATATTCCTGTGTCTCAGGAAGGGCACTTACGTTTCTCACTTGCTTCTGTACTTGAGGAGCTTCGGGACCTTCTCTGAAGTGCCTACAGTACACTGCCTGTGCCCCGTGAGGAGAACCTGACCTCTCACCCTTATGATGGGATGTGTGCTCTAGTGAACTTTTGACATTTTTCCTCTTCCCAGTACCAAACAAATTTCCAAGTCTTTCCAAAACAGGTTTCTTTTTGTTTTCTTCTCTGGAAGAATCTGGAAGGTGTGAGGTGGACTACAAAAACAAACAAACAAACATTTGGTTAATGTCAAAATTGTTTCTCTAATACATTTGTTTGTTTTAGCACCACCTACAAATTAAAAGGACACAGTGAATAGAAACAATAGTTTGCTGAACAATACTAGCTCTCAAAAAAAAAAAAAAAAGAACAACAAAACCCTTGAAAAACAATTAGGATTCCACGATGCTTCTGTATGTTCTTGCCTGCATTTGTTTACAAGTGTGCTCATCTTGCCTTATAATGGCAGCTTTATATGTCCCAAATCTCAAACTTTTGCACAATTAGTTAACATCACCCAAAATGTTACAGAAAAGCATCTTGGTGCCTGCAAGACCAGGGTAAAACTTTATGGTCAAAATTTTCCTTACAAAAACAAGAGTGGGGAGTGTAAGTTCCTCTCCATACTGGCGGAATCAGTTTTCACACTTGTGCCAGTAGAGAATAGTTTCAAAGGTGTAAGTTGTCTTATAATTCATACATCTCTCATTAATGATGTTCAGTAAACATTTGACTTGTGTTTTGGGCTAAAAGATCAAGAACTATAAAAGCCACTGCATCATTCAAGGAGCATTACTGGGTCAAATCCTGCCCTGGATTACTCTTGGTGAAGTTCTGCCTTACAACTTCTAATTAACATGGTAAACAGGAAACACGCAACAGCATCGCCAAGTACACATGCATATTTGCATTTTAATACAGTAGCCCTTTTTACATGCCGGTACGATGAATACTTGTTTTGAGACGTCTATTTCAAAACACCGCCAGTATTTTCTACTCCAGGTATTTTCTACACCAGACCTCTCGAGGAGAGCGGGTTCCCTCGGCAGCACGGACCCTGCTTTGACAGTTTCCAACTTGTTTCTTGCAGCAGACGCCCAGCTCGCCTGCCAGTGCCCAGCGCACTGCCAGTGCCCGGCGTCCCCCCGGCGCCCAGGACGGGCGGGCGCTGAAGCCCCCGCGCCCTCCGCGCAGCCCCGCGGCCGCCGACCCCTTCCCCGCAGGTGCGGCTGCGGAGAACCGGCCCAGCACCGCCTCACCGGAGGAGTCACAGCCCCCGGCCCGCGCGTTACCAGGAGGGTGAAGCCGCCAGAGGCTGCCGCTGTCCTCCTCCGTCCCAAAACGGGATAAGCAGGAGGAAGGTGCCGTGGCGGACTTCACCCGCCGCCAGCCGCGCTCGCATCCTCACCTCACCTCTGCACCCCGCCGAGCGCCCCACACTCACCGCCCGGCTCGGCTGGGCTCGGCTCGGCGGCCCCTGCTCGAAGCCGCCCCACGCTCCCCGCCGCTAGCCCGGCGCCGGCCGTCTGTGCGCTCCGCCCCGGCCCGCCCCCGCAGCCCGCCCCGAGCCACCGCCCCGCCGCGGGCAGCGGCTCTACCTGGCCGAGCCGCCCCTCCCGGCCGCGGAGGGAGGGGCGGCGGCGGCGCTGGAGCGGCCCCCAGCGAGGGCCGCGGGGCAGCGGGAAGCGCGGGCGCCCCCGGCCACGGGCGAGGCCGGCGAGGGGGCGGCGGGGAGCGAGTGGGCGCCGCGCCCCGTACGTGCCCCAGCAGCCCGCGCTGCGGCTGCCTCCTTGTTATTGAGGGCAAAACGCCGCCCCGGGCAAAACCGAAGCCCTTTGATGTTGAGGGAAAAGCAGCGAGGTTGGAGGCGGGCGGTTCGCGCCGCCGCCGCCCCGGCGAGCTGCAGTGCGGGCTGCCCGGCGTGAGCCTGAGCCGGCCCGGGCCGGGACAGGGACAGAAACAGCGCAGTGCAGGGGCACCGGCTCGTCCCGCCCGGCACGGCGGCTGCGGGGCAGCAGAGCGTGGGGAGCGCCCGTGACCCGGCCGCCCCCCGACGCCGGCCGCTCGGAGGTGCCCGCAGCAGGCGGGGCTCCCCCCAGCCCCGGGAAGGCGTGCGGGGGCCCGCATCCCCGTGGGACATCTGGGTTCAAAGCCCTGCGGGGAGATGAACCCGCATCTTCCACCTGGCCCCGGCGGGCGCGGCTGGATGCTGGATGCTGTCTGTGCCGCCTGAGTGAGCCTGCCCGCCCCGGGCACGCCGCCCGCGGGCCGGGGACTCGGCTGCAGGCGGCCCGGGCTCCCCGCCTGCCCCCGGCCCCGGCCGGGCCGGCGTGAGAATGACTCCGCGGCCGAATGGTGCCGGCGCTCTCCCGGGGCGCTCAATTAGTATTTAATGTTTAATGAATGCTCAACTAGTCCTCTTCTAATTAACCCTTAATGACTTATATGAAGTGGAACAGCTTCAGCAGGAAGGACCACGCAAGTCTCACTTCGGAGCATCTGAGGGCCCAGCGCGGAGGCGGGGGAGACACCAGGTCAGCCCGCCTGCAGCTGGCCGGGGTGCCCGGCCTGCGGTGTGTCTGGCCCTCCGGCTATCGAAGAAAATAAAGACCTTTTTCTATGGAGTCACTTCCTCCTCCAACTGGAAAAGTGTTAAGTTAGTTATTTTTTCTTAATCAACAGCCTACACAGTCTTGGCTCAGGAGAGCCACGCAGAACCTACTTAGTGCTAGTGAATGTGCAGCAGCAAGGCTTGCCCAAGCAAACGAAAAATACTAATAAACATGAAAAACACAGCCTAAACTGGGGAAGAGGTAGAGTTGACTAATCATACTGCAACGTAACAGAAATCCACATAACCCTTGTCTTTGCCTTAACCAATGTGACTCATACAACTGATAAGCAGCTGTACCACCAACCAAGTCCTGTGTCCTCACACAGTGATCTTCTACCACTGGCCTTAAAATAGGCAGGTCTATGATCATTACCTTAAGTTTTTGTATTGTTGGGGTTTAGGTTTTATTAGACACTGAAATAATCTACAAATGAGAAAGATGATGCCTGTCTTTTTCCCTTCCTTTTGATGACGTTTTTCAACCAGCAGAACCAAAACAATTAAGTAAAGATCAACATTAAAGGCTACATTAAGTTCACACAGCTCAGACAGGTAAAGTGCTTTAGTGATAACAAAACCAACTATAAATTTCCCAATCAGATGCAATAATCATGACTAATGCAGCCCAATTACTAATTTCTTACTCTATGTATGTATTGCCAGTACTAACTAATTATAGGGAAAGGATCAGATGACAATAATGAACATTGCTAGCTAAAATAAGCAAAAATACGAAATTTTTACACTTCATGCAAGCTAATAAGGAATGATACTGATTTCTCTGAAAATTCATAGTACCTACAAGTGTGAGGAGGATGACTACATTGTTCATGCTAAAAAGTGTTGGAACATCAAAATGGGGGAAATTTAACTTATGGTGTCAACCTGCATATTAATATTTGGATGGAAATAACTGTCAGTCTTCCAAAGTAGTTGGGACTACATTGTTCACCTGACCATCATTATTACACTTGCTGTCAAGTTTTGAGTTTGCAAGATTACACTTAGAAAAATTAGTTACTTGAACTGGGGATCTGGATTTCTCTCTTCCCAGCCACTGATTTTCATAAAGTCCATGGGAACTTAATTATCATTGAGACGTCTCCCCCTTTCAAATGCAGTTTAAACTACAACCAACAAGTTCAAAAGGTGTTGAATGGAAGTGAGGAGGGACAGCCAGCCAGTCCAGTCACATAAGCCTTGTTTCCTCGGGGAACAAGGCTAAAGATTTTTTCTTGATCTTGAAATAGCTGCCCTATGTAAACTGTTTTGAAGTAATTTCTTCATACAAAGTACCTTAATTATATACAGCTCTTTCAAAACACATAAAAGACCAGGCACTTGCCCTGAAGAGCTTGTATTTTAAGTCAGATAAATGTAGGTGAGCCAGTAGTGCCAGTGCAAGAGGGCACAGAGACTGAGCTTCTCAAGGGACTCCCAAGTGGGACCCAGCCTGCCAGAGCACAGCACGAGAATGCTTGACTTCCAGAGCACTGCATGGAAATGTTTGATTTCAGAAGGCAAGAAGCACCCCTGCTCTGCAGATCAGGCTTCTTCAATGTGTTTATGCTCAAGCATTCTTACTCTTAAAACATTAGCTGCTTGAGAAATACCCGATCAAAGGCACTGGCAACAGAAAAATCCAGAGGACCTGCCTATCCATTCCTTGGACAGTCTGGAAGAAGGCATTTCAAGCACTCTGCATGAACCTTTAAAGCCATGTACTAATCTGAAAGCAAAATGCTGCTACCTTCTTAACCAAGAAATGTAAATCCTGTTTGTATTTATATTCATACCTGTTTATGCTAGCATTAAAATATTTCCTCTGTTTTTGGCTGGGTTTTTTTTCTCGTTAGCTAATGTAAGTTGCCACAGCCAAACCCCTAATTTAACAGTGCAATTAAACATGTGCTTTGCTGGTCTCCAGTGAAAAGAGAGCATAAGCTACTATGATCTGTTGAATCAAAACTTCAGGATATGTCTTGAGGGATCAGTTGGATGTTATTTTCTTAGATGAGTTCATCTGAGTCAGCTGAACATAAATGAAAACACTTCTTAGAGCACACATTAGAGAAAAAAGCAGTATTTTTACTAGTCATTAGCAACTTTGTGGTAACTAATAGATGGTAATATCTAGTGTGGACAGTTCTTTAATTTAAACATTTATTTTCCAGCATATGTTCACCTTCAGAGGGGGAAAAGCAACAAACCATTTAGTGAAGAGTAAGTCTGAGCTTTATCATTCATTAGAAGGTCATAAACAACTGGATTTCAAGTAACATGAAAACTTCTGAGACCCTTCTATCTTCAATAATTCTAATACTGTAGGACCCTTACAAATTTATGCTGGAAAGTTAGTAACTTCAAATATCTTTAAATCACACAATCATAAGTCACCCAAACATGAGAAACAGAGAGCCTTGAAGTTCTAGCAGTCACATGACATCCCAAAAAGTGCTTTAGCCAAAAACATTTAAATAAATAAACTATTACTCTTCAGGCTTTGGCATTCTGCAGAGACTGAGACTCAAATATCCCTCACCAATGGTGCCGGGCTTTGTGAGGCTGAAAATTGCTCTGGAGTGTTGCTGGCTCAAGGTGCTGTGAAAGTATCAGCAGAAAAACTGGAAGGAACAACGTACAAATCAAAGCTAAGGGAGAGAAAAGTCTGAGATGCACAAGACCCACTTGAGTCCTCGAGTCCTACAGAGAGAAGTTTTCATACTGCTCTCCTACAGGTGAGTGCCACAGCTACTGGTAGAGAGAGAAGAGTGAGTTGCAGATGGAAATACGGGCTTGGTGCTTATGTGCTTCTTTTAAAAGCATGAGGGAAAAATATACTTAACAAATAATTTGACCTGAATCAATTCTTGTTGTGACTCACTGAAGGGCAAAAAGCAGTTATATTTCGAGTTAACCTAAATGATCTCTAAACTTAACCAGATTAACTGACCTTGCTGTCAATAAAATGGATTTGAATTACTTCAATTCACTATACTAATTGTTCCTTGTTTATGTTGACCCTTCACAAAGACACAAAAGAGGGGTTACCACTAGGAAAAGTATGACTTATGTTAAACTCCCAAACTGCCTTCTTCCAAATACCAAGGGTTTGGCATATAGTCTTTAAACTGTTTTAGCATTTCTTTTAAGTATACCATGTTCCAGGTTGACAGTGTTCTCTCCAGAGTTAGAGAAAGAAACACGCTTTAAATTTAACAAGTCCATTTTAGCATGGAATTCACTCCCTGCCTCTTCCAGCTCTTTACCTGCTATGCAGATAGAGAATATAAACAGCAATAACTGGATTTTAAACAATTTCAGCTTTACCTGAGCAATTTGTGCATGGAATTAATTGATTTAGATTAGGGAGTTTACCTTAATAACCCAGGGGCTATAAATGTGAGACTTGAGCAGAGTGAAGTGAAACAAAGGTAAGTTTTCTTAATAGTCATATTTTCTCACATACTGTATTTTCTAGTAAGTCAGGATATTTAGTGAAACATTTAATATCTTCAAGAGAACAGGACCTGTCTGCTTCCAATTTATTTTTTCACTGTAAAAGTAAATTTTTAGTTCAAACACACACTGAAAATTGACTATTTTTGCAACAGCATATAGATTAATGAGACTACTGAGCCTGCATGTTTAATGGATTTTGGAAAGGAAATAATCAGCTCAAGAAGCATATATATATATATATATATATATATATATATAAATTATTTTATCCCATGTTATTTCATAGGTGACAAACACCAAGATTTAGATATTGGATGTATCAGAAAGTAACCGCAAAACTGAAAGGAGCAAATCATGCAAAATCAAATGAATGGAAATCTTTCAAAAAAGCTCAGGAAAGTCAGAGAAGCATTGATAAAATGAAACAGATCCTTACATGAGTATTTAGGAGAGGAGGGAGATAAGTAAGAACAGGCATGTCAGAAAAGGCATGTCTGCTCCCATCTCCTCTTCCCCAGAGCTAGTTATTTCCATAAACTAAAATCTTTCCCCCCTCCCCTTCTGTCAAGAGGAGCATCTGTCGGTTAAAGAAATGCTCTATAAAACTAATGAAGATCAGTTGATTTTATGATTTAAAAAAATAACTGTGTATTAACGTGAAGATTTCTGGTGGGGTTAAAAAAGGGAATAAAAGAGAGTGTTATTTGCCTTACCATTATGATGATAATTCTTTCTGCAGTTTACAGAAGAATAAACAAACTATCGTGTGTGAGATGCAGTCCTGTATGTCACTAACCAAACCCTTTTTCTTAGCAATCCTCCCACGCTTTAACCCCTTCTTTCCTCTGGCAGCACTCAGGTAAAAACAAGCAAAAAAAAAAAGGAAGTAGTATCTGAGTTGAGCCTTTCCAGCTGATAAGTCATTTGGCAGACAAATTAGATCTATGAAAGGGGCTCAATTAAAGGATAGGAGAAAGAGCTGCAGGAGGGTGGCAGCAAGTCCTTCAGTAAGCAGCTCTGCAGGAGCAGAGAACATGTTGCAAAGAGCTACAAAGTTAGTGTTGGGCAAACGCCTTACGTGTATTAATTAACGTGCAATACTAGAGTGGAAATCTGCAACAGTAGGAGAAAATATACCACACACGTTGGTTCTCACAGACCTGGTTACTGTTTTCTGATCCACATTTAGGATGGCTAAAGAAAAAAAAATCACCTGTGCCTTTATGCAGAAAGAGACTGATTGATATTGGTATCCTTGGTTCTTCACCTTCCTAGGTTGGTATATTAAATCTGTATTTTTCAAGCTATACGTGGTAGAATGATACTAAAAAGGGACTTGAAAAAGCAGAAAAGAACTAACACCAAAAGTAGGAGCCAAGATTATTCAACACTGAATAACTGAGAGAATATTTAAACTCTCCTGAACCGGAAAGACATTCCAAAAAAAATTATATGCAAAAAAGTAGTATTAACATAAATGACTGCACTTGCAACTCTGTGTTTCAGTACAAGAGAAATTGAGAAAGTTTGATATGAGTTAGCCTCACATCTTTGCTCCCAGGATTTTGAGTCTTGCTGCTGCATCAGAACTGTATCATCAGATAATCTACTTAGTGAGAAGATTCATCAAGACTACCTCTTTCAAAGCAAAGAGTGAAAATAAACATGTATGTGTTCAGTTGTAAGAGATAGGAACTTGAAATAGTTTTTCTGTTGAGCAATAAAGGATAAATGGCAAAAGCATTTTGGAGAGGAAGAAAGTGGCTTGGAGTTTTTAAGTGTTCCCTAATCAGAAGCCACAACTAACAAATGTAACCCTTTTCCTTTTTTCACTTCTGAATACAAGTCACAATGACAAAGAATCTGTTATGTAAGTGGTTTTGATGTAGAAGTTCTTTCTCTTACGATTGTAGGTCTCTCTTCTGTTTTGTGAGAGTGTACAATGTTCTGTCACTAACTCTGAACGGTGCATATTGGTTACTACAGACTTAACATAAATTGTCTAATTTAGATCTATAGCTTACTGCAACACTCCTTTTAGATAAAGTATTTGTGTAGAGTTATCAGAGACAATAAATAAGATTTCTTTTCTGCAAACCTAAGAGTGTCTGTATGACAGACTCAGCAATCAATCTCTGGAAATCAGCTTTTTCCTAAGCACCATCAATCTTGATCTCTTCCCCACAGAATCACACAAAATTGTTGCTGTCAATAGGAGCTCAGCATTCTTGAAGGACCATGGCATTTGAAAAAGTCTTGGAGCATTACATTAAATTATTACAGGGCAAACAGGAAATAATCCTACGGAGCCACATATATTATCAGTCTTTGCCAAACAGGGCACTGATGTGGCTACTCTGTGCTGGTTAACTGAGCTGGCTTTTCCTGCGCATCTCTACAGGACGCTGCATGTGGCCTCACCTTGAGTCCTGGGTGCATTTTTGAGTGCCACAACATAAAAAGGATATTAAGCTGTTAGAAAGCTTCCAAAGAAAGTTTACAAAGATAGTGAAGGATGTTGAGGAGAAGCCATACGAGGAGTGGCTGAGGTCACTTGGTCTGTTCAGCCTGGAGAAAGGGAGATTGAGGGGAGACCTCATTGCAGTTACAACTTCTTGTGAGGGGAAGAGGAGGGGCAGGCACTGATCTCTGCTCTGTGGTGACCACTGACAGGGCCTGAGTGAATGGCCTGGAGTTGTGCCAGGGGAGGTTTAGGTTGGATATTAGAAAAAGTATCTTCCCCCAGAGGGTGGCTGGGCACTGGAACAGGCTCCCCAGGGAAGTGGTCACAGCACCAAGCCTGACAGAGTTCAAGAAGCATTAGGACAATGCTCTCAGGCACATGGTGTGACTCTTGGGGTGTCCTGTGCAGGGCCTGGAGTTGGACTTTGCCCTTCCAACTCAGGATATTCTATCATTCTATGCAGCTCAAGAGTAAGGCAGAATTTCTAATACACTCCCATGCTCAGTGTTTCTTCTTAGCTGGCTCTAAGAGCTCAGTAGAGGAAGGTTATAGATGGTCTCACAGTACCAGGTAGGAAAACTAGGTCTCACCTGCAGTTTTAATTCAGTCTAGGGAACAGATGCCTAGGAGTTAGTTTAACTAACTACAGCACCAAAGTGTCCTTCAGCAGCTCTAGCTCTAGATACCTAAAAGTAACTTGTTATGTAATTTGAAATTTATAAAACTGGAGATCTTTTACTTGGGTAGCAGATAGGCTGAAAATATAAATGGAAAACTAAGAGCCCTTTGCTAGCAACACAGAGATTTTCCCCAAGTCAGTCACAGGCTGTCACAGGGCAAGAGGCAGAAAGCCATCCTGGTGAGCACTGCGTTTCTAAGGTGAGGCTGTTAAGGTGTGAAAGAAAAAGGACAGTAAACAAACTGCAAATTGGACTGCTAATTTGATCAAAGCCAAATTTCACAAACTACAATTTCAAAGTGAACTACATGTTTAACACGCTGGCTTCGGAAAGTTGATGTGATGGTCCTGTGACAGAAAAAATTCCTGTATGGTTCTGACTCTGAAAACCATTTAGCAGGATTTAAAATGGCAATACTTAACCAAACTGCATTTAAATATGAAATTAATATAGTCTCTCTTCTCCACAGAAGCTCTCATGAAATAGATTAAAGGTAGCATTTGGTACCTTTCAACTGAAATGTGTCTCAAATCAACCCCCCAATATCAAGGTGCAAGCTGTTTTAAAAAATTTGGTTTTGATAGTCTGTGTGCTTCAAAGAGCCCTTTTATGAAATGTATAAGGTGTTTACGCTCCTTGATAACTTCTTTGATGTACAGATTTTTCATCATGTACAAGTGAAGAGTTTTAAGTACAAGGACCTGTTACTACTAAAATACCTTATCCTGACTTCATAAAAATTGACTGGATACCTCATTTTTCATCTGAATTACAGTACTATAATATAGTATGTATTTATTCCAAATAACAATGTTCACCTAAGGCTTCCGGAATTCACTAGAATTATTTCTTATAATAATTATTACAGAGAACTGCCTCAATATTGGCTAGAATAAACTTTACAAAACCAGTATGAAGAAAATGGGAATGACTCCAAACCCACTGGTTCCCTACAGTGCTGTGGGCAAAAATGTAAATCAAGTGGAACAGTCCTTCAAACTGTTTGCTTTTAATGCCACAATTACTTCCATATCGCAATATTCTCCATTAAGCAAGAGAAACTTCTAAGAGGAAATGTTCTCATGAAATGCGTTCATATTCTTAGATGTGTTTATTTTAGTCTCCAAACAGAACTAATTAATGCAGAAAGCATTAAAATAAACAATATGTCTGTATAGAAAACAGATACATTATTACTTCTGCAGAAAAAAGGGAGATACATGTTTTCCTGTTATTACAGATTAATTACTACAGTCATGCTGCATTATGCTACTGTGCATTCAAACTCCTAAATGTTAGCTACTAAGAGATACAACAGCATTTAAATTGCACTACTATTATTAGTGGATAATTGGAAGAAATTTGTAATTCCTACCTGGTCTTAAAAAAACCCACATCATGTCTTACCTCTAAAAATATATTTTGTTGATTACCAATAATGCAAGAGGAGTTAGATCAAACTGGATGAAACTGTACAGTTCAGAAATACCCAGATTTTCAGGAAATGTCAAGAAATACACAGAGTTATTGATTCTGCACTAGAATTTCTGAAGTTGTTCGTTTGGATATAGGCCAACCCAACATACTCTACAATTGGCTTTGTTGTCTGTGGCTTAGAACAACAGATTTGACAAAGGTACTTCTAAAGCTGACCCTTAAAAGCATCATGATTAACCACAGTTTTAGCTACAACAGACCTAGTGTTGGGCTCAAACTATTTTAGAAACTTTCTAAATAAATTATAGCAAACCACTGCATTAGCAACTCCTGGAGTCCCCTTTGCATAAACCCACTCCATTATTTGTTGATGCTTTGGAATGCAGGAGGGAGGTGGCTGTGGACCATTAAAACCTGGTAGACAACAAGTGTTTCCTGTATGCGGAAGGCAGGCATGAATCTTCTCTCCTGTTCCTAATCTCCCGCTTCCCTCCCACGCCTTCTTGGCACCTGTTGGAAAGGCTGGGAGTACAAATCTCTCCTACTCTGTATGGTTTTTCTCTAGCTACCTACCCTTTTCCTCTGCAGGTGACTCCATCTTTTTGTCCCCTCTGCAACTCAGGCTTTCCCAGCCGGCCACACAGTGAGCCTGACAAGGCTCTGAACAGCAGGCAGCAACAAGCAGAGGGAACTTGTCCTTTTCTTGGCAGACACTTGGAGAAAAACCCTTCCAAACTGTCTACACCTCTCCCAAGTTTGGAAAGTGGGATTCTTTTTCAGGTCCAAGAGTCAGAAATTTATCTATTAAAAACTGTCTAACACACCAGACAAAAAACAAACCCTTAGTGTTTCCAGGAGCAAAACCATCAAAACTCCCCTGGAGAAGAGGGAGGGGAAACATCCAGAATTACCTCTGATGAGCCTTTTAAAATCACAAATTTCCCCAGAGGAAACACAAAAAACTAAACAGATCTTGATGTTCTTTTTATCTGGACTCTGGCTGCTAAACGTTCATAGCATAATTTGTTGGACTTTTCAGACTTTTCAAAAGCCACAGTTTTAAATCCCTATTATCCTCTGAGACAATTATTCTTTTTTCCAGCAAATATACCCTAAAAGCAAATTGGTAAAAGGAAAAGAAAAAAGAAAAGGGAGGAGAACTGTAAAGATAGGAGAGGAAAAGAGGATATATCTTCATTTGCACGTCATAAGGTGTGATTCAAAGGAATTTATGATGTCAAGTTCCATTATAAAAAGTAAAGTTTGTCATAGAAAACATTACATTCAATTTAAATCTTTAGATATTGTTTGTAACCACAACAAACTGAAAACTTATCTGATGAAATGTTACCCATTGTGATGTTGAAAGTTACATGAACAATACTAGTTTGTAGGAAAGGTAGATTTCTTTTGCAATCTCTAAATCTTATTAAAAGAGTAATTTAAGCAGTTTGGGTTTTTTTTAAGTGGATCATGCTTTGCTGTTGCAGGTCTTGAGCCATGGCAGGTCGAGTGCTTGTTTTAAAGAGGTAAGTGAAGGAGCATTCCAGCTTATTCTCTCTAATTCAGTTCTTGAGACAATAAAACCAGAAAGATGAAGAGATGAAGTTTTTCATGACTACCCTCTTCAAACCCATTATTACACTGCAGCTGGAACTACAGAGCAATGAATTACACATATATGTATGCATATATGCATTTCTAATTGTCATACGCATTATATAGCTTAAAAAGTGGCAAAAGCCTGTTCAGGAGGAATGGACTATTAGTAAAAGCTTTGTGTCGCAACCTCCTCAGATCTGAGGGTGCTCAGGTGTACTGTGAGCCACCTGGTCACGTAGCATGGCAAAATGGAAAGAGGGCCACACCCAAGGAGAGAGCAGAGCTAGCTGCCAAGGTCCTGAAAACCATTCCAACACATTGCACAAGTGTGGAAATGGTACAAGAAAAGCATGATGCAGAACAAGTCCTCAGCTCTCCACACAGATCACTGCACTGCAGCCCAGTGTGGAGGCCAGAAACAAACCCCTGGTGATTCAAAGAGCAACTTCACAGGACTGCAGTCACCAAGGCAAAGAGAAGGGAGGAGTATACCCTCGGGAAGAAAGCAGTAAAGTGCCTGGTGTCATCCTAAGAAGAGTTACATACTAGCAGAAGTAACACCTGTGAAATGTTGAAATGCTATGTAGCTTGGTGTTTGGCATGATGATACACAGAGGTGGGGCAGATAAAGGATGGTCACCGATAATACCAGACTGCCTGGTGCACACTCCCATGTCACCATTACCAGTCATTATGTACTGTCAATGCTTGATCATTGATGACAGACCTCCTAAATAATTTGCAATGCATGAAGGGTTCATTACCTTTCCTGGGCAATACCACAGTGAGTATGTGGCTGTCCACATTATCTCACTCGTCCAAAGCACAGACATGTGCTGGTTTGATAGACCTTTTATTTTGTCCCTGCTTGGGAGGCTGTAGTTTATTCAGCAGCCCAGAAGACTTCAGCAGTACCACATTCCAGGACCACTGCTCACATGACTTTAGGCCATCACTAATCCTCTCTAAAAGAAACACATTTTCATCCATTGCTTCCAGCAAATTTGTTCACAGTATTACACGGAGCATGCAATAACTTAGATGAAATTCAATTCCAAACACAGCTGAACATGAATACTATTCAGGATTCAGACCCAATGCAGAGTTGAATATAACCTTTTCATACTTCACCTACATCAAGGTGAATGTATTGAACTGCGCAGAAGAAGAGTTGTCCAAGTAACATCTGTCTTAAGTTGCCAGCCAAGAATAAATACATGCAAGTTTTCTGATACAAGTTCAAGTTTGTTTGGGTGTTTTTAACTGTGTATATAAAACCCCAACAATCTCCTCAATAAACTTTGTGAGTACTTGAAAGATGTCTATCAGAGTAAGAATTTACTGGAATCCCTGCCTTCAAATATATTTTAAAAGGGTGAAGGGAGCCTTCTTGACTCAGTGCATCCACTGCCATCTTGAATGCTGAAGTATTAGACTACAAGACAGATTCCTCCTGCACCAATATTCCAGGACCTATGCTCCTTCCATGAAAATGACACATAACTCCATGCCATCTTCCCTCCTGCGTTCTGCCCTTCTCTAAGGCCCGTGTTTGTTGTCAGCTGTGGTCCTTTACACCTACAATAAACCACAGGTAAGATGCTCTCCTATTGAACACACCAAAAAGCAGCAGAAATATAAGAGAAAAGGATGTTTTCAAGGTCTCTCTGAACCAGCCATAAGAACGGGACATAACCTAGCCTAGACGCTGTTTTTAGGAAATAAGAGAGTTAGTGTCTTAAGCCATGCTGGAAATAGCAAAATGAAAACCTTTGTAGGTTAATGCTGAAATGAATTTGTGGTTCAAATGGGGATAAGAAGAATAATGAGCTGGGAATATGGAAAAAAAATTAACCGACAAGGAAATTGCCATGATGCCATCAGTCTAGTCAGCAGCACAGCATTTTATTAAGCAGAGAAGTAATTTTGTTGAGCAATACTCACAGAAGTTTTGTCATGGATAGCTGAGAACCTCTCTTGTGCTGTAATTAGCCATAGATTTCCAGACTTTTTAGAAGACAAAAGGATGAGCATGTCTTCAGTGGGCTAAAGCCAAACCATAATAATCAGATAGTTTTACAGTGGACCTGATGCCCAAGCGTTTTGACATTGGGACTCCTCAGAATTTTGGTCTCTGCCTAAACAGTGAGTATGTGACTGCATGTATCACTAGTTGCTTGATTCTTCTGTCTTCACTATTAGCAAATATGGCTGAATTGAGGACACCTGTAATCTGTTAAAAGAATCATTGTATCCAGAGCATCTCTGCTGCAGTGTTATGAATGCTTGCTGTGTCCTGGGAAACCTGGGCAGAAGGATGCTTGACAAAAGGTTCGTATCATTATGGACACTCTAAACTAAGAAATCCTTAATTCTGCCATGTGTCTCAGATAGATCAATTCTGTTAGAACGGCAATTCTACTATGAATCGCTTACTCTTTTAGGGATGCAAATATCAGAATGGTAGTTCTTTAAGCAGTGACATAAAATAAACCTGACTTACAGCAGAATCCTAGAAAAGCACAAATATTTTATCATGTAACTGAAAGCATTTAAATGACAGAAACTGCTTATTCAGTCTTCTGAACACTACTTTTTCCATTTTTGGGTTAGCTTTCTTTCCTATCTGCTGTGAATTTAATCTATAAATAATTAATTGTTCTTGCTTTGGGGTTTTGGCTTGCTTTTGTGCAATCTTTTTGGTCTCTCCTCTCTGGTATCCCTCTTGTCACCTCTTCCCTCCTCCGACTGAGTCCTTAACAAAGAACAGACACAGGTAAAGCGATGGATGTGCAATTATCACAGTCAAAAGCAAATGGGTTTGATGTACACAAATTCACATCACATTTCTCTTTATTTTTTCCATAGAAACAGACATCATTTCTAGGTTATCAGCACAATAAGCCTTACCAGTGCTGACTTACAACTACAGCTGGCTGCCCAAGTGTCCTGATTCAGCACTCTTACAGGTACAAAAGCACCCGTGCACTATTAAAAGTAAATTACTTGTATAAATAGTCTGCTACTTCTATTTTTTCAGTGTTAATGTTGAGAGAGATCTCTGTTAAAAGATTGTACCATATGTTATTAAAACTGAAAGAATTAACAAAAGTTTAGTTCAGTCCTGCACTCTTATTTCGTGCTGTTATTTAGGAAGAGCTCGCCTACACGTGGGTTCTTGCTGGCAGGTGGTATTACACAAAGACTATCTGGACATGTTGGGGTCAATTTTGCTTCATTTCCATGATCCTGAGCACCTCTTACAATTAAATATACTTATGGTAATCAACACTGCCATTATGTCTCTGTAGACCACGCTCTTAAATATTCTCTCAATGGAAAATGCTTTGATAGGAGTTATATTCAAATTATTTCCCCTGTGCTTTGTGGGTTTTAACATTTGCCATGCCCTTTCAGTTTACTGATTTATGACTCTACTCACTAAACACTGTGGACAAGTAATTTAATATACAGTGGCTTCTTGGAACACAGGTGTTTGTGGGAGACATCACTGTGACTTAAATTGTCAGCATTTAAATTCTGTCCCAGTGCTGCATTTCCTGGCTTCCATAATGATTTCGGTACTGTCTAAATTCTGGTTTTTTCTTAATGGTTATGGTGGTGTTTGTGTTTTTAAATAGGAATTGCATATTTATAAACTATGTAAATCTGAAAAAAGACTTCTGTATTAATTATCTCATACTATTGCAAAACAGAGCATGCCTCAGAGCTAAACATCTTAAAAAGCTCTAAAAGTTTAAGGGACAGAGCAAATTAAATATTTTTAGGTGTATAAATGCTTTGCCAACCCTATAAGAAAGGCTGGCATGGCCAGGGCAGAATGAAGCATTCTTTTTCCCTTCCCGCATTTCTCCACCCTACTCAGCTGGTTTGGTTTGAGAATTTGATGACTTCCCCCCATGAATATCAAAGACTTCAGTGTTCTTCTCCTATTAACATCACTTTCTTGCCCAAATCACATTATGGTTGCAGCCCAAGAAAAGGAACAAACTGCATGGAAAGGATAAAAGGGAAAAAAAATCTAACTTAGATAAACTATTACAGCATTCTCATATTTTCCTAGGCATTTAAAACCATAATAAGGAATTACTGTGCTGGTCAGCACAATAGCATCCTATTAAAAGCCATACAGACAATGAATGATGTAGCTGTTCTGAATGTTGTCAAAGAACTCTCATGTGATCCATGCTTCACCACATCTGTTCTTTTTCCATTCTCTCTATATATTGTTTCCTTCAACTCACACAAGTACATCAGGACAGCAATCCCAAAGCCATGGCTTATGAATAATATCCCCCCAAAATCCTCCAGTTCATATCTACATTTAAATATACACCCATACGTACACATCTGTGTATGTTTATATATAAAAATGTAAATAAAATTACTATACATATTTTAGCCTATAAAAATATTTATTGTTGTATTTTTGATTGATTTAAGTCAAAGAAATGCATTTATCCAGACTTCCCCTAAATCAATGAACTAGAGGCACATCACATGTAGGCAACTCTCACAGGCAGACCTGTCTATATAAAGAACTTAAAAGTTATACTTTAAATTTAAAACATGGCAAGCTACTCTCTCCTCTGTAGGAATGATAACAGGGAGCAACATGACTAAAAAGTAGCCCTAGCAGAGCGAGCACAAATATGAGTACTTGAAATGGGAGTTAGTGAATGTCAGCTTTTTGTGAGGATTATCAAGGGATTTTGAGTCTATGTGTCTATTAGCAAGGGGGAATTCCAAGTAGGAAAATAAAAAGGAAGAAAAGAAAGAAAAAAGGAAAGGAAAATTATTCAACTGGTTAAGCCTAGAGGGAGGTGGAAAGTGTGACCATTATTTCAGGGAAACAAGTTGCACTTGGGGAAGGATGCTGACTGGAACCACCACTCGGTAGCAAATGACCTGTCTGCACTGAAAACACACTCTCAGTGAGGGGTACAACCACCCTGCGTGACCCTTGCTGTATTTCCCACACAAGGAATAACAGCAATTTTACCAGGTAAGGAACACAACAGTTTTACTGAAGAAGAGAAAAAAAACCCAAAACTTGAGCATAAGTGTGGTTAAGCAGATAGAAACTCTGGCAAGAATCCACACATCCAGCATAGCACTGAGAAGGCGTTTTCCCTGTTTTTTTTCCAGATAATACAATAAAACTTTGTCCTGCTCCAACATTTAATTAGCTGGAAAGATATAACCTATTCCAAATAGCTGAGGGAGGACCTACATGGGTTGTAAAAGAAAACAAAACAAAATCAAGGAGAAATCCAGCCCCCTGCCTCACCTAAGCCTCTCTTAGGTGACTGCCTTGCTATAACTCCCCTTCACCTCAAAAGAAAAAAATGCTTCAGTGTCATATAATTTCCTCTCCTTTTCTCCCTTCAGTCTTTGCACAAGCCAGGTTTGTGGTCTCCTGAAATTGTGGGGGTTTTTTCTCCTTTGAGAAAGCCAACCCCAGCGAATATTCTCAGCCCCTGCACGACTCATTTCGCAGGACCTTGGCTACCAAGTTTTGTTTAGCTTTGTGATTCCAAGCTGGAGAAGGAGGCCTTCTCTTCTTTCAGTCTCAAATCCTGGGAGGAGATTGGTTAACCACTGAAAGGCCTTATCTATTAAAAATTGGGGTGAACCTTAAGGCAACGACTTGTTCTCCTCTGGACAGGTTCCTCTCACCTATCCATGAACTGATAATTTTGTTGTCTGTTACTCTGGAAAGTGACTCACCTGCTTTTTCACTTACTTGGTATGAAAGTTTATCAACTAACAGTATAAAATGCTTTGTTTCTACCATTTAAACATCACTCTGGGAGGTAATTCAGTAATCCCATGGATCCCAAACAGACTTTGGGTTTTGTTATTTCTTGAGAAAATAAATCACTGTAAGAAGAAGCAGTATTATGACCTGGGCTGAATGCCTTGCTAACATTTCTCTTGAGCAAGGCAGACAGAAATTAAAGAAGCAGATGAGGAATTCTAACATGAAAATATCTTAGACCTTGATGAGCTATCATCTTGAAAGATGAGTTAAAAGAGCAGAAGGAATTAGGGATCTGCATATCTGCTGTCTCAGGAATATGGCAAAGGCAGTGATAGAATAAACTCATTTAATCCAGTAATTTGACACAGAATCAAAATGGGCTTCCATAGCCACACCTGGGTGTTAGAAGTACTCCACCCAGTTTCCTTCGATGAATATTCATGTCATAGAACTGAATCTTTGTGTGAAAGGCAGTGGCTCTGTTCAGGGAGCAAGTAGGTGTGAGAACTCTTATCTAGATGGAGAATCCTGAGAAACCTTTAGACAGGTACCTGGTTATAAATCTGAAAATATGACTAATCAACACCTGAACATAAGAGCACAGACAGCATTAGAGCACACAGATGCAACTTAGAAAAAAAATGCTGAAGCCTAAGTATCTTGCATGGAATTTTAAAGTCTAGATTTTTGTGATCACTATTCCTAATGCACAGGAAATACAAAAATAATATTGCATTAAGAACTCTCTTTTAATTCACTCATTTTACTATCAGCAGAAGCCAATTTAAGTTTGAAATTGTTCTCTAGGGGAATAAATGCCTTTCAGCTTAACTATACAGAAACCTATCAGCTTAACACCTGTTTGTCTTTAACTACACAATTTAAGGTCATTTGAGTTTGCCATAGCACAGGTAGGACTCCTTCATCTTTGGTATTAGTATTTTGTCACTGTTGAACCTCCATGACTGCAAAATGCACATTTTGTCTGTGGTTAGGTTCTCAAACTGAATTATTATTTATCACAAGAGAATGAAATTAATCAAACATTCAGGAAGTTGTTTCTTCATTCATAGTGAGAACACTGGCCTCATTGTTTTATTAATAAACAATCTAAAAGATACAAAAAAGGGATAATAAAACCATGGCCACTGCTATCTACTGCATGCAGTATAGGCCATATGACAGCTCAAACAATCCTCAGCGTGAATCCACACAGACATTCTAAATATAAACAGGAATCTAAGAAAGCTATTTTCCCTTCATCCCTTAATTTCCCTTCATTTGTTTGCAAACAAACTCAAGGATACCAAATGTTCCTATTTAGCTTCAATTAGCGGAACTGGAAAATTTTACCACTGATATAATGTGTTATTTGGAAAAAGGAATAAACTGAGTTTTAGAATCTAGAAATAGTGTATTTTGAGAATCTGATATTATGTCTGAATCTAGTCTGAAGCTATTTCAGAGGGCTTTTAAATGTTTAATAACGTGTTATCAAATATCTATTTGCCAAAATACCAAAAGAGAAACTGCTAATCTTTTATTTCATGAAACAAATGTTTTGCACATTAAATACGACAGAAGAGTCAAGAATCACAAAGAATCACAGAATATTCTGAGTTAGAAGGGACCCACAAGGATAATCGAGTCCAACTTTTAAGTGAATGGCCTATAAGGGGTCAAACCCAAAAATGAAATGTATACTTAAATGTGTATGATTTTTAATTTCTCATAGATCCAGATACCTCCAGTGACTTAATAAACACATGTAATTTGTATTTGGATAAGAGCACTCTGAAATCTCTCTTTCATTATTTTATAGCTGACATTTTCAGTTGGTCCAATCAGAAGCTTACAATAAACAAAATTATAGATTCCAGATGGCCTTGCAAAGGGAAAAAAAATGGAAATCTTTGTGCAGAATCAGGAGTACATTTGAATTAACATTGGAAGTATTTGACGAGAAAGCAATATTGTTATAGAAGGATTCCTCTCCTTTCCTAAGAAAATGATGTTATGAAAGGAAGTATCTTTGCCTTGTAATTTGGGCAGCACAACATTTGCTTATTGAGTAATACTATCAAGCAAGTGATCCTAAACATTTTTAAATATCCTGCTGTTTTACCATCACTATTTACGGAAGTCAAACAAAAAGAAAGAGAAACAAAGTTGCACTGTACATCAAGAACAGTTGCTGTGCAGTACAGGAAGAGGTAAGATGAAGATTTGTTAAACAATCCTGGAAGAAGATGAAAAGGGAAAACCAGGGTATACCATGATAGAAGTTTATTATAGACTAGCTTTTTGGGTGGAGAGAAGTTGTGTTTTTTGATCACGCAAGGGAAGCATCAAAAAGGACAGAACCTGATGACTTTAATTACTTCTTGGAATTAATTTTTTTTCTGTTGGAAAATAAATACAAGAAGCAGACAGTCCAACAAGTTCTTGGAATATGCTGAGGACAGCTTTTTCTTCAGAAGGTAAAGAAAACCATTAAGGGAGTGGCTATTTTAGATCTTCTGCTGACTAGTAGGGCACAAACCAGCTGAGAGTGGAAGGCAATTGAGGTGAAAGTGAATGCCATCTTTTAATAATCACTACCACAAAAACAGAAAGAAGCAAAATAAAATTCCTTTTTTTTTCCCCAAAAACAAGCCCAAAATTTTATGAGCTCCAGAGACTGATAAGCAAGGTTTCTTAGGAAGACTGTTTAATTAACAAAAGAATGTAGGAAAGCTTGTCTTAGTCATTGCTGGAGTCAGTTCTTAATTACCCAAGGCAAAGGGAATAATATGAATTAGGCAGAAACAGAGGATAAAACAAATTAGTCTGGGTACATTATTCTGCAAAACACTACTCAGTACATTCACCTTTGAAAGGCTTATAAACAGATTTCCATAGAAAGAACAGCAACAGAGAGGAGCCCGTTGCAAACAGCTTATGTTTTGTAATGCACCATTTTCTACCACTCTCCCACAAGAAATGCTGAGGGAAGGCAGGGTTTCCTTAAATCCCAATCCCCATAAACCATCTGTCATCAGCAGGTGACTGTGTTATTACACACATCAGGAGATTATCCCAATACAAAAGAAACTGCTGAATTCACACACACACACACACACACACACACCCCCCAGGCAATTTCCTTGATTTTTATTATTTATCTAACAATCAGACTTCTGCATTATACATCAAAGTATAAAATTATGTGGCCTAGTCTCACTCACTTTCAGAAGCTTCATTTAAAAGGCTGTAAATGTTCTTAGTACAAATGGATTGGTTCCAGGTTGGAGAAATGACACCCCAACAGTTTAATTTAGCTGTAAGTATGAACAAATTATTCCAAAAGAAGAACTAAATGCCAACTCACAGCTTTCTAAATAACAGCTATATCCTGCTATTCTTTCCACTGAAAAACATCAAACATCTACTTGCTCTTCTAGAAGGTCTTGCTAGGAGCTAATATACAAGACAGCAATAGGGTAAACTGCAATTTTTTCTGTTGGAAAGCAAATTTCCCAGCTCTACTACAATGGAATGTCATCCCAGCACAGTGATGTGCCGTTTTGCTGTTTTGTGAAGAACTGAGATCTCTCTGTAGCATGTTTCAACAGTATCAATAGAACTAAGATCCTGAATGAGACCAAAAGGGATAGTTGGGGTTTGTGTTATTTGTGTATCCAGCTAAAGACCAATGAGTCTTTTCCAAAAGCAGAAATTAGTAGATGAGATTTGCTGGCTTGAGAAGACTGAACAATAAATGTCTTTATTTTAAAGACAGAATATTTTAAGCCTTCATCAAATACATTCTGATGAATATTAGTTCCACAACCATGAAGAAAGCAACTTTTCCAATTACTGGCCTGCTGAGTACTTTTGTTAATGTGGAAAAATAGTATTTCTTTCTCCATGGAAAGATTACAATAAAGACAAGAATGGCATTGCACAACTTTGTCTGCAATCTGAAATTAAGTTCTCACATTAGAACAGGAGTAATTAGCATTTTCCCTAGCTTGCTTCCATGCAGTAATACTGCTGCCAAGCAAATGAGTAACACTACATGAGCTAAATGAACACTAGAAACAAACGTGTAGCCATTCCTCCTTCTCTGGGAAAAAAACTTACAGAGAAAACAGTATGGGTTAAGTGGGGAACTGCAGAAATGTAGGTGCTGTTCCTTTATTATTTTAGCTTATATATTTTTTATGAACAAAAGGAAAAAGCCATATGGTTTGTGGGAGCATGTGGAAGACCTCCTCGAGCCATTTTCTTTGTTGTCTCTTCATGCCAACTATAGTCATTACGTACCTTCCTTATTTCTGTACACGTTATTAATTTGAAAATTTTCCAGTACTTCAAACATCAGGTCTTCTAAAGGAAGATCACAATTATACCTTGTGTTGAAGTCTATTTTCAGAATAGACATCTTCATGATATATGTAAGTGTGTTTGCCTGTATCTATGTTTATATAAACACAGACATTTGGTTTTCTCCTACCTTTCTAAGTGCTGCTGGCAGTGAGGCAGTAGACATTGATATCGCTGGGAGAGCGTAAGAGTGGGGGCAGATTACTGATGGTGCTTGGTTCTCCTGAACAGTGTAGCGTCTGCCCGATACATCATAGTACCTGCAAGGAGAGGAAACATTGCTCAGTTAATGCACCCCAGCAAAACAAAGCCTGAGTTAGTTTTCGCTGTATTTCTGACAAAACACTAAGATGTTTTCTCCTGTTGTGGTGGTTCCAGGCCTTTGGTACTTCCAAAGTTTACTGCTTTATTTTAGCTGAACTACTTGCTCCTCTCATTAGACATTTAATTCATCCCATCTGCTTTAGCTCTCTGAAACTAACCTGTCAGCTTTTTCCTGGTAATAAACCAACCAAAATCCAAATACAATACTCAGCAGGATAACCACATCAGAGCCACAAGGCAGAAAAATTAGTCATCTTATCTCCTGTCACTCCACCTCTTCAAGAGACAGGAGATTACAACATTTGGGGTTTACAGCTCCACATTACATCACATGTCCCGTTCACTGTCCTTCTGCAAGCTGTCTCAGTAAAGAATCTGTTGAATTCTTAGAACAAGCCATTTATTGGGAAGAGACTCTCACAATAAAAGTGTACACAATCTTTAAACCAATATATTCATTTTAAGCAAGTCAGTCCTAAAACTTCAGGAACGCGATTTCGCTTATGTTTATTCTGCAGTGTCAATTTTCAAATTGTGAATCTAAGACATTGTGAAAAAGTTCACTTAGTCTCCTCCCAAGAGAGAAATAAAATAGTAAAAACTGACCAAGTTATAAAATCTCTTTAATTTCACTGTCTGAAAAACCAACATAGCAAGAATCCAGAATTCTCTGAAGATACAGAAATATTACAGTTTATGTATTTTTGTCCTTCAAATGATTCAACAGCTGGTTCAAATTCAGCTTTTTTAAAATGGCATGTATTTTGATATTTTTATACCAAAATTGGACTGATTTTTCATAGGATTATAGGAAATTCAGGTTGGGAGGGACTATGGTCTATATAAGGAGGTCTACGGTCCCATGCCCTTGCCTGAAGTGGGGTGAGCTATGGGAACACACAAGGTTGCTCAGAGCTTTACCCAACTAACTCTTGAAAATATGCAAGGACAGAGACATCATAACCTCTCCAGGCAACAGTGAAAATGTTTTCTCTCACATCTAATCTGAATCTCTCCTTCATCAACTTTTCATTGT
Source organism: Eopsaltria australis (assembly GCA_034509425.1). Taxonomy (NCBI): domain Eukaryota; kingdom Metazoa; phylum Chordata; class Aves; order Passeriformes; family Petroicidae; genus Eopsaltria; species Eopsaltria australis. Next base: position 2,844,725 of record JAVTVJ010000040.1, read on the forward strand.
TATCTCGTCTTCCCATCATGCACCACTGTGAAATGTCTGGGTTCATCTCCATCACTCCCAAAACCACCTCCTCTCCAAAACTGAACAGGCCCCAATTCCCCATCCTCTCTTCACAGGTCAAGTGGAGCCTCACAGGCAACCACCATTGTGGTGGCCATCTGATGAACAGTTTGAAACACTGAGAGGTCTTTAGGAAGAAAAAATACCCTCATCAAATATTTTACTTTCACAGGAAAAAAAAGTCTCAAAATGTTCTTGTTTTGTTTTGTCCATAAAATATGCGTATTTTCCATTTTGGTTGAGACAAAACTTCCTTTTTCCCACAGGCTTCTTTTCCAGACTCGTCATATTGTCCCAAATCCAGCTCTGTTTGTACAGCTTTATTTGCAAATTCAGTTTTATAACTGACTTTCATATAGAGTTTTCAAAGAGTGAATGAGTGAGCAGAAAAGCCTCAGGCATATTTATAAAGTTGCTCAGTTTATTGCATAATTGTGGTGAAAATGTTTTGACATTTTAACACATATCCCAATAAACATGTGCAATTATTTTGTTTATTTACCTATTTCTAAGGAAGAAACTGCATCACTCTTAATAGCTGGTTACCTTCCCCAGGACATAGCTGACTTTGAGCTGTCCATCTTGATTTTCATGTTCTGCCTCCACCGATAGAGCTTGCTTTTGGGGTGGTTCCACACAACATTGCATGTGAGAGAATTCAAAAGTCACATAAAAAAGCTGCTCAGGTGGTGCTGAAAGATCCTGTGGCACCCTACCCTATCTAGGTCGATACTGCTGAAGGGAGTAACAGCAGGCTGGGGACTCTCAACTCCGTGACTCAGAGCAATGGAACAAGTGACATGGTATGGGCAGGAGACTGGGAAGGTGCTTGGCTCAAGTCTGGATAAGAAGTCAGGGTAGGGAGAAGGAAAATAATGACACACCAAGGAAAGCGGATGGAAGAGCCATCAACTGTTGAGGTGACAGTGACACTCTGCACAAGGCCACCATTCACCATGGTGCTGCTGGGCTGGCGACAGGCACCTGCACCCCAAGTGATATCCAATGAACATGAGTCAGAAAATAACACATCACCAATCCCAAATGCCAAAAGGAAGCCAGAGGAAGCTCTGGAAGCAAACAATTCCTAGGTAGGAAGTCAGGATATTTCAACAGGATACCCTTTGTCCTGCTGCAGAAGGGGGCTGTGCTGGTGCCCAGGCAAACCAGCAACCTCCGCCTGGGAGGCAGGTGCTGGCTCCCTTCCAGCAATGAAGGCTGGGCCTCCTTGGGGACATCCTCACACCTCGCCCTGTGTTCACTCCTGATGGCCACCATGCTCCGAGACACCATTAGACCCCAGGGCGCTGGCATGCCCACAGTGTGGCAGCCAGAAAGCTGCTGCTTTCAGAATATAGTGAAGCAGCACCGATTCTTTCAGGCACCTTTTTTTTAAAGGATATATTTTTACACCAAAAACTGGAGCTGACAGAAGCAGCCTGGGAGGTTTCAACCCAAAGATGTTGCAGGTGAGAAAAGGTACTCTTTGAATTTCTTCATGGTTTGAGGTCTATCCTTCCAACAATCTGCTGACGAGCTGAGCTCACCAGAGTCTCTGAGAAGTTTTCCTTTATGGCACTGGGCAGTTTTCCAGGGGAACGCTGCAGTACGCTTCCCGCCTGAAGGCATGGGCACGCACACAAGCTCCTGAGGGCAAGACAGGGTGTGAAGACACAGGGCTGCACTTCCTCTGTCCCAGCTGCCCAGCCAAATTCTCTCCTTCCAGCCCAGATGCGGAGCAGCTCACCCCAATGCATGGCAGAGAAACTCACTGTGGGGACAGTCACCATAGAGAAATGGAGGCACTGTCAACCCACACCCTTGCTTTTCTCACCCAGGCATGTTTGTGTAACCATACCCACTTGCTCAGAGCCCCGAGGCTCTGGGGGGAGAAGGTGCTTGCAACACGCTGAGCACGTTATGAAACCCTCCCAGACATTTTGCTCAGCAGTAACTACAACAGCCCCATGTTACCTACACTGTTTCCAGCACAAATCCAAACCATACCCCCATACCTGCTATCATGGAGAAAATTAACTCTATGCCAGGCAAAACCAACACACATATTTTCATAGAGCTATTAGTTACAGTAATAACTAATTTTACAGTGAAGCAAAGGAAGAGCAAGTAGGAGGACTGGGAAATTATCAAGCTTTTGGAGAGAGCATGAAGCACTAAAAGGAGGAAGGAGATGTTCTGTAGGTACAAACATCTTCTCTTTACCTGATTTACAGTAAACTGCTGACTGGAAAAGGAAATCCTCAGATGGGAACTGACCTGGCCGTGCTCTCTTTATGCTGCAGACCACACAGTTTGGCCCCATCACTCTTACCCATCCATGCCTATATCCTTAGTAGCAACACAATGTTATCTTATTAACTATCTTAACATATTGACTTCAAATATGACAATTAAACATAATTTTGAAGAGAACTAGTCTGTAGATAAAAATACATAAAAACAATGTAGGACCAATAAGCAAGCAACGCACTAACAAAAAGAAGAAAAGAGTGGGTTGCAATACATTTTAAACTAACAGTGCTTAATAAACTAGCATCCTTATAAATTTTACAGACATGGCTTCCCTCATAATCCATCATATTCAGCCCTGAGATCCATGTCCCATTTGCTATTTTTCAGAACTGTCTTCAGTCTGTATCCAGTAGATGGTTCTTGTCTATTAATTTCCATTTTTCAATCATCAGAGTATGAGATCATTTTTTAAGAGAGCATGCATGAGCAAGAGCAACTCGATTACAACAGAAAGATACTTTGTTTATTCAGATCCTCTACCCAGTCTTCCCCCTCCCACACCATATCAGCACTAGAATTTTTCCCTGGGAGCAGCAAATATCAGTTTGATCAGCAAAATGCTTGACTAAAGATTTACTGCAAATCACAGAATAATATGAAGAGCAGTAAGGGGCGTTTCCCTGGTTCATCCACCACCTCAGTGCTCCTGACTACGATAGGTGATATTGCTGACAAATAATTTACCTTCCTGGTTCACTCCCTGGTCCCGGTGCCCTTGTCAGCTGCACCACACAAGCATCACCATGTGCTTGGGGTCTCTTCTGAAGGAAACCGACTACTTCTCTCCGAGGAAAAGCCAAGGTGCAGCTCTGTGGATGGACTGCCCTGAGGATATCACAGCCAGGATGGGACTAGACCAATAGTGGCTTCTCCTGCCCTCCACCATCCCAACCAGTCTCCTGTCCTCAGACAGCCTCTGTGTGCCCCACACCCCACAGCATGCAGCATACTTTTGGCATAATGCTATAAAAACACCAGTCTTGCAGGCAGCAAAGCAACCTTCACATTATTCAGACACTTTGAACTGAAGCCACAAAAATATAATTATGATCTTAGAGCCACGGGGGCATCGGACCCAGGTCAAATGTTAGGCGGCACAAACACAAACAGTTCGCTCCAGAGGCGAAAGAGGTGTGGATACATCTATAAGGATCACTCCTTGGGGCAGATCCTTTAGCAGTGTAGACTATTTTAAACAGGGGATTTTTAATTGTGCATTATTTGAGTTGCTGTCGTTACAGTCTTAATATATTTTGAGCATTTCAAACAGCGTGCTCTGGGCTGAAGTTTTCCATACAAAGCTACTGCTTGTTATTCTTTCTGTCATCTTTTCCACAGAACCAGTATGTGGACGCCCTGAACAGTCTGCAGCACGCTACTTACCACATTTATATCACCTCTCCCTACTGCCTCAGCAGCCCCATTTCTGTGTCCCTGGTTACAGAAGAGCCAACTTCAGTTCTTACACGAAGTGGTTGCTACACTGGGGACACCTCTTCCACATAGGTATGTGCATACATAGCTCATACAGAATTTCAAGGGGTGAAAATCCAGAGCAGACACATGTCTTTGAAGGGATCTATGCTTGGGGCATGTGCAGTACATGTCCTTCTGTTGTGGGAGTGACAAGATGTGTGTGTGTGTGTGATTTTTACAGGGAAACCGAGCATTTCACACTTCTCCCAGGCCTTGGGACTGATGAATGGCTCTGAGCTCCTCCTTGAGCATGGCACTAAGAAGTGGCGGGGAGGCACGCACCCTCTTGTGCCAGCACCCTGCCATCTAATGGCCAGGCTTCAGATTCACAGGTGAATCAAGCTTCCCCTTTCTGCCTCCAACCGTTCTAGATCCTAGAGATAGAAAAGTCTGTTTAAACTACCTTAGGTCACATCTTGTCAGCACAGAAGTATTCCTACTGGCTTACTTCGAGGTATTTTGTCATGTGTCTTAATAACTGGGTTAATACCTCACCTAAAAGTACCCTTCGTTATAGTTACTCCACTCTGCCTTACTAATTCAGCCTAAATAATTCCTTCCTTTGTTTGGCAAATTCACACCATTTAAATACTTGCAGGCTTCAGCTGTATCTCTCACTCAACCACTATTCAGCATCATCTTCCCTTTTGTAAAGAAATTCCCTTGTTCTCCTCTCTGTTTCCTTCTGACAAGACCTCTCCAGCAAAGATGTGTCCAGAGCTGGACACAATGTCCCTGCTCCACTCACACAAAAAACCACGAAGAGCAGGTCTGCTGCCTTGTTGCTTTGTTCCACGATACATTTGCTCACACAAAGACTGCACAGAGCCTTTCTGAGCCACTCTAATACCACAAACTTGTCGTACTTGTTGTCCACTTCCATTCCTACATGTATTTGTTTTTTCTTTCCACCGCCTTCCCAGTACAATATATTAATTTCAGGTTATTAAATGTATTTGTTTGCATTTGGCAGTTTGTTGAAGCTCTGAGCCACTGCTCATGAGATGAAATGGCTCCAAGCTTCTGACTTTCCTGCACTTCAAACGGCATGCAGCTGGAAATACTACAGTCATTAGGCCTTCAAAACATGTTTTTCTGAATGCTAACACCAACACACAGTGCTGCTCCGTAGCCAAATCTTTAATACAGTGAATTCAAGCAGCTTCTGGGTTCTTATTCCAAGTGATCTTCTTCCATTTTACAAAATCAAAAAGCCCCTCTGTCATAGAAATTACTGCAATTATTAATTATGTTTAAAGTTAACTTCTTTAGCACCTCTGTTAACTAGGAAAAAACCCAATAAAGACACTTCAGTGATAGGGATTATAAAATCCAACAAGAAAGTTGAATTATAAGGTTATCTGCTAGATAATCTAGAAATTTAGTGAATAATAGTGTTAGCTGCCCAGAAACCCTGCCATCATATAGCTAGTTAAAATATTCAGTAATAGTAGCATAGAGCTTGACCTATACCAGGCTTGTGCCAGATGCTCATCACTCTTTCACCCTTTTGCCTCCTGATGTTCTCAACTATGGAATTAACTAATTGATTTAATTGTGTCTCTTGCAGTCATCTTAAATATCTTCACAACAACTCACTTTTTCCCTTTTTATATCTACAAACCAGGTTATTATCTTTCTGTACTGATGTTACTATGAGGAGATGCATCATAAATTTCAGTTAATGCCCACCACAAACAATCACTTCTCCCTAGTTGTATTTCTAGCCCTCATTTGCATAGGAAAAATCACAATCTAACAACAAGCAGCAATTTGGTTTGGTACAAAATAACTGGATCATGTACTGATCCACTTTCTAAAACCTCATTTCACAGGAGGAACACATTTTGCCATTTCACCACTTAGAGACTATTCAAATTACTGAAGCTCTTTTTTTATTCTGTAATTTGAAAACCATTAATAAATTTGGTCAGTTACTACTTTTTGTGAAACTGAACTCCCTGTGCTGATAATGATGTTTAAAAAAATCCCAAAACTTAGTAAAATATGAATGTAAGATGTACTCTTAAGCACTTTTTTCTCTTTTTTTGGCCTTTTTTTAAATCATCAGAAAAGCTCATTATTATCATCCAGCCACTGGGTGGCACCTCTACATAGCTGCCAGGTGTGCCCCAAAAAACCCATGATGCCTTCAATAATCAGTCCATTCCTCCCACATCCAAGTGTTGACACTACATCAGCTTGGTGTATACAGTCATGTTTGGGAGACAGCTAAAGCTGGTTACTAAATACTGGCTTTGTAAAACATTCCTGGAATTTTCTGCTGTAATTTTTCAACTCCTAACTTCTGTGAATAATTAATCTGCATAGAGAAGCCTGTCAGGGGAAACCCAATTCTTTGAATATGTGTAAGTATGGGCAACTTTCGATAGCAAATGAAATTGTTTTGACAGATGTGCCAGAGCAAATATATAACAAACTGTGTTGCCTTGTAGTAATATAAAATAGATCATGTCTAATATTACAGTAGCATCCAGCAAGCTCAAGCAAAGTTAAAAGCCAGTTTTGGTGGGCAATGAACTAATAATATCCTTGCCCCTGAGGTCAATTGTAACTATGCTGCACTGGACTATCTCAATGAGTGAAAAGCTCATCTTGATATTTCTACTCTGGCCTAACTTTAAAGCATTGTATAAACAATAATCATCACACTGAGTTACCTAACACAGGTAATATCTCATTTTATGTAGTAAGAAGCTCAAAGAACCAGATGAAGCTGTTTGACTGAGGAGACGAAAAGCCAGCATCACTCATTTCTTTAAACACATGATGCTTGTCTTCCTTTGTTCATATTGACTCACCATGACTTGAGGACCAGAAACACCATGTTACTGCATCATTCTCCTACTTTCTGTAGCTGCATTGGGAGATACAGAAGGGTGCTTACAAATCCAGGGACATGAAAATGCTTTGGAACATACAGACTCACACTTGCAGCATTTCCCCACCTGCTCTTTTATGTGAGTTTTAGCATTTTGGTTCAAAGTGATAGCTGAAAAAAAATCAGCAAAGTTTGTGATCTTTAAAGTTTATTGTGAGCATCTAGTAATCTGCCTTTGACTAAAGTTCCTCTTTAGTGGAAACGGAGTGGAAGTTTGAATAAGCCCAATTCATCTGGACAATTCTAAATACAGTGCAATTCCAGCAATAAGTAGGAAAGTCTTTAATTCTTGGGAAGAAAGTTTTTGCCTACAAGCGCGGATAAAACAGGTTTGCATACACCAAAACAAGCCTCTCAAGTTCCCACTGGCTAAAGGCAGGCAAGGCCATGCAGGATGGGTACAGAGGCAGCAGGGAGGGAGGGAGGGAGGGATGCACTGTTACACACTCCTGAGTGCTAGGTCTTGTGGTGGGGACACCACTTGTCACACGGAAATGAGTGACCACAGCTCCAGGCTGCAGCTGGGGACTGCAGCTCACAGGAAGGTCCTGTTCAGCGTGAGATCCCAGAAGATCTCATGGCCTTTCAGCAGTCTAATACTCTCCCCTGCTCCAGCCTCTCCTGCACCCATGGGGCCAGTGCAGAGAGCCTGTGCAGGTCCCTGAGCCCAGCATGAGGGTGAGCCCCTGGCAGCACAGCCTGAGAGGAAAGGAAGGGCCAAATGAATGAGATGCAACCAAGACTTGTGAGGTTTGGCTGGTGCTGCATAAACTCATCCATTTATCTATGCATCAAAATCCTCATAAACCACACCCTGCAATTTCAGCAAAGGAACTCACCCAAAATGAGTTTATTTCATGAGCTAAATTAGCCCACTGTCTAGAACAAAGACAAGCAACTAGTGTGGTACCAGCCATTCCACATTTGCACCAATTATGCTGAGCCCAACTGAAACTCAGACTTTTGGCAACAAGGCACTGAGCCATCTTTTGCACAGAAAGTAACACAGTGGGTGACATTCAGTGGAGATTTGAGATTACAAATTGCATTAATGTAAGTTTGTTATGTCACTTCTGAATATCAACAATCTAAATACCTAGGTAACCTACAGTTACAAACATGCTGCAGAAAAAAGAAATCTATTTTTTTTGAAAGTGGTGCTAGAAAGGCACCAATTAAGAATGAAGACTTAGCTTTGTAAATTCAGCTTTGAAAACTGGCCATTAAAATTTTACTGAGCTTTAAGAAAGAGGAATAACAATTCACTACAATGATTAAACAACTTCTTTTTGATGTCAGGAATGGAAAACTGAATTGAAATGACAAATTCGGTAAGAAGTAGCAGGAAAACATAGAGTTACACTTAGATAAGTCCGCATATGAGACATTTTGTTGCTTCCAGACTTAATAATAGACTTTATCATTTCAGGCTTTAAGTAATTATAAGTTTACTGCAAAACAGATCACTATGGATTTTCTCATTTGCCTGAAAACACATCTGCAGAGATTTTAAAATAAATCCTAGATTAATTACTTTCATTTATATTCCCTGCACATTTCAATATGGAGCATCTGAGTGAAGCATCATTTCTTAAGAGATGACAATACTGAATCACAATTTATGAGTGTTTAACGGGCCAGGTCCATGACTCTCTTGTATTAGAGCAAACATCTTTTATGTGTATATAGTTACACTTATGAAAGCAATTTAAAAATGCTGTAACACAGACATCTTTTTAGATACAACTTGTAAAAATCTATTCTCATACTTTGTATGGCTTTTCTAGTCACATGTCCAGCAGAAGAAGTAGCTCAGGGAAGTCTTGAAAAGTATTAGACCTTTCAACAAGACAACAATGGAGAAGAAGATGAAAAGGTGACTCAAAAACTTGTATCAATTGCAGTCACAAATGCACCATAGATAGTGATTTTTGTCAGAAATTCTAGCACAGCACCAATGTAAGATACCATTTCACAGTACATTCCATAGCCCTACAGAGCTCTTCATTCTCACATTCCTTTAAATGCCATTAACACAGTTATTTAAATTGTCAAAAGTCACACATCAAAATAAACACATGGATGTGGATGGGTTTTCTACATACCTCCACAGAGGTCAGGCTTCCTGCCAGCTCAAACAGACATCATAACATGGATTTACACTACGAAGTGCTTCTTTGAAGTCACATTGGCTTCTTCTTCAGGACTAGCTTACCGAGTAAATAGCAGAATTCAGGATTCCTTCTGGATACAAGCTCACTGAAGGCAGCCTACCTGCATCTCTGCATCTCTACAGAGCCAGAAGACCATGGGCTTCACCTTCAGAGTTTGTTTTGCTTCGCCTTTTGAGGGATGATTTGTCTCCTGACAGTATTTTTGCCTCCTGTTAAATCCATTTACCACTCCCCTCTTTCACCTCCTTCTCTCTTCCACAGCTACCAAAAGTGATCTTGCAGGCAGTGAAAGAAAATAAAAGAAAGGATGCAAAAAACAGAACAGAGGGGGGAATGAAAAATGAAAATGGGAGGTTCCTGGGAAAGGAGGTGCAGACAAACTAGGGAGAATATTTTTCTAACTGGGACACTGACAGCCCAGTTAATTTTGTGTAAGGCTTTGTTATTTAAAATGATGAGCATTTTGTTAGAATTCAGTACACTTACTTAATGTTGCTTCCATTCTGCTCATTAACAGCTTTCTCTGGATTACTAATCTACAAGGCCTTCAACTATTGGTTTTAAACAGCTCATCTTCCAGCCTCAATGCTTGATCATCCTAGAATGCTTAAATACCTCCTGAGCAGGAAACACCTTCATGTTAATTATATTAAATGTCTGAGCTGGAGCCTGCCAAGCAGTTCTGAACTCAGTAAACCAGGCACAGACTCTTTGTGATGAGTAAAACAATGCACTCCTATAATGGAATCATTATATGTAAAGAAAAAGCCTCGGAAAAAACTAAATAAGGTCTTAACTTTGAGGAAGCTGGTTACAACAGACTATTTCTATCTCTAGTACTGGTCCGTGGCCACACCTCTATAACAAAGAAAAAGTTTATCTTGTCTCTTAGATTTAACAAACAGTCAGAGCAGAGGTGGATAATCTCAATGCACATGCACTTCTGTGTGAAAACAAGTTTGATTTGTCCACCACAAGCATTAACTTTCAGCCACACCTACTCTTCTGTTTGGGTCAAGTCTATAATTAATGAAAGCTCCCTCTCCATGTGACAAGCAAATTTTTATATCATCCCCCTTATCTTTGATTAAAGATGCCAGCTATAAAACTATAAGATTGCTATAGTAGTGTTTGAAGCTGATTTAAGAATAAAAAGTCAAGGGAGTGAACTCGCTCTTAATAGCCTGCAGCTGCAGCATCGCATATTCTTATTCTACCTGACCTGGTCTGTACTGAGCAGGAGCAGCCTCCATGTTGTTTGCTGAAGGAATTTTCATTGCAGTAAATGTCATGCTTCAGCTCTTTGTCATCAAGAAATGAATTGTTTCAGTACAGCAGCCAGTGACAAACTGCATTGTTCAGGTGTATGTGAATACCATCTTTACGCTTTATGGGCTTTCAGCGTGCAAGCCACTGAAAGCTTCAAGTCATAAAATGTCCACGTGAGCATTTAAAAACAAGCAAAAAGCCAAAAGCTCCACATACAAAGTTTTCTGGTGTTCTTTTGGAGCCAAAGATGTTTGTATCATCCCAGTGTCTCAGTAGGTTGAGCAGCTCACTTTGGCTTTGGGTCTTACGCAAGAAGTCTAATTGACAGTGGAGTACAAAGGGTAATTAAGTAAACATCTCTAAATCACAAAAAATAATTCTACTGCCATTTCAATCGCATTTTAATTTTAAAACAGTTCACACAGTAAACTTTATCCTAAAGCATCATGTGGTACAAATGCATTATGAGCCTTGGACTTGACACATGAAATGCAAGTCACTCTGGAGCCAGTTCAAAGACTGATTTAAGTCATCTAGGATGTCCTATTTACAATAGCTGACTACAGGCTCATCTGCCTGCAACTCTGTAGTTACCTGCTAAAACCTTCTATTTTAATTTTTGCATTTGCCTACTTTCAACCCTCTGAGGGCTAGAACCAGTTTAACAAGACATTTATCTCGTCATTTGTGACCCAGATGGGGCAACTCATTCACAAGGGACAAGAAATCAGAATCTCCCACAGATAAAGCCTCAGGATCTGGGGGCAAAACATTTTTGATACTCAGTTTGAGACAGCAAAGTATTTTGTCTTGGTGATTTTTCAAAGTATAATGTAAACCCCTCCTTTCTTAACAATATTCCCACAGTTAAAGGAGCCACAGATTCCTTTTCAAAACCCTAAGTAATCTCCAAAAGGGAGCATGAGTAAACAACTGAGGTAATCAGCAGTCTCTTACTAGAATCAGTTATGCAAGGGAAAAGAAAGAAAGCCGCCGTGTTTTCACTGTATTACATACACAGTGAAACAAGGGACCATTTCAAAATCTTTGGACCCAGTCTCCAAAACCAGCTCTGTAAGCATTCTAAAAGCCTCCTCTAGGCTGCTGTGCACAGTAAATGCACACTTCAAGATGCAGTCAACCTGGCAGCAGACCTTTAGGACTGCAAAGTTTCTTCCTGCAAAGATACAGACCCTGAAACCTCTGTCAAGAGATACTCATTAACCATAATGCAGAGCTGTACTTTTTTCTGTTTTCAAATGTGATAATACCGACTTCAAAGAAGTCAAGGATCAGGCAAAGGTAACTAAGGATGACATATAATTCCTAAATATTCGATGTTTATTTTTGAGATAGATAATTTCATTAGTTTAAATGTTACAAAACAGTAAATTATAGGTGTAAAAATAAAATGGCATAGTTTTGCAGAAGCATCGTAAAGAAATGGCCTTACTGAAAGACATCAGCTGATCCGTTCTCATCAGAAGGCACCACTGTAGCCTGGTCTGTAAGTCTGTTAATTACAAATCTTTAACATTAAAAAAGTAAATGAAACACACCATTTTCCATTAATGTTTCCATTAATTAACAGGGAAAAAAAAAAAACCATGAGCTACAGAAACAAGAGGACACTGAAGTCTTGGTTTCTGTAATGAGAGCTAGTTCAACATAACTTTAATAACTCAGCTCTCACTAATTAAAACATGCAACAACATTTTTAGGAACTTCAGAACAGCAACGGCTGTTCTGAAGAAAGACTCTATATCCTTCTCAGGCAATGGTCTATGAGTAAGTTCAGTTGTTCAATATAACTTACACAAGTATTCCCAACACTCCTCTTCCTCAAGGAAGTGTCAGAAGAGTAGTGAAAATGGAGGCAATAAACGCGACTCAAGCTTCACAAATTTCAGCACAAAAATCTAGAATTAACAAGCTGCATTTTACACACCCATCTTATTATGGGTGTGAAACCAGCTCATCCATTAAAAGTTTATTTTCTTACCACGTAAATCTGTATAATGTAAGTATTACCCCAAATCCATTTTTATCCTACCTGTGTTGATCAGAAGCCACAAAACAGGTTAAGATGAAAATGTCAGTCTCCTAACATAAAATTTCTTGCTAAGGTATAGCTGGTATAGCCAATTACCTCCCAATGTTAATTGGCACAAAACAAATTAATAAAAGCAGTTGGGATGGAGAAGAAAAGAAGGAAATCCTCTAGAAGATAAATACAAGAAGCGGCAAACCAAACTGATTATGTTATACTCTTCTTTTGCTTGATTCTATGTCCTTAGTCACTCTTTTTTAACGCTCTACTAGGCAAATACTCAGAGTTGGCTCAAAAGTCAGTTTTGCTATAGAAACTTTAGCAGGCACTTAGCAAACTATTTCTGTTAAACGGCTCCTCTCATCCCTAGTAAAAAGGCACAGTTTTCATTAAAGAAAAGCCTCAGTTCCCCCTTGGTTTTGTAAGCCACATGCAGCAGCAGCTCTGCACTGCACTCTGTACACAGGGACAAGACAGCAGAGAGGTGCCCTTGAAAGCCTGGCCAGACTGAACAGTGGACAGCAACACCTGAAGGTGCAAGAGGACCAAAGGGTTTTGTTTTACAGCTAACTTTTTGAACTAGAACTGTCTGTCCTCCTCAACCCTCACCTTCACTATTAAATTGTAATTTGGGCTAGATTAAAGGATGTAAAGTGAAGCAGCATAAAAGGAAGGGTGCAAAACTAACCAAAATAAACACATTTGGGACAGATTATTGAGCAGATGTAAATGAGACTGTTCCAGCATATGAGACATAAAGAAATCAGAGTGGAAGAAGTAAAACACTTCTGAAAGTATGAGAGATGAAGGAGTGTGAGGACTTCTTCAACAATTCACAGAAGAAGGACTCCTCAAGCCTTTTATTAAATCATGTATTTCTTCTTCTTGGAGGAAATTGAAAGAAGTTTCAGGAAAAAATAATTTGTATAAACATTTAAAAATTGTCTGCAGTGATTCAAGCTTTTGCAATTTGTTGTTTTCTGTTGCACTTGTTCTATGAAGGTGCCATGTAAAAATTCAAACTCAAATATTAAGTAATACAATATAATCAACAGGTAAACTGCATTAAAGAAAAAAAAAAAGGTGTAAGAAGTAAAATCTAGTACTATTTGCACTGCATATATGTTGAGAACCTTTTAAGTTTCACTGTGGTAAGCACTGTACCAAAAACCGGGTATGACCGGTAAAAGGGAAGGGAGGAGACACAATTACACTGAAATATCTGCAATTACCCTAACAGTTTCAGCTTAGCAGCTGCTCCATGAGATTTATCACCAGCAAGACCCAGCATCTGCCAGGCAAAACTTGAGGCAGGAGTTACCAACACCACTGAACAGCTGGTGTGAACATCAAAGCCACTGAGAGAGGACGTGAGCAAGTTCCTGGGAGTCATCCAAGATGGACACAACACAGGTACCTCTGTGGTCTTTCAAATCAAGATCATGGGACAGTAGTGACAGTCACATAAATTTGGTGGCATTTCTAGTAGCCTCCAGGGTAACAGATGTATCAGTGAAAACAATTCGCTGCTACCTAAGTGATGCAGGACAGCAGGGAATGTAACACTGAGGTAAGATATGATCAGCTATTTGCTTGGACATGGATTTGTGTCCAAAATTCATGCTTACATGGATTAAGAAATGCAACAAGGAAGTTCAACAAGTATTCCAAAAGAAAGTCTACAAGGAAGAAAGAAAACTTATACAATAAAAAGAGAGTGAAATAATGTTAGATGTGCAAACTTGTATTTCATTAAAGCACTAGAAAGACACTATTTAGTTTATTTTATAAACAAAGTGGGGGAAATTTTTCTCTAATTGTGATAAAGCATACTGGGCAAAACAGCCTTTCTTGTCTTTCCTAGGCAATCTTATTAAGCTCTGAAGTCTAGGATTTATTTTTCCTTGCTCTAAGATTACTAACTACAAATGTTTTAATTTGTAAAAATTATCAAGTGCTTTTCTAAAACTAAGCTGCAGCTCTGACCTCATGTGCACTCAAGGCAGTTAATTTCAAGAGCTTTCAAAATACAATGTCATTTTTTAATTCCTTTTAAAAATATCAGCCTTAAACTTCCTTTATTAATTTGGTGAGTCCTACATTAAAGATTCTGTGTGGATTTTAAAGATATATAAAACAATATTGTTTCATCAGCTTTATATAAGAAAATATTCATTTTTTTGGCAACCTGGATTATTTGAGAGTGACTTTTCTGATCTTCCAAGTCACAGTTGTTTTTTTTTCTCTGTCTTCCAGATTATGTAAGTGCATAAAACTCGTATCTCATGCATAAAACACTATCAGGTTTAACTACCAAGGTTCATTCATCAATTTGTCAAACCACAAATTGATATAATAAATATTTCAGTGAAGAACAAATCATTAACTATGGATAAGCACCTAAGGGTGTGCACTGAGTCTGGCTGGAATGGAGTTAATTTTCTTAATAGCATCGCATATGGAGCTGTATTTTAGATCAAAACAAAAAAAAAAAACACATTAAAATTTCAGCTGTTGCTGAATGGTGCTTGTACAGCACCAAGGCTTTATCAATTTCTCATACATTCTCCCCAGCGAGTGGGCTGGGAGGGAACAGCTGACCCAAACTGATCAAAGGGAATACAAACTCTGTTTTTGTGATGGGGGATGTCTTTCCAAAGTAGCTGCTGCTCAGACACTGGCTGGGCACTGGTCTGCTGGTGGAATTAGTGAAGGACTGTGCATCAATTTGGATTGTTTTTCTTCTCCTTTGCTTATGAAGATATACTGATCTTGACCCATGAGTTTTTTCTTGCTTTTGCTCTTCCAATTCTCTCCCCCATCCCACTGACAGGGAGGAATGAGCAAAGTGAGTGGGTGCTTAATTGCTGGCCAAGGTCAACCCATCACAAAGTAAAGTCCTTCTTATGGGGCTGGGGTTGGGATTCCTTGCAATAACAACTCCTCAGGAGATTACATACATTCCAAGACCTATTTATAAAATTCATACCATTTTTCAGTGATCACACAAAGATGTACACTGCTCTGGTTTTATTTTACTATGCCATCATGTTGCACTATTTCTTTCACTTAAAGCAAAAATGTTTTAATTCTAAACAGAAAAAAAGGAGATACCAGAGTTAAATCAGTACTGGCCATACTCCAGTAGAAGAACTCCATATGTAGTTGATGAGCTTTTTGTAGCAGTACCTATGCATTTGCAATTCTTCATACGTAGCTTAATGTTCTTTGCACTGATGTCATAAAGGACAAAACACACCCAAAATTTCAGTTTCCTCATGAGCATGTGATCCCAGTCTGCCATTTGTGCAGAGCGATTGCAGAAGGTGCCTATGCACTGCATATCTTCAGGAAAGCTAAGTGACACATTAAAAAATTCCATTCTTCTAGTTGTGGTTGTCCACAGGCAGACACATGAATAATAACAAAGGAATAATCAGTTAACTCAGAAGCAGGAAGTGAAAGGAAGACTTCAAGTAGGGTTTTGCTGAATATACCATCAAATTTGGATGCCCTCAAAAAACATGTAGTATTTCATGAATGTGGAACTGTAAACTGTCCTTTGGACCTCTTAAATAAGGTAAGTACAGTTTCTGACCATGCTGGAGGTGCTCCTTCCCCATCAGCCTGAGTCAGTTCAGCAAATCCATCACCCAGAGGACACTTCTTTATAGGCACAGAGCCTGTTCCCAAGGCTGTCTGCTGGACTACAACACTGACAGGCTGTTTGATGTGGTGACATGTTGCCAGTCCACCGCATCTTGAACCTTAACTCTGAAATCTTCTGTGGAGTGCTCATCTACAATCACTTCATCTTGGAGGATGAGCTGAAAACAGGATCTCCAACACCTGTGAACTCAATTACTGTCTACCAAACATTTTCTTGCCATGGGGACTGCTCCTGGGTAGATGTGGGGCTGAAGAGTCTCTAACTGGGCCACTCTGTCCCCTACAAATGCCTTGCACCCTTAGACTGTCTCAGAAACCATCGTTTCTTTCCAGGACCTATTCATATTGCCAAAGACTGAGAATATTTACACCCATCACATCCTCCTAAATTCCTGCAAATGGTGAGGAGTCATAGAGAAAGGCAACACCCTTCCTCTGCACAGAGGTAACTTTGGGACCAAAGGCAGCAGGGTCATGACAGGAACTGAATGGCATCAGCAACACCATTTCAAGTCCTGGAGCATTAGTCAGTGCTGCCTGCTGCTCACATACCCTGACATACCCTGACTTCTCTGCCAAATATAGCCTGGCATCCTGGCTTGTGCCAGCAATGGTACTGGACACCACAGTGATAATAAGGATTACATAACAAGATATGACAGGGAGGATAGTGCCCAAATTGTTTCCTTATTGTTCCTTGATCCTGATTCGGCCCTGGGAGAGATGCAGAAGGCAGTGGCAGTGCCACAGCACCAGTTCCTCAACCAGGCACTTTGGAAGCAGGTCACCAACATCCAAAGCTGAATGAGCACCAGTGGAAAGTATTCATGTTCCCAGTTCTGGGAGGTGCTCACTACTCCTCCAGATGCCCCCAGTCCCTGCCTTGTTTGTTCATGTGTCCTTCCTCAGCTTTGTGACCTCAGTGACAAAGGACCTAAGCCAATGAACCCCAGCTTATTAAAAGTATTGGAAACCAAAGTTAAAAGCTCTGCAAGAACAAGAAACTTGCACTCAGGCTGAGGAGTGTCTGAAACATGGGAAGAAGTCTGGCCCTTTGTTCCTCTGATAGGAAGCACAAGCAGCAGCAGCAAACCTGTGGATCCTCGTGGGTATTGCTAGATTAGAAAACCCTTATGTTTGAGCACCACACACACAATTATCCCTGAACACAAATGAGGACCACTGCTCAAGAGCAAAACAGACTGTTTAGAATACATGTACAGAGAAAAAGGTTCTGCCAAACCCTTTTTCTGAGGAGCTGTTATGGTAATCATTTCTCTATTTTTGACCAATTTCTAACATGTCCTGTAAAAACCTGACCCCAAAGTTCAGAAAACGGCATCCTCAAAAGACTCTCCAAAGTTTTGGTATTCACAGACTAAAATTACAAGAAAAAGAGAGGCAAATGAGGGCAACCCAGGGAAGGCATAAAAAATGCTAAACCAAGTAAGCCTGTCCACATTTCAGTATCCAGGTAGAAAGTATTTATTTTCATGACCTTAACTCTCAATAGCCTTTATTTCACAGCTGTTTCCCCTGACCCTCTTAATGTGATTGGAGACATAAAGGCAACTGCATGTGTTCTTCCCCCAAACTAAGAGGCTACTTGGAAGAGGGTTCATAACTCTTTTCAAAAGTAAAAATTACTCAAACACCAGATGGAATATTACACGCACTGAGAAAAAAAGAAGAAAAGCACCAAATAACAAAAGGTAGCCTTGGAGAAGCACCCTGATTTATTTTGAAAGTAAACAAAAGAAAGCACGTGTAACTCACACACATCATGGCCTGCTGCTGCCATCACATTGGCTGCTCACACTTGCTTCATTAGATGACATAAACACTTAATTTGCCATCAGCAGCAAAATTTATTTATAATCATCTGCACATGTAATACACATCCTGCTAGTAAGAAAACTCAGTAGTAAACCAAAATGCACACATTAGATGAAAACAATTATTGTGTCTTGTATATAAAATTAATTTATATTTTTAAAATGTATATCAAATCTACTCTACAAACCTATGCTGCAATACAGCCTGTATATCAGTGAGTCCTCTGGAAGTAAATAAAAATACATTTCAGAATTATGAGGGAAACAGATCAGATGGTGGATAGTCTAGGGATTATTATGTTCAGAAAAAGAACTGAGGGGATTGTATGTTGGCAAAAAATAACTAGCATTACCAGTGAAAGAGAAGTCCTTCTGTCGTGGCTGGAGAGTCCCAACCAGGAAATTAATAGTAAACTCTTGTCAACTCCTACTTCATGTGAAACAAAGGCAGAACTGATACATCTCCCTGTGGGAAGAAATGAATACATAATGGCACATTGCTTTTGGCAGCTGGCCCATGGTAATGACAGGAGACTTCAACTTCAACTGGAAAAGCCTATCCAGTCCATTACTGGGTGAGAAAGAACTCCATGGAACATAATAAAGAACAGTGAGAACAGAACACTTCTGGACTTTGACAAACCTTAACCAGTTATCAAAATGTGGAGTCTTTAGAGCATAAAGGACTTGCTTTAAGCTGGATGGAGGAGAAACACTACTGCAGAAAACAAGCAGGGAGGGGGAAAGCACTGTTTGGAAGAACTACACAAGGAAATATGCCAAAGGTTGTCAAGTAACTCAGACCTAACTTAGAAGAGATTAGACATGTCCAAACAGGTACACAGACCTTTCTTTTTCTTTTAAAACCAAACAAAATCAAGAAAACTAAACTGTAGAGTATGGCAAGTTAATTACAATGGCAGAGATATTAAGGAATCACCCTGATCATATTTAGCAAAATCACTAAAGAAAAAAAAAAAAAGAATTAAAACAATTCCAATGAAAACAACTGACAAATAAATCTTTGAAGACTGATCAGATAACGTAAACAGGCATCCAACAGTGAGGAATGATTCAAATACCTTTCTAACAGTAATTAAATCTCTCATGGCATACCTGTATTTTATACTTGGCGAAGAAACTTGACAGAATATTTAAACATAAATACTCATCACAAAAATCTTGATTACATCACGCAACACTACAATGTCATCAAAAATACTGTTGTGCTCAATATTTGAACTTGCTAGAGCACATGTAGACACAGAAATTGATAATTTAAAGTTGCCAAGTTTTTGTTAGACACTTCCTGTTCAGTTCCTCCCCGGCAGCCAAAGCAAGCACCCCTGTAACATGCAATCCTCCCTCGAATACCTCCGGCTGAGCCCTGAACTATTATTACTGCCTCCAATGCTGCCCCACTGGTTTGGCAGCTAGTGGGACATTCTTCCAGGGCCAGCAGCTCCTGCCAGGCTCACACACAGCCTCTGAGCACTGTACTCTGCAGTGGGGAGAAGAGATAAAAGCCCATTAAACCTAGGTTCATTTAGAATGCAGAGGATTCATAAAAATACTCAGGACTGAAGTACTACACTGTTTCACAGTGCTTATACTTGAGGTCACTTTTTGTTCATGTTTTTGTATTGAAGTCTCACAACCACTCTGGTTAGTACTTACAGGGGAAAAGGGGGACTTTTCACATAACAAAACGGACTAGTTTATCATCTGACTAGATTTACTTCTGACAAAAACTTACATTATGAAGTATATGCTGATTTTCTAATTTTTTATTTCTTTATAAGGTATTCCTAGCACCCTGGCACACATGTAGAAGTGGTTTAGGATAAGATTCCTATTTGTTTTGAACTTCAGTTTATAACAATTAAAGCATCTTCTAAACTATCCTTTGATCCAAATATAGTATGTTTGTGCTACCAAATAGTTCTTTAAAGTCAAGATGAGAAGTTTGTTATCTTAACAGGAAAAGCTGCATTTAGGCCTCAGAATTTTTATACTAATTTTATTTTTTTTGTCCGATTTATTAACAATAATGAACCAGTAGACAGTACTGTTGTAACTCTACTCATTTTTGTCCTTTTGTATTGAATTACAGTGAAAACACGAGGCATCTCCCACAGAATCTAACTTGCCCATAAGTTTATTTCATATGGAACACTGAAAATACTGTTTTAAAATTACAAGCAGCTCTACCTTAACTCAAAGGCTACACAGTAAAGTTTTCTACTCGTCCCAAGAGAGGAAGATATCATCTAGATCTTATTGAAGAACTGGTTAGTTCAATTACAAGTTGCTCCAAGCCACAGATACGTGGCCTAAGATAGTGCCAACGATGAGACAGACTCATATGAGTAATAGCACAGCTCTGGCTGCCTTTGGATTTCTGCTCTTCCAACAGAGAGGACAGAAACTTCCATAATTCAGGTTTGTGAGAACTTTAAATAAAAGTATTTTCCTGAAAACACCAGCAGATTTCAACCCAAATACAGAAGAGCCCTGGCTACACTCCATTTCTGACAGGAAATGTGATAGGAATGGGCACTGAGCTGTTCATCAGGAACCAGGGAGTCTATTTCACGTGAATACACTCATTACCTGAAGGACTGTTGCTTATATTGTATTTAAAATACTCCCCTGTGGAATGTTCATAGGCCTCTCAGCCTCTTTTTTAATTCTTCACCTCATACACACCCATTAAATTACACAAGGACTAAAAAGCCTGATAAGTTCCGCTCTGAAATTGCAAATGATATGTACTCATTCAGAGCTTTTGAAAGATGCCAACTTTTTTTTGGTCTTTTGTGCTGTTATTCACTATTTGCATAGTCAAAATCAGACTCCATTATTCTAGACATTTGATAAACACAGAACCCAAGCCACCACAGCCTGGGAGGGATTACTCAGTAAACTAACAACACAGACAAAAGGTGTGAGAAAAAGACTTCTTACTGCCTAAACTGAAAACAGACAAGGGTACCTCCCACTGAATAAGTTATGGAATCCAGCCACAAATCAGAAGAATCCCACAAAGTTAACTCAGGATATATCTACAAGTGGGGTGAGGCAGACGTCTGTGCTCACTGTGTCCAAGTCCAAATCAGCCAGGTAAAAAGCAGCTCCAGTTTACAAGCCATGACACTGTGTTAGTTGGGTGCTGTGTCTGCACATTTGTCCTCCCAGGCTGACTACGTGAGCTTATTCTCAGTGCTGAAAAACCAATCCATCAGCCCAGTCAATCAATCTGCCTCTCTAGAGAACGTGATAGCATTAAGCTCTTTTTGTTTATGGTAGCTAGACAAACCTAGCTATGTTGCTTCCAAACAGAAGGCACCTTGCTCCTAGACAGCTTCCAACCCAGGGAGGCAAGACCCCACCTGCAGGGCTGCATCCAGCTCTGGGGTCCCCAGCACAGGAAGGACATGCACCTGTTGGAGCGAGTCCAGAGAAGGGACACCAAGTTGATCAGAGTGATGGAGCGCCTCTCCTCTGAGGAAAGGCTGAGGGAATTGGGATTGTTTAGCCTGGAAAAGAGAAGGCTTCAGGGTGACCTAACTGCAGCCTTCCAGACTCAACAATTTCTTCCTCTTCACCAACTGCACAAATCTTCAAAGAGAAAGAACATAATAATTTCCAATAGAGATCGATATCATTTCCATCCCTATTTTCTCCCCTACTCCTTTAGCTTTTGCACATAGCTAAGGGAGGTCACAAAGATGCTTCGACAGGGGACAACAGGGAAGCTCCAGCATATATCTACAGGTGTCCTCCCTATACCAAGGAGAATTAATTATTTGTACTTTATCTGTAAAACAGTATAACCATGGGTGAATCATCAAAACACTCTCCTTGAAGATGGAGATGCCACTACAACGTTATTGAATCTTATTAATAACGACATGGTTTGATTTTATGCCAAATGTGTTTATAGTGTACCAAGATCCTAAATATGTATTTCGTCACTGGTTACTCACTAAAAAATTGGTAAGTGGCACAGGATTCCCAGCCAAGGGTAGGAACACGTGTCAGGACAGCTAATCACATAGCATCTCCCTGTCTGTTGTAGAATGTCCACTGTGAAATCCCACTGGTGGTTTTCAAGGAATTAAAATTATGGAAACCAAATCAAACAGATCAGTAAAACCTTCTGGAAGTCAAAGAATAAGAAACTATAGGCACTCCCCCAAAAATCCACAGGCTCACAGTGACACTTGGAATTACCTTGCACTTCTCAGAGCTGAGTCTGCAAGTCCTTAGTCTTCATATTATTCTACTATCAAACATTATCAGCAGCACGCCTTTGTGGCAATGTGGGCTACCTGTACATCTCTTGTACATGAAAAGTGTACAAAATTATGTGTGGGGCCACCAAGATAATTAGATGCTGGGATATGAGGTACAAGAAACACCTGGAAGAGTAGAAACTGGCTGCTTAACAGGAGCCAATGTCTCCTTGGAGGTGCACAGGGAAGGACTGAGAGGCAAGGGGTACAAGCTGCAGCACGAGAAATTCTGCTAGCCAGGAAAAAACAGATGCTCTCCTCAGTTCATATAAAGCAGCCTCTCCTCACAAGTCCACTGGTTTTAGAGGTTCTCTTCCACTTTTGTAGCATTAATTAGAAGTCATCTACATGACTCTCCATGAACCCTGAGAGACTGCACTGTGGCACCTGCTACTGGCCATAAAGAAGGAACAAATGGAAAATTATGGTTTCCACCAGGCCATGCAATGTAAATGTTTTCTGCTTGGCTGGTTATGGTCTAGGAACTTGGGCACTGATCCTTCTGGATTTGAATGGCATTGGACAGTATTCCTGACCTAGAGCCTTGCCTCAACAGCAGCACCACAGCTGTGGCACCAGCAACAGTTCAAAACACTCTGGAGACAATAAAGAAGTAGCCTACAAAGAAGAAAGACCAACTATAGAAAAACTGGTTAAAGGATGCACAGGGGCCTCTCTATCTGCCTATATTTCTTAGAGTACTTATGGAATAATTAAACCATACAAAGAGTACTGTAATAACGTATCCTTACTGAGATTTTTATACTTTCTTTTGTCAAAATGTTGGAAAACGTGAACTATGTAAAAACTTTCTTAAGAGAGGGAGTTTTTTGACATCTGATCTTTGGATACTTTCAAGTCCAATCAACAAGAAAGGAGATTTAATCTGAAAGAGACAGCAGCCCACAAGCTCTAAGTGATGTCCAGCTGTCAGAAAGACAAATTATTCATTGGTAGAATTGCCTTTTTAAGCTTTAGGGCCTGACAGGTTTCAGTGATCTCACACCTAGAGGGAGGTTAACAAAGTTGGGAGTAAGGATGTACCACTGACAGCAGACACAGAGAATGCAGAATTTATGGGCCACAAGGACATTGGGCAGAAACCCCAAGATAAGGAACAAACAGATAAACCTTATCCAGCAACTGTGCTGAATCAGCTCTGCCTGGGTACAAGGCAGTTCTGCAGGGGGAGATCCCGACCACCGACTCACAGATCACTGACCCAAAAACCCATCGGCCCAAACGAAGAGAAAACACCATGGGACTGATCAGCATGAGAAGCCAGAGAATCATTAACCAATAGAAGATAGAACACTAATTAATAAGAGAAGTATGTAACTTGTAGTCAATTAATTAACGCTTCTGTTTGCTAAAATGTATAGTGAAAAATCTTGGTAGTGCTGGCTTTGTGTGTTTGACACCCAGCACTCCTTTCTGCACAGAACTGTAAATAAATCAATACCCTGACTATGTGTGTGGATTGGCCCCTTGCACACAAAGTAAAAGAACCTATTTTGGGACAACAAAAATAGTAGTTGTGCTTCTTCTGTTGGGCTCTACCTGAAACTCAGGATTTGGGGAATTCATCGAACATGTCTGTTTTACAAATTTTCATAGCTCAGAACATTTTTAAATTTTAGTTTGGTTGACTTTATAACTGTGAATTCTAAATGAATAAAGGATTCAGGTACGAAAAAAATTTATCCAACCAGTATTTTTTAATTTTTATTTCAGAATTTCCAAGTACAGTTCCAGAATAATATAGAAGATGTTATCTTATTGTCTTTTAATAAGCACTATGGGTTTTTTTTTTCCAGAGAGCACTAAAGGAGACCAATCTCTTCTATTGATCAGTCTTTGCCTATCTTTCCCTTTGTCTTGAGGGAGCACTGAATGATTAAATATTTGATGACAGATTGTGTGAGGTCACAGTATGTGGCTGCATGAACAAACACATGAGTGAAGATAAGCTGTGCAGCAGAAAGTTTGCTGGTGTGACGAATACAAGAATCGTATGTACAAAGATACAGTGCTATCAGATACATTACACACATGCAAACCACTGATGACTTCTGTCTGTTTTGAAAGCTGAAGAAGGGATTTTCTTTTCCTCTCGTGACAGAACAGGTCCTCATGCTTTTATTCTATTTTAAAATGCAATCTGCTAAAGGAAGAACTGCCTAGTATTAACAGTTCCTCATCTTTCCTATCACAGGATTATACTTCCAGCAAAATTTAACTTTCCTAAGCATTACTATTTTTGCTAAACTTCTGCAAATATGACCATAGGTGTAGTAGCATCCTCTCCTCTTTCTCCTGCTTCCCCTGCTCTCTTTCTCAAGCCATCTGGGAAAGGTTTGTTTCCCATGCCTTTCCCAGGCATCCCAAGAAAATGCAGAAGTAGGGATCAATCACAGTTCCCTAAAGAAACTTGGAAAGTCTTAACCACAATCAAATGAGTACCAGAATATACTGAGTAACAGAAATTATGCAAAAAACAGTCTCTCAAATCAGACTGCTTCTGAACAAAGAAGGTGCCTTAAAGCTGCACATGAAAAACCAGAACATAATTTCTGAAGCTCATGACCGTTTAACTTTGCACTGTAGCATCCCCTACACTGAATTATCAGTCTATGGACTCCCCCATATTGGGTAACATTGATGGAATTCAGAAACCCAAATTTAGATGTTGGAGGTGTCACCTTCAGGCAGCTTTTAAAGTCAATGAGAAAAAACTTGCACTTCTAAGATGCAATTAATTTAGCCTGGTTTAGACACTCACCTTAAGGTGAGATGCATTGCACACCAGACATGACTGTTTGCCCTCCTCGATTATAAAGTGAAGAATTACGTCAGATGTAGAGATCTGAAATTAGAGGATATGGATTGCCATCTTGGATATGAAGTAAATGAAACTAATTATATTGATTCTTTCTATAACATACTAATTTCTATCCAGAAATGTTGTCCTGCCTCTTCCCTGAAATCAGCACAGGTACAATAAAGAACCACTCTTCTCTTTGTTCCAAGCAAGCGGGAACCCACTAGAGTGTGCAGCACAAACTGCATGTAAATCTTGAGAGGATGGAGAGGAAGGGAAAGATGGGACAGAGTTGTAGGAGCAAGGACCAAGACAAGGATAAAAGAAACAGACAAGAGACAGATGTGGTGAGAAAGAGAAAACTTTGTGACTGAAAACTGCTGATTTCTCATGCAGACAAGTGGTACTCACTGAATAGGTATGCGTTCAGTATTTAACATTGTTTTCAGCACTCCATGCATTACTAAGTGCCAACTGTACGTACTTGCATTCAATAAGAACTTTGTGCACCTTCCTGGGTGGTTCCTACAGTGGTGTTTTATAATAGTAATTTCCCAAAACACATTTCTATTTGTCACTATTTCCAAATGTGGATCTGACACACTAAAACCAGAGGTGCCAAGAATGGAACCCAGTTTGAGTAGGATAGAACCTGCTTTTTCACAAGAACCCTTGTTTTAACAGGCATTTAAATAGTCAGTACAGAATTCCTATCACCTGAAGACAACTCAGCACTACTATGGATCAGATTCACCTGGACACAGTAGGGTACACCATCTCTTCAAATAAACATCTAACAAAGACAGAAGTACCCCAAAAAATAAGGAAAAAATCCCTTACTGTGAGTGGCATGAGTCCCTCAACTCATTTCTTTATTTTTTTTAAGATTTTTTTTTCTGATTTAAGGGGAAAAGTATGAGCAAAGAAAGTCAGCAATTCTTTTGCACCACAGCAGTCAGGAATGGGGTGCCACTCTTCTCCACCAGGATCTACCTTTCATACCCTGACATCCAAGCAGGCTGACCAGGAAGGCACCAGCTGGTTCATATTTTTTAGACTGTCATTTGATTTTGAAAAGGACAAAATGAAAAAGACAGTCTTCTTCACCTTGGTGTTTACACAGCCACCAAACCCATGAAATCAGCAGCACAGAAACAGCAGCTGATGTTAAACTCAAGCAGGAGACAGACTTCTTTCATGGCACAAATGCCATTACATTTTCACAGGACAGTACTTTTTACTTCTTACAAATGCAAAAAAATCAAATTAATGCTTTAGCATGCTATCCCTCTTGTCTTAGTATCTTTCTAGAAACATGTATTTTTTCTAAGGACCTCATTAGGTCCCAGTACAGAAAAAAAACCAGGAAAAAAGTTCTGCTTTTAATTCTTTGATTATGATATCTTAAGAGATCTTCTCTCCCCTATAAAAAGAATTAAAACACTAAGTCTTTATTCCTAATGTGTTATGCTTATATTACAGATTACCAAGAATTATACATCAAACCGAGTTACCCTTTTCCATTTCCAGCTCCCCTTAGCTAAGTGCAGCTAGGAACACCTGCAGAAATCCATACTCAGTCTTACAAAAGGACACGAGTGAATGTTTCTTTTTCTTTTTTTCAACCAATGACACACAAATGTGAAGTTACACATACAAACTGTATTGAATTGAGGGCTCATATTTTACTATACAAAACAGCAAACTGTATAGCAGTTTTCTACATATTATTCTTGTCAATCAATTGAGCTACTAATGGTCTGTGTTATTACACACTCTGTTTTTCACAGGATGAAGCATTTGTTCTTCATCTTTTTCCACAGTGTGATGTTACACATGGGCTGTGAAGCATAGCTCCTTCACCTCTTCTAACACAGAAGTCACAGAAGAGTAACTTAGAGAAAGAACATGAAAGTAGGAAAGAGATACCAGATCTTGGCCTCATCAACACTTTCTCCACTCGAAAGATAACATTTCTCCACATTCAACACACCTCATGGATGTGCACGCTCCCCCCTCAGATAAGGTATAATTCCACAGTCTAACTTTCCTTGGATGCAGCCTAAGGCTGTTGCCCTTTCCTTGTTTTTATGCTATTACAGAAGCCTTAATAATTTTTGTTTCCATGCCAAATCACTGTAGAATAACAGTCACACAGGTTTCTTTGCCTTCCCATATTTAATATGTTGATGAAGGCAAGCTGAGTTACTTTAATCAGGGAAGAGGAAAATAATAAAAACAAGGAGTGCTGTTGGTAGTAGCATTTCTAACACACTCAATAGCAAATATCCGTGTTTCTTGAAACCGAGGAAGTAATAAGCAGCAAAAATATCCTCCTTTTTCACAGTGATTACACTAACACATCTTGGGCAATTCATATGGTAGCCAACTCATAACTGGACCAAGTAACTTGTCTGCTCTTGACCATCAAAAAGCTCCAGGTTCATAGGATAGCATACATTGAGAAACTGCTAAACAAACACACCCCAAAGATATACAGTTTTCTTTGTCCTCCTGCAGTCAACTTCCTGCTACAAAGTTCAATTCCAAGCAGTCCTCTAAGTTTTTAAAGTTGCCATTGGGTGGAGATCATTCAGTGTCCAAACCATGACAGCTGTATAAGGACATGACCTCCAAGGGGCCAAGTAAAGATTGGTTTCATAATATGCTCAGTTATCTATACCACAGTGACAACTGTAATTCTTTTTCATTTTTTTCACTGCACCTTCTTCAGTTTAGAGGCTCAAACTTGTAGCTGTTATCTGAGGGAAAGAGATTCTACAAGCTTTTGCTGGAAAAAGTAACCAGAGGAGTTCATCTGGCTGCCCTGACACCCATGAATGCAGGCAGTACAACACAAATTTCATAGTCAGGAGAATGCACACTTGTAGCTTCAAGTTCAAGGGAGGTGGGATGCTTGTTTGGTTTTTATCACATTTTTTTTTATGCCTTACTGGGTACTGCTCTTCCAGATAAAAATCTTACAGCAAGGAAGAGTATTGGCTACCTGAAAATATAACATAAGACTAGCAAAACAATTGATGATGTGATAATTTTTAAACTGGAGTATCATAGAAACAGGTGTCTTCAAACTGACAGCTGTCATGCTTGCCATGTGCCAAACCATAGCTAAAACCATGGCCATTAATAAAGCATCTCGTAATAAATCATCCCTGTTAACAGGATGCTTTATATGGCCTATTCAGTATTCTTGAGACAGCCTACCATTCATGTAATAAAAATAAACCACTTCAAACCATGTCTTTTGAGAAGTGCCATCATAATCTTCAACATCTGTTTAAAAATGCATTTAGTGTTTTTGGCACTATACTAGAAGTTCATTCCACTTTTTAAAAAAGACAAGGGTGGTAGAAAGCTACACAAACAAGAGATGTTTGTGCTCTCTGATGACCAACTGCAGTTAAAGATGGTGACATATATATGTGTTTTCATGTGCTGAAGCACAAACCCAGCCTGTCATCAATAGCAGAAGGATTAGTTCCCTGACCAAAACCCAAATCCCCCAGTGTTTTGTAAGAGGAGTTACAACCCTATCCTTTCCAAAGACTTGCAATTATTAGACTTCTCTTGTAATTTTGGCACAGAACTTGAAAACAAATTTATGCAGTAAAAACATCCTGGTATCTGGAAGAAAAAGGAACCCACACCTAGATTAAAGACTTCTTCTCTTATGCCACTTCTCTTATGCCACCATTCATTTGCCCACATCTAGATATTCTCCTCAGTTTTGGCCCCCTCAATACAAAATACACTGATAAAAGGAGCACAAGACCCCAAGATACTGAGGCACTGGAGATGTTGCTCTGCTAGGGTAGCAGGTTCAGCCCAGGGAAGTGATGACCACGGAGACGACCCATCACCTGCCTGCCAGCGTGCATGAGAGGGTCACCAAGAGCCTCGGGGCTCTTCAGTAGTGCATGGCAGGCACAGCACAGGCCATGAACTGAAATATATTCCAGCCTTCCACCAGAAGAAACTATTTCACACAAGGCAGTAGTAACACAGCTTGCCCAAAATTGCTGTGCACTCTCTCTTCTTAGAAGATTTCAAAACTCTAGTGGACACAGTCCTGAGCAACTGGGATCTGAACTCAGAGTCAGCCTTGCTTGGGATCTGCACCTGCACCTGGGTTGAGGTCACCTGCAGAATTGCCCTGAGCTTGGTCACTCAACAGCATTCTGAAATACATCATTTCCTGGTTTAAAAGTTCTGAAAAGCAGACTTCATTTTCTCTTTCCTACAAGTATGTAAAAATAAGCATTTTTTTTCCTTTTATAGAGGAGGTTGGTGTTTAAAGACTTCAATAATACATTTCAATACCAAATACAAACATCATTAGACTATACTTTAGTCAAGTTCTAACTTCTACCTGATGTCTATTTTACAGCAAGTTCTAGCATTTTCATACAAAACCACTTTCTGAAAGTTACAGACTTCTCAATTTGAACCAAGCACCTGAGAGATCAACAGCTTACAACTTTTTTTCTTTTTCTGTAGGCAGCACTGACAGCTTCTCACTGCCTGGCTTGTGATGTCCAGATCTGAGCAGTATTAACCAAACCCTTTCCTGACGTAGCCTCAAGTTCACCATATGCTACTGTGAATTACCTTCACGTCAGAGACTTTACTACTCGCCAACCCCACTGAGGTTCCTTGTGCTGTGGCCACAGGCTCTAAACAGCCCCCGGGGAATGCCTGTGTCCCCAGGAAGCCAGCATGCACTAGACAGTCATTACTCATGGGAGACCTGGAACCACACTGGGGAACGACAGCTACGGGGAGCACTGTAGCAGTGTTGTCGAGCCCTCCTCTCTCATCTTCCTCCTCTACTACGTCCAGAAAAAGCGAGCACAGAACAAGCCCACTGCTGCAGAAGAGTAAAAGCCATTCATTCACACACGCCAGGCGCCCTTAGGAGGCTGGTTTGGGCCAGGAAGCCTCCCCCTGCTCCGGGCGCAGGGGTGAGTGTTACTTATTCACACGGGCGCTGGTGTTTGTCAACACGGCTGGGGCGCCGCTCCGCCAGCAGGCTGCGGCGAGCGCGGGACGGCAAGGCGGCTGCGGGACACACTCTTCCCTTCTCGGCAGAAAAACCCCGGCCTCCAGCCGTGCCCGGCCCGCCGGTCCCCCCCGCCGCCCGCTCGGGTGTCGCGCTTACCGCGGGGCCGGGGACTCGAGGGGCGAGGCGGGCGGCGCGGTCCAGGCGGGAGCGGCACCGCCGCCCTCCCGGGGATGCTGCTCCTTCTTCTTCGGGCGCCAGTGGGGGAACGCGGGGCGCCGCTTGGGCGCGGTGGCGGCGGAGGGGCGGCGGCGGGGGGCGGCGGCCGCCCCCTCGGGCTCCGAGTCCTCCGACTCGCTGCGGCCGAAGAGGCGCTGGAAGCGGCCGCGCCGCGCCATGCCGGGCTCCGCGGGGCTGTGCGCGGCCGCGGGGATCTCCCGCCGGCAGCCGGGGCGGCAGCGGCAGCGGGGGGAGCGCGGCGCTCTCGGGCTCTCCCCGGGCATGGACGGGGCGGCGGTGGCAGCCGCCCGCCCCGATGTATGCGTTTAATAAGGCAATTCCCTCCCTCGCTCCCTGCCCACCGCCGGACGCGTAGGTCCCTCCCCGCGGAGCGAGCCGCGCCGCGCCGCGGCAGGCGGGCTCCCCGCCGGTCGCACAGGAAGGGAGCGGCCCACGTGTGATCCGTGCCCAGGGTGCGCATTAGGGGCCATTATCTTGTTGTTGTTTTCTGCTAACCCTGAGGTGTGCCCCGCGCCCCGGATACTTGTGCAAGGCGCGGAGAAAGGCTGCGCGCCCTCCCGCACCGCGCCGGGGGCTCCGCATCCTCCCGCGGCTGCCCCTCAGCTCCTCATTTAAGGCGAAAAACACGAATAAAGAAAGTCAGCTGTACAGCCGAGGGGCTCAGGAGCCAGCACACCCCAAACCTTGCAGCGCTGCTTTTTGTCTCAGTGCCCGCCACATTAATTAATTAGCTGCTTATCCCTCTCCCTGAGAATAAATTGGCTCTGACCGCCGTGCTGGCTCGTTATCCCGCTGAGGAGGACAGGGAAGGGATTCCTTAGGGAGGCAGAGCCGCTCCCGCGGGAAGGGTCGGGTTGAGACGCTTTGCAACGGAGAGGACCGTGTCTGGTCGTATCGTGACCAGCCCCTGCCAGGACCTGGCGATCCCATGTGTTCCCCGGTGCTTTTAGGAATCTTCTCTTAAATGACCCTGAGATCCAACTTTCCTTAGAAAACGCTGCTGTTCGCTGACGGATACCATCTGTACTAAATATAACAAGCACGCGATTGTCTGATGCAAGGAGCTTTTAGGGCGCTTGTGGTTTTGGTTCTGATTTTTGCCTGCCGCTGATGGGACAGGGATGTCATAATTCTCTGCTAAAAATACTAAAATGGCATAATAAAAATGTTGTAAGTCTGTATTCTGGAAGAAACTTTAAATTCTTCGTTATGCAATGGTCATAATCAGCCAATAATAGACAAACACTACATAAATTGATGGATATAAAATAGTGCTGTTTTTTTATGGCAGGAGGACAAGGATGTGAATAAGGCAGGGGAACACAAAATACAGAGGAGTTGGCTGAGCAGCTAAGTATTACCTGTGCTACTGTTTTACCCCAAGCAATGTGTACACCTGTTTGGGGGGCAGATTCAGTTATTTTGAGTTGTAATTTATTTGATTAATGATTAACCAAACAGAATCACCTAAAAATTATTTTGTTTTTCCCAAAATTAAATATGTGTCATGCCAAAATTGGGCAGAACTGGAAAGAAAGATAGCTGTACCCTCAGGAACTGCATAAGGAATTGAGAAAAAAAGTCAGTTTCAGTAAAGCAAACTATATAAGCATGAAAGTCATAGAATCACAAAATACTTGAGATGGAAAGGGACCTCTGAAGGTTGTCTAGTGCAGCCCCCTGCTCAAGCAGAGTCAGCAAGAGCAGGCTATTCAGGACCATATCCATTTGGATTTTAGGTATTTCTGAGGACAGAGCAGGAGACCTGATGGCAGGTAGATGCTGTCCTTGACAGATGGCTAGGAACAAATCAGAATCCGCTCTATCTGGATAGGATTTTTGGACACTCGGTAGATGCTGTAAAGATTCAAATAGCTATACCTCTTCTCTTACTTTAGCCTAAAATTATTCCTTTCTGTTTTCTTGACTAGAGAACCACAACTGACATAACTGTGGCATTTTCTGACATTCACAATTGAAGAAGCTGGATAAATACATTGCAAAGTCTGTGTGCTACGTTTCCATTTAGGTGTCAGTTATAATTGGGATTCTGCTGTGCCAGAGCAAACGTAAATTAATTGGAGTTGGTGAACCACTTCACCTAAACAGCACTGGAGAGAAAGGAGTCTGGGCCACTGCAGTCGTGGTGTGTCTTCTCCCTGCCGCTCTATCCATTAGGTAACTTGAGTTGATGGCAGACCAGGCAGATGAGGGTATGTTCAGCAGACCTGTGCTACTTCATTCCACAGAAAAAAAAAAAAAAAAATAGATGTGTTTGGCCTGAAAACATACAGTTTACATCACATAAGAGAGAAAAGGGAGAAATGCAAGGTGCATGTTTTTTCAGATCCTCTTAGATTACTGTGACAGGGTCTGGTTTAGCATTAGCACTATAGAGTACCTAGAAAACGTGCAGAGTAACATATCTCTGTGGAGAGACACATATAAGAAATGTGCATTCCATATAATGGTATCCAGCATTTGTGCTTCAGTGCTAACATATCCTAAAATATCCTGATACACAAAAGTAAATGAAGGGGTTTGGTTGTTTTGATTGTTCTGCAAACTTTGGGCAAAATTAAAGTCTGATCGTTAAATATGGCAGTGTAAGAACAATGTGTTATTTTGCTCCAGACAGATCTGTCGAGGCCCAGTACTTTTAGTTCTACCTGTCTTATGTAGAAGGTTTGGACCTCTTACATCCGGAAGGGTATTTTTAAGGCCATTAGTTGAGATAGACATTCATAAGAATTAGCCAGTCATTTAGGAAACTTTAAATGATGGTCATGTTTATGTCAGCAGCCAGTTTATGTCAGTTTAATCCAGGCACATGCAACAGAACAAGTCAGTCTGGCTTTATCTGAACCAACACAATTTTGCAACAGTTCATAGTACTTCATACCTTAGAAAGGTATTATGCAACAAATTATCCTTCTCCTGTTTAGTATCATTCCAGCATGATGAAAAAGACGATGATTGAGTATCGAGATTAGACTTTACCATACTCAATAGCCATCTTGCTTGACTGCAAACTGTGTGTGAGATTTTTAAAAAAATCCAAAAAAAGCCCCAAACCTGAAACATGCTAATATTGGAGTTACAAAGAAAGTCCAATAAATACAGACTCGAAATCTTTGAAGTTGTTACAGAAATCAGCTAGCACACAGGTTGAGATAATACTATTTATTAAAATAATTGATTCTCCCTTTTTATTCTTTCAAAACAGAAACAATCTCTGTTCCAATATAAAACTATTCCAATATATGGCACAATAGCTCTGAAGCAAATAAACAAACCTCCAATCTAAAGCCCACACACAAATTACAGAAAAATAGGAACAGATTATTGTCAACTTTGTCATCAAATATTTTTTCTTCTTTTCCAATACAATAGAGGTGTGAAATTTCCTTCAGAAATGGTGCATGCATGCAAACATTTGAGATTCAGATAATTCGCTATCAGAATATATGAAGACTGCAATGGATTCCCACACTTCAGAGTTGATGGTAAAAGAGCAATAAAGTACACGGGACAAAATCCTGCCTGTGTCCCACATAAAACACGTAAGTCCCAAACTATGGGCCTGAAATCCCACATTCATTTGACACCTAACCCTGTGGGCACTTAAATTCCGGGGTTGCCTCCCTGTTTGTCTTGCAAGTGCCCTAGGTACTTAGGGATTCACTTCCCCACATGCTCAGAGTTGCCTCAGTCTTCACCTGACTGAGTGTTGGGTGCCTGCTTCATGCCTAAGTCTGACAAGGAGCTACAAACTAGGTATTGCTTGGCCTGAATCTCTGCAGGGACTCCCTGTGGTTGCATATTTGGATCTTACTTAACTCATGCAATAATAGCAGGCTCCATACAAAATGCCACATTGGCTTCCATTTTTTTCCAGGATTTCCACGTATGATGTAGAAATAGTGATGGAAATGGTAGCCTTAATTCAGGAATGTCCTACCTTCAAGAATACATTCTATTGCACAGTCATAGCACCACTAATGTTTGTTTTCTGGCCCAAGAGACTAGAGGTTCCCTGGCCACACCTGAAAAGAGGAGTGAGTCCCACTGCATGCTTTGGGGAAAAAAAAGCATAAATGAATGTCCTCAGTAAATTATCAGACATGGTGAGATGTGGGTGATCACCCCTGGGGGTTAAAGACAGCTTGGAAAACGCAACTAAATATTAGGACCGGGAAAAGCAAAGGCTAGGAGCTAAATTAGTTCAGGAACATGGCAACCAGAATTGTAGAAAGAGCAATGTGTAGGAAGCCAGGGAAGCAAAGAGACCCTTAAAACAAACAGCAGGGCAAACCCCTTAAAGGTAAGCAACTCCATATTAGAGGGAAGGACTTTGGAAAAGCAGCAATAGCTTAACAGAGACTAGGACTAAGGAATATAGAAGAGAGACAGTGATGTGAGCTTCAACCAAGAAGTAAATTTGGAAGTCAAGCATTTCTGGGATTGCCTTATGTACCTGGTAGGTGGGGCAAACTCCACTCAGGCTCAAAGGGCAATCATTATTGGCGTGCCAGTTGCCATGACTTACTCTGGTCCGTCTGGTGGCCACATGGCTGGATTGCCTGGGGGGACACACAGGGGAGCACACAGGCACTGGGGCTCAAGTAGGTGGAAGCACCTCAGGCTCTGAGGACATTTTGGAGTGGGAGTAAATTTACATAACTTCATGCTCTGAATTTGTTCTTGTATGCACTGTGTGATTACTTCAGGCAGCAATTTAGATTTGCCTGTTGGATGCTTTTGGTCTCATTTTAAGTTGCCTGGTTCCCATCATGGTTCAATTTGGGATCTTTGGTGTTTAAGTTCGTCTGTGAGCTCGTACCTCTCTTGAAAGCATGCTAGTTATTAATCAGATAAGTAAAAAATGGATGTGACTCTTACCAGGGTCAAGATTTCACCTTCATTTTTCTGATAGCTTTGGCTTAATTTATAACCCAGTTATTCATGAATAGTTCTGCCAAATCTTTTGATACTCTAAGATTTTTATTCTGTAACCTGGGTATTCCACAGCAGATAGGTGTGGGTAGAATTTTTAATGGTAAATTAGCATGTTCAATTAATCAATTCAATATTAGGATCGTTTCTTATTCTTATTTTTCTGAGCCTTTGAGTTGCTTATATATTCACAGAGATGAAAAGTGTCACATAGACTTCCCTGCTACTCACCCGTCAGCTACTCAAAGAAGAGTCCTACAACCCATCTTTGAGCCTTTAAAGAGTCTTAGAACCCTACAGCTCAAGGGAGGAAAACATGTATATAATCTGTGGGGTTGTATAACCAGTGCTCACTCATTAGAAGTGTCCCACAGTGAGGCCAAGGTGTAGCATGTGGTCTTTGACTTTAACATGAAATTTTATAGTGCTAACCAGAGCCATTGTAAGTTTTTTTAACATACAAGTGAACTACTTCTGCATCAGTTACTACCTCCACACAATACTCCCATGATGATGATAACAGTGAGAGTGCCCTGTTTGGTTTCAATGCCAGCTAGGTTCAGCCCATAAGTTCAGGCAGATAGCCAAATAGATTTCAGTTATGAAATGCTCAGGAGTTCCCAGTGTTGAATACTCCTCTTATTCTTGCTAATACATCCATGTCAATAGTCTTCATCCCTTCTTCAATCAGTTCACAGGAAAAAGAAAAAAAAATCTCACAGAAAACATTTCTTTCAGGCGTTTTCTTCTCTGTTACCTGCCAAGTGCTTTTCTCGTTCTGTTAATGACAGTCCAGTGTTATTTTTCTTCAATGATAACTATCTTTCATTGAAATGCAGTGTCAGTACAAAGCCCAGACAACACATACAACTCACCTACAAATCACTTCATTCTTGCTCTGAGTATCCAAGTATTTTATTCTTCTGCCCTCCTGTAAAAGATGAATGTTTCCTCTGTGCAGTTTTCAACTTACATTTTCTTCAAAGTTTCCAGTCTTTGGACTCACCAGTTTGCATAAAGAGTTAAAATAAAGATTCTGTGCCTAGTCTCAAGCTGAGCACTAATATCTGTAAAACACTTTGTGTGCTATGTCAACGTTGGTTCAATGTGGCATTTATTTGGCATCTGAAGTTTTTCAATAAGTAGTTTTTTCCCCTCCTCAAGCTATAAGAGGGGGACATAAAATAGCTAGGAATAAACAGACTATATAACTAGTCTGAAACAAATGCTGTGAGTGCTGCTCAGAGGAGAGAACATTCCACATTGCGGCTACCTTTTTTCTTTCCCATCTCGGTGGGAAAGGAGGGAGGTAGGACATGCTGCTCCTCATGGGAGCAGAATGCCACTGACTGGCGGCATCCTTGATGCTACTCTCTGCATCAGGGGCTCCAGCCTTCTCTGGAGTTTGATTAAAAGGGAAAAAAAGGATGTGAATTCTAGAACTCTGTTCTCCTGTAGTCACAATTTAAAGGTATACTAGTATAAGACCATAAATTAATTCAATTAGAAAAACACCACAAATTAACAAAATAATGAGGCATTAGGAATATAATACTGACAATTTGTTAATTTGCTGCTTAATATCAATATGTGCTTATGTTTTCCTGAGTAGATATAGCTTGGCTGAAATGAATATATTTCCAGGCTAATATTTTATGGCTTTGTTTCTCTTGCTTTCCAGTTTTGTGCTGGTTAGTGTGAATAGTACTGCTACACTTTCATGCTTGCCCAAAAGCAAAGCTATTGGTCATGTTCTTCTCTGGTCTAAATTTTTGATTATGATCTAGGTTGAAATTAATTTGTCATCTTAAAAAATAATTTATAATCTTTTGACTAAATCAGCAATGCCATTCTATTGCATTTTCATCATATTCACATGGAGACCTATCAGCCAGCATGGCTTAAGTTAGGATAGGATCTTTCTCTTTTAATTTTTGAGAAGCAAGGCAGAAACCAACAGGAAATTTAAAATTAATTATTTCATAGAGATTCTAGGTATATTACTAAATCAATAACCCTGAAAATTAAATACATAATTACCAGTTATGTATTATTGCTCATACTCACTAACAGATGAGCTGGGAAATGGACAAGTATGAAGGAAGGTAGGTTCCTCTCTATCTTCAGCAATTTACAGTCTAGAGCCAGTGTGCTAAAGAATGAAATGTCAGCACAGCTGATTAAATTGCTATGGAATATGAGCATCCTGTGACAAATCCAACAGCTATCCAGTCTTCTGTAACCTAGCTGGGTGCTAAAGAATCTGCAATTAAATACTAAGCTGACCAGATGTAATTAAAAGCATAACTGTTCTTATGTATCTGCAGATAATACAGGAGCATTACTAGGAAATTGAAACTGTCTGTTCATAGTTATGTTTACCAGTCACTTCTTCCTCCTGTGTATTACACAGGGTCTGTAATATAGATCCTGTGAAAACCATCACCTTCTGTGCAGCCACCTGCTCTGTCCTCCTTCCAGATGAATCTAAACCTTGCACTGTCCCATGAAAAGTTATCCAAAGAGATGTTGAAACGGCCTGATGAAACAAACCAGTTATTGTGAGTCCTGGGGAGGAGAAGCACAAAGTGGTAGAGCTGTTCGTCATCATTTGCTTTTCCCAGGATTATCAGTTGTGATTACAGAGAATAAGGATGTAATATTTAAAACAAACACGGAGAGTGACTGTGAGAATGTGGGTCAGTGAATTTCTGCCATTAATAAACAATAATTAGAGTTATCTATCAGCTGTTCCACAAAAAGATAGATGAAGGAGAATGAGTAGGCTAAGCTAAGTCTTTATAAACATGCCCTTCCCAATAAGTTATCAAGGAAACTATGCTATTATGGGTTAAGGAAAAAAAAAAAGACAACCAGAAAGAGTAAGAATAATCAATATGAGATGAAACAAGGAATGGACTTCCTTAAACTTCTCTGATAAGATTATTCTTATTTAAAAGGCTTCCTTCTCTAGGGGCCAGAATAGCCACCTGCAGGTCAGACCTGCTGTCAGGATCGCTTGTCCTGGGCCCTGGTGCAAAACACCACAGAAAGACCAATAATGTCTTTGGATTATTGCTATCTATTACTGCCTTTTCACTGTTACTGTGTACTTCTCCTTCTCCTTACCTGAATACAAGTGTTGCTGCCAAAAGAGACCTTGAGCAGATCAAAGGCACTTGAGCTGTGGTAAGGCACCAAGGTGGTGTTCCTCTTTGACCCTACCAGTTAAGGACATGGACTCAATAGGAGAGGATGTATTATGCAGATCAAAGCCAGTATAGCTTGTGTCACAGGGAGAGCCTTTGGCTTCTGTTGTCCATGGATTTTCTTCTGGGGGTGAGGACTGGTGGGAAGTGATGGCACCAGCATAAGAAAGAAAGGCAAGAGCATCTTTCCCAATAGTCTTGCTGTTGGGAAAGGTTTCTAAGCAGTTCATCAAAGTATGCAGATCAATGCCTAAAAAGAAGTGGGAAAACAGGTTGAATTTAAGATGCTAAGGGAAGCAAGAAAGGTACATAGCAAAGACCTGAACTTCAGGAGAGTGGACTTCAGCTTGGTCAGGGAATAGGTCAGCAGGAGTCACTGGGGAGCGAAGAAAGAAAAAAAAAAAAGAGTTGGTCTTCAAATCAAATTTCCTTGAAGCACTAGAATGGCCCATTATGGTTGCACAAGAAGATGGGCAGTAATGGTGGAAAGTCAGATTGGCTGCAGAGGGAAGTTCTAGCTGAGCTCAGACATAGAAAGGAGGTTACCAGGAAATTTGGCAGCATCACCCAGGCATTTAAGAGTCAAATTAGGAAAGCCACAGCTGGGGTCAAAACCACCAAGGAACATAGAGGACAAGAAGAAGAGCTTCTACAGGTAAGCAGCCCTGAAAGAAAGGTGAAGAAAAACGTAAACTCGCTGCTAAATACTGCAGGCAAGATGCAAAGGATGTAGTGACAAATTGCATAGAAAAGACTGCAGTACTTAATGCCTTCTTTGCCTTGTTTTTTACTGCCAAAGTCAGGTCTCTGAGCCTAGTAGCAAATTGTGGGGACTGAGGCACTCCCATCCTACAGGAAGATCAAGTTAGGAGGAATTTAAGTACTTCTGGACAAAGGACCAGACAAGACACATCCATAGAAGTTGATACAGCTGATGTGTTTGTGAGGCTCCTCTTTGTCAACTTTGAAAGGCTGTGGCAACTGGGGGAACTCCCTGATTGTAGGTAAAAGACAAGTATCACATCAATATTTTTGAAAAATCAAGAAGGAAGCATGGTCAAAAATGAAGGAAGAAGTGCTCCACATTTCAGACACATGAAGGATAGAAGGATGACTGGAATCAGCCAGCAGAGATTTATCTGTTAAATCTGAGATTTAAAGTTAAATCATCCTTGACCAACCTGATGGCCTTCTATGATGAAATGGCTGGCTCTGTGGATGAAAGGAGAGTAGCAGATGTAGCTTATCTGAAGCAAGACTTTCAACACTGTCTTTTGTAGCGTAGTGGTAGCTAAACTGAGGAGATGTGGACTGGATGAGTAGGCTGTGAGAGTAGTGAAAAACTGGCTGGACTGCTGGGATCGGAGACTAGTGGTTAATAATTCAATGTGTATTGGGTTTTTGTGGCAAGGTTTTGATAGCAAGGGGGCTACAGTGTTCTTCTGTGGGAATGTGCTGTAAACTTCCCCCATGTGCTACAGAGTCAACACCAGCTCCAAGATGGACCCACCACTGGCCAGGGTTGGGCCCTTCAGCTGATGGTGGTAGCACCTCTGGGATAACAGATTTAAGAAGGGGGAAAGAAATGTGCGCAACTGCAGCTGGAGAGAAGAGTGAGAATATGTGGGAACAGCAACTCTGCAGATGCCAAGGTCAGCGGGGAAGGAGAGGAGGAGGTGCTCCAGATGCCAGAGCAGAGATTCCCCCGCAGTCCCTGGTGCAGACCATGGTGAGGCAGCTGTGCCCCTGCAGCCCACGGAGATCCATGGTGGAACAGATATCCCCCCCTGCAGCCTGGGGAGGAGCTTATGGCAGAGCAGGTGGATGCCCAAAGGAGATTGTGGCCTGTGGTACATTCCTACACAGGAGCATGCTCCTGACAAGGCCTGTCGTCCCATGGAGAGGAATCCATGCTGGAGCAAGTTTCTGACAGGACCTGTGGTCCCATGGAGAGGAATCCACACTGGAGTAGGTTTCTGACAGGATCTGTCAGATCTGTGGAGAGGAGTCCATGCTGGAGCAGGATTGCTGGCAGGACTTGTCATCTTGTAGCAGACCCATGCTGGAGCAACCTGTTCCTGAAGGACTGCACCCCATGGAAGGGACCCATACAGGAGCAGTTCATGGTAACCAGTGAGTGATCTCTTCCTGTCCTTTCGTTGACCCATGAGCCTTTCTTTACATTCTCTCTCTCTCCTGTCCAGCTGAGGAGGGGAGTAATAATGTGGCTTGGGTGGGAACCTGGCATCCAGCCATTGTCAACCCATCACAAAGCCATGTAACACATTTATCATTGAGCTGGACAACAAGCTGGAACACACTTGTGGGGTTTTGGGTGATACAAACTGGGTGGGGTGGAGTGATTGATGTGCTGGAGGGCTGAGCTGTTATTCACAGGATCTCAGCAAACAAGAGGATGGAAGAATCATGGAGTTCAAGGGAGGCAAATGCAAACTCTTGTGTAAGCACTGAAAATCAAGCATTTATGGGGCTATGCTAGACATGGTGTGACCAGCAGCTCAAGGGAAGTGATTTCCGACACCCTCCCCTCCCTCAGCACTGATAATGCCACTGGTAATTATACTTATAATGGAATAAGATAGACTTTAGGATATTTACTTTTTTTCACCATTAACTCGAACATCCATTCTCCTGTTTTACGTGCATCATATTCTGACTTTTTTCCCTG
Source organism: Eopsaltria australis (assembly GCA_034509425.1). Taxonomy (NCBI): domain Eukaryota; kingdom Metazoa; phylum Chordata; class Aves; order Passeriformes; family Petroicidae; genus Eopsaltria; species Eopsaltria australis. Next base: position 2,885,706 of record JAVTVJ010000040.1, read on the forward strand.
AGAAATCAGTGATTTAACAGCTAACTCGTATGACAAATGTTGTACTAATACAACTAAGGGGAAAAGAAAACCGGAAAAACTTGCATCCAATATTGATTTTAAATTCACTAAAAAGTCTTTGTAAATTTAAATCTCCATAACATACTTTATTAGTGGAGAAACAAAGATACATCAGAGCTTCAGAACTGGAGTTACTGACACGTTAGTACTACAAAATTATCAAAGTGAATTTGGAATCAGTGAGAAAAATTATTTCGCTGGGTAAAACTACTGAAGATCATCCAGTCATACAAACCCCCCCTTTGTCTGCAACAGAGAAATCCTCTTTTATTACAAATCAGTACTATTTCTTTTCAGAAATTTAAGGAAAAAACTGTGGTCTATATCAGAGGTAATAAGATTTCTGTTTACTGAGAGTAGAAAATTATTTTTCTGAAGCCTTGATGACTTGGATGGGCAGGGAATCTGGGCTGTGTCACACTTAGCACTGTGTTTATGCATGAACCCATATGATATTTGGTACTTTATTGCAAGAGTAAGTCAGGTTTCATAATATAGCCAATAGACCCGGTTGTAACGAGTCTAACTCAGATGCTTGGAATCATGCAGTGTAACACAGAAAAGGAAAGCAGTCCTTATTGAAATGATTTTAATATAGAGCTGTACAGCAAGAAGTCTTCTTACCAAGGTATAAAAGATAACTTGTCAACAAACAATGGTGAATTCTGGTTTCAGTTCTGGGAGTTGCCAAGTGTTGGGTGACACAAGGGTGCTTAGTGTCTTCTTGTACTGAGGGCTGGACTGCCCGTGTCTCAGCAGCTGACATTTCAAAGTATTAACAAGGTAGGTTATTGGTGAAACCTCTTCTTGCCTAAAAGTAAACAACCTAAAGGCTGTTCCAATTGCCAAACAGCACATGATTATTGTATTATCTTCCTTCTACTTTTGTGTTACTTTCTGGCTGTGCTGTGATTCAGCACTAAGTCAGCACTGATCCTTGGTCATAAATGGCTAAATTTATGTATCAAACATAGATGGAGCCAAACATGTCCCATACTGAGATAGTACTGATGAACCCATTAACCTTTCTGTCGGTATTCCCAAGAGAAAAAACAGAAGCTTCAGGAATCATCATCCCACTACCTTTTGAATACCAGGTACATCTCTTTGATAGGTGAGAATACTTGACAGAATAGGTATTACTTAGTTAACATGCAGAGGGGTAGAAATCCAGCTAAGTGAACAACTGGCAGTTGGCATTGTCAATATATTAAAAAAGAAAGCTTATGATCTGATCTACATTCATAAGAAATCTCTACATGTACATACTTTGAAATTTTAAAAGGGGTATTTCCCTTCCTCCTCACTAAGACCAAGATGTCTTCATGAGTCTACAACAAAGTAGCAAAACCAAGAAATTTTGTTCAAGGTAAATAATAAGCAGCAGACCTAGAACTAGGATTTCCTAATTTCCAGTCACTTGGTTTAGCAATAAAAGATTTTTTTGATAGTCTGAAATATGACTTAGGAATTTTAAGTTAGGACTTAAATAGGAAATGAGGGCTGGAACTAGATGATCTTCGAGGTCCCTTTCCAACACAAATCATTCTGTGATTCTATGAAATCAGCAAAGTAAAACAGAATTAACAGCTGTCAGGGAAAACTAGGATAGTTGTCAGCACACCTCAGTTATTTAGACAAGAAAGAGTTTAAAACCAGTGTAGAATATTTCCAAATACATTTGCTGTTACAGAAGACAAATATTAGTAGGTGAGGAGAGCATGAAAAGAGAATTACATCAAGACATGAGTGATTTTTTTTGCTTCCACAAATTTATAAATTAAAATTGTATCTGGTAAACATTAAGTGCCGTCTTGTAATATTTCCAGGAAGTTCTCAGAAGAATGAATCAGCTTCTCAGGTAATTAATCAAATTAATTCTTCACTGGGAGTAGGCAACAATGAACAATTTAGCTAGATATAAATAGCAGGTTTATGAGTTTCATTTGAGTCTTACTCACTGTTGCATGTTAAAAGGTGCACATTAATGATTCTCACAATCTGGTTTTGTTTACACACTCAAAAGACAATAGCTAGAAAATTAAAGTACATTTTGCTTTCTATTGAAAACTGTTAGGGAAGAGAAGGAAAAACAGCAATAGTGATTGCTGATGAGTTGCTAATAAAACAACACTGGAACAGGTAAAGTTTCACATATCTATGTGTTTTGCTAATGCTTTAATGGAGTTTGGGTTTTACAGAGAGAGGAGCCAAGACAAAATAAATGGAATCTTGTGTCCACCTGACAAGGCTATTTGTTATACATACAAATATGTAGAACTTAAATAAGTATTTACATTATATACTTTTAAAAGTAGCCTTACTTTGTGGTACATGTAGGTAACACAAAATACCAATTCTGTGAAAGCACCATTAAATTCATTCCATGTGATTAAAACAATGAGTATCAGTTATCCCAGTTCTAGCAAAACACAGAAGGAAACAGTGTTGCATGTTTTATTGCAGGCAACTTTTCAACAATCAAATGCTAGCATGATTTGCCTTTACCAGTATGTTCTAGCTTTGTAGTTACTCCTGCTTTGAGAAGGGATGTTGGCCTAGATGTCAGGAGAGAACTCCAGAGGTCCCTTCCAATGTAAATTATACACTGATTCTGCATACAAATCTTCATCTGCACTACCATTACACAAAAACATAGCTGCCCACAAATATGTAAACTATCTGTTCAATTTCTCTTCTTTTTATTAGAATTAATGCATCTTTAATTATAATCTTGTTCTTTACAAGCATCTTCACATTCCAGGTGTACTCAATAACAGGTATTTTGATTCAGTTGCCATTAGGCAATGACTCACTCTGTGTTGTCTGATGATGACGTTTAAAATGAGGGAATACTGCTTGAGGATCTTTGGAATTGGAAATATGTTTGTTGAGCTCTTCCCCATCCAATTTAGACCAGTCCATTGTTCCAAGTTATGGTGCAACTTAAAGCATTAGATAACAACATGGAAAACAATATGTCAAAGAGCTAATTCCCTTTTTATTGTATTTATTTTGACATTACATCCTAGCAATTATTTTGAATGTTAGATTTGGATTCTTTATTTGTAGTCAAAGTAACAACAAAGCTAGCATTCACTTCAGGTTCTGGTTATTTGTTCAGTAGTCACATTATATCTCATGTTTATCTTCAACCAACTTCGTCTCAGTAGCAGAGCCTCATTCACCTATAGAACTATTGCCTTTAAGGTCTCACATGGACAATGTATCTTGCTGTATCTGTGTCTGGTAACTACACCAGCAGGATGTTTAAATAGTTTAAATAGCAATTTATCTCACTTTATAACTTGACTGAGTTTTATTCTCTGGGTTTTATACCTGGCTTCTTGTATCTAGATCCAGCAAAAGACTTGGGCGCTTGATGGAGTTCAGTTTTCAGCCTATTAAGTGGAATCCATGTGCCTGAGTCAGGTGCTGATGTTCCTTATATTATACACAAGAGAAAAATGAAAAAGTAAATGTTTAATCTGCTTGGTAGTCATCATTAGTAATCAACAGAATGCTGATTGCACAGTCTAGCTGGTCAATGTCGTGCTTCAAGAACTGTAGCAGTGGGGGTTAAGTAAGACCTCAGGAGGTGAGCACAGGCAGCATCAAGGAGTCACATCCTAACATTATTATTGATAATAGCAGTGCCTGCAGACTCCTGCCTGCCTGTGAGAAAAAATGACCTGGTGTTATCTTTTGTGGTGCTGCTACAATGATCTGACAAGCCCTTCAGCATCCAGACCCTACCAGAACCACCCTTTTCTATAGGAGAGCTCTGAGGAGTTCATAGGAGGAAAGGGCAAAGACTAACCCTGGTTCTCCTTGATTTCCTGTAGGGATATCCATATGTTCAAAGCCTTCTGAAAGTTTGCAAATCTTATAATGAGGAAAAAGTCTTTGTAAAGATCTAGAGGTTTTTTATCTGTTTAGTCAGGGTTTTCTCTATGTTTCTTCATTTTTCCAGTGGTGCTGACATTTCATAGCAACTCCATCGGTCAGTGCATCCTCCTAAGACTAGTTTCAGCAGACCTGTGACAGCATTAAGGGGGTTCCTTGCAGAAACTCACAGAGAAGCCTTTAGTAATGTGCAGTGCTTGTGGGTTGGATGTCTCCGTAATTGTGGGATCAGTTCTGTGCACGTCTCCTGCCATTCCAGGTCTGCAAGACAATCACTTCCACTCCATCCACACTAGTGAAAACTCTTGTGAGTGCACAGACAATACTTGAGGAACCTCTCCCCTTCCACCACCATGCCCAACACGTGCAAGGGGAGTGTAGTTGCCCATATTCAGGAGTGTAAAGGGACTGGTCCCTTCAGAGCATAAAGCCCTTGCAATATCCCATGTGCTCTGTGCCTTCTTTCCCTATCCTTGGGGTTAGGCCATACCAAATATTACATTTTCTTCAGGTTTACAGCAGTTTACCTGCCTTTTTAATTAACATGTCACAAAAAACTTGGGAGACAAGGCAAGGAAAGCTTCCTTGTGTATGTCCCAAATCACAAAACTGCCACAGCTTAACTTTTTACTTATAGAGCACTAGCTAAAGAGATAATTTTTTTATTAGGGTTCATGTTTGGAATATTATGTTATATCAAAAGGAGGTCATCATAATGATCTTACTTGAACTGGGGAAAAAATTAAAATTGCCTTTCAGATTTTTCTAATCCTTCAGATGACTGAAAAAAAGAGTTCTGCAAATCATACTGTTAGCTCAGCAACACACAAACTTATTAAAACCCCACCAAAGTCTGTAATAATTGCAGTTAATTCCTGAATTCCCGGAGACTCCTTCAGCAGCCGTGGCCACTGCATGACATCTGGCGGCCGCAAGGCAGCATGGCCAGAACGTGGCACTACTGAAACTGCAGCGTGTACATCGCTAAAACCACAGCTCCCCTCCCAGTGTGCCGGAACACCCGCTCCGAGATGTTTGCTGCTGTTGTACATCTTGCCACAGAACAACCCAGCTTTGACAACTGCTAGTGTGTAGCACAAGAGGATACAGGCAACAGATACTCCTCATCCTCCTGTGATCATGGTATAAAATCACAGAATTATAAAATATGAAGTGTTGGAGGAGATCTTAAATATTATCCAGTCCCAATCTGCCCTGCCACGGGCAAGGGCACCTCCCACTGGACCACGTTGCTCAAGGCCTCATCCAACCTGGCTTTGAACACTGCCAGGCTGGGGCACCCACAACCTCTCTGAGCAACCTATTCCAGTGGCTCCCTACCCTCACAGTAAGGAATTTCTTCCTAATACCGTACCTAAATTTCCCGTTTCAGTTTGTACCCATTGTTCCTTGTCCTATCACTACAGTTCCTGATGCAGAGTGCCTTTCTCGCTTCCCTATGGGCCCCTTCGGATACTGGAAGGTTGCCATGAGGTGTCCACACAACCTTCTCTTCTCCAGGCTGAACAGCCCCACCTTTCTCAGCTTGTCTTTGTAGGGGAGGTGCTCCAGTCCTCTGATCACCTTTGTGGCCTTCTCTGGACTTGCTCCATCTGTCACGGTGGGTAAGATCTACTACAGAAAAGTAATAGAAAATTCTCAGTTGGAAGGGACCCATCGAGTCCAACTTCTGGCCCTGCTCAGACACCCCATAGAGCCACACGATGTGAGTGAAAGCATTGTCCAAACGTTTCTTGAACTCTGCGAGGCTTGGTGCTATGACTGCTTCCTTGGGGAAGCAGGAAAAAAACCAATCGGGTGAGGGAAAACAGACTGAGCGCTCAAAATCCTCAAACGGGCGGTCACTCGGCTGAGCGACCCCGCCGATGCCTCAGGAGCGGGCCCATGGCCGGGTCCGGCACAGCTGCAGCCCAGCGGCTCTTCGCCTGCAGCACCCACAGCGCTCCCAGACCAGCCGCGACACCGGCTCCCGGCTCCCGGCTCCCGGCTCCCGGCTCCCGGCTCCCGGCTCCCGGCTCCCGGCTCCCGCCCTTTCCCCGGGCCCCGCCCCCCCGCTTCCGGCTTCCGGCGCCGGCGGGGGCGGGCGCGCGGGCCGGGCGGAAGGCGCGCGGCGGGGGGCGCGTGCGCGGGGGCGTGGCCGCGGCGGGGGCGCGGCGCCGCTCGGTTGCTGCCCCGCGCGCGGGCGGGCGGTGTCGGCGGTCGCGACAGAGGTAACGGCCCGGCCCGGCCCGGTTCGGCCCGGCTCGGCCCGGCACCGCTCCCCCCGGCGGGGCTGCCCCCCGGCCCTGCCGCCGCCCGGGACTGCGTGCCCGCCGCTGCCGCCGCGGCGCTCCCCGGGCCGGCCCCGTGGGGCGCGAGCGCCGCTGATTCACCTCGGGCGGCTGCCGGTGGGGAGGAAGGGAGGGAGGCGGACAGACAGACAGACCGGCCGACCGACCGACCCCGCGGGGCCTGGCCGGGCCCCGCACGCCCCCGGGGCTCAGCGCAGTGCTGGGCGATGCTGGGGCCCGTTCTGCGGCCTCGGTGACCCCCGGGCCGGTCCCCGCCCCCGCCCGGCTCGTGTCGGTGTTGCCGCCCGCCGGCTGCGGACGCGGGCTCTGCCCCGGCACCGGGGCCTCGGCGTGCGGGAGCTGCCGCTGACTGCGGGGCGGTGACGGGAAAGGACCTCTTGGCTCTGCGGCTGGGGCACAATGCAGTCCTAGGAAATGCTCATTTGCATTTCACTCCTTATCCACCATGTGTTTGTAGTTGGGAACTTAATTCATCCCGTTCTTTGTAGCTTGTGATGCATTTAATGCCCCGGTGACAGCGTTGGTCACCCTGCAGGAACGTAGTTTTGGGAGAACCTTTAACAAGATGTGTTTTATTTGCAGTCGTGCTGACTTTTTTTTTGGGGGGGAATGGGTTACAGTTGTACCTGAAGAAACAAACTGATCTACATGTGCTTCACTGTCCATTGGAAGAATGACAGATGACAAAGATGTACTTCGAGATGTGTGGTTTGGACGAATACCGACCTGTTTCACTCTATATCAGGATGAGATAACTGAAAGGGAAGCTGAACCCTACTATGTGAGTATGACAAAGGTAGTCACAAATAGTCCAAGGCCGTGGTCATGACTGTTTCCTTCATTCTCATCACGTGTACTATTGCATGTTGTGAAAAAAACCCACTTTTTTCTTCTTATTCCTGGTAGCTTCTGAAAGTAAACATAATAACCATGCTGTAGGGCTTTGTCTTTCTTCACAGTGAATGGAAAACTTCAGGCTTGTTTTGGTAGTGAGAGAAACTTATCACAGATAATTAAGATCTTTGAAAAAATTCTGAGAAAGTCAGCAAGTGACTAGGTAAAAGATGAGGCTGGATGTGAGTTTGTATGTTCTTGGATAATGAACGGTCGAAGGGAGGGAACTTCTATTAATGCAGAAATAATTTAGTCAGACTTATGAAATCTTAAACATTAAGGTTGATCACCTGTGTAACACAAACTCATAATGAACACTGGCTCTGTGGATGGCTTCTGCTCATTTTGTTTTCTTTAAAGTCCAGCAGCCATGAGAGATCTAGCTCAGAAATAAGAAAAGCAACTATAATGCCTAGACAGAACACTACCTGGACAGGATTGCTAGCTGATGATAAAAGGATAATGGATGGATGTATTTGAGTTGTAACATGGAAGTACCTTCTACAACGATGTATTTATTTATAGTGTTCTCATCAGTTTTCATTCTTTCAGCACCAAATAGACATGTAATTGAGAAAGAATGTTGGCTGATTAAGTGAAATGCAAATTTGAAATATAACAAGTATATGGGAGGCAAATCTTGAACTTTTAATTTTTATGGAATTCTGAAATTCTTAAGTTTTACTATATCCCATTCCACACTGGATAGAACTTTTTTCTGTGTTCAATAGCATATTTGTGTCATCACTTTCTGATTTGCATGTGTTGTTTTGAAACCTAATAAACTATTAGTGCTTTTTGTTCAGCAGTAATAGTGCTCATCTTTGTATATTTTGGTTTCATCGCTGGTGAAAGATAAGCACTTCATATTTGTTGACCTATTGCCACATACATCTAAGCTACCTAAAAGTGTTAGACTTTAAGTTATACATGAGTTAAAATATGTTTGCATACTTTGTGTAACTCATACTACTTGAAAGGTATGAGTTTAAGTTTAGAGGCATACAGCCTTGATCTGTTTAACATTGGCATGGAAACCATGAAACCGTGTTATCCCTGTGGTGTGGCCGGCTTTCTAAATCAAGGAGATGGTTTTAAGGTCATAGGATTTCTTTTATTTACTCCATGTAAAGTGTGCACAAAAATTCTCAGTGCTTAATTCTCTCTTTCTGGAAAATGTGGTTACTCATGGATGACAGTTCTAAAATTTTAGCTTCTTCATTTTTCAGTTCATGTTGGAGCTGATGATACAGCTTTGTGTCTTTGCAGGGACCAAGGATTTATAATAGTATGAGACAGAATAGCAGTCAGGATTTTAAGTCATGGTATAGTTCTGATAGTTTCAGAGTTTGCCTGCATTAATGTTTTTGTTCAGATCTGGAGTGCATTTGAAAGAAATCTTCATCCTTCCCACTTCCTGTGCCCAGCTTGGTGTCACAGAGCAGTCAGCCCACGGGCCAAATCATTTTCACATGAAGCTGAAGCAGCAGATGGGCTTCAGCTGCTAATGGACATTTGGTGTATGGGAGCAAACTTGAGCTAAATCAAAGTAAAAGAACATCAGACCCTCTAAAAGTATGGGTAAAGTAGAAAAGTATATGTAGTTAACATTTCCAGCCCTTGACATCACCTCTTCAGCTTTACCTGTCTCCTCTTACTTGTTAGTATAGATACAACCTCTGTATTCTGTGGTGGCTGTGGAGGCTACGGGCGAGATAAATGAGGACTTGGACAACGGTATTCCAGACTGCCTTTCATAAATGGAAAAACTGCATGGGAGGGAAATAGTGGCATCTTTAAGTTGAAGGAGGATAAAGGATTCTGCTCTGAGGAACTTGCTTTGTGAACATGAAGGATGACTTAGACTTCGAGGGTGAGGGGTTAGAAAAACAACCCAGAATCTGTGGGATGGATTTTGGTTTGTTGTGAATGGTGTGACAGGAGAGCCCTGTCTGTCAGATGGGATAGTGCAGCACAGGAGTGATGCATGTGTGTACCACCTTCTGACACTGCATGGAGATAGGACAAGTAATTTAAAGTCAACTTGTATATCTTTAGGAAAGAGTAGAGACATAAAGACTGGGCAGCTGTGGTAAAACACTGTCCTGTGTCTTACTGTAGTCAAGTCAGGTAGGTTTCTGCAGTTAGGCTAGAAATGGATACATCAATTTTCTTTGGAGTGTTTCATACAGATGCTTATGTTTTGAGTGTCAGCGTATTTAGGAACACTTTGCTTGAACTACTTTTGTTGCTGATTTATCTGATTTTTCTCTCATCCTAAAATTGTTATGCATTTTATTTTAAAATGATATGCTGTTTGCCTCGTGGTGCAAGCAGCAGTTAGAAAGGAAAGGATGAAAGAAATACACAGGAAGCAGAGATTCATCGGCTGAGACTTGTGAGATGTATAATGACCAAAATTACAGCAGCATACAGTATAAAAATGATGCTCTGCCCAAGGGACTGGTCTTTAACAGGATCACTCTTTAGCTTGCTTGATGTCAAAACTGTTGTTTTGTTAAGATGTCTGTAAGAGGAAGCAACCTGAAGCCACTCCACGTTAGGATGCTTTGTTTCATCTCCCTTGACACTTTAGTGATCAGACTAGTCCAGTTCCTGTAAAATATGTGATTTTTCTGTTTTAGTGCTTTGTGTGTAAAAATACTGTGTGCTCTACCACAAAACCTGTGGAGATACTTGGAGAAGTACTCTTTCTACACAAAGTTATATTGCAAGCATTTACTTAGGCATTAGGAGTTCTTTGTATTTCATTTAACCTACTGGTTAATAAGAAAACATTCCTGGTTATTGTGATTAAGTACTGTAGCAATACACAGTATTCAAAAGGAAGGTGTTATGGTTTGTGTAACTTTTGGACGTGACATTTAAGGATGGCTGCAAGGATTTGTTCTGCTTGGTGATGTATTTGGAGATTTACTTTTCTAAATTTAATGAAGAGAACTCATGAACGTATTTGCTGTCTTTCAGTGGCTTGGGAAGGGATATTAAAAGGGGTAACAAAATGAAAATGTATTTAAACTGCTTTTAAAGATCTCAACAGATTTTGTATACTTGTACATCTCTAAGATAATTAAACTTAGAAAAGTGGTAGAACTGGATCCCTTCATTTTTCCCATGGAAGGGGAAAACTATAGCGGGGTAGAAGAAGTAGGGAGACAAAACAAAGAGTTCAGTAGGTTCTAGAAATGCTCGGTTCTCTGAAAAACAGGTAATCCCTGTTAACCTGATTAACTGTTGGGCTTTGTACAGTTGTACAGTTTTTGTTGAAGCCTTTTGGGAGTCCTAGCCACCTTCTGTTAAATTCAGTTGAATGCTGTGGTAATTGTCTGTGTTCTCTTAATGTGTTGAAGTAGAAATTGGTTGTTCTTTCACTATATAAACTGAAGTAGAATATTTTACAGAGGAAGTTACGCAATTTAAAGGGTTATGTGAAACACTGCTGCAATAAATAATGCTTTAATGTATTTATCAATTCCAGCATGACTGTACAACATGCTGAAAATTGCCTTTTGTAAGAATCCTAGTAAGTCTCATCAGAATACACCAGTATTAATTTAAGTGTACACATCATGCAGAAATAACATGAAATTACTCCTAAAAATATGTAGGTTTGATTGGTATAGCTTGGACTGTATTGTCGCAGAAACAATCAGTGAAGATAAGTGGAATTAGATAAATAAAGGATAAGCTTATGTTGTCATTCAAGTCAATAAAGTACCAAACAATTCGCACTTGAGTGTGTTCATAACTTCATTGAATTTATTGAGTTTGCCCTTTAAAAATGAAGGCTGTGTTTTGATTACATTGCTCCTATGAAACAAGGTAGAAACAATGTGATGATGGTTATAAAAGCAGCAATTGGAAAAAGAAAACCATATGGTACATGAAAAATGGAGTGTTAACTGACATGATGACTGTGACAGTGGTGAGACTTGGCCTTATGTAATTTTATATAATTGTAAAATTTAGCTGTGTCACAAATGTAACTTAATGCGGCATTATCATAAAGATGAATCTGTTCTTCCAGGAACTTGATGTACTCTCGCTACTTCTTTGTGAATTGGGTACTTACAAATTGTAGTATCATGGCCAAAATATTATCTGATTTATATATCAAAGTGTAATCTAATTACCGGAGAAATTCTGGAAGAATATTGCAGCAGAGATCAAGTTTTCTGTCAGGCAAAATATACTCTTACATGGTTTGGGATGTCTGTACCACAGATACTCACTTAGGGCCTGGCATTATTGATATACTATAAAGAAAATACTTTAAGAAACAACACTAGTTATGAGGAACACTGGAAAACAAATGTTTCTCTAAATATGCAAAATATTATCATATATACCTTAGGTCCACCTGTTTATTAATAATTATGAAGCAGAACTTGATGGATACTATTAATTTAAAATGTCTGCTCTAAAGTGAATTGATATTTTACAGGGAGGTTAATCTTTACTCATTGAGACTGAAAAGCATTGTTTGTTAATGCTTATGGATTGATTTATCTCTAGTAAATGTGCCACACAGTCATCAGTCAATGCACTGATTGATACAGGGTGCTTAACCACTCCTACTGGGCATGAGACTTTAAAAAAAAAAGATGATGGGGAGGATGTTGCAAGTAAAAATAGCACAGCATTCTGATTTGGATAGTATACACTTGAGAAAAGAAGTTAGTATATGACAAAGCTGTAAGAAGGTGTCTTGTTTCAACTAATAAAATATTTACAGTTTTCTTTCTGATTTTAGCTGCTGGGTGAAGGTTAAATAGTGGAAGAATAGTAGTCTTGACTAATAGGTTGAATTGGCAAACCCAGTGCAAAGAAAATGGAAACTGCCAGCTATTGGAAGTACAAAACACTTAGAAACCAAACCCTTAAGCATCTAGTTTTCATTATTTTTCTTTTTCCTTGTGTAGGAATTTCCATTTTGAAATAATAGCTGATACACAGCTGCTCATTCTTTTCAGTAAGAAGTTAGAATCTCTTACGTGTTCATATGAAAAAGGTTTAAAACTTCATTATTTAACTACAGAAAAGCAGAAATTGAATTCCACTGTTCTTCCCCCCACCCCACTGAAAGAATCAAGAACTTAATTTTTTACTTTTTTTTGTGTTAAATATTGGATAGTGCTATTCTGCATCTTCTGAGTACATCATTTTATAGCCTTTCATTGACCATTAATAAGTAAACTGTCTGAAAGACCTCTTAGCTTTAAAAGGGGAAAAAGAGAATGCTAACTGAATTTTGGTTATGAAAATTGTTACACATTTTTACTAGTTCAGTGTATTTTATTTACACTTAAACCTTTAAATTTTTTTTTCAGTTGCTTTTGCCAAGGATAAGCTACTTGACACTGGTAACAGACAAAGTGAAGAAACACTTTCAGAAAGTTATGAGACAAGAGGAAGTTAGTGAAATATGGTTTGAATATGAAGGTACACCACTGAAATGGTGAGTTTATTGAACTTTGTACTTTATCATGTAGAGTTCCCAGGTTCAGCATAGCGTCAGTAGTTTTCCTAGAGTAATCACTGCCTTGGGTTTCAAAGATGGCAAAAGAGAAGGAGGGTAAGAAATGCATGTTTTTTGGGAACAACAAGAGAAGGTTTAATGTTGAGCATATGTTTTTATTATTCTGCTTGAATTTTTACTGTATGTGTAAGACAGAGGTGTTGTGCTGCCCTTTCTGGTTTTGTTCTAGTTTTTACCATAATTCAGAATGTGGTTTTGACTTTACCGTTGCTTGCAGTAGAATTGTCAAATAAATCTTCCTTTAACATATTCCACCTTCCTAGAAGATGTCTAGTAACACAGGAAGTAAGATTTCTAGAATCTGAATGCAAATAGCTTATATACTTGAAGGTAATGAAACGTGTAGCCTTCACTGTTCACTGGTGTGATATGTGGTTGCACTGTAAAAATCTAATACTGATCTGCAAGTGTTAGTTGAATTCAATTAGTTCAAGTTTACTGAACTAATTGCTGTTGATTCTATTTTTATTCTGTCCTATAGTCTATTAAAACTATCTTCTTCTGGTTTTTGGGTTTTTTTTTGTTTGTTTGGTTTGGTTTTTGTTTGGGTTTTTTTTTGGGGGGGGGTTGGGGGGGTTGGTTTTTTTTTGTGAGAGGTTAGGGACTTGGACTGACATTGTTTCATTTAATTAATTTTCCGAAATACTGTTCATCAAGTTTTCTACTTCTTTAGCTGTTAAAGAGTTTTAAAGAAAGTATTTTGAGAGCTGCAGTGTTTGCTAGTCCTGTACAGATAGCATCAGCCCTCCAGAAGGTATTTGATATTTCGAATGATGAAGAGATTTTTATCTCTTTTTATTTCTTGTATCATCACAGGAAAGAAAACTAGTGATTTTTTTATCTTACTGAACCTGGATTGTTTTGTTATTAGCAAGCATCACATTATGGAGTCCTTGTAGACTTGGTAATTAAGTAGATCTCTTCTAGTCTTGTTTCTTTGAGACCAGTGTAGTATAAACCTTGAAAATATGTAAATAGAAACTCATAAAAACTATCTTTTTAAACTTTTATTATAACTGACTGGCAAAACCAGCTTCAGACATCTATTTAAATTATATGGAATTTAACAAGAAATGGTCTCTTATGTGCCATAGTTACATTGAGTCATGAATAGTACCTAAATAAACAGCAAGGTACCACATTTATCCCCATGTGTTCACAATCTCAGGTAAATAATGGGAGAAAACTAGTTTTCACTGAAGTTATGACAAGGAAGGAAAGAGAGGCTTTGTATTTCAACCAAAAATAGATCCATCTTTTCTGTAAGTTTTCAAATACCATGATGTTTATAGTAGAATAAAAAAGATAACTGTAGAATATAAGTATAGAGTAAAAATATAACTTGTAATTCTAAAATTTAGTTAAGAGTTTAAATTCATTGAATGTAGAAATGAAAATAAATAGTATAATGTTCATCTGCTAATTAAGGTTCTCATCTTTCAGAAGAATTAAGAATATTGTGCCAGGAACAGCTCCACTGATTTCAGTGGAACAGCTTTTCTAAGGAAAGTGCTATTTATAAACCCGTATTTTAGGGGAATGGTAGTCCCATAAAAAAACAAAGCTGCTTCTGGGGAATACCCAAACACCAGAACTGAGAATCAGATTGAGCTAGTAGTTGGTAGAGAAAGAATAGTTAGCATTAATTTTTAATCTTTTTAGCTATTACTCATGCATTCAGAATCAAATATAACTTTTTAATATTATTATTTATTCTAATTATTTACTTTGCACTGTGACGTCTTACTGCTTACAGTCTGTGTAGTTTCATACGTAGTATCAGTTCAGATGCAGCTCTTCCATTTTCCAGTGAGATTTTGGAGGAAGTCTGAAACATAGTTTCAACTTCAGGCTCAACAGGCTCTGTAGTGCACGGGTCAAGTTCTTAAAGGAGAATGAAGCTCTCCGGGCCTGGGTTCTTTCTCCTGCTGAGAGTGTTGGGACAGGGGAAGAGGGTTTCTTTGCCTGCAGGAGCTGTGTGCTGGGGGAGTGTCTGTGTCATCAAGGTAAGGAGTTTCAGGAAGAGGTCATCAGACTGTGCAGCATTAGAGAATACAGAGGGAAAGGGGTCAAATGTCAGGCCATCCTGCAGCTACAGGACACTAAACCTAAAACCCACTGAAGGAGATGCAGGCAAAGACTATGATTACTGGATTAGAAAATGGTCTCTTAAGGTTTGGAAGTGCTGGAAGTTCATGACTTGTAGCTACAGGAGGAATGTTCTTCTACACCTGCATTTCTGTAAGTACAGCATAGGTTCAGTGCTCAGGCTGCAGATGAAGGACTGAAAGTGTTGTCCAGTAATGCATCTGATGTGGCTGAGCCTGAACTGTGTAGGGGCACCAGGAGGAAATTAAAAATTAAGTCAATAGTCTGTGTTCTGCTTACTGTCCTTTCTCCAGGATTTTTAACTCTACCATTTCATGGCAGCTAAAGCTGCCACTGATTATTACATCCAGAAGACTTTTGTCTTATAATAAGTAACAGATTCAGCTTTGGGTTATCTCTGGTTCATCCAGTGTCTGTATCAAGAAATCTTGACTACTTGTGTCCCACTGTGTTGCTTTTCTAGCAGATGTCAGAGATTAACAGGAACCGGGATCTGTGATGTAGACACTTACTGAGTTGTTTAAAGAAGACTTTATTTTCTCACCTGGATTGCATGATCTGTTGCCCTTACTAGTCCCTCCTCTGTTCCCGAACCACAAGAACTCAACCAACCTGTTGTCAGTCCCATTAAGTTTCATACATCCAAGCTGCTCCCTCACATGGAAGACAACCCTCTGCCCTCATCTGCCCTGCCTGTCTTTACTAAGCAGCTTATGTCTGTCCTTCCACAGCAGTATTCCAGTTGTGCAAGCTGTCTCACTGTACCTCAGGTAGCCCAACACTCTCCCAGTAATGTCACAGCATGTGCAACTTTAGTTTTTCCTGCTTGTTTCCTAAGCTATGTGCACTTATGTAGATACTTATGGTGGGCTCTCTTCTACTTTGTTTTATCGCTTTGACATCTCCCTTGTAGCTGTCACCTTTCACCACTTGCTAATCGCCCATGTCCATTAATTTCTGTTTATCTGTGGGTTGTTATTCATACTCCTGTTGTTTATGGTCTAAAACTCTCACCAGGCTGGGCAACCTGAAAGCAAAGATACTTGTGTTTGACTTAGGTGGATTCCATCTCTCTACAGTAGTCCATTATCCCCAAAGAATATCCTGTGTCTGTAAAAGCTGAGTCCTTGTTGTTGCATCAGCTGCATAACCAGCTCTTGACCTGCAGACACCTCTCTGAACTTGTCTCCTTCAACGGCAAAATTGTAGAGGTGCCTCTTTGCTCCTAGAACTTGTATAGTCGCTTTTGATACACTCAGGGGTTCTCTTGCAGCACTTAAAATTTGTGCCCATGTGGGTGAAAAGCAAGGACTAATAATCCAAGCAGAGGACAACTTTGACCGTCTGCAACTTTTTAACAAGCAGCAGACTTCTGCAGGTTAACAAGTGAAGCTGGCAGATGGGGCTCTCTCCCCTGTAGGATGGAGTTTCTTAGTGGTATGACTGCTTCCTCTGGCTGTGGATGTGCTGTTCAGACAGCTCTGATGCTTCCTCAGTATTCCCAACCTCTTGTGTGCCACTGAAGCACTGCCAGTGGTTGGAGAAGACCTGCTCTCTCTTGGCCAGAGGTTAAGGAAACTTCTCTGTCTGTCCATCCAGGAGCTGCTCTGGCAGTCACACGCTCAGCCCACCTGAGCTGGGACAGAGGCCCCTTTGCAGCAGGCAGCTCCAGGGAGCTGATGGGGGTCTTGCTTGACTCCCTACACACCCCACACCCACACAGTCATACTAAGGTTTCCTTACCCACTCGGCCCTCAGTTCCCCATAGCAGAGCCTCAGGCATCTGGATCCTTAAAAGACCTTAGTCATGGTGTAACAACAGATTAGCAGCTTGAACTGGTGCCCCTGAGCAGGGACCCTAAACCAGGGAACCCCCAAGCTTTTATACCCTCACATGCTCTGTGTGTGATAGTGTGGGGTTTTTTCTCTGGGTCATTGGCTCCTACTGTGTCTCTGAGTGTCCTTGTCATCTGGCAGGGCCACAGGTCTCTGTGCCCTTTCCTGTGCAAAGTGTCAGTGCCAATTCCTGTCCTCTTGTTTGGGGCTTCCATCACCCAGAGCTCCACCTGTAGCTCCCACCACGGCTGCACACTGAACTACTGGCACTGAATGGATTCCTCAACACCAGAGTACACACAACTCCGGTCTTCTCCATCCTGTGAGTCCTCACTGACAACTCCAATGAATACTGACTCTTTCTCTCCAAATTCTTATCTCTATGAGATCTTGGTGAAGACACCATTAAGCTCTTTACCTCCCCTGATGCTGTGCAGCCCCCTGACCTCCTGCAGCTCCTTAACTTAGTGACATAGCTCCTCACTAGTGTGCACCTCCTCTAGGCAAGGACATTTCCTCTACTTGCCCCAACCCTCAGGAAAGGTTCCAAGCTCTCCTGGCAGCTTGAGACTTGGAGAGCTGCAGCCTTTTTCATGATCCCTCCCTGAGTGATGCCACTCTGTGCTGGAGTGGTTTCTTCAGCAGATGCTAGGGGATGACACCTGCAGCTTGTTTCCATCCTGTCTGAGCACTTGCACTTGGCTTTCAGTGGAGTTTTTGTCCCTTTTGAGTGGGTTGTGTTCTAGCCCTGTAGTTGTATAGGTGGCTCTCTAGTACCAGCTGGATGGACACTTGACCCTTCCTGTTCATAAATTAGCAGAAGACAAAAGGTCAAGGCACCATTTGATCAGGCATCTATCAACTCTGAAAAGCATAGGGATTTTACTGAAGGAGTTTGATTACAGGAACTTCACTTTGTAATCTTAACTGATTAGAAAATACAGATATAGGCCAAGACCTGATACAGGAGTTTTTGTTGTGGTTTTCTTTTTCTTAGTTACCTGTTTTGCTGTATAAATTGATAGTAACTGGACGTAATTGTTCATGTTGAAAATTTGTGTTCATCTAATTATCAAATCTGATTTTTGTTACTTAACTCACCTGGAAAACCACTCTTTCATGGAACTCTTGCTGAATCCCTGTTAAGTGTTTAGGACATGATTGGCAGTTAGTAGTAAAAAATCTTCATGGTAAAAACTTGGGAATTAGCAGTGAATCAGGGTATCCTCAGGTAAGTTCAGGAATTGTAATTATTTTTTGAGTTTTATTTTGCTGTTGTGGTGAATTTGTCTTAGCTTTGGGGTGGCTCACCCGTAGAGGGTGCTAAAGCACTGTTGTGTGAGAGTTTCACCGATCTGGAAAATGGCTTGGCACCAGGTGCTGTTAAAGCAACACTCTCGGTTAGTACTCTTGGGACTTTCAAAACTTACGTACGTGCTTGACTCTGCAACCTGTGATCAGTCCCATTTAATGCAGTGAAACTACTGAGTTTACACTTCAGCGTGTGTTTCTCTCTTTGTAGGACGAAAACCTAGTAAGGCACTTTGGGTTATGATTTTTGAAAGATAAGAGAATGAGTCTTGGTATGCTGAATGTAAAAAAAAAAAAATACTTTATCAAAAATCTTGCCAGTATCTGTGTGTGAGCAAACTGACAAAGAGGTTTTTTTACAGTGCCTGTGGAGGTTTTGTGTGTGTGATATATGTTCCATATACTGCTGCGGGCTGTATATTCTAATGAATTTAAAGGAGAGAAAGGTATGAGACAAAAGAGAATATTTGTCAGAAGCAAGCTTTTTTGTGTAACTCCTTTAAGCTAGAGTACCACTGAAATACAAAACTCCAAATAATTTTTTCCTCCCCTTTCATTCTTTTTAATTTGATAGTAAAGATATGGAGTTGATCTTGATCTGTCCTCTTTCAGCCCTTTGACAGATGTGTAATTTTTTCACTTTTCTGCATATTCTCTGCATTGATATATCAGATGTGGGAGAAGGAAAGGATAAGGGTCAGTTTGATATAAACTCAGGACACTCAAGCATCTGAAAGCATGTGTGCTTTTCTGTCAGAGCATCTATTCCTGGTCTGATGCTTTTTAACTAAAAGTACTGTTTTGGAAGGTTCCACAAAGCAGCTGTAGGCCACTTAAGGCTGTTGCAAAAGTAGCAGTGTTTTATGGGTACAGCTTGGATACTTTAGATTTAGATATTGAACTTGTAAATTCAGGACTTGATTCTGCCTGTCAGTCATGTAAACTTGCCTGTATAACTTTTCTAAGTAACAATAAAGAATACTAATTGTGGGAGTCAAACACCTATTTTGTGTGTGTGTGTGTGTGTGTGTGTGTGTGTGTGTAAATGCAGGTGTGTTAAATATGATATGTAGAATTCAATGCATGGCTTCTCTATTAAATTAATATCTTGTCATTTTTAGGCATTACCCAATTGGTTTACTCTTTGATCTCCATGCATCAAATACAGCCCTTCCTTGGAGCATCACAGTGCATTTCAAGGTAAATTTATATAGACCCTTTTTAAAGAGCAAGTGAGCATAAGATTGTATGACATTTGGAAGCCAGGAAAAGGTTTCATAACTATCTTACGAAACATGCAAATGGTATGATTTGAAAGGGAGACTATCCATTGTTCAGCAAGCATATAAAGGTTTCTGTAAATCTGCAGCTCTTTTCCGTGAGATTGTGTGTGTTTCCATTGAAACAGTTTTCAAAGGTGTGTTAGAAAAGCTTTTTCCAACAGTAATCTGGTTCTTTTTGGAAGTGTACACTGAAACTATACATTCTTATGATATGTATTTCTACATGTTGAAACTTCTAAAATGACTGACTTAATGGATCTGAAATTGGGGATGTTTTTGAAACCATTGTAATTACTACACTTGTCTGATAAATGTCAGAGATCTGGGATGAGGAAACTTCCAGAATGTTCTGAAGAAAATGTAGGGCGTCTGGTTTCTAAATCATGGTTTAATTGTTATGTTCTGAGAGTTCTGGGATATTAACAGTGGTGATGTGGGTATGTTGCCATCACAAAGTAGAGGCATCTTGAGAATTAAGTTGCAGCACCACAGTGCTTTTTAATCAGCAACATAAATTTGACTTTAACGTCCTTGTTTTGCTTCTTGCCAAAAGATCAGCTTCTTGTAGTTTTTCTCAAAGCTGTACATTAAAGATCAGCAGATCTAATTAACTGCTAAGGTAGTATTATTTTAAAGGTTGATGTAATATAATACCGTGGAGTTAGCACCTGCATAATCTCTCTTCCTATTTTGATGTAATCTGAAAGTTTATTTAAGTAAAACCCCTCTGAATCCTTATGTCAAAACATAACTGAAAGATATCAAAGTATGTCAAAATATTGAAGAGGTTTTCATGTGTTACAGTTCCTTACAGCTGAGTAGTTTAGGTGTGGGATTTTTGACTAGAGTATTCTTTTTATTTCTGTGTAGTTATTCTTCAAAGAGTTGTAATTTTTATTTGGCTTAATTAAACAGTGTTCGATTTTATGGGGTTTAACTTTTGTTGTCGTGGCTGTCTCCTTTCTTCTACCAATGCATGCAGTCAACAACAGATATCTCAAACATCTGTAAAGAGTATTTTGCAACTTCTTTTTAAAAGTCAGACTCCCCCTATCAGCTATCTTTGAAGTTAAAAACATGGAAAAGGTTTATTTCTGTTCAGCAGAAGCTTTCAAGTTGATAGATGCTTGTAATTGTCCTCCTATGTAATGTATGCAGACCAAATCATAAACACACGTAGTTTTTGCATTGAAGAAACAGTTTGTTGATTTGTACTTTTGGTATGCAATAAAATTACATACCTTGTGACTTGTAAAGCTGAAAAACAAATGCATTGAATAGTTGCAGAAGGATGAGGTTGAACAGCATGCTGGGGTCTGAGGATCAAGAAAAGCTGTAGCCTGGGAAGTTGCTTTTATTACACAGTTGTGGCTTTATGGGACGGAGGGAAATTCTGTCTCTTCCTGTTAAAATCATCTCACCTTATTCTGCGGCCTGCTTAACACTATTCACGTTCTCAGTGCAGTAACCACCTCTCCAGATTTTGGGCAGTAGATAAGAAGTGGTGAACTGGTCTGGAAATAGTAGCACTATTGGCAGAGAGGAAACTGTGTGTGCCAGGGGAATGGCTGAGGTTCTGCTGAAGCCGTTGTCTGCTGGTGCATGCCTTTCCACCCATGACCTGATCTACAGGAGGAGAGACAGCATCTGTCCTTTGGTGACAGTCATCATCTTCGTGTTTTTTTAGGTGAAGATTGGGTCAGGTGGAATGGAAAGGAGGTTTTCCTTGTATGGAGCTTTTCCATGTAGCATATGGATAAATTGTGGAACTGCTAGGAGATAATGTGGAAGCCAGAAGTATAAATGGGGTTTTTTTTGAAATCAGTCTACTTAGAGAAAAGACCACTGATGGTAACTAAACGCAAATACATCAATGCACCCCCTGCCACTGGATACATTCCTTATGATTTGTAATGCCATATTTTCTGTAAATGTAGTCTAATGCAAGTAGACTGTCACAGGATAAACAGACGTTTTGTGAACTAGAACTGAGAGATAAATATGGGTGGAATGGAGTTATGAAACCAGACTTGAAATTGCCTCTGATGTTTTTGGTACCGTTTTATGCGAGAGGTCATTTAGTGCTCCTGTCTGTACAGACGATACTTATTTCTTTGTGACCAGTTCATGCTGCTGGGTCTACTGGTATATGACAATAAAAAACAGAGCTCCTTGAGCTTTCTAAGAAAATCTGAGTCAGTCCTTAGTAACTTTTCTTTCAAAGATACAGGACATGGAGGGAGTAAGCCACCACCAATAAAAGTACTTGAATTAAAGCTACTTATGTCATCTATTAATACTTTTTGCAAATCTCCTAGTTGTATAGCCTGGGCTACCAGTTTGTTTACAATTGTCCCTCTCTTCAGGGAACTGAATAAGGTAATTTATGATTGATCACTGTTTCTTCACATAGAAAGAAGGCAAGTAGAATTTTTTTTTTAAATGCAAACACACATGATCTACATTTAACTATAAAGCTTATTTTTTTTGTGCCCTGATTGATAAATCAATGGAGATGCCATGTTTTCTGTTGGCGGTCTCATGTAGGTGAAACTGTTTCATATGCTTCTTGCAGATGTATAGTGTATTTTTGTAAGTTGTCACTTTCATGTTTAGGTTTTCCAGCTTCTACTCACAGTACTTCATAGACATGTGTCAGTGTTTTCCTACTAAAGAAAAGAGTGCACAGCACTGAGATTCAGGAGTGTTTTCCTTTCTTTCACAGTGTTACTTTAGAAGCTGGGAAAATTAATCATGCCACACCTAGTTCTACTACTATGTCTGGATTCTTTAGCTTAACTAGCTTTGGCCACTTTTAAATAGATCCTTGCTGTTCTGCAGACTACACTGTGTATGATTTCTGGAACTCATCCCCAGGGAGTGACATTCCCTGCAATTTGAAATTCATTGGAAGAAAGTCTGTGGGAAGATGTCTACCTGTATAAAGAGAAGAATGTCCAAAAAAAACTGCCCTGCAGTTCAATATTTAGACATGTGTAGCAAAACTTCTTGTTGTAGTAACAAAACTGTTGTTTTCGTAAACTTAGCTAAAACATCAGTTTTTAACTATGAAAGTCAGTTTCTAGGTTATTACTTGGCATTAGGTACATATCACCGTTTCTTCCTTTGTTTTGAGGGATGCCAGTGTCTCACTTTGAATTCTTGTGTGTAAAGAACTTTTTTGATCTTTAAGTACGCTGTTTCTGTCAATTTGTTTCTTCTGGATTGGTTACGAGACTTTACATTTTTATTTGAGCAAGTAAACTGAACTTCTGAAAGTATTTTACAGGCCTATGCAGATGTCAATTGGCAAGTAACAGTCCCAGTAACATTTTCCTAGTAATCTCAGGCCCAATTATGCTGAGACACTCAGCTTTGTAGGGTAGAACAGGAGCAAGGTCTGGCCCAGAAGAACTTTCCTTATTGTTCTGCCTTCTTTAATGTCTTTATACTTGGCCATTCTCCTATGAGAAACTAGATTTACCTCTGTCCTTAGATTTCTAGTCAGCTTAACATATATCAGTCCTAACAACAGCATTCCCTTTTGCAAGTTCAACACCAAACCGTGTAAACTTTAGTGGAGAAGTTATTAGCAATCCTTTCTTTTTTTAATGCCCCTGTTTTTGGAAAATATTCATCCTTTTGATCCACAGTTTCCAGAGTTTGGGTTCTCACTGACATAAGGAGAAATCACAATATGAAATTCCATTATTTAATTTCCAACTTTCCTCAATAACCTAATGAGGAGGGAGCTATCACTGTTGTCCTCAGAATTTCCTTCAGGTAAGGCAACCCCCAGCTCCCTTTTTTATATTTTTGGTTTCTGTATCTTGAAGCAGTCTTCACTATTTTTCTTGGGTTTATGTGGGGGAGTGAAGGTAGAGTTTTTTCCAGCATTAGATTGCTACTACTTCAACATGTTGTAAAAGCCTTTGAAAAATATCCCATTATATGTACTTGTATTTTGACACTCCCTCACGAAAGCTTTCTAAAGTGCCAGTTTGTAATGGGTTAAGAGGAAAGGGCCTCTGGTGGAAAAGCATGAAGATTAAAGTATAAAATCATGGCAAGCCCTTGTTTGGAAGGGGAGTACTGATGATGCTGCCGCTCTGGTTTGACTCCATTCAGCATGGTCATAAGCAACTAGTGAAAATCAGATTAGTAAGGAGTGAATAAAGGTGGGTTTTAAAACCTATGAAAACTAAAGGAAATGGATTTGTGTTAGGGAATGCTTGTGTTATTATAAAACGGCAAGTGGTAGTCAGTGTTGATAAAAGAAAACTGGAGGAAGGAAAACCACAACCTCTACAATGCTGGACTTCTGATCAGTTAATTTCCAAAGAAATCTTTTTCATACCTGAATGAGATATAGTAGTATAACTCCTTAATAAATTCATTAAGAGAGGTAATTGTCATTTACTGAAGGGTTAAGAGTTACCTGAGGAATGGTAACTGTGCATCTGCAATGCTGAATTCTGTGTGCCAGTTCTAACCAAATAAAAAAGGGGTATAAAATCAAGTCACACAGGCTAGAAGTAGTCACCTGGATTAGTTGAAACTGGAGCTGACAAAGATTTCCAGTATCTGTAAGGCAAAATGTTTGCAAGTGGTGGATATGCTATAGTTCATATATGTGGGTGGTTCTTCTTGGTTTTCAAGAAACTGCATAGAAATGGTTGATAAAACATCAATATATCAATATCTCATAGAGAGCCAGTATAAATTAGGTGCTTGTCACTTACTTATCATTTTCTCCTGTCTTATTGTCTGAGAATTGAGTATCTGCTTGAAAACGTGTTAAAATTCTGGTTTTACAGAAAGTTCTTGAGCTTTTATTTTTCCTGAAACATTTTCACTGCAACCTGTTTCTTGTCAGCAGAATGAGAGAATGGTTGTTACATTCTTCCGTAAGTAGAAGATTCCAGTGTGCTTCTTTTGCATAAATATATGCCTGTTTAAAATTACCATTTATTCTTCATCGTACAAGGTATGTGATGCCTTTATTTTTCTTGATCTTTCATTTCTCTTTGTAGAATTTTCCAGAAAAGGATCTTCTACACTGCCATTCTAAGGATGTGATTGAAGCTCATTTTATGGCTTGTATAAAAGAAGCAGATGCTTTAAAGCACAAAAGTCAAGTCATCAATGAAATGCAGAAAAAGGATCATAAGCAATTGTGGATGGGATTACAGAATGGTAAATACAACACATTAAGTATTAAATGTATTCATGTTGAACAAGCTAATAAATAATTTCTTCACATTTTAGTTATTGCATGAGATATAAAATGTCATTGTTCTGCAGAATTTTCGTGTACGGTCATGGAAAGCATTGATGGTTTTGGTAGGTTTTCTTTTTGGTTTTTTTAAATTAAAGTAATCATTTTAGTGATAATTCAAATGTGCCCTGAGTTATTCAAGGAATTAGATTGGATCGTGACTCTGTTTAAACAAATCAAAACTAGCAACAAATCAAAATAGATAGATGCATATTGTCCAGTGTACTTTTGTGTACTTTTATTTGGGAGACACCTGGGCTGTAAGTGTTCAGTATTAGCTGTCTTGGACCATACATAAAAGATTGTCTCCTCTAGTTAATGCTTGTGGGTTGTCACTGGTAAACAATACAGATAAACTTTTTAAAAAGTTGGCTAGTAGATGTAATAATTCTACTTTTCTCTCTGCCATTTTTAAAAATTGCTTTATGGCTTTCACAAGGACTTCTGCATAAATAAGTATTGACTTGAAAAAGTCAGCAAAATAATTCAGAACAAGATCTTATAATTAGTGTTCTTATGTCACACTGATGGCATAAATCTATATTGCAACGCAAAATAGAACTTTTATGTTTAGTGTCTTCTGTATCATGGTTCTTAGAGTCCTGCCAGTTGAAAAGCTTTTGTAAGTATTTCAGAAACTGCTCTCTAGAATGGGTGATCTTGCCACTTCATTGCATTTTTCTCATCTCCTGAAACTGTCATTTATATTATCAGTAGTAAATTTATTTTATGAAAGCATTTTACTGTAAGCATGAAGGTGTTTATTTTGGGTTGAGAGGCAAAATACTGAACACTTAGAAATAACATCTTCCCATATGTGTATAAGAAAAATTAAATTAAACAGAAAAACTTTAGAATGCAAGAAGACTTGAACCATGCTTTTAGTTTAGACAAGAAAGTTCTAAGTTAGTTCTGGTTTAATGTGTGTATTTGGTGAGTGTGTGGCATTTTTTTTCATTGCTGTTTAGTGGCACTGCCATTCATATTAAAGGTACTCCAGTGATAATTTTGAAGATGAATGGTTATTAGAAACTCTGCTTTCTATTTTTTATTCAGTTGGAGGAGAGTTAGAAGTTGAGGCATTATCTTAATTTGCCATTTGAGTGGTAAGATTTTGAGGAAGGCTGTGCATACCTGCAAGACAAAACAGTAAAAGTTAAAGTTCTTTTAACCAGAAGTTACAGAATCTCGATACTCTCAATATTTAAGGTAAGAGGACAGATAAACAGCATGCTTTTTTTGGTGCTCATCTTAGGCTTTATCTTTTAGTTGATTATTTGTCTAAGAGTATTTTCAGTTGTAGGGAAAACAGAATTTTTCTGTTTTGCTCTATAATGCTGAGAACAGCGGTTGCCTAGCAAAGTTGATTTCAGGGTTTCACTGTACTTAATGAGAAATTGCACCTGTGGAATCTGACACCTGAATGAGAAGTTTAAGCAATCTTTTGAATACTTTCAAATGCTAATTTTAATTTCTCAACTCTTCATAAAAGAGAAACAAGAAAAGCTTGTGAAACCAAGAAAACTCTTTTTAAGCATGTTGTATCTTTCAATATGTTTTTATAGGCTTTCGTTTGAGATGTAATAATTTTAAACCAGTTAGTGAAACAGAATGAATGACCACAAAAAAGAAAAGAAAGTAGCATTTGTGATAACTTCTTTGTAAGTAAAGATACATCTGCAGATTGTTTTTTCTGTGCAACTTCAAACAATTCAGTTCTTAATTAGAGGAAGTGTTATTTGTTTAACGAGTGATAACATTACTTCAAAGACATGTCTTAAATTTACATTTTTGAAAAAAAACCTATCCAATTTTGTTTGGAGAAATGTAACTATTGAGTAATATGTAATTTGGTATAAATGTTTCTGCTGAGAAGCAGCTACTTGAACAGGTAACACGTGACACTTATCAGTTGTCTGTAGATGGCTTTTAAGAGAAGAGCTGAAATAGTGAATTTGTGGGAAAATCTTTTGCTGGTAACAGCTGGTGGTTATTCATATCAACCTTTACATCCCTCCTCCCACCATTTCTGGTTTTATGTTAATCTGATACCAAATCAGGAAAGAAAATATATTCTTCTATTTTGTGCTGTGGTTTTTCTTACCCTTCGCAGACCATTTTTGATTCATAAACCAGATATTTCTGAGGTAGAACTCTTCTTTGGGACAAGTACCTTTTTGAGCAGTGTCATGGATGTCTGTCTGTGGTAGGGAAGTGATAAAAGCAGACTATGTGGCTATACTGACCTTTGTTCCTTTTTAAGAATTGTTAAAATTCTTTGATCAGAATTCGTGGAAAATGTTACTACTGTTTCTGCTTTAATAGAGTTATGGCCATTTTTGTCATGGATAAAGAGGATTTTCAAGTGGGTGGGTTTTTTTTTTCCTTCTTGCCTTTTGTGTGGAAAAATAAAGGCTTTCAGCTTTGAAACTCTTAAGACTCTATGGGCCTGCTGATGACTCAGGATCAAACTAATGAAATCCCAACTGTTTCCAGGGGGAGAGCTGTATTTTTTGCGTGGTTCAAAGAATTAATATCTATAACTTCAGTATATAATAGTTCTGATAAATGAGGGGATTTAGATTCAGCACATCTGCTTTTTATCAGTTGTGGACTAACAGAAGCAACTGTACCCTGAAATTTTCACAGGCATCATTTATAACCAGTGAAGACTAGACTTGGTATTTCTGATACATGAGTGGGAGAAATAAACAGTAAAAACTCATAACTATTTTAAGGTTTCTTTTATATATTATAAAATATAATGAAGTCATTATTTTACTGAAAATATTACGGAAAAAGAATGTAATGCTCATTCATGCTGCAGGGCTTACCAAAAGTTAAGTGGCCATATTGAATTGTTCTTACTAGAGGAGAAAAATCCTGCAAGCATTCAGAATGTACAATACTGTATATCTTTTAATGCATCTGATCTCTTTCTTGCCTTACTGACAGAATCAGGCCTGTGTTGTCTTGCATTTAGTTCCAAAATTTATCTAAACTATCCTTGGGTTTTTGAGAGGCAGAAGTTGTGTTTGTTCTCAGTTATCACATTTCTGTTTAGAAATGTTTGAACTGTGAAAAAGGAAGTGTCTTACAGCTTTTCTTGTGCTGTGTACACTTGACCCACTCAGGTTTGATGTGTTTTTCTTCTTCATAGAGAGCTGGTGGAAGCAATGCTGTTTTTTACCTGATGGTGAGCATGCTTTAGCAGGTGAACTAATCTCTGTGATCTCAACTCATCATTTGAAATTTGCTTAGAAAATCTTCTGGAGTTTATCAGGAGAATGAATAAAAAAGCTGTTAGTTTCTAAATCACAAAGCTACCTTGTTTGTTTCTTCCCCGTATTGCTACCAAAATGGGGAGTTCTTTCCATGTTCAATCTGTGGAGGTTGGTTAACTGTGAAGAAAGATTAAATAATTCCTTTGAGCTTTGAAAACTAGTGTATCGGTTAAGAGTGATTTCAAAAACCCAACCATTAACCTTCCTGGGCTGTTAGTTAAAAAATTCCCAAAATGCCTTATAATTAGCATCAGTACCTGCTCATTCTGGAGTTAAGCTAGCATGGTGCACACCAAACATAGGTGTTGCTGATGCCATGGAGCTGAGGGAATGTGATTTAGACAGATTCAGACAGCCCTGCACAAAGTCAGCCCAGTGCTGGTTTGGTGTTGAGCACGGTCTGGTTTCGGGCAGGCTGGACCTGCAGAATGTATCAGCTGCATCAGAGCAGGCCTTCTTGGGGATGTTTCTGGGTTTTTTTCCATAGCAGTGGGTTTTGTTTGGGGTTTGGTTAGTTGTGGTGGTTTTTCTAGTATTGGATTGTGACCTAGACCACACTGTTAGTTCTGCAGTGTTTATGGGATTGTTACTCTTCTGCACAAATTACTAAAGCCAATGCTCCACTCGTATGGGTGCAGTATTGTGAGTCTGAACTGCCATCCCCCTGAAACTGCTCTTGGCTTTGTTACTCCTCTGTGCTGGCCTGGTGTCTGCTTGAATAGCTGCCCTTTGCTGTGGCACAAAGGTGGGGAATTGATGGCAGCCTGCATTCCCCTGTTGGCTTTCTCTTCTCTGTTCTCAAACAACAGGGCAGAGCAGGTCTGCTCTGAGGCCAGTGAGAATCAGTGAGTCTCAAAGGAGGGCAAGAGCAATACGAAGGCAGAGAAGGAAGGAAAGCAAAAGGTAACACGGCATTCACAATTCTGCTGAAGTCTCTGCCACAAGAAGAGGTTGCCTAGAGATAGGAAGACAGAAATAGTATTTCTAGAGTTTTCACCATCTTCTGTTAGATGGCCATGTGCCATCTAATGAAAACCATTGTACTCTGAAGGAGCAAACTTCAAGTTGTCTTTTTGCTGCCTTCTGCTTTTCTTCCTCCTCTCGCTCTCAAAATAAGTCATTTCCTGAAAGATGTGTATGATCTAACTAAAGTTTAGAGTAAACTATCTCTAAAAAATGAACTTTACCTTTAAATTTAAATTTCTTTAGTTGCTGAGGGTTTCTTGTCTTGCAATTTGAAATGTTTCTAAGTTACTTTCTGCTAGTAAACTCCTGAATTTATTAATATGCATTAATATAAAGGTTCCTGAACTTTTAAGGAAAGCTTTATTTTAGAAAATGTATAGTACAGGGAAAGCAAAGTGGGTTAGAAGGTTACATGTGTTATGCTGCTCTGTTTTCATATATATATATAGAGAGAGCATAATTAGAGATGGAGAAATCAACATTCCAAGGCTATCCTGTACATGGAGCAGAAGCTGGATGATGGATAAAATTGTCAGGAGTCCTTTTCCCTTTGACTTACTCAGGAAAGTCTCTAACAAGCCCTGCTGCTAATTCCTGTACAATCTGTGGGGTGTGTGATTCAGAAATGGATTATACTTGTTTGTCATCAGAGCTTTCCTTTTAGTTTAAGTGACACGACTTCTGAGATCACCTGCTTATTTGCTATAGAGAAAGTTTAAATTTTGTAGGAAGTATGCATTTTCATATTTGAATAAAAGAAAGGAAGTAGTCCATCTTGTTGACTTTCTTTGCCTAAACCTTTTCCAGGGAAAGTGGTGACCTAGAAGTGAAGGGAGGGGATGTTAAGGAAACAGTGTACTTAAAGTGAAATTTCTGGTTTGTGAGTACGTTTAATAAGTGAGAAGGATGTTGGTAAGGTGTGGCTCCCTTGTGTATACTATAAGAAAATGGGGAAAAGGCCTTTTTGATCTGAGAGATAATCTGAAGAATGACATGCTGCTTTCTTGTACAGTCTTCAAAATGTCCTCTTATGTTGAATGCTGTTACTTTGCTATCTGTGACACGAAGAATATTTTCACATGTATCTATGGCTTCTGCTGCATTAAGTCAAAACTGTTGTAAGGTCCTGTCTCTCCATATCTAATCGTGACTCAAATATGAAGATAGTCTGAAAAGTTCAGTTAACTTGTGTTCCCTCTTCAGTGGTGGATTTGTACTATGTACCATGATCTTTCAAAATGCCCAAGTATAGCTGTTTAATAGCAAGAATATTTTAACTGTGGCAATGTGTAAAATGGAGTGGAATGGAATCTTAATGATACCATACCAGTACTTCAAGCTGTGCTCTCAAAAATGCTGCCACTAACTGTAGTAGTCACTTGAGAGTCAGATACGTACCTGAGTCTTCCTGAAGTCCTTGATAGTTGTAATTATCCGTGTTTTTATAAAACAAGAATATGAATGGTGAATTTAGGTGAACTAAGTAATTTAGAGACAGGTTTTTAAGTAGGTGATAAATTATAGTAATCAAGCGTACATAATGTTTCTGACTAGAACAAAATTGGTTTTAAAATGTTCAAAATATTTATTTCATCAACAAAAGCTCCTTCATGCTTGAGGCATACCACATAAAAACTTCACTTTTTATAAAATTGGTTAGAAATACCAGTGAGCAGAATGATGTATGCATGCAGAATCTTATCTTCCTGGGAACAGTGTGGAAATAGTATTTATACTAAATTCGGAGAAGACTTCTTTTTGGCTATAGCAGTTAAAAGCAAGGCTTGTTAAAACATGAGTCAGTAGAAAATACTCTTGCTTTAATGTTAAGGAAATAACACTTTGTATCCTTGACTTTCAGCTGCAGCTCTCTGTACCCTACAGTTTGATTATATGAATGTGACAGATTAACCCTTTGTGAGTTTGTCTGTGACTGAAAGGAAGAGTTGGTGGGAGCAGTTGATGGGTCGGAGGGCTTGATCTGCCATGCAGAGGGATCATGATGGGTTGGAACCTCCTGGAGCTGACACACAAGTCCTGCACCAGAGACAGGAAAAAGCCCATATGTCATGGCAGTCTAGGAACTGACTGGGGAACAGCTTTCTGGAAGTAGATAATGGTGAACAAGAAACTGAATTGAAAGCCTGTCGTGTGGTGTTGCAGAAATAAAGATTAACTGGGGAGCTACTCAAGCCCTTGTGCTCCCCACTTGGTTCAGCACTTGTAAAGCTGTTCTGTGTGTGCTGTGTCCTCTTGGAACCCCAGGACAAAAGAAATGTGGGTAAACAGAAAAGAATGCAGCAGAGTGCTGGTAAAATTCTTAGGGGCTGCAGCATATGCTGTATTAGAGAGCAGGGGAACTGCCTTGTTTAGCCTGAAGACGAGGGAGCTGAAGTTGGATTTAATACCTGCTTTCCACTACCTGAAAGGCCCCTAGAGCAGATGGAGTCATACTACTCTCATTCTTGTCTCCACTGGCAGTGGAGCTGGAAATTACTGAAGAAAAAGCAGTTACTAGTTACAGCAGGAGGAAGTCTGATAGGACGTTGGGAAGGGAGGGTGGGTGGGGTGGGCTGGGGGAGTGAAAGTGGTTGAGTGCAAACCCACAGAGACAGTCAAACTTCACTGGGCAAGGCCTTCAGCAAATTCATTTAACTTTGTGTAGGTAGCTCTTTTGGGACAGGGTGAGGAGTCATTATTCCAAAGCTTGACCTCCAAAGGTACTTCCAAACTAAAGTTTTTCTGTTGTTCTTGTACATCTTGTACATCAGTCTTTTATCTCTTAGCGCTAGATGTGGCTCTGCCCAAGTAGTTACATGGTTCATATGGTTGTTAGACAGTGGTGAACCACTGAGAATGGACAAGTTTTGTGTTTTTTGAACTTCAGTATTGAACATAGTTGTATGCGAGCTGCAAGTTGGTATTGCTTGCATAGAGCTACAGTTAGAATTTAATTTAATTGCTTTCTCTTTGATTAATACCACTAAATGGTTTTAAGAAGAAACCATGAATAGTCCAGACAAAATTGTGCATATGTGCTACCCCGAGGGCTATACTAGTTTGTTCACTTCTTTGACTTTTTTCTTTGACTTTCTAAAAAGATGCTGAAATACAAGAGCCATGAATTAGTATTTCCTTTTTGAATTTCAAGCCTTTCTCTCATTTTCATATTAATTCTTTCTGGTTTATAAACCCTCTCAACACCCTTCTTGAAATATGTCCAGTCCTAGAGTTTGATAATCTCTGATAGCAGCTGCATGACTATCAAATATAGAAACAAAATAATTCCTTACTATTACGATATTTTTGTTGATAAGGTAAAAGATTAGGGTGGGGTTTTTTGCCTACCACACTGCCGTGGGAACTCCATTTTAACTGTCTGTGCTCTTACCAGGGTTTTTCATTGCAAGGTATTTGTAGATGTACTTTTCCATTCTATGATAATTGCCCAGATTGTTTGTGTGTGCAAATTTAAAGCTATGCTGCAGTGAAATGCACATGTTGATGGAGAGCTCTTGAGCAATGCCCTTTACCCTCTCAGTGATCCATCCTGTTGTAGCCTCATGTGGGTGAAGGAGACCTGTCTAACTTTGAGATCCATGTGAAATTTCAAGTTGTTTGAAGCGTGACAGCACTTGAGTTTCAGAAAATTACTCTAAGAGGCTAGTATGAGTAAAACTGATTTTTCTGGTTGCCTGAAGAAAATTTCAGGCTGAGACCCAGGGGCTAAAGAGACCCAGCCTTTTAGCCCTCAGCTTGGACTAACCCTTAGTTAACGCTGCTCAATAGCAAGAGGTTCAGCAGTTGCTGTCTATTAACAATAAAGTATGATGGGATTACCTAGAACTTTTTAACATAGCAAGGTATAAATTTGGATTAATTATAATGACTGCTAAAGGATCTCCAATCTGGTTTAATGGAAGAAACAACAATTCTCAGTGTTTCCCTGTATCAGTAATTTTTTCAGCTGTTTTAATGGGTAATTTAAAGGCATGAATAATTTTACTGGTAGGTTTCTGAACCCTACATCCATAATGTGGCATACTGTATTTGTAAATTTTTGTTTGAGTTTACTTTGTTGCTTAATGAATTTATGTACTGAGATTGTCATGGGTGACATTAAGCCTTTGTAGTTCTGCCAACTCATACTTTTTCTAAATACGTAAATAGATTATTTTCAAAGCTTTTCTTAGATTCTGTACATCTCTATGGTACTGAAGGCTAATGTCTGTCTGACATTTGGGCATTCACTGACTGCATTTCTAAGAAATGAATAGTTATAAGCAACTTGGCTGATGTATTTCTCTTCAATTATTTGGTTATTGACTTTCTGATCTTTGGCATAAAATACATAGAGAAGTTTTTATATTTCATCTTAGGCAAAGTTATACAGCAGTCATAATCTCTTGTTTAAGAAATATGATTAGTGGAGTCATATGAAACTTTTACACTGTCACTAATCTCACCTCTGTTCAAATCTTACTGTCATTACTTTAAATATTGTTATTCAGATAGGGACATCTGCCTTTTGCAACTACTGGTTTTTGCTAATACAGAAACTCTCTGACACTTCAAGCAAGCACTTTCTTAAAAACAGATGGACTGTGAAAAACAAAAGGAATCAGATTTGACTGTTGCAGTGGTTTAGATGTCATGCGGACTGCATAAGCTTTTCACGACAAGTGTGTCAAGTGCTTTTTCTGATGGGTAGAGAACTCCTCCTTGTTTACTGGCTTGATGAAAACTCAGTTTTGTTTTGATTGTTAAATTTCCGGCCAGCACCTTCTGTCTTTGTCCTGTCTAGCCAATAAACTAATTAGTTCTTACGGCTCATTGTAGCACTAATAGCTTCCTTGAGACTTTGCAAAATTAGGGGGTACTGATACATAGAAATTAGAGAAGGAAGAATCCTTTCCCTTAGTTTTTAAGGAGATTGGGGTGGATATTTGTCAGTGTTTGGGATTTTGTTTATTTTAAGCTTTGAGTCTTAAGGATTCTGTGAAAAGCAGTCCCTTTTGGATTTTGTACTTATAGACCTTTAGGATTCTGGCACTCAGCCAATGCTCTGCTAATAAAAGCTCTTGCTAGGTCATATATATCAATGTGCAAACTGGATAGCTTTTTTTCTTCTGCTTGCTTTAAAAATTTGTCTTAGTTTTCTTAACACCCAACTCTGTTTCCTGTAGTGAAAACACTGAATTCCTGGAAAGATGTTTGAAGGACAGCAATATGAAGTTGTGAGGAGGAATTTGTTTAGAGGTCTTCAGATGGTGCTGTACACAGTGGGAGATCTGTCTTAAGATACCTGACTCTATTATGTCTAGCTAAAATTCCTGGGATATCAGGTGGATTGACAGAACATGCTTGATTACAAAATGCAACAAGTTCATAATTCAACTGTTGCAGATTTATCGCTGTTATATTTGGAAACCACAGAAACTATTAGAACTTTGAACAATAGATTGTCTTAAACACTGCCCAAGTGTTCAGAGAGTAATCTGAGATGTATAAATTTTTTAATTTAACTGCCTTAAATAAGATTACCTGGTTTCTGGTATATTTTGTGGGAGGTAAGGAAGCAGGAATGAAGAACAGAAGTAAGTTAACTGCACATTACTACTGTTTTTTTCATCCAGAGCCTCCCTTTTTTGCCATATTTGCATGCCACAAGGGTCAATATACTTAATCTTCTGACATAAGTCTTTTATTTGTTCATAATTTCTTTTTCTTCCGATCCATAAGATGTGTTGCTCATTTCTGGGGAATTTTGAGGACAGTAAACTGTTCATCCAACTTTCCTAATTACTGTAATATGAGAATTAAACAAATAAATCAAGTTAATGTTTGTTTTATTTCTGTTCAAGTAGGATGTCTCCAAATATGGAGATTCCTTATTTAAGTCTGCTGAAGCTCTCTAGCTTAAGTAGGTCTGCATTGTTTTGTTCTGTGAATCACCGTAACAGTTTTCTCAAGTGAGTTAGAGGTGGTAATTGAAGTATAAATCTTATCAGTGCCTACTGTGGAATGCTTGTTCACACATCTATAGTGAAAGCTGCAAGCCATTCTCAGTGCTGCCTCCAAGGGTAAAGGAAGCATGCTAGATCTTCACCTTCCCTCTGAGAGAGTTCCTGAGGAGGAGGCAGTCATCCTTCCTGTTGGACTTTTTAAGACTAAACCTCTGACTCTGTAGACTGGATTTCCTAAATGTGGGATTGCTTGATTACAGTCTGCTCCAGGGTTGTCACTGTCATTCCCAGCCCAGTGAATGATAGGGTAGCACCCTGTTACGGGGTAACACCCTGCATCCAGGCAGCTCCTCATGCCGGGCAAGCGCCTGCCCGGTGCTGATGACTGTAGCTCAGGTAAGTGCCTGTCAAGAGGCACTTGCTGCTAATCAGGAAACAAGGGTGTGGAAGTACTTTCTGAGATAAGTATCAGGAAATGCTCCTACAGCCTACCTGGCAGGAGTTTGTTCACAGTTTCTTGGAAATTCCTGCCTTGTGTTGCATTCAGTCAGGGAAAGCAATGTCCTATAAACCCTGCAGTATATACTAACCTGTGCCTTTTAGTGCACTGACAGGCATCTGTGCAGTATGCTGGAGTGAAACAAATCTCAAACTCATTTTCTGCAATTGCTTTAAGTGTAATCACCACTTTTGGAAGCAGGAAGAATCTTTGTCCTGTGAATGCATTTCTGAATTTTACCTTGCTTCAAGGGGGCTGAATTCTGTAGTGGGTATATTCTGTAAGAGCCCAGCTTCTTGAGACTTGGCTGAGGATTGTGCCGAGGAGGGGAAATTGGAGACTGTGTTCCTTCTGTGGAAACATCCACTGTTTGGCATCTTGGAGAGTGAGGGCCTATAAAGGGAATTGATCCCTTGCTCTTCCCCTTCTAAAGCTGTTTTCTCCAATAAGGCTAGCAGCAGCTTTATTCATCTTAGCTCTTTGTTTTCCTTTCCATCGCTTCTGGTGTTAGTTATTTGCTTCATTAGTTGATTTGCATGCCTTTATTATTCTTAGACCTGTGCTGTCCTTAGTACATTTTAAATGTAATAAACTATTCACTTCTTGTAATGTCTGAACAGCATGAAGTGGTGTGCAGGCTATTTAACCCTGCTTACTTGAATAATAACAAAAATGTGTTTCAAGCGTAAACTTTTTTATTTTCAGGTTGTGTCATTAATCTGGCAGTGTATTTTCTGATAATACCATGCATTGTTGCAGATCATTTTAAGATCCACATATCTGAATGTAAACCACTCAAGAAGTATTTCTCCTGTTTTAGTTTCTCTGTACTTTACACCCATTGTTCAGCTATAGCTAAGAACAATTATGTATTTTTAGCAGACTGTGAGACAGTATGGACCAGTAACAGCAGGGAGTGGAGAAACAGGCACTGTTAGTTGAGGTAATGAAATCCATAATTTATAGCCCAATATTTCCTTAACACTGGGAGATAAGATATGAGTTAAAGTTGCTTTCTCTTTCAGTTCAATAAATCACCACATCACTGTTTTCATAGGAGAATGCAGATGACCTACCTTTGCCTTCAGGCTAAATAAGGAAGATAAATGTGGGAAAAATAAATTCATACAGGTTAAACTTCTGTAAGAAAAGTTTGCATGTTGTTCCAGTTGTGTCTCATTTACCTCTTTAGGCTGAAAAAAATGTTATTGATATTGACGAAGTCTAATTTTACCTTCACAGATAAATTTGAGCAGTTTTGGGCAATAAATCGAAAACTCATGGAGTATCCTCCAGAAGATAATGGATTTCGATACATCCCATTTAGAATTTATCAGGTAGGAGACAATAAAATAAAATCAGACTTTTCCACTGAGGTGTCATACATCGTAATCTGTTTTCAGAATTATGTTTCCTTTTCTAGCATTATGGCAAAACTTTGCATGCTCATCTTTGCTGGACCTTTGAGTTGTATGAATTGGCAGACAAAATAGACAGTGTTTATTCTAATAGGTAAATAACATTCATTATGTTGCAAGTGTATAATACTTGAGAATGTGCCACAGCTGGTGTAGATGATATTTGTCTGTTCTTTTTTAAAGATCAACCTAATTCTGTTACTGAAAGTAGCTACTAACTATGAGGAGTGCTTTAGATGCAAAGTGCCCTGTGAAAAGTCTGAGCCAAACACTTCAGGAGCAACACTTTTCCTCAACCACTGTATGGGCTTTTCTTGTGGGCATTTTTAGGTGGACGTAATGGCGTAGGTCTTGCATGTAGTTCTTACCTTTGCCTTCTAATTGTATACTCACAATCCAAAACTAGTTTTCAATGTGGCTTTTTTCCTATTTTAATATACTAGCACTTGATTTTTCTCAGCATTTTGTTTGGAGACATATGTGGAATCCTTACAATTTTTCAACATCTTAGTTTTTATAGCATTTAGGTTACAGTGAAGTTTGGAATGATGTATGGTTAAAAGCTTATACACAAACTTGTGTAGCCTCTCTGTAAATTAAACAGTTGTGCTCTGTTGGAATGTTTTAATCTATTAATATTTAAGTTTTGCACCTAAAGCTATGAAAATAAATTCCTTTATTCATAGTACAGAATATTCTGATACTACTGTGTAACAGGTTATAATGACCATAGAAGCCTATACAGTCTTGCAGTGGGACTGGAGTAGCTTTTAATGTTGGATGTAAGACATTTACTGTCATAATGAAACCTTAGATTGAGAACGGAAGTCAGTTATTTTGTCAGAGATCACAGCAGATGGCAAGGTTTGTATAAGAATCAAAAAACGTATGTATCAGGAACAGTAGTACTCACAGCATTTGTTTGGTTGGTGACTAAGTTATTTGCTTGTTCTCTGATAGGTGTGGGGCTTTTTAAAAGTCTTTTCATAGAAATCACGTAAATGGGTTTGCAAAAAAGAGGTTTTTCTCTCCGAATAGGTTGCAGATCTTTAATGTGTGAGTGAAGATTTCTAGGATACCACACGATTTCAAACTAATAAAGCTTTTAAAAATAAATAAATCAGTAAAATCTATCACTTGAGCCAGTAGTGCATGTCTTGATTCCCATTACCTTTTTGATTGGAAACCCTTACTTGCTGTAGTTTAAACCCAAAATATCTAACTAAGAATTGAAGACCAAACACAAATAAACATGATGCTGAGACAGCCTTTGAAAAGGTTGGTATATATCATTTTCAGTAATGGTTGCTCTTAGCATTTCTAAGTATTTCCAATCTTTTTCAAAGAGTGGGTGCAGATGTCTCTAGCTTTTTTGTTTGGTTTGTTAGTGTGTGTACTGATTACTGCTCTATGTGTTTAAAGGAATTTTCAGAAAGCCTTGGGAAGAGTGAGATTATAATTTAATTACGAACAAGGAGTTAGTGACAAACTTGCATATGGAAAAATAACTGATTCTAAAGTGTTCTTCAGATGTATTTAATCCCCACCCTGAATGCATTTAGTTTCCATTAGTGCTGGTAGAAGTCAGCTTGGCATTCTGATTGGTTGCTTGTACATCCCTACATAAACACCTGATTTAAACTGAGTTTGTGTTGCAGTGGATATTTATTCCCTGTGTGTCTTCACACAGCGTTCTTGTAGATTTTTAAGGATACACAAGTGGATAGCAGGAAATGAAGGAGACTTTGCCTTCAATGAGGAGAGTACTTCCTTGTACCTGTGCTTTCTATTACCCCAAATTATTAGAAGGAAATTCTGTGAAGGGAACTATCTACATTGTTTTTTGGCAGTATGAGGTGAATGAATTTGTTTTCCGTCAAAAAATGTACTAGTTTGTGATACCAAGCGAGAAAAACCAGTCTTGGCAGCAATTAAATGGGAGTTGGCAAAATTGCTGCAGAAAAAAATGCATTCAATAAAGTGATCTGATAGATCTTTTTTCACTGAAGAATTCATTATTTTAAAAACTCAAAAACTCTTTCAGTTCTAAAGTTTGTCTGTTAAAATACATATCTAAAGAGTAATATGAATCATACCTCGTGTGGTGACCAAATCTGATGGAGTGTGTGGGAGAAAGAAATAGCAAAAATATGAATATCATACTTGAGTAAGTCAGAACTAAACTAACCACAGGTAATTTTAAAAACCCTTGTCCAGCACCTCTTCTTCTAAGTATAGCAGCTAAGATTGGACCAGAATCCTGGTATCTACAGCAGATGATGTAAAAAAAGTTTGAGAATCATGAAGGATCAACTTGTTTGCAATTTTAAAAGTAGCTATGATTTCTTGGAGATTTTATTGCCATCTGTCTTTCATATTGTTAGCTGTGTCATATGGAACTTGAAACAGATGAACCTTTGACATAGGTGGAAAATTCTTCTACCAGAGACAGTTTAAAAATAGTGATTATATTTTTGTGATACTTTTACTTCGATGTGTCAAAAAAGAAGTTCCCCACTTCATCACTTCAGATGTGTAAGCTGCTTTGTCTTGAACTGACAGGTGCACAAAACCTTTTCTGCCTTTTTATCTGATACTGCTGTAGAACTGAGTGCTTTTTGCACTTGTTCTTTAGTGGCAAGAGAGAAAAGAATAGTAATGTTTTGAGTATATTCTGAATTCAAGTGTTGCTTTTCATGTGCAGTACTAGAGCTAGTTTGGCTTGTGGAATTTCCCCCCGTGTTTACAAGACCAGCTGATGTTTCACAGTCTAGTTGAACAAACTGGCTGGTAGATGGCAGGAAGTTTTCATCAGTCTTTGGCTCCAGGCACTGTGACAGGGCATATTAGTCAGGAAAGGAGTCTCTACGTGCTGATAGAGACTGCCCTGATGAGCTGCTGCCTGCTGTGGGAGCACTCTGAGTCTCAGTTGTTGTGCAATTTGTTTGCACTCATCCCCCAGTTTTGGTATCTTGCTCTCTCCCCATGTCATGCTCACCTATTTTATCTTGCTTTTCTCTGAAGTCTGCCCTCTGAGTGTATGGGATTTAAAGCTGTATTTTGTATTTCATTCTTGAGCTCAAAATTACAAAAGTATTGGAAAGAAAGTGGATGAAAACTCTTAATGACAAGTTCTCTTGAGTTTTTCTAGAGTCACAATTGCTTGAGGCGGGCTGGCTGTTGTGTGTTTGCCGTCCCAAAAGGGATAATCTGGGGTTGTTTGCTTGTTCCTTTATTTGGTACTGGAACTAGCATTTCCTTTGCTTCCATTTTCTAAGGGTTTTGATTAGCTTATTAATTTTATTCCTTAATTAAATAGTAGGCCTTAACTTTGAACACGTTTTCCTATCATAAGTTCTTTAAGATGTTGAGATTAAGTTGTACAGTCACAAATTTTTATCTTCCTTTGTAGCATGAGTTAAATTCTCCATACTTAGTAATGTATCAGTTAAATTCAACACTTAGCTTTTTATGTCAAAGCTGAAGTGTTGAGATCTCTAAGTAGACATAAGTGTTTACCATGGCCTGTCCTTTAAAAGTGGGAGTGGGAAATGAAATATTTTAAGACATTATTAATATCTATCTGAATAAATGAATCAGTAGCTCAAGCAAGGCCATTTCCAAACAATTGAATACTGTTTTATCCATATTTCCACATTAATTGGCAGAGCTCAGATAAACGATTGCAAAACCCATTGCAAGTATGCAAATCAACAGCACGATTTGGCCCATGTTATGACAACTATTAAAAAAACTGATCAAAACAGATTGTTTGGAAAGATACTGGTTCTACCTTTGAAGTTTTCAACTAATAATAAATCTACCCTTTTATGCTAGTAGATTATTAATTTTTTGTTGTTATTGTTGAAAAGTCTCCATTGCATTTCAAGTCTGAATTTGTCTGACTTCAGTTTCTAGATTCTTTAAAGTCATGTGGCTCTCTGACCTCCCAAGTTCACTTATGGATTGGTGTCAGGAGCTTACTTTGGTAAACTGAGTCAATTGAGCTCTTCAAGCCTCTTGTCATGAGACTTTCTTATCAGTACTGAATTGGGTTTTAGTCATCTTTTAAAACGCTAGCTGATATTTTGATAATCCTTAAGATTAGTATTGAGGTTAGGGAGACATAAAGGGACAAAAGTAAAGTTTATATTTATAGGATATTAAGCCAAAAATGCTTCGAGCACTGGTGTAATACAGGTGAAGTTAGCTGCTACTTAAAACTTGAAATCTGAAAAATGTTATGAAAGACATTGCAGTGCAATAACTTGTCAAGCAAAAGAACTAGAAGATGTGCTGTTGACCTGAAGAGGGCAACACAGCACAGCAAATTCCAGCGTTTTGTTGGCTACTGTAGAATGCTCTTGAAGAGACCTGTGTGCAATACCTTATTTTTTTCTTACTTATTGAAAATGATGCTTTCATAAAGGACCTGCTGAAAATAGACAATTTGTTTCTTAAAAACTACCTTTTAGCGGAAGAAGTTGGAGTGAATAGGAAATCATGTAGAAAGGTGATTTGTGTAACAGAGCTGGGCTTAGCTGAATTTCTGTGCTGAAGAGAAACAAATGGACTTAGATTTATTCTAATAACTGATGGTTCAGTACTAAAGGAACTGCAGCACACTTTCACCAGCTTTAAATTATTTCAGAATCAAAGCTCTATGAATAAGAAAGTTTAAAATTTTAGTTAGGTAAATATTATTTCTAGTCCCTCGTGACTGGGGAAAAAAAACCTCTTCTATCAAGTATTGCACAGGGGCAGCGTGATCCTTAAGTACTTGTTTTCTGAGCTGGGTTGTTTTGTTCTGTGCTGAAAGTAATAGCAATTTGACTAGTTGTCACCTTGAGTTGAAGGTCACTGTCACCACAGTTCCACCAGAGGTTCCATAATTGCGTAAGCTTTTCTTACGCGTCTCAGTGCACACTGAAACAAGGTGGCTCAAACCAGTGCTGCTAAAGATGACTTTTTTTACATATTCTATATTAAGGAGTGCTCATGCAGCTCTCTTATAAGACTTCAGAAACCCATGTGCAAGATCAGCCTTGTGCCTTCAAGAATCTTGGTACAGCATGGGAGCTTCCCATCAGAGTTTCAAATAAAAGTTCTAATATAATGAACTGTATTTGTTGTCAAAATGTGACTAAAGTTTCCTTAAATATGCCCAAGTTGTCTGTAAAACCGTCAGTCTGCCTAGTTCAAAGCTATTGTGAAAGTTGCACAGTGCTCAGGGAAGGAGATGCAGAGGAGATGGAGCTGTAAAACCTTGAATTGGGTTGATTCTCTGCTGTGGTTGAGCTGTTACCAAGCTGGATGGTTTTAAGCTAGTTCAGGCCTGTCACTAGATGCTACTGTAATTCTTCCAAGTTGAGTGTAGATGTAGCTTGTACACAATGAACAAAATGGTTTTGCTTGTATGAAAAACAGTTTGTTTAAGTTCTGAGTTATATCTAGTTGTAAAAAAAAATTAGGGATGTACTGGATTCTGCATATTGAGGGGAAAAAGCATAGTATTTTTTTTAAATAATTTTTTTTATCTTTTTTTATCTTTCAATACTTAAGTTACTCATAAATCTCAGAAGAATCTAAATATATGAAAAACCAGCAGAATCCTACTAGTTGTTAAATTAACTTTGTTTTATAGATTTTTTTAAGTCTTGAATACATCTTGAATTACAATGGAATAATGAACACTTTGTGTTGGAAAAAAGTCTATTTCCGTTTTGAAAATACCTTAATCTTACCTCTTATGCATCCCCTAATTAAAAATTGGTAGTAAATTTTTAACCAATTGGTGTTGTATAAAACTCTTCAATTATTGTCTTTGCTTTGAATTGTCTTATGATACTGAAATTGGATGTAAATGACTTTGGGTAAGTGTTCATGCTACAAGTTTGAATTTAAACCAAGAGGTTTGAATTCTTATAGCTCTCTAAATTGTTTTATTAAAGTGGTACTCTTGTAGATTTATATATCATCCTAAATTTGTTAGGAAAGTTAGTGTATGTATGCAATTTTAAAAAATTGCACTTTTAACCTTAACCTTGAATCTTCATTCTTAAGAATATCAAAACATTGACAGGCTGTGATAAAGACAATGAATGAAGCAGTAATTCAGTTAAGTTGGATCTGTGTGCAGTCATAATTTAAATGCAGTGCTCTTTAGTATATTGCTGCCTTTCCTCTGATCATTAAAGCTGAACACTTTACCTTCCCATTTCACTTGCTTTATCAACACAAACTGATTTACCACTTTCACCACATACTTTATAATGTGGGCAGGTTCTTATGTTGTGGCAAAAAGGACTTTGCCTACCTGAAGGTTACTGTAGAGCTGTATTCCTCAGAGATTGGCTCTTGTACTCCAATGTAATAGCAAAATTAAAAAAAAAAAAAAGTTGGTGAGCTGCTTTCCTCTGAAAAAGGGAAAAAACCGATACTGAATTTTTCCTTCAGAGAAATGAAGAATGTCATCTTATTTCTGTGGCTGTGCAGCATAAGCAATGCCTACAGAACTACACCTAGCTAGCCTGTGATGCTGATGCAAAACTCTGCAGAGATGAAAGCCACAGCCAGTACCTGTTTTCACTTATAAATATCAGTATGCCACCTTTACTTATTTTTAAATAAAATAGGTGAATAAAGCAGTTTAACTTCTGCACAGAATTAAGGATTAGAAAACATAGAAAGCATTCCGTTTTTCAGAAAGTACCAAGACTTCTATTTGCACTTTCCAGAAGACTGAAAGCAAATTCTCTGCAGGTAAATGTGGAATGGAACAAACCTATGAGGAAGTGGGATATGACACCATACTCTAGAAATACAATATCAATTAGCAAACAAATTT
Source organism: Eopsaltria australis (assembly GCA_034509425.1). Classification (NCBI taxonomy): domain Eukaryota; kingdom Metazoa; phylum Chordata; class Aves; order Passeriformes; family Petroicidae; genus Eopsaltria; species Eopsaltria australis. Next base: position 2,929,235 of record JAVTVJ010000040.1, read on the forward strand.
TTGGTATTTTGCTGCCCTTGATTATAGGAGTTCCTTCTAGTTAATCATTACTGTAGAAGGCTACAGAGAATTACTGGATTTAATGGTTTGAAGTAGCTTGAAAATGGTTCATGAAATATTGTATTTTTCACTGCTCTTAAGCAAGCAACATAGTGTTTGCTTTTGGATGTAAATCCATTTCTAAAGTTGTTTGCTTGATAGGTAGTCAGTACTCCATTGCTCAATTGTTAAGTGAGGCTTAGGTCTGCATGTGCACATAAAACGCTGCAGCTGTGAAGAGCACTATTGATTTGTTGTCCCTGACTCTTCAGATATCTTGATACTTTAGCAGTTACAAATATGAATTCTCTCCTCGGAAGGAAATTTAATTCTTCGAGGCCATGCTTTTATTGTAGGTGTGTTTGTCTTCTCAGGGCTCAACAAAACTGCCTCTTAAAGCTGTTTTTTGTATTTAGTCTCTCCTATTTCTGGCCGTGTGATGGTTGCCTGCTGTCTGCTCTGTGTGTCTCTAGTGTTGACTTTCTTCTGCTTTTCGGATCTGTCCAATTCACCTGACATTAAATAATGCAAATTCAGTTGTTCAGAGAATACAGTGCTACTTTCCCAGCACAAGAAAATTTGATAGATAATTTGAAAGACCAGGCAACAGCCAGAATGTGGTTCAGCCATGCTTGTTAGGCATTTTGAATGGTACTTCTGCAACTTTTTGTATGGAATTGGAACTTTTGGCAATACATACTCTTGTTAAAAATGACCCACAAGGTACAACAGGACCTTAGCAGTGGGACCTATGACAGGGAGAGTAAATTGTATCCTGGACTTAGGTAGGACGAGAGTCATCAGCAGCTTGAGGGAAATGATCCCTCCAGTCAATTTGACCTGGGTGAGACCACACCTGGAATCCAGTTTTGGGCTCTCCAGTTCAAGAGAGACATGGAGTTACAGGATGAGAGTACAGTAAAGGGCCACTGAGATGATTGTGGAACTAGTGAATCTAATATGAGAGGAGAAAAAAGGCTGTGGGTGCTGGGACTGTTCAGCCTAGAGAAGAAAAGATTTGGGGGTGGGGAGATCTCATCAATGTGTATAAATATCTGTCTGAACATCAGAAAATACTTTGAGTGAAAAATCAATGTGGACAACATGTCTTTACAGTTATAGAAACTGAACAATGTCTTCTATTCTTAAGTGTCACAATACTCAGCCCATTAAATTTTTAATCAGTTTATTAAGGGATGCTTTCTAACTACTCATATCTTTTTCAGGTAAGTAGAACATGTGGTAGGACTTTAACTTTCAAATGTTTTACATGGTCTAATTACTCATTTTGTTGCTATTATGCAAAGTTTTTTCTAAAAGATTGTAAGGAAGCATTCTCTGCCAGTTTAAATAATGTGGAAAAGGGTGATATTTTAAATGGTTCTTTAATCTTTTTAAAGATGATCTAGTAATTGCCCTCAACAATGTAAGGGAGAATTAACTGAAATAGTTGCCATATTTCTCTGTAGGTTTATAATAATGCCAAACTATTGTTAGTTGTGTACAAAAGACAGAACTGCAGTTGCTTCATGAGTGTGCTCTGTTCAATGAAAGGCATCAAGGAAGATGAGTTGTTGTCCATGAATGATTAGGAGAATAGTCCTTAACCATTCATGATCAAAAATGGTTCAATATTATTGTCTAGACATCACTGTAATAAGCTCTACTACATAAAATTTTAACCTTATTCCAGATGTGTTTATAATTCTAGTTGTGGCTTTAATTTGACTACAGTCTTGGCTAAGATACTAGATAATTTTGGCATTATTACTTGCATCAATTCTTGACATAATATTTGCCACATGTTATGGGGGCCATTGTTAAGGTTTGTTAAAGCTTCCACCAAGAAAACACATCATATAATTCATCTTGCTTTTAAACCAGTGATCATTAATGTTCAAGGTTTTTCAGTTTGTGTAATACTGTTATGAGTGCTTTCAAGAATAACAGAATTTTCACTTTACTTGATGTTGTGATTCCTTGACGTGTGATTGATACGATGATTACCTCCCCATCTAAGAAGTTTTATAGAGGTATCCAAATATACATTTAGCATGATCATATTAAAGCATATGTGCATGTATTCGAAGAATTATCTTCAATCTAGTGGTAAACTTCTACACTACTAATTTAGGTGTCTGGAGTTAGTGTAATTAAATGTATAAAGTGTAGCCTGTTTGTTGAATCTTTTTGTTGTTGTTGTTTCAAAAGTCTTAAAAAATATTAGGGACTGTAAAATTTCTGTCCATCATGGTAAAGACCTTCAATTTTATGAGGCAATCATAGCATCCTTTTTACAACATAACTGCAGAAAGTCTGATACAAACTCAGAAGGAGGTAAAAGGATTTTTTTCCATAGCTTAAACTCAGGTATATATTGTAATTTTTACGACCACTGAAAATGTCTAATTTATTAGAGAAATTTAATATAGAATATGGGAAAAACAGATAATTTGATTCAGCACATTTGTTGATTTTATAACTAGTTTCTGCAACCCACAGCACATCCTGTCAGTGACTCAATTTTTGTGGTAGTTCTGGGTAGGTGTGTTGAGAATGGGTATACTCCTTTTTGTCTTACAGGTTTTAGTTATGTGTTGGACATATGAAAGCATTAGTTGACTCTTTCATTCAAAAAAATTTTAATTAAATCTGTTTTATACTGACTTGTACCTTGTTCTCTGAATGTGATGTTGCAGGTAAGCAGTTCAAAATTTTGAATGCTAACAAAAGCAGTGCCAGCACAGAAAATCATAGCTAGAGCATCTACTTAAGGAACTTTGCAGAAACTAAAGAAATAATAGAAATAGTCTTTTTTTTTTTTTTTTTTTTTTTTTTTTTTTTTAATGTTGTTCTTGTCCTAACATCTTAAAGAGTAAGTGAAATAGAAAAATTATCAAAGGTATAGAATAAAGCAGTGGGTTGTCTGGGAGAAGCCCTCTATAAGATTTGAAGAAGAGGAGAGGAGCAATGATTACAGGATAAAGGCATATCACGCTGTCGTGTTTTATGCCTCTTGTAATAGAAGCTCGAAAAATACTAATAAAGTTTGAAAGGTGACAGATTTCAAATTGATAAAACAAGATCATTTTTGTGTGTACTTTAGCTTGTTGAGCTGAAAATCACCTTTATGAAAGAGATGGAAGTTTATTTTTAGAAGTTTTTTTAACAGAAAAGAAAGCAACAAAACCCTATTAGCTCCCACCTAGAAACATTGTTATGTCTTCTCCACCATTAAATACTCAATGAGTCTGGTCTAATATTAAGCAAAAAGAAGTCAAAGATACCCATCCTGAAATTCCAGCAAACCCCCAGCATTTCAGTGCCAGTGAATGAACAGTGTTTTAGATGGGGATTTGCAGTATCTTGCTTTTGGACAGGCATGGTCTTGTGATGGTTCTGTGACTGCAGCAATTCATCAGCTTTTCAGTTAGTCACTCTTATATTGTGCATTGAGATTCTTAATTGAAAACATTTCTATGAAGCAGAAAATACCTAAAATGTATGGAAAAATATTTTTGAGCAAATATTTGCATAATTTTATTTTCAGGGACTAGTTAATTTTCCTTTATATAAAAAAGGACTTGCATCATTATGCAAATGGATGTTACTTCTAAAGCTTCTTGGTTGACTTTAAATGAGTTTTAACAAAATGGTTCTGTGAAATTAAGAGAGCTTTTTTTAGTGTGAAGTTGTTCATTACAAAGCAGCACAGACTATGAATTAGACAAGTTACTGAAAATATGATGGAATATATAAAGAAGTCAGAAGTTATACACATATGGGGATTGTAAGAAATTATTTTTTTTACTTTGTGGATTCAATATATATGGTAACTTTTATTTGTTTGAATATTGAGGAGCAGCTGAGTGTTTAGACAGAAAATCCAAATCCCTTCCTCTTGATGAAAATACTGGTAACACTGTGATTTTTCCAGATTGAAATCCAGTGATTCGTGAGTTATGTTTTTCATTTTAAGATGCATCCTGTATAAAATACCTGACTAATTAAATTGTGGATTTCATGCAGTGTTTGATGCTGTGTTGATTCTGAAAAGGACCAGACAAGCGGGCAACTTTTTTTTTTTTCTTTTTTTGTTTTTCTATTTTTGCCGGGATGATGGGGAAGAAAGAGTTACTATTGTTAGCACAGTATGTAACTATATAGCTTGTCTGTGGGGCTCTGCACTGCTGTGAAGGGCCTCTTAAAACTTACCCTCACCTATAACTCTTAGCAATGCCAGTATACCTGAATAGGTAACTTTAATCTTTCTCACTTTGGTGTAATTTGTTTTCACTGTCACTTTCCTTTTCACTATTAGGGTTTAAGCTCTTTTTAAAAGGAGTAAAGTCTTCATTTATTCTGCAAATCATGAGATTTATAGTGCTATGTAGTAATAGAGAAGAGTGAGAAATGGCAGTTGCAGTTAAGTCCAACTTTCTAGATAATTTGTTAATTCAGAGAAGATTTGTTTCCATATAAATTCAATAATTTGAAACTGAATTGTGGATGTGATCAGTGTAAAATGCACTGCAGTTTTTAGGCTGATTATCTTCATATGCTCATATACTTGAAGGCATTTTCTCTGTAGAGGTTGGCAATTACTGATTGATTTTCACCTGTTGTATCCTGCAAATGCATCCAGAATCTTTTGAAAAGCTCACAGCTATGTGAAGGCTACACTGTAAAATAAAATCACTTCAAAAGGGCTACATTCTGTTGAAGCTGTTACCATTTTAGTCAACAAAATGATAGCTGTTGTATGAATATTTGTTTTCGATCTGGTGTAGATAATTTAAAATCGTTATCAGTTTTACAGTGATATCTTTATGGATTAGATTACAAGTAGTACTTTTTCCCATGATTGATTAAGCAAATATTCTGTAAGCAGCTATTCATGGTGGCTGTTCCTTCACGTCTTGTTGTAGTAAATGGAACCATAGAATAGTTTGAGTTGGAAGGGACCTTTCAAAGGTCATGGAGTCCAACCCACCTGCCATGGGCAGGGACATCTTGCACTAAACCAGGTTGCTCAAAGTTCCCTCCAGCCTGGCCAGGACACTTGCAGGGATGGGAATACTAGAGTCGACAGTTGTAGTCAAGTTGGTCTTATATTACTGCACTTGAAAAAGGGTGATGGCAAGATTTTTCTAAAACTGTGCTCCTGTATCACTAAGATACTTTGAAAAGTTATCCTATAAATATTGTGGAATGTAGGATGGGACTTTTCTTTTGATTGTTTCAATGCATAAAGCATCTGCTGCGTGTGAGGGAAGAAGTGTGTGAGCATGTTGGGGTAGTACTCTGCCTGTAGGATTAGATTTGTGAACCACAGTCTTTGTATAAACAACATGCAGTTACTTTTATCATTTTAACATTGATGAAGACCAGTGATTTTTATTTACTTTACCACATCTGTGTTGCTTAATACTTAAAATGCAAAATTGAATTCATTTTCTGTAATGTTTCATGATAGCAGCTAAGGATATTGCTTGCAGCAGTCAGCAACTATGTGGGAGACTTGAGAAAATACAGTACTTTGGCTTTTCCCTCATGGCATTAAATTATTATAACTAGGGAAAAAATTGATATTAATTTATTAATTAATAAAGAGAAACTGCAGTACACACTTGGGAAAATCTTATTTTAAAATTCTGTTGATGATAACAACCTTTTCCTGCATACTTCTGTTGATTTCCACTTCTGCTACTTCAGATGTTAAGCACTTGGGAGTTATGACTGGACTTTTGTGAATATCCGATTATTTTTAACTAAACTTGGTACAAAATTGACTAAAATAATGTTGGGGGGGTTGTCTTTTTTTCTTCTTAAATTTTTTTTTTTAATGTTTTGCATATACGTTTCTTCAACATAATGTGCCAGAGTTCACTTCTCAGGTGTGGATCTGTCTGAGTTGGATGGATCCTGCTGGCTGTGTGCCTCCCATCATTTTTCAAATGTTCAGATATTTCATTAGCAGTGTTGAAATTCCCATATTGCTACCCTGAGGACCTAGAGAATTGACTACAGGAGCTAGGAAATTACTTCTGATCAGTCTTCATAAGAAAAACTGGGAAAAGACTTTTTTCCTGTATTTGAAGACTACTAGCAAGAAGTAACAAGCGTGTCGACAATTCTGCACTGTACTGCCCTGGAATTACTTCTGAGTTAGGGTACCACTCTTAGGCAAAGACTCCCTGCCTGCCTGTGAGTGACAGCTGCATTGTCATTCTTAATTTGTTTGAGTGATTGTTTTTTCTCCCCATGAACCTCCACTGGGAGATAACATACCTCTTGATGTTGTTTTGTTTCTATTTTTTAATTACCATTGTAGGATGGGAAACACTTTCTTAGACGTAGGAACTAAATTTGAAAGGGTCAATGGCAGATACTGCTTATTCCAATTAAGATGGTGTGTGATGAAAGTCTCATTTGCTGGAGTCCATTCACCTGTAATGCAGGGCACATCAGCTGCTTTTGGGAGTTAGCTGCTAGCAGAAAATTGTCAGCAACAATTTCGAGCTTTAAAATATTTTTGAGATTAAAATATTTGGCTGGGTTGAATATGAGATTTTTAACTTTCCTGGCTCAGGTGCCTAGTTTGGGTGGAGATATCAGGTTATCAGGAAAAAAAATCTTTGCCTGTCTTTCCTATGTCAGGTTCTTGCTGCCCCTGGAGCTGCTTTTACAGATACCCAAAGAAGAGAACTACCTTAACATAACCACGGTTCTTCAATAAATGCTAAAGATATGATAGAATTAAATCTGCCCAGGGACATTAAGGGCAACAAGAGGAGCTTCTATAGGAATGTCGAGGGTAAAAGGAAGACTAGAAAAATTGTAGGCCCTCTCCAGAAGGAAATGGGAGACTCGTTTAATCAGAACATGGAGGTAATCAGTGTCTCTTTTGACTCAGTCTTTGCCAAAAAGTGTTCCAGCCAGACAGCCCAAGTTCTAAAAGGGAAAAGGCAGAGACTGCGAGAATGAAGAACTGCCCACTCTCGAAGATCAGGTCCAAGAACACCTAAGGAACCTGAAGGTGCACAAGTCTGTGGGACTGGATGAGAGACATCCCGACAGATCTTGAGGACAGTGGCACATGAAGTGGCTAAGCCACCATCCATCATTTTGAGAAGCTGTGGCAGTCCAGTGATGTTCCTACTGAACTGTAACCCCATTTTTTAAAAAGGAAAATAAGGAAGACCCAGGGAGCTCCAGGCTAAGTCAGTACCTTGGTGCCCAGCAAAGGTCACGGAGCAAATCCTCCTGGAAACTATTATAATGCATATGGGGTACAAGGAGTTCTGCTTAATCAGCCTGGAGAAAAGAACCCTCCAAAGAGACTTTCCATTACCTAAAGGTGTCCTACAAGATAACTGGAGGAGGACTTTTTACAAGGGCATGTGGTGATAGGACAAGGTGAATGGCTTTGAACTGAAGGATGCATAGTTGAAATTGTTCTGAATTCCTTTGCGTATCTGCAGCAGAAGTGGGCTGTATATGTTCTTTATGTATGACTGATTCCTTAAGTAGGTAGAAGATTCTAGATTGCCTGTCAAAGCACAGCACTTTTTTTCTAAGTTGGTAGTGTTTCTTGCAGCTGAAATAGTTTGAAATTTTCTACGTAAAATCTAGTGGGGAAAAAATCACCTACTGAGCTGTAAGGGTACAGTATTGCTTTGGCTTGGCAAAATATTTAGGGATATGTTGAACTCTTAAGTTTGTGCTCACTGCTTGTTTTTTTAAAATTAAGGATATATTAAAATGTTTTTAATTAAAGCAGGTTGTATTCTCATAACAGAAGATTTGGGGCTTTAAAAACAAATTAACACTCTTGTGTCCATGATACTGTCTATAAATCATCTTCACAGTTTTTCTGGAGTGACAACTTACTTGTAATTGTTAATAAGCAAAAACTTCCCTGCATTTCATGATATGAATGAAATGCAAGGTGCGGGGCAGGGGGAATGTGAAAATACCAGATGTTTCTTCTGCTGCAACCTTTAGTTCTGTCCTATCATCTACCTGTCTCAAATGCTAACAGTACATATTTGCATGGGCCTTAAAGTGTTTGCTTTGATTTTTTTTTTTTTTATTAAAACAGGCAACAACAGAGAGACCTTTTATACAGAAGCTATTTCGACCAATTGCTTCAGGAGGACAGTTGCATACTTTGGGAGACCTGCTAAAAGATGTGTGTCCTAGTGCTATCATCCCTGAAGGTACTGCAGAAATAACTTTTTGTCCAATAAGATAATTCCTTTTCTGTTGATTTATTGGGTTTTTTGGTGGTTTGGTTTGTTGTTTTTTTTTTTTTTTATATGGTTATTTTTGAGGTAGAACTAATTGTCAGTACCAGAGTTTCAGATTTCATTAGTTTCTGGCTCTTTAGTGTGCCCTGCATCACCAGCGTGGTTTTAAGAGGGTAAGATTGAGTTCTTAGTCACTCCTGAAAAATTAATCTCTAGAAGTTTTATTCTAAAATTCCTGTACTCTTTTGCCACTGTGATGGTCATAATAAAAGCATTCACATTATTTTCTGCACTTATAAAAAAAATTATGAAAGTGTCAGCAGGTTTTAAGTTACCTTTAATCTTTTATTCCAAACCTTTTTATATGTAAAACTCCAAAACTGATAGAAATTGAAGATGTTTTCAAAATGCTTTTTTCTGTTCTTGAAGTCCAACCTTTTAAAATGTACCAGTAAAAGATTTTTACAAGTATGTAATAGTTTATGTATGATTACAAATTAGTATTGTGTGACCAATTAATGTAGCATATTATTTCATACAGTAGCATTTGTTGATCTGCACTTATTCAAGAAATGGTCATTTTTTGATGTAATTTTAGTCTCAAAGCTTACAAGTATTGAAACTGTGATACTTGTTTTAGGGGGGATATATGTAACAGTTATGTACTCCTCAAATTAAGATCAAAATTACTTAATGCGAAAGGTTTCTCATTTGTTCTTGCTGTTGTCTTACCAGTACCTGTAAGTCATGAACTTTTGAGAAATGTGTGATAGTCTAGAGAAGATCTCGGCACAGAATTTACCGGTGTAGTATCAGCATCTTTTGACAGCGAAGCACTAAATTTGAGATCAATATAAAATTCTATAGGATTTTGTTGTACGCAGAAGTTGCTTTATTCAAAATTAAACAGTTGTCATGGATTTCTCCAAGTATCAGGATCTTAGAAACTCACTGAAATATCAAAGTACTTTTTTACCCTTGTTTAATACTTGTTGACACATAAGAACAATTTCCAAAAGTAATGAAATGTAAGAAAAATATGGAATGTTGCTAACCATGTGTCCATTTTTCATAAAGCTATTAAAAATTTTGGAGCATTATTTTAAGTAATGCTTTCCAGTAACTGTTCTAAAGATAAAGGGAGATACCAATGGATACATGAATGTTAGCACCAGTGAGTTTAACCATCTCTAAGTACTTAACTGGCAGTATCCTGCAGACCCTACTGAAAAGGTACAGAGGGAGTTTAAAAAAATCAGTGAGAAGGATGGATGCATTTTAACTTGAAAGGCAGTCGAGTACAAGTTAAATGAAAGAAACTCAAAAGCATTTATACACAAGGTACTCCAGGATTTAGGGGATGATAATTTTTATGTAGATTTGCCAAATCTGCAGATGGTGAATGTGCTGGTAACTGCCCTTAGTAAAAGTGTGAATGTAATACAATTCTGTGTGAATGCCAGTAATGATTCCATCAGTAGGCCTTCTTTTCAGATGCTGACACAAGCACCAACCTTTAATAACAGAACAGAAATATACTGTGCTAATTGCTTGCTTTGTTTTTGTTAAAAGCTAAAAAAACTTATTTATACTCAACTTGGACAAAAAAAAAGTTGGAAGAAGATAAACTAAATAGGTACTATTCTTACACGTATGAGGAGAAAATAATGTGGGCTCCTGAGGAGATGTGTGGGTAGACTGATACACAGAGCCAGTGGAGGGGGGAGGCAGACTGACTGAACAAGTAATTTGGAAGAAAATGACAGATCTGGGAATTATTAAATGTGATGGGGAGAGCGACTATAAACAATGTGGCAGAATGAAAGAGATTGGGGCAAAAGCCAAAACCTGACATAATAAATGCGAACACCTGGACAGAGTGAGTGGGGTAGGAGATGACAAAAGGATGAGGGAGAAAAAGAAGTGTATTTTTTGTGGAACATGTACAGAGGATGTGCAAGGCATTTGTGAAAGAATGGTGAGTAGGTAACCTGCTGGCCAAGTGATTTGGAGAATGGATTTAAAGAAGCAAATTGAATCAGAAGTTGAAAACAAGGACAGTTTGTGCTGGCAGAATGACAAGCTGCAGGTGAAGAGGAGGTTAGGTGGAGCGTGGGATTGTCAGATAAAGGACTGAGGAAAACCTGTTCAGGGTTTGCTGTACCACAGACAGGAATACAAAGCAGAAATTTAGGCATGGCAACATGGAAAGGAAAAAAGGAAGAAGCAGAATTAGAACAAAACAGAGGAATGATAGAGAAAGGTTCAGACATAAAGGAAACTGACCTGAAAAGATGGATGCCCATGGCAGCAGTGGTTCTTGCTGCTAAGGCTCATGGACAGGGAAGGACAGTGCTCGTTTAGGCTTGACTGCTGGAGGTCATCATACTCTGTTCACTGATTATTCAGTTTAGCCAATAAGTGAATTTGATTATCCTCTTGCTTGACTAAATCCACTCATTCAATATTCAAATATAATGTGCACCATATTAAGTGTTCATGCTCTAATACAGCTTTGAGCTATTAAAAAACCAACTAACTCACCAGACTACTTAGTGCCACTTTTGAGTTTCGCCTGTAGAAATGTTGGCAGCCATAATGAAGAAAAGCATCACCGTTTTCCATCAAGTAGACTAAACTCCCGAGACTACAGAACTACAGCACCTCTGAAGTCTCCCTGAAACCGACTCAGTAAAATAATTTTCTCTCTGATGCTGAATCACTGAGAATTTAACAAGCTTCCTCTGTCAACAGATGTTCCATCAATTCAAAATGCAATAGAGATACAGGCATAGGAGAGTTTAGTTTGCAAGCATGTTTTGGAAACCTGGGATACTACACGTAAAGGTTTTACTTCTAAAGCAATAGTCTCCATTTGAAGTTGAATACTTGAAATTTAAAAGGTGTCAGAGCTGTTGACTGCCTGTACAATCATAATTTCCTTATACACTTACCATTCAGCTTATTATCGCTCTCTGCCTCTCATCTCTCTGTCTTCTGTGAGACTGTTGTCTTTCTGCCCAGGCTGGGCATGTTTTAGTGTCAGGTGTGTGTAGTGAAAAATCACAGTTCTGATTCTTGAAAGGATAAATCGAGAATGAATCTGCTTCAGGAAGTGTTATGATGTAGACAGTTGAATACTGCCTTTGGGAACTGAATTTAATTCTTTTTTCCCTGGAGAATTCATTCATGTATGTTCACAGGCAAGCTGAGTGTTACAAACCCACCCATTTTATAGAGAGGAACATCAGAAAAAATCCAGTGATCAGCATGAGTGTTCTGCTGAACAGTTTGCTTGTTTGTACTTGGGATCAGTGAGAACCCTGGGCCGTTGAGTGTGCAAACCCCAGCACTTTCTGAAATAAAGTTTAGGCCTCTTATAACTATACTTCTGTCCCACCTTCCAAAAAATGAATATATCTGGCCATGATATCAATTTCAATTTGTGATCTCTAAAATTATGGTAATCCAGGATACTATTGTTAAAATGGTTTCTGAAGAAAAAATAGTTTAGACTCAGACATGAAAAATTGTCCTCTTTGGACCTTACTTAGTATCTTCTAATATTTTTCTTGTAAACTTGTATGTTTTGTCTTAATCTACACTTTATTCTGGTGGAGGGTTTAAAATAATATTGTAACTAAACAGAATACATTATCAAAGGTTTATTAGAAAATTATAAAAATCTTTTTCACATCTTGATTTTCAGACTATTCAGTATCAAGTTTAGATTTACTTAATTTTTCTAAACAAAGGGGATAAAAGTAATACCTCATCAAAGATATGCTTAAAGGTATAATAGATACTGGAGAAGCAGGTGGGTTTTTATCTTTTTACTCTTATTTTTAAAGTAATTTAGATATTTTTCCAAGCTGTATTTAACTTCCCTCTTTAGTGAATTAATTCACTGGTGACATTTACTGCATCTTTTCTTCAGTGTAACACAATCAATGTGAGCTTCTTTCTGTTTTTCTCCATCTGTTGACTTTTCTTCCCTTTTCCTCTATGGTTTTCTCTTTTCCAATGACTTTTCATTCAACTGGAAGCTTCATGGTAATTGTGGTGGTTTCTTGTCTGTGGTGACATCCGTAACTGAGCTTTGTGCCGTGGGAACGCAGAGAATATATGGTTTTCAGACTCAGCATTTGTAGCTGGATATTGAGCTGTTCCTGCTGCCAGATTCTTAGGGACCACCACAAGAAGAGGGAGGGAAGGGTTTCAAGAACCACCCACAGTGTCTATATGCCTTTACTTTAGGAAACATGGATATAATTAAGTCTTCCTTTTAACTGTGCTGAGAAAAATGTTTCAATGAAAAAATGTATTTATATATATGTGGATTAAATATATGCATTGATTACCAACTGTTGAAAACGTGGTGTAATGAGCACTGTCAAAAGAACAGGTTGAATAATGACATTAAAAGATTGCTAGTGAAAATGGTCTTTGTAAAATGCTGTGTCAATATTATTTTGGACTGCTACAGACTGCGGGTAACTGTTTAGAATACTGTGTTTTATGTAAATTAGCTTATGAAACTATTTATTCAAGGCTTTTATTGTTTGTTGAAGTGCTGTAAAAAATGAAAATTTGAACTGTTATTATCCCAACCCATACTTTTCTGTCTTTCCTCAAACTGATCCTTTATTCAATTTTATGTATATAGATTTTTTTTTTTACTCTGTGTGTGTGTGTATTTTTTTCTGCTTAATGAATTCTGAACAGTGCTCACCTTTCTGGGTTGCTAAATAGTTTCGTCTCCTTAAGCTGTTAATCAGAGAAAAACTGGTGGACAAAGGGCTTTTTGTTGTGGTTGTTGTTATACCAAAAGCAAAGAGTGGCTTCTGTTTAGAGTCCGTCCTTTAACTCTTCAGATTGCAAGGAGTGTTGGCTTCGTCTTCTCTTGTCCTCAATCACTGCAGTGGAGTTGGAGCAGAGTGCGCAGTAGTTGGAAACCTATTTGTCAAAACGTGTATCAAGTGTTTCATACATTAGTAGTAATGGTCAGAAAGTGTAAAGAAGAGCAGTACTTAGAACAAATACTAAGAAGCCAGTGTAGTTCTTGAAACTATTGGCAATTACATTATCTTGACTGTAAATGATACCCTGTTTTTCTAAAGCAACAATGAGAATGACTGTCTTTGTTAGTAGCAAACACAGAATCATAGAATGGTTTGGGTTGGATGGGATCTTAAAGTTCATCCAGTTCCAGCCCTGCTGCCGTGGGCAGGGGCACCTTCCACTAGCCCAGGTTGCTCAAAGCCCTGTCCAACCTGGCCTTGAACACTTCCAGGGATGGGGCAGCCACAGCTTCTCTGCACAACCTGTGCTGCTCTCTTGCCACCTGCTGAGTAAGGAATTTATTCCTAATACCAAATTTAAACCTGCCCTCTGTCTGTTTAAAGCCATTTCCCTTTTTCCTATCACTTCATACGTTGTAAAAAGTCCCTCTCCAGCTCTCTTGTGGGCCTGTTTTAGGTACTGGAAACATCTTTAAGAATAATAAAATGTTCAGAGAACCTTCAAGGAAGATGCACTTATTTCACCTTCTTACTCCTCCTGCAGTACTGTGCAGTATCTTCCAGAAGGCTAGGTTAGAACTGATCTCTTCCAGAAGGCTAGGTTAGAGCTGATCTAATATAAACCTCTCTAATTTTGTGTCTAAATAAGTGTTTAGACAGCAAATGTGTTAAATAATCTGTTTTCTCATTAGCTGAATAGTTTTTCAGTTTACATAGTTCCTATTTAGCTGCTTCATAGGCAGTGGTTGTGGTTATGTGGCAACACAAACAGTAAGACCAGGTCATCACCTTCCATTGAACATTGATACATTTCATTTGTTTCAGTTATTTTCTTTGTTCTGATCTTCCTGTGTTGACATAAAGTTTTAAAGCAGTGAAGTCCTTCTTGTCATGTTTAATAAATATTAAAATCAGTATTTTCAAATTAATCTAATAATCACTTCCTCTGTATTGTACCCTGCTGTAGTCTTTCTTTAAGGCGTATTATGTTTTTGTGTTTAGTTACTGCAATAATAAATTGTATTTTATCAGTTATGCAGCAGTTCCTAAATTAAAGTCACCTCAGTCTGAAATTTTACTTTGGATAAACCTATATTGTTTATTAGTATTTTTTTTTTACTGTATTTCCATAATTATTAATTAACTTCATCTAAAGGCTGCATACAATTGAAATAAAGTTTGGGAGTTGTGTAACTATATAGATTTACTTAGCTTGCTTTTTATGGGCTACTTCCTCACTGTCTGGAGTTATTGGAAATCCTTACTGTAAGATGGACAATTTCATTTCAACTTTCAGTCTTTTAAGGTAAAACATTGCAAGTTCTGTGCTTTGAACATAGTAAACTGTGTTTAGTTCTCAGTTGTGATCATCTTCTGTTGGAGGAGTGTATGTACTTGTCTTTTGTTTGCTTCTCCCTAGCTGTTCATACTTAAATCTGAGGCACGCTGGTCAGTTAGGTTTTGGGCAGTGTTTCATTTTATTTTATTCTGATGGCAGCATCAAAAAAGATGGGTACTTATTTTTCAGTTCTCTTTTCAATTTGTGTTGACCTGTCTTATTTTCTGTCATGTCAGTGTCTCTTCTTTTTCCTGCTCATGTTTCTTCATCGTCTATTCTAGTAATAGATAGCTCTTGCTGTCCTTTGTTACTCCTTTAGTATCTGCATTTGCATCCTCTAATGCTAACTCTCCTACTTCTTTGACTGAGCTCACTGTAATTTACATAATTAATTTTGCAGATTTTCAGACCTTGGCTTATTTCCTAGGAATAGATCTAGTTTTCTGGGGTAGTAATGAGTCAACAGTCAATTCTGTGTTATTTTTTTCTTTTTGCTTTCTGTCTTTTTGTCCTGTGGTTTTCTGTTACCTAGACTTATACTTCAGTTTCCTAGAGTTGTCCAGCAAATTTTTGTATGACTGGATATGAAAATCTAAAATATTTTGACACCCTAGGGACTATACCTCTCTATCAGTGTTCTTCCATTTCCTAGTTTCTCTTGCTTTTCATTTGGCCTCCAAGATGACAAATGTCCTGTTAGTTACTCAGAGAAGTCAGAATAAAGTTGTCCAGTGTCCCCCTTCTCATTCACCATTTTACATTCTTGACATTGTACAAATATCCTTTCCAGCTAGCAGTCAAAAATCCTACAGCTTTGCTTCTCACAGACTGTGCATCATGTAGTTTTGAATCTAAGCTCATGACAGATGGCTTTTTTATTTTACTATGAAGCACCCGTTCATGACTATTTAGAATCAGGGTTAGAATCAGATTATTCATGCTGCAGCCTGTAAACTCATTGTCTGATCTTTTTTCCTGTGCTTGTGGATGCCACTTGCACAGACAAAAGTTGATTCTTCAATTGGACAGGTCTTGTGTGGTGAATTGCAATTGTCTGCAGTAGTTCCAGATTCAGAAAATTATGCAGTCATTTAAATAACTTCAGAGTTATTACTGCTTGTGGGAAGATTTAGTGGATTGTGCAGGAGCAGGCTAAGTTAAAGCTTGATATTGCTTGTGGTCTCTTAGACTGTGTTGTTGCAGTTTCTCTGCAGGTAAGGAAGAGAAGATGTTAAGACCATGTTGTTGCCTGCAAACATAGCATAAGGTCACGTACCTGGTATGACAGAACATGTTGCTTATGGGTATTCTTCCCCAAACTGATGAATAACAAAATTACCCATCACTGATGGAGATAATACCATGGCTACTCTCCCCTGCTGTCTAAAATTCTCTGTTTTACTGAGATTAGGTGGATTAGGCCACCTGCTTACAGCAATACTGTTGTTTATGACAGATAATAAAATTGTTATCTATCTGTTGCTTCAAGGAAGTCATGCTGTGTTTCCCCATGATTTTCTGTACCGGTGGTAGTGTTCCTGTTGCCAGTTAAGGGGCCTTAGTTTCCAGAAGTAATATCAGTTCTGAATGTCAGCGTTTATCAAATTGGAAAAAAAAAAAAAGAATATTTCACATCTATTGAGAAAAAAATCTTACTTAGTACACATTTATGAAGTTCCTGTAAATGAACATCCTAATATTGTAAACAGTTCATTTAGAAATAGTGACTCATCTTACTAGGAGAAAGGGAGGAACACAGTATGATCTTACATAACTACGAAGCAACAACTGCAAGGGGAAACAGTGTTGAGTTCAACAGAATACTTTGAAGAGGCAAAGGGTTAAAATGATAGAAAACAGAGTTCAGGGGAGGGAAAGACTTTTCCTCTTCCACACCAGAAATTTAAGACATTGGGCAAAGTACAAAGATAAAAACTGTATAGTGCAGAAGAAAGCAGTTTTCTTCCACTGCTATCATGTCTAAACAATTCTGGATACAATTTTAATTTGCCAGTGTTGTTGAAGTCTTCATAAAACTTGTTTTGATTTTTGTCTCATGCTTCCTTGAAGACTCAAATGGTAAACATTTGGACATAATGACGCAAACAGTAGGCTATCAATCATTCCCAGTTTTCACAGCATTGTTGTTCATTCAGAAAAGCTGCGTGAACTGACCTCTTTCTAAAGCAGTGTCATTAGTTCTTTCAGAAATAAAACAAGGATCAAAAAGACTTCCAGGATTTTTCTCTTAAGGCTTGCTGTACTGAATGATTTTGTAAAATTAGGGATCAACTGTTTTCAATTAACTCTCAGCTTTTTTTAATGTATAATGTATGAGAGACTACATATTAATTGTTTTTGTTCTCCCTCAGTTTTTAAGCATTGACTTCCAGTAAATGAGTTAAACAGAAAATTGAATTTAGATTAGATTTGCCATGTAGGCTCCTTATTTTGATACAAAGGAGAAGTTGTGCAACAGAAGAAGGTAAATTTATGCAGTGTGAATGTTTTTGGATAGACATGAAATATGGGTGGGCTTGCTTTGCCTGAGGTCAGAATTAGCTTGACTTGGGGCTTACTGTGGGAATTGGAGCAGCACAGCACCATCCCATTCCTTGCTGCTCCTGTGGTGAGCACACTGAGGAAGTCTTTGCTCCCCGTGTCTAACTAGTAAGTCTAACTGCATGTGCTCTCTGCAGACTAGTCACTGCTTTTCAGTGCTGTGGAGGTACAGTGTTGAAATAGTTTTCCAAGCCACCTAAATCTGAAAATATAACCAGCCCTGGGCAGTTTTAGACAGTTTATTAGCCACACTTTCATCCCACATGGCTATGTTGTGAAGGGTTAGAGGTCTTGTAGAGTGTGGGTGTACTAAAAGATGGTTGAAAGCTCACCAGTGATATGAATTCTAGTCCACTCTAGTCTCCTCTGCTGTGGGAGTCATCTTGCAGGCCACAACTGACCTTCAGACCACTGCTTAAGCTATTCCACCCTCCTTGTGTCCTTGACTCAGTGGTGCTTTCTGTGTTGGAGGAGGTCATCCTGTACTTCTCCTTTCTGGTGTGAGTCATTATTTGTGCCTGTTATCTTTTCCTAACTAGGCCATCTGCTTGGATTATCCTTCTGCATCTGACTTTCATCTTACTGCCGACTTTTTGATTTTTGTTTTTGTTTTTACAAACACCTACCTGCCCCAGTTGCCTTTTTTATGTTGAAGTGGAAATGTTTTTTTCTGTGTTAAGATTGCATATGTTTTGATTTAGTAGACCTTTGTGATCAAAAGGTGTGGAAGTCCAGAGGTTGGCTTGAGATTGTAGAATTAATAGTCATGACTACAGAATTAATTAATGTAGAAGTAATTTGTCATGACCACGTGGAAAGGTGCAAATAACCTGAGAATAATGTGGCAGCTGTGTTTCTTGTTAGCCATCTTCATTTCTAAACAAACTCTTTACATAATCAGAGAGGGCTTCTGTTGTGTGCAAAATATTCTGGTTCACTTGCTCTCGAAAGAAGACATAGTGTGTATGTGGGGCTGCTTGTGATCTTTCTGCATACAATTTCTTGGGAAACAGTGAACATAGCTTGGTTTTGAGGGTTTCTCCAACTTTACCTCAATCAACTCTGCAAGGATTATCCATTTGGTAGTTTATGAGTCCTTTGCTCCCTTCCTGTTGGCAAATGGGATGAAATTTACTAAGCCCAAATGCCAAGATTCTGCACCTAGGACAGAGTAGCGCAGAGCACCGATATAAACTGGGAGAGGAGTGACTGGAGAGCAGTCCCGCAGAAAAGGGTCTGGGCATGCTGGCCAACAGCAGACTCAGTATGAGGCTGCTGTGTGTCCTGTCAGCCAAGAGAGCAAAGTACATCCTGGGGTGCATCAAACACGGCACAGTCAGTCAGAAGAGGTGATTATCCCACTGTATTCAGCATCAGTGTGGCCTCACCTGGCGTGCTGTGGGCGGTTCTGGGCCCCACAATGTCAGTGTGTTAAGGTACTAAAGTGCTTCGAGAGGTGAGCAACAAAGCTGGTGATGGGGCTGGAAGGCATGTGCTCTGAGGAGCAGCTTCCTGAGAGGGAGATGTTAAGTTCTTCCCCCAGTATCTGGTGGTAGCACACCAGAATAGGTCAAAGCTGCACTGGGAAGGTTTAGTCTGGACCTTAGGAAGCATTTATTTACCGTGGGTGTGGCCAACATTGGAACAGTTTTCTAGAGAGGTGGTTGATGCTCCAAGCCTGTCAGTGTTTAAGAGGCATTTACACAATGCCCTTAATAGCATGCTCTTAACTTTCGGCCAGCCCTAGATTTCTCGGGCTGTTGGATGAGATGATCACTGTAGGTCCTTTCCAACTGCAGTAGTCTATTCTAGTCTACTCCTTCCTCTTGCATCCAGCAACTTTGCTAACATCACAAGAGCCATGTGCTGTTTCTTTGTGACTTAGAAGTGGTTTCTAGGCATGCACAGGCACGCACATTCAGAAGGGCAGACTGTAGGAAGAGGTACAGCAAACAGGGAAATAATCCTGTTTCTCGGACAAGCGTTTGGAAATTTGTTCAGCTTCAGCTAAATTTGTTCTGCCGGCCACCCAATAAGTTTTATTAGTATCAGACTCCAGACTATTCTCTTTGAATTAGTCAAAAGGCCAATGACTTTATTCAGGCACAATGGAGTTTTTAAAGTCTATCGTTAACAGTAGTAGTATGAAATGGAGAAAGTAAAATCCTCCACAGAGCAAAAGAACTTCTTCAAAATTGAGCTTATTCTGTTTGAAAATCACAAGCCAGCATTTCTAAAATTCTGTCCAGAAGAGAGGTAGGGTTTTTTCATCCCAGAATAGTCTACTCTTCCTGGGAATACCAGTGTCCTACCACCAATTTCCTGACTGAATGCTATATAGGTCTGGAAATCTAGGCAGTTAAGAAAAGATTGTGAAAAATTACTGACAGGAAATCTGCATGATTTCTAGTCATCTGCTATGTAAGTGAGTTTTAGGAGGACTGTTGGGAGCAAAGCATCTTGACAAAATGTTTTGGTTGTATTGAATTTTCGGTTTTAAAGTGAGTAATTTTTGTGTTTTAGGAGGAGATCACAGGTTCCTTATGCACTGTGCTCATTGCAGTGTATTCCCAAAGAATTTATCACTCAGATAAAAGGCAAGTGAAGAGAGACAAAAAAGGAGAAATTAGGAGACACAGAGGGATGTTGTGGCTTGTACCTGGTCACACTGAGGTCAGTAGCAGAGTTAAGAACTGGATTTTTTTTTAGTTGTGATCTAAGTCAGCCTGTCTTACTCCAGAGGCCACAGAGGTCACTCAGTATGACTGAGCCATCAAAAACTTCAGAGAAAGAAACCCAAACCAAATCTTCCTTCTAGTTTCTCATATACCATTGCTCACAGAAACAAGCATGTCAGCAACAGCTGAGGTACACAAAGTACATAGATTTACAGGATATTTCTTATGATTAGTTTCATAGGAAACATGACAGTGCCTTTTAGTGCTGTAATTGGTGCAAGAGTAACTGGAGATTTGGGTCTACCAAAGCTTTCAGGAGACAGTAATAACCCTCTGTGAAGAGCCACAATGTGAAGTTCTCAACCAGGACACTGCAGCTCACAAACAGATTTAAATTATGTGGTCTCAGTGTTTTTATTTATACTAGTAAACAAAAGTGGGCTAGAATATGTGTTGTTTGTGCTGTATGACTATTAGAAGTACTCTGGAATAATTTTGGTCAAGGCATATTAATACTCTCCCAGAAAATTTGCGCAGGGTTCATGGATTAACAGTCTGGGGTCTATTCTCAATAGGCAGTAGAGAGGGGCAGATAATTTAGCTGAATAGGCACAAGGTATTCTCTGGCATTTGCCCTGAAGTTCAAAGAGTGGGTTCTGGCCCATTTTTTGAATTATAGCTATACCTTTAAATTAGGTGTATGTATTATGTCTTAGTGGGTTGGCTGAGTAAAATCATTCCCATCTTCTTTGCTCATCTCTTGCAGTTTGGTTCTATTTTGCCTTTATGCATATAGGTATAAACTGATTTTTCCAGGAGATAAACTTCTTACAGGGCTGGAAAAAATAGAACCTGCAAAACCAAAGGACCTACAAAAATAATTAGGAGAAAAGTAGCACTTTTACCAATAATGTAAAGGAGAATAATCCACTATGTGTCCTAATCTCTTCTCTAAGGATTCAGCAGCACTTCCTGACAGTAGTTGTCCCCTGCTTGAATACCTCATTTTAATCAGTGATTTTAATAACTTCACTTTTAGCAGATAAACAGTGGATAACTTTTTATTTTATTTTGCACCTGTAGCCATTTGGAGAATATCTGTTAAAAAATAGAGGTGAAACTTCTTATGTCGAAGCCAAAGTCTTATGCAGTGGTTTGGCTTGTGCACAGAGGTGCTACAGTCAGTGAAGATTTTAATGCACTTGTGCTCCTTGTCCTTTTTCCTGATGTTCCTTTTCCCACATTTACAATGGCAAAATGCAGCAAGTCTCTACACTTGGGAAACTTCACTAGGTCCGGTATCTTTGTGCAAGCTATCACCAGCCATTTAAGCCAAGAAGCCACATGTATGAACCAGATACACAAAAAGATGCCCTTCTGACACTTGTGATGTTGGGCATCAGTATCGTCAGATGGACAGATGGTTGCAAAGCCAGTTCTTTTTAGTGCTGCAAGCTAATGCAGCCACATCAGTGGTAATTAATTTCAGAGCTGTGTATGCTTGCCTACATCGCTAATGATTACTAGTAATCTTGCTAACTAATTAATGATACTAACTTAGCCAGTTTTGTTTGCAAATGCTGTATATTTGTGCTTTATGGATCTGTTTTTCTACTATAAAGTGGAAACATACTTTCTGAATGCTAAATTAAAAATATTTAGGTATGAGTCAAATTCTCATTAAAAATAAAGATTATATTATAGTCTATCAGCTTTGCAACTAACTGTCTTAATATTTTGAAATGAAAAAGCTGAAAAGAACTTTAGATGAAATTTACTTTCAGTTTTAACTCTGACCAGGTAGCTGTTTTGAGAAGGAGTTGGTTTTTTTTTAGTGTTCAGTGTAAAGAGTCCTGCAGGTATTCAGTACTCCTTTTACCACTCTTTCCTGAATTTTTCAATGCTAAATTCTTTAATTTACTTTGGTAGAGATCTCTAAGTACTTCAGTCTACTAGCTGTTCAAAAGTACCTACAGTACATGTACCAAAAAAAAGTATTTCATGTGTGCAAACTCTACAGCCTGTTCATTACAGAATTTATTTTTTGATGAGTAAGGGCCCGGAAGAAGCTAATGTAAGTATTTTAGCAAGGGTTTGTATTTCTCTGATAAACAGCACTCCCCTTCTGTTTGTGATCACAGGATGAAAGCTCTCTAAGCTTGTATATGTACATTTTTACTGCTACATCATGTACTGTGCTCTTAAGATTGAGATCTCATTCCCCAGGAAGCATTTCTGTCTAAGATTAATTGCCCTTTTAAAATCAGTGTTTGATGTATTCCTTTGGCTATATCCTGACTCACTTTAACCCTCTTTGACCTGACCCCACTGACTATTACCGCCATGGCTGGAGCAGGAATCCTTCAGCCTGATGTATGCAGTACAGACTCGAGCCTGTGGTTTTTCACATCAATGGATTCAATTAGCTGAGTTTTTACTGATCAGCTTAGCGGAGGTTGAAGAATTTGTCGCACATGGAACAAAACTGTCCATACTTTGGATATAATTGAATAGCTCATCTCAATTTTCACATGTAGTTTGCTTGTGAAGTTGTTTACTTTGTTAAATAACATAATATTTCTGGAAGTAACATTTTTAAAAAGAAAAAAACAGTTTATTTTTCTCTAGTTAAATAGGGGAAGGCACAAAACATGAAATAACAGCCATTAAGCCTTCAATCTGTATGTGTCACTTATCACTCTTCAGCCAAATGTTTTTAAACGGTAATTATGTCCCAATGTCCACTTTTGAATTTGATGTATTAAACTGGGCAGATAAACTAGCAATTAGCATTATGGCTTGAAAACAAGTGAATGTGCTTGTCTCATCTGTATTGAGAGTGATTTTTCAGAAACAGTAATCCTTCTTTGCTTTGCTAGGAATAGGTCATCATTTGATTAGCTGAAAAGTTCTTTATAAAAGATGAACGACCATTAGGATCACAGAATATTTGCAGGCATGATGTGAATTATAGTAACTTGAAAATGAAGTAAACTTGAGGTTGAAAGTTCAAGAATGCCATTAAAAACCTTTAAAAGTGTATGAATGTGCATATGCTTAGGGGATATATAATATGATTGCATAGAGAATTTGTTATTTAATTGTTTGGCATAATAGTATTTTGAAAACAATGGCATTATAAAAGTTCTCCCAAACTATCAGTAACAAGGTCTTTTACAGCAAATTGATTTGCTTTATTTGATTTGTAGAGACAAATCTTTATCAAATGTGATTTTTTTGTGTTAGGTTTTTTTTTCCCCAAGAACCAAATTGATCACATTTAGCTCCCTAGCTGTGTAGAGAGAGCCCTAATTTCTGAAGGTCAGTTGTACACAGTTTGGAGGGAAGGGCAACCTCAAATCTAATTAGGGGCATAGTGCATGAAAGGGTTAACATTGTAAGTCAAGAAGCCTGGTGTTGAAAAAAACTACACAACTCTTAAAAGTGATTTAGGTCTCTCTCAACAATGGAAAACATATCATGGATGAGTTGGCCTCAATTTGTCATGCATTCAAGTGTTTATCTTTTAATGCACACCCTACGTGTTCCCTGTGTATTTAATGTGTTGTGTGCTTGCTTGTTACATGGAACAGCAACACGATTTATACTGAACTTTGTCACTTTGTTCACATGTGAATGACCAAACGTAATGTATTGAAGAAAATTGTTTTATAAGTCTCAGCTGCTAACCCCAGTATTTTATAAACTACCACAGGTTTATTGCTAGTTCAAAGCTGAGGCTAAGACACTGATGCTAAGGAAGAAGGATTATAAGAATATTCCCTGAGAGTTTAGTGGGTTTTTTTTTTTTTATTCTGCTTGAAGCTAGTTATTTGATGGGAAACATCTTAGGCCTTGTAAGGTCTTCTAAAACCCTTTAAAGACTAAGATGTTAGATGTTTAAGAAAAGTATTTTAGGGTTCTATCATAAATTAGTATGGGACTTATTCCAAGAACCCCATTAAAAAATTTCTATGAAATATGCAAGAATAAAATAATAATAAAAAAGCAACAACAGCAAAGTTTAGTTAATAAAGCTTAACCCATTTCCACCCTCTATCTGCTTTTCCATTTAGTTGCATGAACTCTTAAAGAAGGAAAAGTTACCTTGTCTTACATGGTGTTACTCTTAATGTTAACTGTTCTGGGGAATTGTTGAAAATAGTCTGCTCAGGCTTAGTCTGCTTAGTGGTGTTTCAGGCCAAATTCACTTTCTCTAAAAACTTTTTGAGTGGCCTAGAAAAAAGGTTTTCTAGCTCATTTACGTGCTTTCTGGCTCCTGTGAGATTAGAAGCACAGTCCAAGTTCTCATAAGCTGCTCCAAAGCATCATAAACTTTAACTTGTGGTGATTACTTTAATCTGCTTTTTTTGCTATATTTCAGAAGTGTGGCTATCTAACCTGAGGATAGACTTGAGGTAGAAGATGGCAGGAAATAACAAGAGAGAAAAATTGCCTGGAGAAGAAAATTATGAATGGGGTGATGCCAAATACTTGATTTCATGTCAGTATTTAGTGATATTTAATGTAGATGATGGTAATACTGCATATGATAATATTGCACTTCTGTTTAGGGCTTAGAGAAGGCAATTTAAAATACCAATGAGTTAGAAAAGATAGGTTGAGCACTCTGGTTCTGTTATCTGTAGGTTGTTCAGTAAAGTATTAAAAATTAACATTCCTTTTAAAAGTGATTTTAAAACAAAATATGCAGTTGTAGCTTTTATTTACCATACCCCAAACTGAAAATAGACGTTTAGGAAAATGATGACCTTCAGTTTGAACAATTGAACTCATGTTATTACCAATGGCTACAATAAGTGATATTGTCTTGTTGCTGATAGTTAACTAAATCTGTGTCATGGTTTATTTATATTCATGTCAGGCAGTTAGAGTCTATCCAGGAACTGTAGTTCTTACTCTCCAAACCACATCTTGTGTTTGGAACAATGCTTATTTCAGACACAGAATCATTTTGAGAAAGAAATCTGTACTGAATAATGCATGACCTTGTATTTTTGTGTGTGAGTTCTTCACCTTAAGTCAGCTTCAGTGGCTTTCCCCAGAGCTGATGAGATATGTAGGCAGGAAGGAAAAGTCAGTCCTGTGCTTTTGTGTCACGTATCAGCATCTAAAATTTTTGAGGTCAGGGGAGCCTTTTGTTGTGGCTAGGCTTGTAGAGTTGGCTTTGCAGAACTCTTTGTATGTTCTTGCTCTTGGTCAGAGGATACTGAGCAGCGTATCTGCTGACGTGATCCACTGTAACATCTGTGTATCTCCTTAAGCTGATCATCATTCCAGCTTGGAGGAGAGGAAGAGAATAAGGATTTTGGTAGCTTGTGTGGTTGAAGTGAAGTTAAAAGCATGTTAAGATTGCTATGGAAAATGAGTCACTTCTAGCAATAGAGCCTACTGCTGTGACAAGCAGGGTCATTTTTGCACAAGATGGAATTCACAGAAAAGTAAGGACAGCCTGGGATATGCTGGCTGAAATAAGCTAGTGTGAAGCTTCTGAAAGCTCATAAGATTTTATTCCTAGTTTAAAAATTCTGACTAAAAAACCCCTGCTCAATAGGACACATAGTAAACTTAGACTTTGAAGCTATAGTTTCTTGAATATTAAATATTTGGTTTTAGTAAAGAGAATGTTTGCTGTCCGAAGTATTTGTGCTGGGTTCATTCAAAGAGCAAACGATCATTTGGCCATGAGATTTCACCAAAATCAACTTTTTTAATGCACTTCCCATGAAATTGCATAGGTATTGAGCTCCTGTTAGTAGTCAGCTGATTAAGCTAAATTTGTTCAGTATACAAATTTGTTTTTTATTTGATGCCTTTATACTGAGGTTGTCATTACTGTGGAATCAGAACACCTCACCATATTTCTGTACCTTGGTCTCTATTACACATACACATGCCAGAAACTGATTGCAGATGTTCCAGTTAGATTGGAGTTTATGAATGGAAAAGCCTGCAATAATATACATTAATTTCTAATACTTGTTTTAAAGGTTCTGAAGAAAAGTAAAGCGTAAATATTTGATTTATACATGGGTTTAATTAATTCTGTAGCTATGGTCTCTCACTGAGCAAAGAAATATTTTGCCATGAGTTAAAAAAGTATGGTATCTGCCTACAGTAAGTACTACAAAAGTGATGTGAAAATGTACATAAATACTCCTTAGCCTGATTTGTTTTTGTTTTATGAACACATTTTTTTTTTTTTGTAGCACACACAATGAAAATAATTGTGAAGCTTATTTTGTTGTAAATAGTATCCTGTCTTTGTCACTCATAATATTGGACATTGGAGCTGTTTGGACAGGTTACTGTTAAACGAGGTAGATGCTCTTTGTCAAGTTTCAGGGCTGACAAATTAAACCATTGCTGACTACATTGAGCTTTGAGGGGTTTTAGAGATGCAACCTACTCAGAAGTTTAAAAAGTGAAGTATGTTCATCAAATGTTTGTTTCTTTTCTGTTACTAGTGCAGAAGTCACTGGTGGAGAATTTCTTAAGACTGTGAGGCTTGTTTGGGGCTGTCTCTTCTCTGTATGCCCTAGAATGTCCAACCTGAGATGCCTAGAGAGGGGAAGAATAACTTCAGCTGCTGCCCAGTGCTTTCCTACCATGTGTGGTTACAGATTAGAACACAGTCTTTGAATTTGCTTGCTAGTTTAGAATAGTCTTTTGTAAATAAATGCACACGTGTGATCCTTGATGCTAGACCAGAAGCCTTGCTTCCAAGAAGGAAATTTTCACTTTTGCTTACTGGAGATTTAGTCCTACCCAGCTTTGGCTTGAGGCTTTCAAAACTGGGTCAGCAATATCTTTCAGTAATGAACTTAGTGGTTGCACACAACATTACTCACATGAAGCACATTACTGAAAGCTATGTTTCTGTAAGTAGTTTCCTAAGAGATCCTACAGAGGTAGATAAATATCTTTCCAGTGAAGGTGTTAGTGTGTCTCTTCAGATTCAGAGATGTCCAAGGCACCAGGTGCTGAGCACACGCTGTTCTCCTGCCAGATAATCTGAGGAGCAGTAGAAATGGGGAGGAAAGCAGCCACACCACAGTCACAAAAAGAAAATTCTGCTCCTCATAATGCTGTCCCAAGATGAGTTTTCCTACAATATGGTACAACCTATTGTCAGGAATACCTTTAGTATCATCTTCTCCAGAGCATATGATATATTCTGAAGTCCACAGCTGGAAAAGCTGGCATCCAGTTATGTTACCCTGTTAAAATGCTGCTACTGCATGAAACTTGGTTATATTTACTCCTTATGTATTTTAGTGTCCTTGCCTATAATCCTGTGGCCTTGCATCGTACAAGAAATGCATTGTTTGCCCCTAATTTGAAATACCAGGTTCTATTTGCGTTTTTAGAGCTGTAAAGCCAGCTGTAAGTGTGCTGCCTCTGACTACAGGCAGATTCTATGCAGAGAACATGCATACTGAGGATTCTAATTGAGTACTCCAGGGGCACTTTTGCTAAAGCCTGAATATCTTGTATTGTCTATCAGTTAAGGGATTTAAGCCTGCTGAATTGCCCTGACAGGTGATTGCTTGAGGCCACAAATCAGAAGGGAGGTATTTCATCCCACTAAAGAATTTTAAGTGGTACATCACAGATGTAGTCTGGGTAGAGGAGCTGATCTTGTGTAGGTGAAAGGGAGTATGGCACTGCAGCACTGGTGAGCATTGAGTTGCTAATCTGGGTAAAACCAGCTGAAATAAGTACCTGTGACAGAGGCAGAGCCTTCTCACTATTCTGCTCTCAGGCACTTGAATCTATCTCCAAACTAGACCAAGTTTTTATTTTCCCTCCATCTTCAATTCTTTTTTTTTAAATAATAACATAATTCAGTAGAAAAAATTTATGTAGCTGCATCAGTGATACATGCAAGAATCTAAATTGATGCTGAATAAGCTAATTTTCCTAATACTGAGTAGTTTACTTTGCAAGCAACAACTTATATAGCTTATATAGGAAACAGAAAAACTTACTGTGTGATACCAAGACATTGCACATCTTCCCACCTTCTCTGAAGTCTACAGGTTTTCTTGTTTGTTGTTCTGCTGTGTTTCGCTGATTTCTGGATATTGATGAGTTTCAAAGGAAGCTGCGGATTAGCAACAGTGAATATTGTAGTTAGGGCATTCCCCTTAAAGAAGGGAGAGTGGACTCAAGCTGCCTCACGTTGAGGAGGGCTTTGAAATACTCTCTCAAGAACTCACTTGACATGCAACAGGCAACTCTCTCTTGCTTCCTTCCAGCAGATGCCTATCAGCAAAAGAGAGTCCTTTGCCAATATTTTCTTGTAGTGGTTTCCTCATCAGGAAAACTGAACACCATATAGGTGACAGAGAAGCAGATCTGTTCTTAAGCTCATCACTTCAGAGGTTCTTGTTTCTCTCCATTTTCTGTACAGAGCTGGAAAACTCTTCTGACTTTACATGGCATGATTAATTAGCCTGGGCCAGGTACCTACTCCAGGTGTTGCAGCCTTGAGTTAGGGTGTAGGTTAAGAGAGTCGAATGTCTCAAAAATGTCTTAGTACATAACATGTAATCATAGTTATCTGCCTTCTGGAGATGGAATATTGTTACGTTTTACCAAAAAGCTTTATCATCTGTGTTTAGAGCTTGCCTCTAGTAACTTTAGGGGGCTATAGGACCTTCTCTATTGATACAGCTCCACAAGAAAAGCAGAAAAAAAATAATTTAATCTTGGGACAACCACTCTGATGACTTAATTAGTTTTCAAATTTTTTTTTTGCAAATACCAAAACAGTGTTTGTTACTTGTGCATCATTTCAGTAATGTAAAAATACTCTGATTTTGAGTAGCACTATGAAAACTTACAAAAGATATATTGCTATGCTTTTATTTTTCTTGTATTTCCACTTCATCTTATTCCCAAGAGTAATTTGCTGCAATACAAAAAAAAAATCTTAAGTCATGTGATAAGTAACATGTAACTCAGTTCTGACAGGATTTTAAGAGGACAGAAAAAGTTGGTGAGGTTACTGGAAAATTTGAACTTAGTGGTTTTGAGGAAATCCTGTTTTACTGCACTACATTACTGGACATTGTAGAATGGGTATTGACAGTAATGATACCATGAGGTCTGGACCCTGTGCAGATGAGCAGAGTTATTTTCCCTAATTTTCACAGGTATGATCCAATGATACAGAGTGGCATACTCTTTGTAGTTAGGTTGTTTAAATTTTATACCACTAATTTAAATATGTGGTGTGTTTAGCACCTTGTACACTTTGTAGATGCACTTTGTCAGTTTAAAAAGGCTTCTTGTGATCAAAGAATATGGGGTGGGGAAGAAGAGGAGAGTGGTTGCTGTGTCAAGATGCATCCAAAATCATGGAAAGAAAAATATTTTGTAAATCTGTTAATCTATTATATCTCTAAAACAGGTGGATGAAATTTTCATGGTAGCTAGCAAATCATTCAGGACTCAGATCACAGTGGAAATGGATAAGAATTAGATAGCTGTTGATAAAACAAGAATACTCTTCAGTAATTTTTTTAGTGTATTTGCTGTTGACAACTTTTTGCTACAAAAAGTAGAGAAGACATCTATATGGAGAGACTCTGATTTATGATCAGATGTGTGATGGAAAACATGAAAGTTGAGGGAAGTTTGGGTAAACGTGCCTTAAGTGCGAGTTTATGGTTCCTAGTAACAAAAGGAGAGAAGAATGTTGAAGTAAAAACAATGGATTTTGTGAAAGAAGGCTGCAGTAAATACAGAATTGGGAGATAAGATCTCTTCAGTCAAGCCTCAAGGGGAAAAGGAATTAAGGAGAAGTGATGCTTTGTCAGAGATATACTAAAGCACAAACAGTGCTAATGCAGAGATTTAGATTTTAATTAAACTGTAAATTCTTCATTGACCTCTGAGGCTTTCTCAGTTTGCCAAGGAACAGAATAAAAGACTTGTATGAGAAAGGGACAAAGCTGGGTAAGGAGACACCAAGATTACCTGCACTTCATTTCTAAGTCAAGAGTAGGTGCATGCACATATGTACAAAAATATTATGTTGCACAGTAATAGAAGAGCCGAAGAAAATGTTTATCATTTATAAGCCTTTCCTCCAATGGCAAGAAAATGATACAGAGTTTCTAAGGCTTTTAATCTATTTTTTGCAAGCTTTGGTTAAAAAGAGTCCCATGCATTCTGTCATCTGGTTTTATGCAAATTAGTTGTTTCTGAAAATTAAGTAATACTATGAAACATTTTAAAAAGTCACTAACTTTCACCAATTTAAGGAATACCATAGGCAGATTTTAATTTTTAAGTGTTAAATACATATATTTGGAGGTTACTTAAAAATATTTAGATGTTCCTTTACTTCTAAGAAGAATGAAACCTGGTATTGTAAATGAATGAATGCACCACCACAACTAGGTTTCTGAGATCTTTTGGAGTTTATTCTCTTGACAATCTGACTGGTAGTGTTTCGGTCCAATAAATACCTGTTTTGGCTAGAAATACCAGAAGTTAGTTTTTAAATGGTGTGCTTTGTTCTTCAGACTTGTCTGCAATAAAACCAGAAACCAGCAAGTGTTTTTCCTTAATTTAGTGTGATAACGTGTGTATTATGCCATATAGAGAATCATGACTTTGTACAGAATATACCATATGTAGGTAAAAAGTAACAAAAGTATAATGCTTTATTTTAAGCAAATATAATTGTCTGCTCTTGCAGGAAGAATTATTACTAGCATAAAGTATTTAAGGATGATTTTTTTACCAGTGTAATTTAGCTATACTGGCTTAGATAGCTGGTTATACTATAAACTTCTTCAGGCAGCTGTCAAATCATTTTGGCTACCAAACAATTACAATTTTATCTGTGTTATAAAATAAAAATTATGCTGCAACTGGGGTCGCTGAATGAAAGAGCCAGTAATGGTACCTACACTTCTGGATTCTGCTCTCTTCCATGCAACTCTTGATGAGGATGGTGGCTTGTTCTGTAATAAAGACACTGGAGGGGGACATAAAATGGCAATTAGTAAATGCAAGTAGTACTTTTGAGTACTGAATGTGGGTTTTACTGTGGTAGGTCCATTTGAGAATGCCATAGTATAGTATAAAATGAGTGAAATGTCACTGCCTACTTTTCCCCCCTAACCATTATTTGAAGCATATTTCATATGCTCTTCTCGTCCCTTGGCTCTGAAATAAATTTTCATTTTTTGTTGTTTTAGTTCATGTCATGACTGTTATGTCAGTTGCTTTAGCTGGTTCCCATAATTTGAATCAAAGGATCAAAGTACTTGCATCCTCTGGGACAAGTATAAATAAAAAGAATTGAAATATTCTTAGAAAATACTCTTGTTATACTGGGAATCATTTGCTAACTTAGCTTTTCCAAGAGATCAAACTAAGTGAGAAAAAGCTGGTGCCAACTCAGCCTTCGGAGTAACTCTGAAATATTGCTAGTGATTTATGTAAATTATTCTTAGCAAAACAAAATTACTTCAGGAATAATACATGTATTATGTATGTGATATATTACACATAGTCCAGCTCTTTCAGAAGATCGCAGTATTAAGAATACAACCTACCAGCATGTTTTAGGAAACTCAACATTTTAAGCATGATCTGTGTAAAATTCATATGCCTTACAGCTGAGTGAGATGGACGTGCCTTAACTGGGTTGACAACAAGCTGTGATCACTGTAGGGTTAAAAAAAATCCTCTTGCAACTAATAAAGAAGAGCGGCACTTTCATTAAGTTTCACTTAATTCCAGTTTTTTCTTGGAATTAATTTTAACTCAAAGTTTCTGTTTCAGATGATACAAATCTCAGCTTTCTCCACACTGATATTTCCTACTTTTCGTTCTGTTAAATGTTAAACTCTGTAACACCAATTAAATCTACCGTAAATTAAGTATGAGTAAATGTTTAATCTTTCTGTGAACTTTGAATGGTGTACTAGTGGTTTCTCTTTTTCTTTGAATTAGATGCAGAGCAGAAGACTCAAGTGATGATTCATGGAATTGAGCCAATGCTGGAAACACCCATTCAGTGGCTGAGTGAACATATGAGCTATCCAGATAATTTTCTCCACATTAGTATCATTCCCCGACCTACTGATTGAAACTCAGCTATATTCATATGAGGATCATTCTCAAGCTGGAATTCTAAGGGCATGTCAACTTCTTGCTTCTGTCAGTCTTGACAGAGGCAGCCTGACCAGAAAAAAAGAAACCAACAAAAAGCCGAAACAAAACAAGAAGTCCTCACTGCTGTAAGCCAAACAGGAAGAGAGATCCTATCATCAGATAAGGGCAATTGGGCTGATCTTATTTTGCATCACTGCTGCATTTGTTCACCGCTGTAATTAAATCAGTTGCGATATGAAAGAATTTACAGGACCTTCTGCAAGTCTGCTGTTTTCTTGTAAAATATAATGAAGCTGAAACTGTCAGCTGAAGAGCAAATGGAAATATGCCACTTGATTGTATTTCTGATTAACAAATAAACAGGGCTGTTTCCTAAAGAGGTAGTGTTTCAGCTTTGAGGGTGGAAACATTGGTTTAATTTTCTAGAAAGTTAGACACTGAGAGATTTGGTTACCAATAGCTTTTTGTAAAAGATCAAATTACTGTAAATCCATCTTTCCTTAATGAGAAGTTCATGTTTACAGTATATGTATTGGTATGCAAATGATCTTTTAACTTTGATAGCAAGCAGTGAGAGATTTTAAAGTAAGCCCGTGAGCATGTTTTGTCAGTTAAAAACATGCACAACTTAATAATTACAAATACTTTTGATTTGTATGCTGTCACTGAATACTCCAGTGTGTTTATTATTTGAACCAGTTTTCATAGACTAGCAATGATGTAGGATAATTTGTCTCAGGATTTGTCATGGCATTTCTTTGTGCTCATCTATTTTTTTTGTTTAAGAATATATTTTCTTAATTTACTTTAAAAAGTTTTTTTTTTAAAAAAGAAAAGCTACATGGATGTTGCAAACAGGATTATATCCTGCTGTTTATTCCCATAGACTAGGAAACAGTTAAATCATAGAGTGATGAACAGATTGCTGTTTAATGATTTTGAATTTTGAAAAGCTGAGGCTTTTCCAAGCTAATACTTTCTTACATCTGTGGTCCCTGAGCAATCAGTCCAAAATTTGGAAGCTTCTAATCTCATTGCACAGATTTTTTCTTAGTGTAGCAGATGTATTTTTAGATTATTGGATCATTTTGGTTTCCAAGTGTTTGTTACCATTGCAGATGCTACTCGAACTCTACCAGTTTTTTTTTTGCATTACACTAAATTCATCAAACTCTGTGCTCTATTGTTTTGTCTGCAGTTTGTGGCTGTTTGTGGCACAAAACTATGTTTATAGTAGACATATTATCCAATATGTCGAATATTATCCAATATAAAGAAAGCATGACATTTTCCTTTCAAAAATAGTGGCTGTCAAAGCTCCTACTCACAGTCTTGGCTTGTAAATGTTCTGGTAACTCCCAGTGCTGTTCCCATTGGTTTCCATGCTCCCTTTATGGTAGGATACTTACCTGTATCTGAAAAAGAAGAAAATTAAAATCAATCAAATGAACAAAAACCTCTTTCTGAAGCAAGAGGGGAAGGATCTCCATGGGTGAGGATAGGGTTGAGGCTAAGAAGAGCCCTGAGGGCTGAAAAAGTCATAGACAGATTAGATACTGTTTTAAATGTTAATGAGGAAATAGCATTAAGGAAGTGGAAGGGTAAAGGTACTAATGAAACAAACCTATGCTGTATTTTGCAGGACATGAAGAATTTTTAAAACAAAACAAACCATGCTGGTCTGTGTTTATGCAGAATTGAAACATAATATTCTTATGGTGGGATGATTTGGTTGAGTTATTCTAATTTCCAGTTCTGTTTGGAATTTTTGTTACAGTGTTGGATTGGCATTTATAAACTTTCTTAGGCACACATACCTAAATATTTTGGAGAATTTCAAAGTCCTGCCAATGGATAAAGCAAATATTTTGTAGAGTCTTCATATTTTACAAAAAATCTTTTGTAGGGATAATTTTTCCATTAATCAGGATAAGAGGCAATACGTTTCAAAAACTGTAGAGATTGTGTTTCCTTTGTTTTAAGGTAATCTGGAGTGAGTCACTGGCTATTTGAATATATTCTACACCAGCATTTTAAGTATATAGCTCTTCTTACGGCCCATATTTGCTGGTAAATCTGACTTTAAGGCCTAGCATGGAACAAAGAAATAGCTTGGCTTTAAAACATACTCCTTCCTCTTACTTTAACTATTTAAACTTTATTAAAAAATAAAACAAAGTTTGAGTCTGTGTTTATTTCCAGCTAAATAAGGATCTTTGTCATGGAATGACAAGAGTATTCAACTGATACTTAATAAGCAGGAACTTCTTAGAAGAGGTTCTTAGAATATCATCACATATAGAATGGGTTCTGAATTAAAGCACATAGATATCTATTCTGTGTTAAAATACCTGGTTTTGAGATAGTCTTGGTGACATTTCAAAATGTCACACTAAACCTGAGTAATACCTCTTTGAGAGATAGGTAAAAAGACATTCAGAACTAGATTTCAGATTTCTGTACTTTCAAGTTACACTATCAAATTAGCTTGTAGAAGATGAGTTTAAAATGAGAAAGACGTTTTCTCTCGTTCCCTTGCCTTTCATGTCTCTACGATTCAAGTAATTAAGTTCTTTTAACTGTGAAATGAAACACCAGTTTCCCTGAACAATAGATTGAAGAACACAAAGGAATACTACAAACCAGCTATGCAAACAGCTACACGAAGAGTTTGGTGTATGTCAGGTTTCTATACGTATAAAATAACTAGCATTATATAGAGTTTAAAGGTGTGGTTTTAGTAGCATTTATATGTATAAAAAACACTTAAGGTAGAAAGAAAGGCAGTCAAACACCATGTTAGGATTGGAGGATCTTGACTGCAATTGAAA
Organism: Eopsaltria australis; assembly: GCA_034509425.1. Lineage (NCBI taxonomy): Eukaryota > Metazoa > Chordata > Aves > Passeriformes > Petroicidae > Eopsaltria > Eopsaltria australis. The sequence continues at coordinate 2,964,119 of JAVTVJ010000040.1, forward strand.
CTGCCAAAATGTGTCCGATTTTAAAATAGCACTTTCCACTGAAGATGTTTAAAGCCTTAATCCTTGCATCATTTCACTCATCTAGGTCAACAAAAGAATTAATATGTTGTGGAAACAAATCTGTGATCTGGCTACTCATACTCATTATATCCTGAGCTCTCACCATCACTGCAAGCATAATGTGGTGGAAAGGGTAAAGCCACTTTGCAATGTAATTTGTTTGCATCTGTTGGAATTTGGAGGATTGCTGGCTCGACTTTTGTCGAATGTGTTTTGGAAGTTCACAAGCACTTGTGAACTTGAAACTTGGTTCTTTTTCAAAGAAAATCAGGCTATAGTGGGGGCATAAAAAAATCAATAGTGCTGTTCACTAAACCTGTCCCTTCAGTGGCTGCCTTACAGTGAAAGACACGTGGAAAGAGTGCATGAGCGAGAGCTGGTGATGCCTTATTTTGTACAGATATTTGTATAATTTTCCTTGTGTATATTGTTACTTAGTGTCCCAGCTGACATAAAAAAACAGACAACTTGTTATTTCAGCTAGACAGAGGCACTCAAGTATTTTTATTACTACAAAATTAAAGATCAGAATGGAAACTATCTGGCTGAAACTTGCACCTTACATGCTTTTCTGACTATAATTAAAATAATCTGCACTTCAGAGGTTTGATTTCCATCAGTCATATGTACACACACCCTCACTGGATTTTTTCCACAGCTCAAAATTAGCAAAATAGGCTGGTTTCCCTTAATTTTAAAGTTGAGTCTGTACAAGACAAACAGGAGGAGGAGATCAGGCCATGGGGGTGAGCCTAAAGCCCTGAAATCCTGGCATGACACAGGAAGTCATACTGTTTCTTCACCATTTCCACAGCGACCATTTTATCACATGAATCCTGGCCCTTGCAGATTCTTCTTTAATTTGCAGCTTCTCTTTCTTTAGCTGGTCCTTGACCTCAGCTGAGTAGTGATGAGGCTGTGCCTGCCCCTGGCTCCACAGCTTGCAGGATTACGATCAGTGCCTTGTGTGTGACTAAAACCCCCATCTCTGGAGCCCTCCCTGACACTTCTAACACAACTCCGTCACCATCAGAGGATGAGTTCATTTCTGCTGGCTCTTACCACAAACTAGGTGGCTCTGTAGGAAAGCAGTGAGAGAAGAGTGCAGAGGAGGCGAGAGGGAAACAAGAGGAATTAAAAAACAGTGAAGGTGGGGCTTGAGAGAAAATACTTTGCGGGGAGTGAAATGACAGAGCCAGATTCTTGCTCTCACCCAGGTTTCTCATTCACTCATCACCTTACAGCTCCCACCACGTGCTTTCCCTTCCAACCTTTCCATGAATAAAGTGTAATGGCTTTCACCTGCAGGGCAGTGTCTGGCACCTCTGGTGTCTGCTTGGAGTGAGTAGTGCATTGAATGTGTATTTAACTTTGATGGTTTAGCACATTGCTGAAGGAGGCCTTTATTTACAGGAATTGTTTCAGAGCTTCCTCCTCTGCAGCAGATCCTTGGCCTGGGCTTCTTTCGTGTGAGGAGTCAGAATGGGGAGGTCTTGCTGCACAAAACATCCTGCATAGGCACCACGGAGTCACTGTTCCAATATGCTGTATCTTAGAAAACTGAGTCATGGGGGTGGGTGGATGGATGGGTTACTAGAGGACCTTTCTTTCATGAAAACTACTGTTTCATGGCTCTGAAGTTTTATTTTATGCTGTTCTGAATGTTTCATATAGAACAGCAGAATACATTTTCAATGTGGGTAATAAATACCAAACCCAGTTTTGGTCATAAGCCTTTTCTGTTTCATTGTTCAGTCAGAATAAAATTTCATTATATGGGGTTTAGTTGTAGAACAAGGTGTCAATATTTGTAATGAGTCTGTATAGGCAGTAGAAAGAGGATGTGTCCATTGTAATCATAAGCATTTCTGCACTGTACATCTCAACACCTTTCAGTATGAAGACACATGAGGATTTCTGCTGAGGCATGGTTTTGCTGAACCACCCAGGCAGTTTCTCTGCCAGTTTGGGAGGTCTGCTCTCCTATGGAAACTCTTGGGTTTTGGTTTATTGTATATAAATTTATATTTGATGGCTGTTGAGAAAATGACTGGAAGAATAGCCATAATGGCAAGGAAAAAAGAAAAAAAACCAAGAAAGCAAAGCTTAATTTATTGCTCGAATGGAATGTCCTTCAGTAAGAAATCATAATGTCATTTTTCAGTGAAATTAGTGATGTCCTACTTCTGGTTGTGCATTCAGTTATTTCAGTGGTAAGAAGGAACAATCCTAATGGGTCAGCTTACAATTGCCTTGAAATATATATAGTGTGTTTTTAATTAATATGCCAATAACAGGAACTGCTTGGCTTTTATTCTTTCTCTTACTGAAACTTGAATGCATTCAGAGGTTCTGCTGGAATTGGCTTCCTCAGGGAAGTGGAGCAGGAATTGTGTCCCTTCTGGCCTCCATAGATCACACTGGGATCAGTGTTTTTTGAGGGTACAGGGGAAAATAGTTCTCTGCAGCTTACCTACTTGCACTCTTCCCTCCCTCCTTCCCCAAATGAGATGCCACAATTTTCCATCATGCAACCCTTTATTGTTGTTGTTGCGTACTTTGGACAACAAACCAGGTGAACTATAGCTACTGAGTATGATTAATTCTTCAGCTGTCATTTTGGGGGTCTCTGAAATTTAACTCTTTCGAGTTTCTGAGCCACACTCCTAGCAGAGGCTTGTTCTGGGGTACCCACACAAGCTTCCAACAAGATAACACAAGGTGTAAATCAAATTTTCTTTAAAAATTGGCAGTCATGTAAATGGAAGTATCCCAGCCTTTATTCAGGCTGTTTTTGCTGTTTCAGTGTAATCAGCTTTCTGGATACTTTTAAAAAGCAAGTCTCACCGAGATCATGTGGAGGGAATGGACGATGCCTGTTGCACAACTCCCTTGCACACGCCCAGCTCAGCCCCTGCTTGTGTCACTGCAGGCAATTAACAGTGCTCAAAACCACAGCGGCTCCAATTCCAAAATGCCATTTGATGCTATCGGGACACTTGAGCATTCAGGAAAAAAAACTGTTTATATTTTAAAGGGAGTTTATTCTTCAGCATTAAAAAATGCTGAAGTAATAAAAGGCATTGAGTGTGTAGCATCAACAGGATCTTTGCTTCAAGTTATGATCCGGATGGGATAAAAATGTTCTAGTATAATACATGCTAGAAATGAAATTTAATATATTTATGTGTTCTGCTTTGATCCTAATGTGTTGTGGGGTGCTATGCTGAAATGAATGTGGATACCATCAATAAAGGAGAAGATCCTTAACACCTTAATGTATGGGCATGTGCCACAGTTGCCACATCATAAACAAGGGCGTAAGCTTTTCAGAGCTGCCTCAAGATAGGGAACTTTTACCTCCTCTCGTCCCAGGGTAAACAGGTCGCTAGTGCCTCTGAGAGCAGTGCCTCTGGCACTGCCTAGGGAGGGATGAATAATTATTGCAGATTACCCAGGTGTGCTGTATGCACACATGTGCATCTTGACCTGATAGGAATGAAACTGAGTGTTCATCTGTACCTGCAGGATTTATGTTCAGTGATTTTGTTATTTACGTCAGAGGGCTTCAGGGATTTGAAGTAACCTTTAGGCATGGGATAATTTTGTTGACTAGCCTTGATGCTAATTATTTGAAACAAATCAGTCACTAAAATTTTTATCAAGTTTCACTGTGGAGTGAGATAAGATTAAGTGTAAATGGTGTGGATGGAAACTTCTTGAGAAATACTTATTTTGCAGTGTCACATAGGATCACAGGAAAAAGCGAACACTCCTGCCTGTGCTGTCTCTGCTGCACATTTTGGTGGGTCATTGTTTGCCTGGAGTGGTGAAGTAGCCCTCTGCCATTCAGATCATGTAGTAAGGGTGTTGTTCTGGTGGAAAAATCTCCTTGCCCAAGATAAGGGCTGACCCAAACCTGAGTCTGGTTCTTCTGAATTCTGTCAATAATAACCTCACTGAGCACAAGCCACATTGTTGCTGCTCAGCAAGTCTGTAGGTTTTTCCTGGATTTATTACCTTGCAGAGATAAAGCCTGCTGTTCGTTCTGAAAAACTCCATTAACAACTGAAGAACACCTTAAAAGTTTTTTAAACTTGAGGGAGAAGCTAGAGCTGGGAGGAGCTAGCAGCAGCCTCCCATGATGTACCAGAAAGAGAGAAAACTCAAATTCTGCACTTTTCATCACTTCACAAGCTTATTGATGTAGTGGAAGAGAAAGGTTTCTCAAAAAGTTGTCTGGGGTTCATGTAGGGAAGGGAACTGGGGGTCTCACTGCTGCTTATGTTGATGTCAGTACCTTCAACTTTACAAGCAGAGCTTATCAGCTTCTGCTATGAATCCGCTGTCCTTCCTCTGCATGGATGTGGAAGTTCAGCTTCCAGGAGAACTGCCATTTCAGTTTTACTGGGGGAATGAATTGGTAGAAGCTTGAGAATCAAAGACCATGTCTAGAAGGTTACTTATGGCAGAGGATCCTTCTCAGATCCGTGTTTAATCCTGGTGTGGATTGGGTGCTGGTCAGAAGTGTGTTGTACCATCCGCTGACATGTGGAACGAGTCTGTCAGTGGTACCTGTGTGATGGCTTGGGCCTCAGAAGGGACAGATGCTATCCTGCTTTGCAGTGCAAACTTTCAAGAATGTGTGATCCTGAATTTGCAAGATGGCAGGGTTTGGTAAACAATGCACAGCCTGAATGGTTTTGTTATGGAATGACTCTTTTGTGGCATAGTGCACCATTAACATGAGGAACATTGTTTTATTTATCTCAGCTGATGTTCCTCTGAAACTGCTTGGTGGGTAATTTTAATGGGTGTGTGTCATGGTTTAGGAATAGTATCCCACAATTTAGTGTTCCCACTGAAACCACTCCAAACCATGCTCTGCTCACTCACTTCCCCTTCCCCCTGCCATGGGATGGAGAGGAGAATGGGAGGCACAAAAGGTAAAGATCATGAGGTGAGAACAGTTTACTGGAGACAGCAATGAGATGAGAAAACGGACAGTAAGAGCAGCAATATTAATGGTAGAGGGTACAAGAAAGAGGTGAATGATTCACACACAGAGACCTCCCTGGCAACACCCAGCTCCCTCCACCATACCGTGCTGATCCAGAAGGGAGCCCTTTGCCTGTCTGTGGAAAATGATGTGAAGGGGAACAGAATCATGTCCAGGTCCTGGCCATGCTCCCTCCTGGCCACAGCAAAAATTAACCCTGTCCTGGCTGGAACCAGGCCAGCATGGAATGGAAATCACTGCACTGGCAGGTACAACAGCCACTCACTCACTTGCTTACAAATGCCCCAGGCAATCACGTGTGACACCTTCCTGCAAATGAGGCAAATCCTGCTTGGCACTCAAGCCGCTGAAGAAGAAAACTTTTATATTGTAACATTAAAGGCAGACACTTTGTTTTAATCACTTGCCAAAACAGCTGAAAACAATTATTAATTAATAGGAAACATTAACTTTTAACTTTGCAAGCTCTCCAAAGAAGTGTCTGTGACAACTTGCATCTGGATTTATGGATAATTTGGATACAGTGAAAATGGGCACCGTACTGCAAAGGTCGACTGCTTTAAATTCATTTTAAGTGTACACATAGTGCTCTTAAAATTAATATGTTTATAAACCTAAATTGGTTCAGTTGGATGCCTTTTGTTCTCTTTGTGGCTTCATTTGAAGCAACAACAAAAAGCTGTGCTTGTTTGTGTGTTTAACCAAGATGTTATATGCAATTAATCTACCAAAAGCATACAAATATTTTTTGAATAATAGAGGCGCCCCTTTCACAGTGTCTTTGGTATTTAGCACTATGGTTTGGCGAGTAGAAGGCAACTTTTTCACATCTCATAAATAAAATTCAAAAAACCTTTTGCTTGGCTTGTTTAATTTGAACCAACCCAGTGCAACACCCTCAGTTTTTCTTGTCTGCTTTGATAAGGCTGAGGTTAGTATGTATGGTTGGCAGGAGGTGGCATTACTAGTATTTTAGATTCTGGATCCTACTTTCCCTTATGAAAAATACTGTGTCTGACAAATACAGCTCGCAGGAAATAAGAAAGGGGGGGGAAGAATATTGCGGTCTCTGACAGGGCTCTTGTTCACTCTGACTATTTGGGGATTCATCATGCAGATCTATTGCTTTTGCCTCTTTTGTCCAAAAAAAAAAGAAAAAATTCATTGGACTGGCAGAAACACAATATCCAAAATATTTCAGCAAGATCAGACCACAAGAGTTAGTTTGTTATCTTAACTGAGGATCTTGAGACATCCCAATTATTTTAACAATGGGAGAGTAGCTCCTTATCCTGTTTGTTTCTAGCCAGTCCACTTCCCAGTTATTGAGCAATTGATGGGGAATCATAGACGACTTCAGGAACTCCAGATTCTTCATCAGTTAAAATATCGTTTCTAGCAAATGTGAGAACTTTGCTTTATACATTTGCTCCTAAGCCTCTTCTCTTTAAAAAGGTGTGGTTTTGTCTTTTATTTAAAATTCTGCCAGTCCTGCTAAACCAGCAACTCAGTCTTTGCCAGGTAACTCGATTTGAGCTCATCTTCTGTGCATGGGTCTGAATCTTAATGCTGAGGGTTGTCTGGTCACACCATGTTGACTGGTCTCAGTAGTGTATGACTGGGAATCATCTTAGTTATCCTTGTTTTGATCAAGGCACAACACACCTGGCTACTCACCAACCTGTGGAAGGCAGATGGGCCTATGTAGTCCTATATTTATGGTTAAGAACAAAATTGTTACACAGTCCAAAGGTTGTCATGCCTTCAGATAATACTGCTTTGCTTCTCCTGGAATGTTTTGCTCAAGTCTCATAAAGAAATAGAACTTGTTGTTGTTTTATCAAATAGTTCAGGCTTTAATGGCTACTGAAATGATGCCTACAGCTCATTTCCTTTTCCCTTCCCCTCCCCACCCAGCGCAGTGCTCCTGTTAGAAAGGAGGGATTGCAATGGTGCAGACACGTGGATGCAGCAGCTTGAGTCAGAAGGATGGGAATGAAGGGCAGTGCTGCTACATCGACGGAGTGACATCTCTGCTCTGGTTGATAGTGGCAAATAATCTCAAAAATAGTGATCATATAAATACCTGAGGATTTTATGAGCTGAACTATGGCAACTGCTCTGCTTCAATTTATGTTTGTGCCTCCTGGAGTCTTACATATCTATCCTGAAATTACTTTTTATTACAAACAGTGGCTGTTTGGCCAAAGAACTGCATAATCTCAAAGCAGTTATCTTTCTGCAAATAGATAATAGGGTCATTACCAGCTTTTTCTCAAAAAGGAAAAATTGACTAGTCTAATACTTCACAAAGGCAGACTGAAAGGAAAAAATGTGATTTCTGCAGCAGGTTGGGCTTTTTCTGTACTTCTGTTCTCTACCAGCTTGATACACTGCTCTGTCTGGAGACTTGTACTAAACATCCACCCTACCAAGCATAGGCTGACAGTGAACTGCACTTGTGGCATCTCCACAGCATTGTGATCAATCTCAAATGAAAGCAGTAGATTGCTTCTGGTTACTCACCGGTGTATTAGATTTCTAGTAGCAGTACCATTTTCAGGTTTGTACGTTGTATGTGGCAGATGGAAATAATTACTTTCAGTGTGCTCTGGGGTATTGCTAACTGAGCAAGAAAGACAGTGTGGCTTCCCTCTCCCACCCCCAGGGTTTAGGATATGCCTAGCTGGAGTGCTGCAAAGATGTGGATTGATTCCTGAGTTTCATTTTGGTGGTTTTCATTATTTCCACAGAAGCAGTTGAGGGATAAATGTAAATTCCAAGTGTAAGTTTCCAGGGAAGGTGTGAATCTGATCTGTGACGGCCCTTATTGAGAATGAATTCAGAGTAGTCTTCCTTTTAATGCTTGATTTTTGCATGGGCTGTGGTGATTCGGGGTTTGTTGAGACCTGTGAGGTTCCTTTATGCCAGTATTGGTTTATGCCTTTTAAACAATATCCTTTTCAAAGCCCTCAGTGCTGAATCTCGGGCACAACTCCCATGGAGCAGAAACTTCCCCCAGCTCTTGAGTTTCCTAAACACAGTCTGGGATTGCAGCATCCTCTGATGCTTCTGCATGGAAGAAGTTGTTTGGATTTGGTCTGTTCCTCTCCAGCTCTTTGGATTTGCCAGCTCTGTGAAAATAATGGGATGTTAAAATTTTAAAATTAAAAAATAAAACATTATTTGATATGTCAGCTTCAGAGGACAGCTGCTGATTACAGTACACCTCTCTGTGCTGTCCTGGTTTTGACTGCTGTTTCCTGTTACTGTGGTAGAATGAAATTTGTGTTATCCTCAGTGTTATCCTAATGCTTACTGGACATGGGAAACAGCAGATTTCCATTTATAGAATTCCAGTATTGAATAAGCAATTTGGTAATCTTCTGCAGTTGTTCTGTGCTGCCACAGAGCAGTCCTCAGAGTGCTCTTTGAATGGACAAGCTGTTTCTTTTCACTAGGCCATCTTGCTTAAGATACAAAAGTACCCACCAAGCCTCTTTCATGGCTTTCATCTGTATCTGTGGAGCATTTTGCAAATGCAAGTTGGGAGGTTTGCCATCCTTGTAAACAATATTGCCAATTCCAGAACAGGGAAATGCCTCCCTGTCCACACAGACTAAATTCAACTGTGCTGATGCTGAATTTTGCTGGTTTTTTTATGTCTTACAGCATAAAAGCCAGTAGTGTAGTGTGAACATTGAGGAAAGGCCTTTTTCCCACCAGAACTCTCAAGCAATCTTATAAGTGAAGCAAAGCTGCTTCCTCTGTCCTGAAGAGAGCACCAGGGAGAGGCAGGGACGTGCAGCAGTGAATGAGAAGGTTTGGTCTACTGGTCGTTTTTCTGACATAAGATCAGCAAAATGCTATTTGTTGCAGTCTGTTGTTGAAGTGCCAATATTTGTTCCATTTTTAAAACAAAGAAATGTTGATTTGGTGAAAATCAACAGAAAAGAGTGCAAGAAGCTGCTGATGTGAAAAATTTTCACATCATGCCAAGACAACATTTTTTATCAAGTTTTTTTCTTTAAGATGTAACTTTGCAAGGTTGCATGCTGATGATAATGTTTTGCTGCTACAGCTGGAGGAAACGAGACTGATGAAAATTTTCTGTGTGAAAACTTGTAGAAGTTGACTTCAAAGAGAGAAATATCCATGAAACATGAACGCAACAGAGATGTTCTGCAGGGATGTCTCAGCTACCAGGAATATGAACTGTTGTGAGCATCTGCCCTCTCAGAATTGCATAGGTGGAGATGCATTGATTCAAAACAGAAGGATTTTGATAAGCAGATACTAGCTTCAGTCAGAGCTGAGTAAAGAGGAAAAAAAAGGTAGGTCATATTCAAAACAACGGAAACTCGCCAGCTTAATTACATGCTGCGAATGGTCCTGTTCTTCAGTCAGTGAGGATGGAAAAGTCCTTTGTTAAATGTTATTGGTACACATGAAACTGCAGTCTTCAAGCCTGTGCTAGCTGCTTCTGAAATCACAACAGCAGATACTGCAAGCTGCATGGCAATGTCTTTTCCTGAAATCGTGTGGTTTAGCCTAGAAGTGAAACTTAATTGAGTCAAACAAAAAGGTTTGGATTTGATCAATGAATTGGTATAAGGTTTGTCAGCTTCTATTGCTGTTCTGCCTTGTCAGTTAAGAAACACTAAAAACTTTGGGCAAGATGAGTGAGTGAAAGTAATGCAACAACTTTGATAATGTAACTTTCATGATGGCTAAAGGATGGCTCAACACCAATTATACATGGTAAGTAATAAGAGTAAGCTAAAATTATAGCCTGACAGTGCTTAGGAGGGGACTTGGAGGATGTGTGTAATACATTTGCTTCCTTCCAAAACTTGTTGGACTAGCAGCCTGACTACAGGAAAATCACTGTAATTTAGCTTTTGCTGGCAGTATCAGCAGTGGAATCTAGGGCATAAGTACATTGCTTTATGTATATCTTAGCCCAGATCTAACATGGGAGCAAGTGAATATGGGAAAGCTTGCACTGTTGTTGTTTCTTCTTTTTCTAAACAGAAACAGGGACAGCTCAGGCTTGATTGTGCTGCAAAATAGACATGCACTTGAAAACATGCCCTGTATTTCATCCCAAATATCTTACTGAAGAGAGATAGGAGCCCAGTTTTTACCCAGTTCAAAACAGACAGCAGGGCTGCTCTCAAGCAGCCACGAGGAGGCAGATGGGGAAACTCATGGTTTAGGTCTTCAGGCTTGGCACAGGAAGGCAGCTCCCATTGCACCCAGCCCCTCTCTGGGATGAAAGCAGTGATCACAGCAAACCTGGACTGTCCACATGCCTCACATGTGATGGAAACAGCTGTATTTCCTTCAGCCTGGTCCCTGGGAAGCATCTGACACAGCTCATGAGCTTTGATTTGTGTGTCTGGGGCACAATTTGTTTCTTACGGTAGTCAGAGACTACAGACAAGAAGAACTGTGGGTCTTGGTTTTAAATTTTGGAAGAGTAGTGTAGCCAAGCTTTATACTTGCATTGGATGCACTCAGTTCCAGCTCCTGTGAGCTAAGGAAGCACTCATGGTGGCATGTTCTGCCAAATGAATTAGCAGAAGCAGACTCAGCCAGCCCCGAGTGTGTCACTGGCCACTTTGATGGCCCTTTTTGCTGCACTTGTAAGAAACCTGGGAATTGCTGCAATCTGGAGAGATAAACTTTTGAGCTTGTGCCAGCATGCACCTGTTAACAGGGCTTTGTTGAGGTCTCTGACCTCCAAACATAGATAAGCTGCTCTTGTGGGTTAGGAGATTTGAAGCTACCGGGCTGAAATCCAACATGTTACAACCCAAGCTCTTTACCTTTTCGTTGGTTAAGAGGTGCTTGAACTATTTGGCAGGGAGCCAATGAGGTCTGCTGGGTCTGCCATGGGGCAAGGAGTTACGTTAAAAGACCCAGTTTCTAATTAATCCAGGCCTTTGTAACTCTCTAAGTAGCTTGCCCAAAGTCACGTCGGTGCAGGGTCACCCTTGTCTTCCGAGTGTGAGATGTGAGATGAGACAGATGAGGCCTCTGGTTCTGCTGAACACTGAACTTCAGTACAGATCATGCACATTTTGACCTTATCGTGAGAAAAGTGGTAGAAAATTACCTGTGTGATTATATCTTGAGGGGCAGAAGACAGAGCAGAGCTAACTTACTGTTGTTCTCTTGGGCTGGAGTTCAGCATTGCCCCATGCTCTCGGCTGAGTCTGTTTCTTGAATAAAATAGAACTTTGCACAGGGCTGCTCCTGGTGTGGCTTCTGTTTAGAGGAGATGAGAATGAGGGAGAATTCATAACCAAAAATAAGCCTAATTTTTTTCTTCTTTCTGCATTTCTGATGGCAGGTACTGGATGTGGGGAAATTACTTTGGTGCACGAGTCTGGAAGTGTTTTTGTAGCTTTGACCGAGGTTGCAGGAGATGGTCCTTGCTGCCAGATGTGCCTTGGCTTTACAAACTTATGTGATTATTTTTGATATGCTCCTGGCTCATGGCAAGTATCTCTCAGAGATAATCTGTACTCTCTGGCACTGAAGTACATAACGTGTGAAAATGTGATGATGTGGTAGCTCTATGACAGAGGTTTTTGGTGCAGCAGGGTCATGGTGAACACCCCTTTTCAGTAACTGGGATGGGATTTGCTAGGAAAAGATATGATTGACATGATACTTCTATGGCCAACTGATAAAAGCTGTGAGGAGCAGCACAGCACAGCAGCCGACTCCTCTGCTGCTGGTTGTGACTGAAATGGTGATTATCTGCAATAAATAGCAGATCAGTGCAAACCCTGGTGTGCCTCCCCATTGCTTTAACAATTCACCCTCACTGGGGCTTTCAGATACTTCAGATTTTACTTGCTCAAAGAAAATTCATTTAAAAAACCAGGCTGATAACAAGACTCAAGCAGGAAGTTTATTCTTTTCACTAATACAATATCTGTAAATACAGTGTGTTTGTTAATATGGTATAAATTGAGCTCAGATAGAAGATCTAAGAAATGGAACTCCTGCCTGAGTCCTGTGTGGTGTATATTTAATGAATTTTCACTTAATTAGCCATTAATATGTATTAATAAAATAAACATGGCAATTGAACAGCAGAGTACAAAAAAACTGTTCTGAAAGAAAACCACATTGAGTAAACTAAAACAACTGCATTTCTTACTAATCTACACAATGCATTTCATTTAAAAGGAGAATTTATAGTATTTGAAATATCCTACCACATACTGAAACTTTTAGTGTAAACTGCCACTTTCTGACTATCACATATTGAAATACTTGTGGTGCATAGTGAAATTTATGTTACATTGTGTAAAATATATAGTGAAACCGAACTGATGTATAATGAGACGCACATGTGCCTACAATGACTTATCAGTTCCATTATTTTCTAACTAACATTATTTTCATGATCAAGTTTTTCTGGGTCAGAGGAAGAAAATGGTGAAGACTGGGTCTGGTACTACAATGGAGAGTGTACACCCAAACTTGTACAAAAACCTAATCAAGCTGAGTTATCCTTTGTCCTTTCCTGAGATAAATTCTAAATGTGAAGTCTGCTAATGGTTACAACATGTCTCCCTTTCTCTGCCAAAGCTTCATTACGAACATCAACATCACCCCAGCAAGGGAAATAACCACCAGCCACAAGTAGAGAGGTCGGGTGCCCAATTCTCAGCAGTTTTTACCAGAACTGGGCTGCTGCACAAGAGACCCTGGTGAGGGATGTGGGGCCTTGCAGGAGCACTCAAGCACAGGTTGGGTCATTCAAACCCATTCAGGTTTTGTGGGAGCGGGTAAGTAGACATTCCAGACCTGACCTCCTTCGTCCACCAGTGCTCCAGACCTCCTGTGAAGGCTCAGGGCGGATGGGCAGCATCGCTGTGACCTGCAAAACATCACTCCATGCTGCTTAGATCTGTTTATTCTTTCTTAAGTTAGGTCCTGACTACACAGCCAAGCATCCCTGCCGGGCAGGGCAGGCAGGCTGGCTGCTGGGCGTGCCCTGCTGCCGGCAGAGGGCTGTGGCAGCCGGTCCAGCAGCTGCTGGCCTCCCGCTGACCTGGGGTGCTCCTCTGCTGCGCTGTTGTTTGCAATTCGCAGTTGCTCTCCAGCTTCAGCAGTGGCTTGGGCTGAGGAATGGCAGCTGCTGGGCTGGCTGGCTGGCTTGGCAGGTGGTTTTATCCTGGCTGACTGCGATCTTTGCAGGTCCCAGCTGGTGCAAGGCTGCAGGATCTCCAGCCCTGCCCACTCCTGCCCAGAACTTGCTGCTTGGACCATAGACAGACTGCTGTTTCTGAGAACTTGCCTATAAAGAAACTGAGGTCCTCATGCTGCTCAACCAAAAGAGCAGGAAATACACTACAAGTCTCATACCTTGACAGTCCTATTCCAAGCTCCATCGGAGGGTTTTCTTTGATGGGTTATCTTTTACCTGGTTTTGCAACCGTGCCAGGATGACCAAAGCATTTAACACTCGGAAAGCAATAACCACCACGAAGTTCCCTCTTTCTGATCTGCCTCGATAACACGCAAGCCAAGGTGTGTTTATCCCATCCTTGCATTGGTCTGCTGGCCTTTTGCTAAACCAAAACAACCTAGGCCATACTGAAATTGAAAGACCTTCCTACTTCACAGCTGTTGTGCAATCAATGCTCATGAAGGATGGTTAAAGGCACAAGACAAAACACACCCTGCATTTGAGGGTAAGGTGTATTAACCTTTCCACTTGGAATGCCTAATTGCTCAAATATTGCCAACATTGTTCAAACTGCCAGATATGTTAGGGAACAGGCAGAACTGGAGGGACAGCTCTATATGAGGGGTATGACAAATTTATTGGGTAAATTGTATGGGAGTGTTAACCCTTCTCTCTGTTCTGTTTTTTGTAAGGACAGTTGCCAAGTAGAGTTGGTCATGACTAATTCATGTGAGGAAAGAGCACGGAGAAGTTAAACAGCAACAACCAGTTTAATTTCACTTGTTACCAATAAGGCCTAACTTAAGTTTCAAAAGGAGATGAAAGGTAAATTTGCCATTTGCTCTCTATGTTTTAAAAGCTGCAGGAGAGCTTGAAGAGTGACATGCTCTGAATTACTAATGCTACATGTGTCCTTAGAGCAGGGGGAGGAGACAAACACAATTTAATTTCTGTGTATACTGGGGCAAAAATTCTCCAAAGCATAGATTTTGTGGTTTTTTCTACCCCATTCCTAGCTTTTAAAAATCATTCTAGAGGTACATTAGTTACCCCTGAATCAGGGCAGAGCACACATATGTGTTAATGCCAAAACTGACCAAGATGATGCAGGAACATTGTCATGAGGGAGAAGAAGGAACTATATCTTAAGTATCTGAACATCAGCTCTAGCAAACAATGCATCAGGTATGAATATTTCACAGGTGGTACAACCAATCACCAGCTACCTCTTTTTTGGCTTATCTTCTTATCTCCCCTGAATCAAAGGGTACAACAATGGTGACAGTGAGGGGTTGAGGTACTATGTATTTAGACAACATTGTAGAAGATGATTTGTCAACAGGAAGACAGAAACCTTTCATAATGCTTGGAGGAAAATTCATAGGGTAATCCCAGGATAATAGATTTTTAATCCTTGGTTGTTTCCTTGTATGATACAAGCTAATGAGTGTCACCCACTCCTTTGAACCTTTCTATAACTTCCTTGAGATAGACCATTTCCTTTAGAAAGATGTTCACCCCAAACTGAAACATTTACCAATTCCTTCGTCCCTGTGGCTAGATTGTTATTTTGATAAGACAGAACAGAGCAAAACAAGAATCTTTTCAAAGGCAGTATATGGAATTCTTATCCCTTTGAGCTAACTATGGAAGGCAAGCACATGGCTGAGCTTTTGTAAAATCGGTTTGAAACAGAATTCTCTTCATTTAAAATGCTTCTGAAGAAGCCAGTCTTGATTTAAATGTCCACTACATGGGTTGTAGTTGAAGATCATCCAGCTTTGATGGCTGCAAATGGGCAGATCTGCCCTCTGCTGAACCAGGTGAATCTCTGTGAAGAGGCTGAATGCAAATGGCTCTTGCATACATTAGCAGCTTAGCAATTTTCTCAGCATACTCCACTAACTGGAGCTGGGGATGATCATTTGCCAGTAAAAGGGACACTTTACTAGCATGGGCCCAGTTATTTTCTTCCCTGACTGCCTGTATCCAGTCATGGAAATGTCAGTGTCCTAACAAGAGCACCAGCTTCATATCACTGGATTTTCAGCTCCAGAGAAAAGTATCAGCAAAGTAAGATGTGTCAATATAAGGAAAACCCTTAAAAAAGGATTAATTTGGTAATATCAACCCAGCAAATACTGAAGGGATGCTTTGGCAGGGTGGCAACAGGCTTCCAAGGAGCCAGAAAGCATTGTGGATGTTACAGTTTGTCAAGTCATGGGTGAAATTTCATGCCTCAGAATAAAGTCAGAGATGAGAAACTCTGGACCTTTCAACGTGGGAGAGCTGAATCTATCAAAATAGTTTCACTTTGCATCTACAGACTGCGAAGAGATGTTCTTCTTTTTTTTTTCTTTTTCTCTCTCTTAGTATTTTATCTCACCCTTGCCCTTAGTTGTGTGGGTCCCTTCACTTATGAGGCACCATGTTTTCCAAAGAAAGGTGGTGTTTCACTGCTTCACTTCACCAGAAGTTCTCCTTCTGGGAAGACTGAAGAAGCTGGTGGCCACCTTCCCCTGTGGTCAGTGTGCTGGCAGGACTTGCAGCACTGGCAGGGATCCAGGAGCCCCAGGGATGCTCATCCAGAAGGCAAGAGGACATGGGATGGGCACAGGGAAGGGAAGAATGAGAAAGGTAACAGGGATGGAGAGAAAGAGTGGAAGGTTCACCACCCTCCTGTGCCAGTCTGCATAATGGGTGACAGGCTTCCCTTGGCCGCAGTACCATGGCTAGCAGAGCTGGTGGATTGATACATGGAAAGTGCCAGTCCTGCCATTTTGTGCAGCCATATCATGGGACAGCCACAGAATGGACAAATCTTGCCGGTGCATGTGCTTTCCAAAGCCTCAGAGTTTGCCCAGACAGCCAGTGAGGAGAACATCACTGAGGCAGCAATCTCAGGCACTCAGAGGCTTAGAAAAGGTGGAATTAAGATTCAATCAGTCCTTCATGGATGTGTGTAATGATGTGATCTTTACAAGATGGGTGTTATATTTGCCCTTGGCCTTTGGAATGGGGAACCACAGGAGGCTCTAATGTGTAAATCCCATACCTTGGAGGTGGTCTCTTGAAAGAGATGGAGGGGCTATCCTGGCCAGAGACCAGAGTGCTGCCTAGGGGGAACATTTTCCACTGGCTGTTACCCAAGGAGTTGTGCATAGCATGGAGCAAGTCACTCAACCTGAGTTTTCATAGGTCATGTAATATAATTATCCCTGGTTTGTCCTTGGTTTGAAGGGGTTCAGGATTCCCAGTGACCCCTGAGATTAAGATAAGCTAAAGTCAAATAACATGTGGGATAAGCTGCCCTGAAAAGTCTGGGCACCCAAAGAGAGTATTTGAATTTA
The DNA here is from genome assembly GCA_034509425.1 of Eopsaltria australis. NCBI lineage: Eukaryota > Metazoa > Chordata > Aves > Passeriformes > Petroicidae > Eopsaltria > Eopsaltria australis. Next base: position 2,980,764 of record JAVTVJ010000040.1, read on the forward strand.
AACTCCTGTATATTGTTTTATTTTCAGTCCTGCCTAGGGATACTGCCTTCCTCTCCCACGTGGATGCTGACTGACACAGGTGAAGCCTTCAGCCATCTTTCCAATGAGTCCACTGAAAGCACTCAGGGGCAAATGGCCCCAGCTGAAGAGTAGGGCAGGAGCACAAAGGCCAGAGCCATGTGGCCAGAGAGGATGATGGGGTGATACGGATGGGGTCCCATGTGGGACAAGCATTTCCCAAGCATTCCAAGCATTTCATTGTGCACTGAGCAAGGTACAAGTCCTGTGGGAAAACCAGTGTGTTAATCTGCAAGCAAGGGCTGCTCCTGAAGCTATGTGTGGACAAGCTTAATTAATTCTGTCTCTTCATAACTTTTTTTTGGTGCTTGACATTTGAACCTTGCTTGCAGTGCGATAATGCAGGGAGAGAGATGAATATATGTGAGCCAGTGAAAGTGGTGTCAGCCTTTTGATTAGAACAAGGTTTCCATTAGATGCAGACACATGTCCAACCTGGTACCTGTTTGTTTCCAAATGATGCAAAGGCCCACTCAGTTCAGCACAGTTCTGGGGGCCCAGGCTTTTAATAGCATGTAATATTAATTTCTGGCAACAGATGAGAGTTAATACGTTGTGTTTAAATCTGGGATGAGTTGTTGACCAGCTGTGGTCTGTGTGCAGAGATACCAAATGCTTTTCTTTGGATAATGTCAGTTCCAGCCTGCAAACCACATGTGGGTCAGAGGCAGGACTGAAGACCAACAAAATTAACCCATTTAATCTTATGGAACCATGTCTCTCCTGCAGAGCATTTGGTGCAGTTCTCTAACGATTTAAGCATTTCAGAAAGTTCTGGGTGAGACGGCTCTTTTTTCAGTGCAGCATGTCAGTCAGTGCTGGTGGGAGGTTTCTGCCCTTCTGTCTGCACCAGAGAGGTAAATTAGTTAAGCAGAGGCACGAATTATTTGCATACAGCTGAGGTGGCAAATGTGTTATCTCAACAGCAGAAAAGGAAATGGTTCTCTATAGATTATTAATTACTGAAAAAGCAAAGGCATGTCTTTTGTTGCCACCACACCACTGGTCCGACTGTTGAGTAGATATGTTGAGTAGATATCTCCCCTTCCTCCTCACCCCCCTTGCTCTTCACATTTTCACTTAGGCTGAGGTGAAGAGGTTTCGCTTTAATTTATGTCATTCTTGTATTGCCAAAAGGCATGCCAGCACAACCGATCCGGGCGTGATCTGACTCTCTGTTGTGTGCTCTCACATGCAATCCCCTCGTGGGAAAATGCTGAGAGAAAATGGAAATTTAAGCTGTGCACCAGCCACTGTGGTTTTTTGGGTTTTTAATAGTGCTTCGTTTGTAAGGTCCTTGGGGCAGGGAGAGTTTGTGTTGAGTTCAGGGTAGTCACAGCCCATAAGTGAGGATTTCTAAATATTACGATATTGCAGATAGTAGTGTAAGCAACTTGTTCTCTCTATGAACAACAAAATACATGCAGTTACAGATCAGAAGATCTCAAAACAAGGTACAAATATTAGTCCTACACCACAGCCTGAACAAGCCTTGTACCTATTCTACAAATGAGTCGGGTGCTGTATGGGAAGGTCAACTGACTTGTTCCAGACCTCACTGCTAGTTAGTGGAGGTCCCAAGAGCAGAACTCAGCCATCTTGGCTCCAGGGTCCTTGTCTTTATTACTTAGCTCTGGCCTTAAAGTACTGAAGTTTTTAGATTAAAAATAAAATGTTTGTCTTTAAACCTCCATTGTTAGATAAGCTTGATCTTGGATGTATTCCCCTGTGTAGATGCTCATCACTGTGTTTAGATTGATCTAAATAATTACACTGAAATAATTTTTTAAAAATGCAATAAGAATGGCATCAACTGGTATTCCCAGACTTTAACACCCTGAATCTGGGGGAAATGAGAACCTGTAACTGAACTCTGTGTCTGGGTCCAACCCTGGATATATTTTTGGAGTCAGACTCACATGAGATTGAGGCATTTCCTTGTGGCTAATCAATGCAGAGGGAGATAATGGGCAAGAGACCAGTAGCAAAGAACTGAGATTTAGCATGTTCATGTCTAACAAGGCACTTAGAGTGTTTTCCAGGGGTGTGTGCTGCTTCAGGAAATGGGTTTAATGGTCAGGGAGGGCCCTTGTTTTCCAGCCTCCTCAATTTGGATGAGTAGCTAAGACTTTGAAGGAAATTGGAGAGCACTGTGCCTCCACTGAGGTTTGTCCTCTCTGCTCCTCAGCCTCCCTCTCTGTTGAGTGCTCACTAGCAGGATAAGGATAATTCTGCCCTGCACAGCAGAAGGGCCTGAGCCACGTTGCCCCTGCCCAGAAGATGTTCAACCACTTGCATCTGCAGCCACTGTTCCACCTTATCTCCTGGGCTGCTTTTTGAGGTCAAGCAAGACCAACAACAGAGCAGAAAACAACACAGTCATTCCTGAATATTGTATCTGAAGGGGAGTACAAACTCAAGCAGATCTGAGGGAGGAAGGAAATCTGCACATAGTTGCTATGTAGGTCATAACTTCATCTTAGAAATGCTCAGATATTTTATGGACAAGTGTCCCAGTGATTTGTGGCATGTGGCTCCCACGGAGGGCAACAGGAAGCGGGATATCCCCTGGGAGCTCTGCTGAACTCCTCAGTCACAGCCCATGTGGGGACAGCGGGACAGCCAGTATGGACCTTGGTGTGAAGTCTAAAAGCTGGGTGTTTATAGCAAACAGATGTAAAGATAGCAATGCTCATTTGGAAATTGACTGCACAGTTGGGCACAGGGGTTACTGTTGACACCACAAGCCTTTGGAGCCAAACTAGAGCTGCTTCCCAAGGGCCATGGATGTACCTGCCCTGCCCTTCCCTTGCTGCCATCTGTAATCATGGGCACAATTTTGGTCAGTGTTTTGTGGCCAGTCTTGCTCAGGGCCAGCCCAGAGAGGAATGGGATGGGCAAGCACCTCCTGCAGCTGCCCAGTCTGTAGCTACCTGGCTGGGCCCCAGTGCTGGGACAGCAGTGCAAGGGACCAGGGCTGGAGCAGGATTTTGGGGCAAAGGGGATGTAGGAAAAGACCCTCAGCCCTGGGATCCTGGCTCTGCTAGCTGGGGTCCTGGCTATGTCCTCTCAGGGTGGCACCGAGGTTGTGGCCCTTGAGGTGGCTTATTGCCCCACTGATTGAGTTGTGAGGGTTTTGGCAGATTGGGATGCTCTGCTGAGAAAAAACCCTCTGGTTGTCACCCTCTCTTTTCTCTGTGCTTAAAGTATATTTTCTCAGTTTGCAGTGTCAGGGGGCTGGGTGCACTGTGAAGCAATTTGGATTCTGCGTTGATAAGGCGAGTGCAAACTGTCCCCGCAGCTCTCGAGAGCAGAATCAAACTGAAACTTACCACTCAAAGTAGAAAGCACATAACACCCACAGCTACAGACATGCACAAATTGCTGCAATATAGGTTAGAAAAGGAGCCCTGTTCTGCACCCTCTGATCTCATTAAAAACACGCGCACAACACCATATCTTCACTGAATGACTACAAGCACCAGCGCGTGTTCCCTCCTAAACACCCAACTTACTTGTAATGGCTTATTAAAAAGGCAAATTTTCACTTTTCATGTACTCTTGCTCCCCTTAGCACCTGGTTGCAGTTTCTACAACATTTTTAACTTCTGTTTTTTTCATGACTGGTTGTGAGTAAAGTGAGACCTCTCCAGGACACCACCCAGCCTGGTTAACTGGGTCCCCGCCTAGGGACATGGCTCCAGCGTGGTCGGAAGAAACCAAACTTCCCCCTCTTAGTGAAGAATTTCTGCAAGGGGCTTTGTGGCTGACAAGAAGAGCAGATCTGTTCTGTAAAGATGTACAGAACCTGTCCCTTAAAAACAAAAGGTCATCTGAATACACAAGGTACACAAAGAAGGTGAAGGTGGGGAAAAATATTTCCTGGGGTTCACAGAGCGATGGTTCTCATGCAGAAAATTTTGCCATAGGAAAGCTGTAGGGAGACTGGAAACTATAATATCCAAGCAATCACATACGGAATGCTGCCTGCCACACTCCTCTTCCTGCCCAAAAGCTGACCACTGCTTTGCTCATTTCAGTTAGGATTTAGTGTGTTAAACTCAACTGGTAAAGGCAGGAGTGTTGGGTCTCCCTAACTGCAAGACTGCTATCACATTGTGACAGCTGTCCTCAGCAGAGGTGAACTGGGAAAGAGGTTTTCAGCCTCTGATTTTGCTGTGCGTGGTTTCAATATTGCAGGAATCACTTCTCTTCCCAGCGCAGTGTGGCCACTTTGGGGCAGGAATGCTGTAAGGAATCTCACTCGGTCCTTGGATAAGGAAATGATCAAGGACTTGCTTATTCACAATTAATGGAGAAAAAGAGCTGAAAGCCTTTATTAATCATTGCACAATAAGGAAGTCATACTGGTTTTGCTCCCTTCAATAGGGCTATTTGGTCACACCTACCTAAGTGGTTTGGCATCCCAACCATCTCTCCGCGTGCAGTCAGGGAGGAGGAAGGGCCACTGCACCCAAATGTCACCAAGGTGCCTGGCTGACAGCTCACAGGGAAGGGAGAGCTCTGAGTGTCCATCTCTCTTTCCTGGAGGGCCAGGCATCTCTTTTTAGCGATCTCTGCCTAGAGCACACACCAGTGCTGCCTGTCCTCATGCTTTGGGCTTAGGTTTCTGCCCCAAGCCCTGGTTACAAAAAGGAGCAGAAATTCATGCATGCCCTTTGCCAGAGTTCCCCCCTGCCAGCTGCAGGGGTCCCTGGCAGGGAGGGTCAGCTCTTAGGGGTGTGTGCCATCCACCCAGTCACTGCAGATCCTTGCCCCACTACTGGGCTTCTGCTCCGTTGTTTACCTATCGTGACAGCCAGTCTGTGTAACCCCCAGCTCCAGAAAGTAGTTTGTGGCTAGATATGATGGCTGGCAGGTGCCTCTGAAGTGCCAGGAGACAGATGTTCAGGCTCCAGGCATTGGCTGGCACAGGGAGCTGAATTGCCCTGCCCTAGAAAAGGATGCTGAGGTGATGTCTCAGGGGCCTTTCCTAGGTGAGCTTGTGCAGGCTGCAGTTTGTAGAGCTGAACAGCCTGAGCCAGCTGCCAGCTGCCTGGAGGTGGAAAGCATCATCTCATCCCTCCTGGGCTGGGTTTTCCTGTGCAGAGCACCATCGAACCAGTGCCAAGCTGCAAGCTCTCATGGTGGAACTAAGGATACTTTGGCTTTGAAGCAGAAGGTGATGTCTGCTTGCACGCACCTCCAAGCAGACACTTGACCCCTCTATCATGGGACAAGAATATAATTTTGCATCAGGAGTCAGCACTCAGGCAGCAGGGCCTCAGTGAGGCTTAGTGTACCCTTTCCTGCTTGGCTGCTACAGTGAATTGCTGGGAAATGTTCCCCAATCTCTTAAAAATGAGTGAAAGCAGAGTCATGCAGCATGTTGGAAACACTATCATTGATGGCCTCGACTGGTGTGCAAATGTGCTCTTTGCCAGCTCTTCCATGTGCTTCTTGTGAGAATGGGAAGGGCAGCAGCCATGCTGGTTACAGGACGGGTCTGTTTCAACATCTCATGAAGAATTAAACACTTGTGATTTTGGGAAACGCCACATCTTTGAAAAAACTCTTGTTTTTCTGCTGTTCAGGTGAGTCTGTGCTGAAGTTGCCAAAATGTCAACCTGTGCCCCCCACATCCCAGGCCAGGCAGCTGCCTTTTCCCTGCCAGCCTGCCCCAACTCCGCGCAGAGGAGGGAAACCTCCCTCTCAGTGGTGGGACGGCTGCTTTGATGCTGTCAGTGAGCTTTTCCTTAGCCACCATGACAGCCTGTGTTTTGCAGATACCTGCCCCATGACGGGCACATTCCTCAGCCGCACCGCGTCCACTCAGCTCCAGATCACACAGTAATTTGCCAAGTGTTTCCTGGCTGCCTTTAATTACAGCCACAACTATTTCCCTCACTCTAATGTAACACCTGTGAATGACAGCAAAGGTTTTGGGCCGCATCCCACGCGGTTCCAGCACGTGTTGAGACGCGGCCGTGCACTGGCAGACACCAATTTGAACCCAAAGGGCTCATACCCCCTCAGTGAGTCACATTTTTCATTTTCGACCTCAAGGCCATAATTGCCCACACTGGGAATTAGCGGTGTCTCCCCAGTACCCAGCTGAGAGGCACTGGGCTTTATAAACCAGCCAGAAGGGCAGGATCCTCCCTAAATCTGTGCTTGAGTCTATCTCTGCTGTAATTTGCCCTGTCCTGTGGCAAAGCAGTTCAGCTGGCAAGGCCACATTGCCCAGCACGTTCGGCCCCTCAACATTTTCACACTGGCAGCAAGATGGGCATCAGGCCTGCCCGCCCACAGACAGCCAGCGGCTCTGTGCCGGGGCACGCAGTCTTGCAGGGCTGTGTCTTGTGGCAGCTCCCAAATTGATGAGCTTTTCCCCCCTGCCCCTTGCTAACACTGCTGTGGTTATCTGACCTGCTGGTGGTGGTGTTGCCATGGCTGAATCCCGCTGTATTCTGCTCGGAGCACACGCTGCCAGCGGCTCCCAACCAGCTTGGGGGCTGCCAGAAACCAAGGCAGCAGCTGCCGGGCCCGGCCTCGCGAGGCTGTGATCTATAACGTGCATTGTCTTTTTATGTAATGTGTTTTATTAAACATCTTCTAAAGCTTACAAGTGTCCCCAGGACATAACTCTCCAGCACAACATAATGCTTTGCCAAGTAATGAAGTATGATTTATGGTGGTAATGGTTATCCTATGTTTTTTTAAAAAAATTATTACAGCAATAGCTCTGTCGAATATAGGAATATAACATGCTGCATTTGGCACGTTTATGACAACAGTGCTCTGGTTTTCTTAACTCCACAGTTCGGTGTTGGCAGTATTTCAAATTCTTGAGACAGATGTTTAAATGAATTTTTTTAAGAGGACAGTGAAATACTTTTAAAACATCATACGGCGCTGAGTGTCTCAATATGCGCAGGAACATTATTTCTTTAACATTCAGGTAGGGCAGGGCAGCACATGGCCTCTCTGGTTTAGATCTTACGGTAAATGATGGAAGTAGCAAATGTTGAATTAGCTTTCTGGGGCATCCTGGCCTGCTGTTACTCTTGGGTTGAGGTGGGGAGGGAGGGGCAGACACTTGACCTTCCCCTGCATTTAGTGCAGTGTTCACATCTCCTTTGTGAGCTCTTTACAACAGATCCACATTTGTTTTGAATGCAGTTCCCACCATGCTGAGACAGGACTAAGTGGTCTCACACTGACATTTTGAGTGTGTCATTGTGGTCCCGGTGGTTAGGGTTTCAGGCCAGAAATGACAATCATTTGGAAAAATGTAAATGAGAACCCTGGTCACATATCTCTGAGGCAGATAGCATTCAAGTATTTCCATTGAAACACTGAAAATTCTTGGCTTTTTTTTTTTTTTTTAAAGGTACTGGCTGAGACTGAGGAAACCTTTGTACAAAACGAAGCCAGGGTATTCAGCTCTGGCACTGCTGTTTGCAGCTTTCAATGAGGAAAAAGCAGAACCATCAAAGGCAGGAGTCAGCACTGCTGAAGACACCACTGCCCTCAGTGTACCAGCATTAGAGCCACAACCAGGCTGTGCACACAGTTGGTGCAGAGATTGAAGACAAGGGAAGCGTCAGTAAAGCAATGAACACTTATATTTAATTTACATTTGACAATTTGCACATAAATAATGATGTAAACCAATACGTAAACATATGATAGTTTGTTGTTCTAGCAAAGTAAAAAGCCTGTTAACTTTGGTCAGAGTCTTTCTTAAGAGAGACAAAAAAACCCCCAAAAACACTGTTGATTGTTGCTACATTCACATGTAAAACGTCTAAGGGAAGGGGGAAACAGTAAAGAGAAGTAACAATTCTTAAAGCTGATGCATATAAATTCTTGTAAATTTTGTATCAAATACAAGAAAGCACTACAGGCAATAATAGGAAAAGTGTGTGTCCAGTGACAGAGTAGTGATACTTTGGTTTATCCTACAATTAAGTACTATATTTATGAACTATTGCTACATTTAAAAGATGTCAGCCTCACAATTTGCAGGAGTGGAAATGTAATGAACTGGAGTCCTTCAAAAGCTGTGTGGAGAGACTTGTATTACAGGATTGTTTGTTTTTTTTAACAGAAGGCAGTAAAATGAAGCTTGCTGAAAAAAAAAAAGACCACTGAATCCTCAATTGTTGAGGTGGACTTTAAAAAAAATTTTTATGAATATAACCAGACAAAAAGGGATACGTGGAGGGGAGGTGTGTAATAATGCTACTTATGTGAGTTGACTGTGCAACTCGTTAGTGGCAGTGCACAATGAGACAAGGGCCTTGTCCCCCCTGACTTCCACCCTGCCCTCACTGTGATTTGTGACCACATCACGCACAGGTCATATTTGGCTTCTTTTCAAGTTCTTTCAGTTACATTTTCTGGCTGTCTTCATTGACTGACCACCAGCCTCCTTCCCCTCCAGTGCAGACTGCCAGGAGAGCAGGGGACTGACTGAAGGAGCCCTGGCCTGCAAACAGGGTCATTCCCACCAAATTCACTGAGATGCCACATGTGGATGCATGATGACATCATTCACGTGTTTGCAAGTTCCGGCTTCACCTTCAGCTGTGCGTGTGGATTTGCAAGTGATAAATGCCTTGGTACAACCTTCTGGTTTTGAGGTCACTGGTTATTTGCAGAACTGGGATAACATTTGATTTTCACACTTAGATGAAAAATAGGTTTTATTACATGGTTTGGCTCACAACTTAAGTGGTATAAATATATATACATATACATATATTGTATAGTGGTATAAATATATCTATAAATATACATGTATTCTTTGCTACACCTCAAACGTCACCATATCATCTTTGGGCTTAGCAAAACAAAAAGATAAAAGGACGTGCATTCTATCTTTCCCTGTGCACATTTTGGTTTCTTCTCTAAAGTAGCAAAGCATTTAGGTAAAACAGCATTGTCTGCACCACTGGACACAAGCACTGAGGTAATTGTTGTTCAACAACTTTGCAATGCCCTTTTCTTCTTTAATTAAATTAACCACAAAATGTACAAACACAAATACTGAGAAAAATCTGAGTCGTACAGGAAGGAAGAAAAAAAAATGTATGTGCCAGGAAAGGACTTTGTTCCCCACTTCTACCCAGGCAAAGTGGGAGAGAAAAATACAAGTAAAACTGAACCCCTTCTTTCTCAGGGAATCTGACTATCTCTATTTTTTTTTATCCCTGGAAGGCTCTGGCCAAAAAAACCCCAAAATAAAACCAAAATCCGAAGAAAGAAATCTGCCCAAACTTCCCTTTTAGGCAGAATAATATTTGTGTCTTTGCTTTTAAACTGCTTTTGGAAACAAAAGAATGTAAATGAGTTTTTATTTTGGAAAAGCCACTTTAAGCTCATGTGTTCCTTTGGTCTTAAAGTTACATGACAATGTCTGGGGCTAGAGCTGTTTTCTAAAAACCTGTGGTATTGTCCATGGCAGGTCGGTGTTTGCTGTGCCACATCTGTTCCAGGAAGAGCTGCAGGTAGAAGAATCTTTCTCCTCTCCTCAGAGAGGCAGGAGAACAAGTTTCTTCCCTGCTTGCTGCTACTCGGTTGTTGGTTTGGTTATTTTTTTTTCCTTTTCAATTCCCAGTGGAGTGATTTGCTCATGAAAGTACACAGCATTTTTTTTTTTTTTCAAACCAATAGGTCTAGGATTCTGTATGTCACATGTCCAACTTTGGCAATATGAAAAACCACATTTGTTTAAAAGACATTGGTACATAAAACACATTTACTGAAACCCTAATCTTAGGTTCTTAAAACAGATGTGCAGAAAAAAATATCTACAAAGAATGGCCATAAAACAAAAAATAAAAACATTTAAAGTAAAAATTACAATGAATTTTTCCAGTCATTGTAAACATTTTCCTAATTATTGCTTTTAAAATGATTAATTGCATAATAAATTATGAAGTACTATCATTGAAAAAATAATTATGGATAGATGATTGTCTCTTAGTAACTGGCGAGGCAATGCAGAGTCCTTTGCCCCTTTTTATGCCCTGAGAAAACAGTAACTTTGGAGTTCCTTCTTTCAGCTGGAGAGCGTAGGGAAACTACTGTAAGCCAAGATTGCTTTGCAGCATTGAAACTATGTACAAGCAACTGCTACAGGCACCCTGACTTGCCAAGTCATAAATAAAAAAAAATCACTTTGCCAAAAAGTCTTAAGGGTCCATTGGTTCAATTGTTTCTTGCTTGACCTTTACAGGTAACAGAGGTAGTGGGTGACCGTGAGGCAACTTCATAACTGACATATCTGACGACTCGTAAAGGTTGCATCCTGAGGAGATAAGCCCGTTTCCCAGGTTCCTCTGTAGAGAGACTTTCAGATTAGTTCCTTCCATTTCCCTCCTGAGCATGGTCAGTATATCCTTCTCCACGATTGATGTTAAGTCGATATTGTCCTCCACTTCTTCCAACTTGTCAGCATTGTCACTGATGTCAAACTTCTCGATCTCGTCATTGATCCGGTTCAGGTCCTCCATGGAGAGGCCGGAGGCAGGGGCGACGGGGCAGTTGCCCTTCAGGTGGACCTGGAGGCTGCAGAGGTGAATGTAGCTCTTGTGGCAGTGGATGCATTTATGGGGGCGTTCCCGGGTGTGGAGACGCTTGTGCAGCTTCAGGTGCACAAACTGGGTGAATTTGGCCGGGCAGAGCTTGCACTGGTAAGGCTTCTCTCCAGAGTGGAGCCGCAGGTGGGTTTTGAGATTGCTGGTGCTGCTGAACCGCTTGTGACAAACCTAATGTGGGGGGTGGCAGAGAAACAGCGAATGAGTGGGAGGCGATTTTATGGTTTAAATCACAGACACCTAGGAGGAGACGGCAGGATGAAGCAGCAGCTTTCTAGATCTTCACACTTTCTCACTAAGGGAAAAAATTCCCCACCTTTTTTATTTAAATATTGCTGAATGTCATTTTGAGTGTGGCTGATGGCAAAACTGTATCAGGCAGATGTTGCTCTAGCAGGCTGCAGGCAATTGTGCTGTCCCACAGACGCTGCTGCACCAGGGCTGGGCCCGGCTGTGGTGCGGATTCCAGCCCTGAGCAGCCAAGAGTTTGTCCCTCAGCCCTCCCTGCCGTCCCTTCGGCCTCAGAAGGAATCATGTCTGTCTCTGTGTGTTACATACCTGACACTCGTGGGGCTTTTCTCCTGTATGTACCAGATAGTGCTTCTGGAGGTGAGCCAGCTGCGTGAAGCCCTTATTGCAAGTCTGGCATTTAAATGGTCTCTCTCCACTGTGTACTCGGAGGTGCACCTAGGGAGAGACAAAGCAATTAACAATTTGCAGTTTCCAGTACTACAACAAAAGTGCTTTCAGATGTTTCCTCAAGTCAGCGGAAGAGTCCCATTGCCAAAATACAATGTTATCTAGTTAATTAGGTGGCGTCAGTATTAGAACACACAACCACACTTTCTTGCTGGGGGATGCTGTATTAAGCCCAGATGCGTAAACAGCCTAAGAAGCAAGGGAGGCCTAACCCTGCTTTTCCTTGAAAACCTACAGGGAGAAATTTGAGCCTTCAAAGAAGGCTCCTATCTTATTCTCCACTACCTACCTTCAGATTGGAGAGCTGGCCAAAGGTCTTGGAGCAAACATTGCATTCGTACTTGATCTTCCCATTCTGCTTTTTCAGTGGGTATGGGAGGGTTTTGTAACCGGTCACATTCCTCTTACTTTTAATGAGATTCATGGCTTCTTCACCACCGGTGGCAGCCAACACCACTGAGGTAGGTTTAGGTTGCATTATGTGTTCCGAACTGGCTGCTGTACCAGCGGTGGGGGACCCACTGGTAGGGCTGCATGGCTTGTCCTTCATGCTGGCAGCAGCGCCTGTGATAGAGAAGGCACTGTTGGGTGCTGGTATGAGAAAGTCTCTCGGATGATCAGGCTGCAGCAATCGACGGCCTCCTTCACTGGGCAATGAGCTGGGGAGCGTGGTGGGGTTCAGCATGTGGTGGGAAAGGCTACCTCCGCTGAGCAGGTTGCCATAAAGAGGGTACATCCTTGGGAAGAGATTGAAATTGTTGATGCCATTGATATTGTTCAAAGCGCTCAGGTTATTACAGCTCATATTGAATGGAGGTAACAGGAATTTGGGGTAATGGGGGTTATAGGATGGCAGAAAGGCAGGTGAGAGGTGGCCAGGGGGTGCATATCCAGGATAAGACCCCAATCCTTCTGAGCCATATGATCCGTTCAAGTAAGAGTATGGCTCTCTGTGCTCTTGGGAACTAGGTGCCAGAGGCGAAACTGTGACCCCTGGACTACTGTGAGGGCTTGAACTTTTTAAACTTTGGTCTGGGCTGCTCCTCCCGGAAGGACTTGGTGTAGTAGATGCCTGGATGGGTGAGTGAGTAATGTAGCTGGGTCTGTCCATGCCGTATGCTAAGGAAGCTTTCAGATAGTCTTCTGGAATGTGAGGTCGGATCGGGTAGACAACTCGAGGGAAGAAACACCTCTCCGGGCTATAGTTCTTACGTAAATCATCCAAGTCTTTTTCTGGAGTAACTGGTGAAATGTTGGTCTGAAAGAAGTCTTTTCCTTTTGGAGGATTGGATTCCATTTTCAGGATTTCTTTCACACTGTGCTCCTTCTTTGGGATGCTTTTCTGATAAAGCTCATCTTTGTCAGTGCTGTGCTGCTTTGGATTAACGTGGGTTTGTGCTGAAATACAAAGAATAATTATTTAGATATATCACTGGCGTTATCTCTTTTCAAAACAGAATCTAACTCCTACAAGTTTAGTGGGAAGGAAGGGCTACTCTCAGAGATGAGCAATCATTCAACTTGACAGAAAACTAATTTTTGTGTGAAGAAATACCTGCTGGTATTAAGTGTTAATAAAAAGCATTGTTAATTTAAGGGATACCGACCAATACATAGAGATCTGGATGATGATGCATTTCTTTCCCCTTATATTTGCCTAGCTTTGCTGTTGGATGGCTCTTTAAGCAGTATTTCTAATAAATGTGGTAACAAGCATTTGTTCACAATACAGGTTTAAGTGAAGGACTTTGAGAACACAAGCTCCCAGAAATGTTCCTCAGTAAAATAACAAGGCATGACAAATCGGGTTTTGCCAAACCACAGCAGTCACTTCACCAGCCAGTTCAATTACTTACAGTACCAAAAAAACCATGGCTGGCTAGGATGAAAGCCTTCTTCAAAGAGAAGGTATTCTCCATCAGTAAACAGATCATTACTCATTAAATATACTGCTTAGGAACATCTACAACAAAGCAGACTATTTACTGCAGATTTCTGTGGCATTCAGTCTATGCAAAACTCCTCTGCTTACAGCTGTACTTTATAAAAAAATGCTGAAGCAAAGCAAAAGAAAGCAAGACTGGTTGGCTCCAGCTTAAGTTGAAATGTGCTTTTAAAAAAAAGGAAAAAGAAATATGTATTTAGAAGGAAATAGAAGCTAGCATACATTCATCTCAGTTCAGCACATACTCTATTTATTTGTATTCAAAGACCTTGCTATTGGGACATAATACAATCTTAACAGCACACTGAAAGATAACTTCAATAGAAAAACAAATCTGCCTTTATCTTTGTTACATAATCATGATTACTTGTAAGATATTTTATTATAGGGGGAAAAACTACAAGGTTTCATAATCATAGTTAATGCAAGGCTTTCCATCAGGAAGTACAAGCCAACACCAGTAGGTACGTGACTCAAAAACACTGCAGTCCTTTAGAAACATATCTGCTTCCATGACTGTTCTTACTTCACTATCTGAGGTGAGAAACAGTTATTTCTGATTTTTGGAGGATCATCTGAACCAAGTGAGGAACGTGAGAACAGGCAATGACCACGCCGCTTTCAACACAGATTCTTTGCTCCACTATTCACTACCCTGATGGAATCTATCATTTGGCAACATTACCCTATAAGGCAAAGAAACAGCCATTTATTAAATGTATCCAAGAAAACAGCTGCTTTCAAAGCATGCTCCTACTTACAGCAACCCACTTTACAGTAGCATCCTTTTTGAAATGCCATTAGACTAGTAACAAGCAAATTTAGTTTGAGATTTGTGAGTAGTTTGTTTATTTTCAAGCTGCAATGAAATGCAACAGAACACAGTTAAGTTCAATTAAAATATTTATGGTAAAACTTAAAACTGTTGTACAGCAAGTATGTGCATACATTAGTGCACAGATAGCTTCCCAATTACTTCTCTTGGTGTCAGAACTTTAATGCAGAGCTGTATAAAAAATAAAGTAATAACATGTTGTGTTTACTGGCTTTAAAAAATATCTACTTTCTTTGGTCATTTTGTCTGTACTCCTGAACTGGTAATTCATTTTCTAAATGTCAACCAGATTTTTGGGCATAGCACAGAGGTCCTGCTAGGTTCAAGAAGCTCCACAATGGCACTGTGGATATTATCTGTATCTTCTTATCAGCTGCCTTTCACCACAGCAGTGTCTCAGAGCAAACATTCTTGGTGACACTATCAGCATCGGGAAGTATCAAGACCAGGCAGTATTGAAAACTGGACAGGGGGGTGGGAAGCAGGACTTGTGAAGCCTTGCAGCAGGAAAAATAAATAAATACCACCTTATCAGGCCCATATCAGTTTCTCGGTGGGGTCTGTCAAGCAGGAAGTTCAAATTGACACTTTTCTCTTTTAAAGAAAAAAACCCAGGGGGAGGGGAAGAGGAAGGAGAAATGCTGGTGGTGCTGGAAAAGTGATAGAGAAACTGGGGCCACCTCAGCTGGAGAAACAGCTCCCACTGTCACAAGGTTAAACACGAGGGTGGGGATGTACGTGCCTTATGTGCAGGAGCAAGCCCAGGAGTGACAGAAAGGAAGCTCACGCAGAGATCGCAACTTTCTTTTGTGCAGCAATCCCGTGCTCTCTTGACTGCCTAAAGATAATTGCTCTTTTCTTCCCTTCTGAATTTTCCCAGTAAAGCTGCCCCTCCTACTAATTTCCATGTGTAGGCAGAAGTTGTGATATTCAAAGATTACTTTTCAATTCTAACTGTGACAGCTCTCTGTAGTTTGCAAACTATCTTTGGTCCATAAATCCCCTCTTGGCTTTTTCCCTTATTACCTGAGCACAAGGGACACTTGGGAACACCAGAGAGATCAAAACATAAACAAGTGTGTCAGCACTGTGTAAAATAAGAGAAGGTAATGTCCGGGGCCAAGGAGGGGTTCTTAAGTTTTATACTGAAGGTGGATTTAAACCAGGGCTGAAACTGATTGAGAGGTTTACAACCTTTCTTGCTGCTCTTAAAGGAGCCATACTTCAAAGTTAAAGAGATATATTTCTTATAAATGGATTTTTTTTAACTTGTCATCATAGATTTAAGTTTTTACCAATCAGAATGTCTCCCTCTCACTCCTGAAATGCATTTCTTCCCCCCACCCCCATATACATACACATACACACACACATACATATATACAGTAAATAGGCATATAATCTTCCAAGATCTGTCTAGTTTCTGTGGTCAGAGAGACACACAGAAAAGAGATTCATGACAAAACAAGAACGGTGCAGCTGCATTTTTAAGTTACTGATCTGGGGGGGCGGGGAGGGAAGAAAGAAGAAAACCCCAGACATGCCTCGTGAGGAGCCTGATCCACTTCTAACTGAGGTCAACAGATTATTTGCTCAGATCTGAGATTAGTGAGTGCATGCAAGAGGAAAAGGGACAAAACTCCTGTTACTTTTAAGTATTAATAAAACTTGAGTGAAGGGGCTGCCTGCAGTCACTCCAAAGTGGGTGTTCAGCTACAGACAGCTGCAGAGCTATAGACTTTGCTCTTGGTTCTTGTGTTCTGAGCTGTAGCCTGAGAAACATTTCATAAAAACAATGAGCTGTTCTTTTCTAAAAACTTGAAAAACGGTTGTAGGCAGACAGTAATTTCAATAGTAATTTCAGGAGTGAGATGGTACTGAACACTTCGAGTGGTGGAGCTTAATTATGCCGATTCACATTTTCGATCTAAATTAAGCACCTCTTCTGCTAGTAGAAAGAGAACCTCGAAGTTGTGAAGCGGGCAAAACAAAGACTGTTTCTACTCAAAATGAGAATGGAGACCAACATTTAGAAGTACATAATTTGATCATCTGTTTTCTAAATGTGTCCGCAGCAGTGTGACATGCCTTTGAAAACTTTTTGCTCAGAGAAGGTCTTTCCGGAAGCCTTCAAATAATTTTCAATATTAAGACAACTTCAGCCCCCAAATTCTGATTTTGTGAAGACAACCTCTCATATCATTTGAAAATCATTTTCCTGAGCCCTTTTGAACATTCCAGGAGGCATTTTTTTAAGCAAGTGCAGATGTTTCCTCTCAACCCAAACAGAAAAGCTTCAAAACCAGAAAGTGAAACTGCCCATAAACAAAAGGGAAAGCGAGCGACAGGGCTGAGCTAACGGCCAGCATGTCAGAGCCAGCAGGGAGAAGAGAATAATAAATCGCATTTAAGAAAAAAGCATTAAAAAGTTAATCTTCATAGAACTGGAAAGATTTTAAATAATGTCTTGTTAAACCTGTTAATGAAACAAAAAGATTGCCAAATATTTTGTAAATATGCAAATTATCTTCCCCCAGCTTGAACTTTTTTTGTGAAGCTTGACCAAAAGATGTCACCTGCCTGTACTTGACTGAGGAGACAAACATGACATGAGCAGCAGGAAGTTGCATCATATGATTGCAATATATGAACATTATTATCAAATAGTCATGTCCTGAGTCAATGCAATTGTTTGGATTTTGTTGGGTTTTTGTTGTTTGGTTTTGTTTTTTTTTTTTTAACTGTTACCCTCTCCACCCCTCCATCCCAAAATAATCCTCTCATGTTGAGGTAAGAATGAAATTCTAAACTATGTGGAACGGCCAAAGCAAATTTCCTCAGTGCTTTCTAAATAAAATATCTGAGACTAAAAGACGATCTCAAGGAGCAGTTGAATGAGGTTAAGCACATTTAACAAATTACTGAAAATTTATTTTTAGCAGAATACAGAAATCTTGTGCCACCATACTTAAAACTATTTACTGGACAATGGCACCATCTGAAGGGGACATCTCAAATCCTGACAGAAAACATCGGGGGCCTCAAAACAGGCACGAAGGGAATGACACTTGAGTTTCCAGTGCTGGGATAATGTGGAGTCTTGCCTCTACCACAATTGTGCAACTCCTTGCAGGCACTTCAACATCCATTTGAAGTTACGTAGCTCCACTCGGAGCTAATCATGGCCATGAAGGTAGGTGTGTGCTCCAGCGTCTGAAGGACTGGGTCAAAGGCCCCAATTCAGGAAAACACAGAGGACAGGGTTAAACCCACAACTAAGTACATGCCTAATTGCTGTCTTGCATCTGGATGCTTTCCTTCTGTGGCACAAATGAACTAATGCTGGGGAAGTTACCTTTAATTTGAAAGTTTGCTGTTACAGAGGCAAGTAGATGTTACATGTGGGTGTGTAAATACATTTATGCTCTAAAGTGGTAGTTCTCTCATTTTTGAGGCCACTAATTACAGGAAATAAAGCCAGAGAAATTCCCTGATACATTTTTCCCCGGAGGCCCATCCTGCTCTGGTGCTCAAAGAGGAACTAAGGTGCTGAACTCTAAGGCTGTGATCCCCAAACCCTTGAGGCACTTAAAGCAGCTGCCTATATTTTAAGTTGGCAAGACTGGAAGGTCTCTGTAGGTGTGTGTCCCAGGTGGCCTCTCCTGTGCTGGGCAGCCAGCCAAGGTACGATTCTTCCAAACCTCCCACGGGCACCAGTGTGCACTGCACACCCAAGACACAGCGAAGGGAGAGATCTGGGTGCAACACACCACAGCCACTGGCTGCCTCCTGCCCATACCAGCATGTATCCCATGGGAGGAGACCCTGACTTCTGGCTGCCTCTTGGCACCTGGACCCCAACCTTCCCTCCCCTCCTCCTCAGCGGGTGCCAAAACCAGCAGCCATGAGCTGGGAGAGGAGGTGATGCTCCCCTGCTCCTCTGAGGGAAGCCATACCACTTTAAACACCAAATTATTAGCACTCCATTTGGCTGGAGAGGACTTGCCTGACTTCCCAGCAGGTGGGGGGGTCCCCTCAAGCAAGACTGTGTTCAGATGTTTTGCTAGGCCAAAGCCCCACATCTGCAGCAGGTGCAGTGTGCCAGCGAACTGGGGACAAACCCTCTGCACTTTACTCATGGATGAATGCAGAGCCAGGGGACCCTGGCCAGCCTTTGTGGCACAGAGAGAGGCTGAAGAGGCAGCCTGATGTTCTCTAATTTTAGATTTAACTAGTGGCCTGGGAGAAAGGAGCAGAAAAAGCTAAACTGTTCTGGCATTCATGGTAAACTCATCTGGTTCCAGTACTATTTGTGGAAAAACCAACCCTGCTTGCACCATTGCTGCAGGGACTTTGGCAAATAATGATCTTTGGGAGACTTCTGGATTTTTCTTCCACACTTTTCAAAAGGCTAACTTTAGAAAACCTCAATCCTTATGGTACCTGTAGGGTTTTTGGCGCATCTGCAGGCTTTAGGGCCTAAAGGTGTTGCTCACAAGAATGAGGGGATAAGAAAAAAAATGTGAGAAGTTTTTATAATTTTCTATTTTCTTTAGGTGGAAGGAGCTAACATAAAATTTCTAAATAGTTTAAATGCAATTATCTTAAAAAAGAAGAATGTCTATTTCAAACTCAGCATCTGGAAACACTGCAAATATTAAGGCTGAACTACAAAATTGTGACTCAAGTTCCCATTTCTTTAAATACTCATATTGAGCCTACTACTTTTACTAAAATCAATTATTCTGCCATGTCCAGACACCCTTAGTTTTGACCTGATTAAGAGTAACCAGACAGAGTAAGAAACACTTTACAAATACATTCATTGCTACTTTTGAAAGGAAGCCTAAGGCGCCAGCAGATGCAGGAAACCCATCCTGCATTTGTGTATTCTCCTAGCTAGTGGCCAAATGTGCCTGACTAGATTTTAGCAAACTCCTCATCCACCAGAGCCCTACATGCTGTTGTCTCATCTCACCTGCAAGTCCTGCTGAAAAGCCAACAGTTCATCACATCAGGAAATAAAACTGCACAGAGAGTGGTGAAGTGACATATGTGCAAAGATGATAGAATCACCGAGATAGTTTTTGAATAGAGAATATAACTGCATTAAGACATTCCCTCCCTCTCTTCCCTCTGTCATTAGGAGACAACAAGTTTTCTTCTATCCGTTTGTAGGGGAAGACAAAAAAACTAGTGAAAGGGTGACACCCACAGAGGATATATGTACTTCTGATTAATCTCAATGTGTGATATAATTTTTATAAGATGGGATGACAGTCCTAATGATCCCCAAAGAAACACTGATATTTTATAACCCATTCCTTATTGCCAAATAACCATAACTAGTTATTTTTAGAAAAAAAAAAACAAACCCAAACACCTGCTTGCAGTTTTTCGTTCAAGTTTCAGTGTAGTCACTGGCAGAAGGACAAAAGAATACTCTGTTCTATCTTAGAGCAGCAGCAGGGGAAGCAGCCTAAGAGTCCACTGAAAAGTCAGCAAGAATCTTTCCTTCTCTTGAAGGGGATCTGGGTGAGGTGTCAGGCAGTGATTAAGCGAGAAGTAAAGCACCAAGGCTGGAAATAATCAGAAACCACAGAGGAACACAAACTCCTGGAAACACCTCTTCCCCCTGCTACCAGTGCTATTATTTTTGAACAGAAAATGAAAGCTGCAATGTAAAGCCAAGAAATGGGGACAAAGTACACGGAGCTTAAAACACAAGTAACCAGATGAGGAGACCACAGGAGGTTTGCTCCCATAAGATAAGTAAGTGTAGATGCAAGGCTCAAAGTGCATTATGCAGTAAACACGTATTTTGTCAGACACCTAAACAGTGTCATGGCACATTGCCACTTCCTGGTACAGTGAGGGCAGCCCTTTGGGAGCATGACTGGACAGCCTTTAGTATATGCTACCAAAGCAGACTTTTGCTCAACACACTGTGAGATCTGAAACTGGAAAGTCTGAGTGGACCAACAGCTATGGTTAAGAAGACAGAGGTCAGGATGTCTGTCCAGAATTCCGCCAGATAAGACTCAGATTGTAAACAAGCTCAGATTTTATAATCTCTTTCCATTTGAACAGGCACAGGGAACTCATTCTCTTGTGTTGGGTTTTTTAATTCCCCTGTTCCACTCCAAGCTACCTCCTGTGACACAACAGATGATGCAGCTGTGTAATTATACAACTTATTATTAGATCGTATAGGCAGAAGAGACATTACTAGCATTCCTTGTTTATACTGTAATCCACTTACTGAGGTTCATCATTGTCAGCTCTCTGGAGGGGGGATAGTGCAGCCTCTCTGCAAAGTCTCGGCAATACCACACAAGCAGCTCTTGGTTGGCAGGGATGGGCTTGATGGTGTAGAAGTAGATGTTCATTCCATTCTGACAAGCAGCCAAGTTCTGCTCCTGAACAGAGTAGCCAGGGTTTACATAACGCATCCAGTTGCTCTTGTCCTCGTTAAATCCATCAATGAAGTGGTGAAGTTCACCACTTGAATAGATCTGGAATAGAGAGGAAGTGCTTATGAATATATATAAGTATATATATAGGCACAATACGCAACATGTACGCACAGAGTCCAGAGGGGAAAACGATAAGCTCCTTTTTTTTTTTTTTAGGTGAGCATATATTACTGAAGTAAGAGTTCAAGCTGTGTTTCTGCCTTTCCAGCTATGACATCCTCTGAGTTAAGAAGGTATTTAAAGGCAAGTCCACAGCCACTTTTTCCATTTAATCTTAGCTTGTGTCTCTGCTAGCTTGGGAAAACAAGACCCAAAATCTGAAATGTGGAATACTCTCCCTGTGTGAAGAGTCTACCTTAGAGTCCTTTTCCTGGTGCTCTGATCGACAAGTGGGTGATGCTGATGACTGCAGGTCTGAGTGCATGCTTGCATTAATGCTTTGAGTCACTTGTGTATAAGACTGACTGGCTGTGCTACGTCAGAGTCCTTCTTGCCTCTTTCTATGGCCTCTGTACTTCAGTTTCCTACCACCTCCACCCAAAGGTTTAAACTATGCAAACATTCTCCACCTCCTGGAGTCCTAAAGCAACACTTGCTCATAGTTGAACTGTAACCCTTTTGTAGGAAGGCTGGGCGAGGCAAAGATGAAATTCACCTGCCATAACTGAAGGAAGAACTGGAGAGGGGTTAGCCCATGAGATGTCACTTTTCCTGCCAAGGGACATGTTCTGACTTGTCCACAGAGGGACAAGAAAACATGAATCTGAAAACTGCTCAGCGGTTTTGGGGGAAAGAAGTTCCCATCGCTGACGGAAGCTACTGTTTCTTGAAATGGTAAGAATAAGAGAATTATTAAAAAAAAAAAAGAAAAAACTCAAGAAAAATCCAGGAAACATGCTTGTAAAAACACACTGCTTACTCTCAAGGGGAACTAGCTCCGTGCTGGATGAAATGGGGTTCCTGGTTTTCTCAAAACAGATGACCAGGCAAAAGCCAGACCTTGAAGTGGGAGCAGCTTGCACCAGCAACGCACCTCACTGAACAGGAAATGCCTTTCCAAAGGGGAGAGAGAGCTTATCAGGGGGAAAGCACTCCACAGGGTGCTTCTGCCCGTGTGCCCTCACCGCTGTCTCTCGCAGCTCCCTGTCCGGGCAGCGCCCTCCGGCCGGCCGGGAGCGTCCGGCGCTCCCCGGAGCCCGGCGGGCAGAGAGGCGAGGCGGCCTGGCCCTTTAACGCGGGCCGTAAACACCAGAATCACTTTCTTTAAGAGTAACTTCCTGTAAACTGAGAAGGGGGAAATACATGTGGCCTCATCAAAGCAGCTTGCGAGAGATTTTGCGGTGTGTTTGTTATGAGAAAATGGAAGGGAGCCGGGCGAGTTGCGCTGCATCAAGAGGAGCCTTCGGGTTTCTCTGCTCACCCCGGCTCGCAAACTTCCAGGAACGCGGGGCTCTGGCGCTTGACGCCTGCCACCACTTCCCAAAGCAGCCCTGCACCGCTCCCACGTCAGGCCCACAGCTCCGGCTCCCCGGCAGAGGCACCCACCAGCTCCCACCTATTCTGGGGAAGGCGCGCCCAGATGTGCTGAGTCACGGCGCGGTTCCCAGAAGTGACGCGGGCCCGGGCGGCCCCGCTCCCCCGGCGCCCCGCACATGTTCCCGCTCCTGCCAGCGAGCCCTGGATGCCTTTAACAACATGTGGGAAGTTATCTCCCACAGTTTCCTTTGCATGTGCAAGCCTGTGTCAGACCCCTAGGAAGGAATTAATTTTCAGTGCAGCAGTCTGTCTTGAACGAGTCAAGAGATTGCAGCAGGGAATTTAATGATGCTTAGATGTCTCCTAGGATATTATTTCTGAGGATCCCTCCACATTAAGGCTTAAAATCACATCGTAAGAATGATGTCATCTTTCTCATTGCAATGTAGGAATGAAGTCCTGCAAGATGGCTAGCAGCCCTTCTTCCCTGTGTCTGCTGTCTTACGAACAGCTGGGTGGGGCTAGGGTCAGTGCCCTGGTCTCTTCCTGTACTGGACACAAGGGTGTCCAAAAAGGATCCAAAAGGGGTCCCAAAAAGTTCAGCAATAAAAACATTTTGTGGCCTTATTAATGTGAAAAGAGTTGCGTGCTCTGTAAAAATGCTCATGCAAATAACTGCCTGTGCAATGCTGTATTACATGGTACAAAGACGATCTGAGAAAACCGAAATGATTCAATTAGGTAGGAAGAAAGGGGTGTGGGGAACGCTGGTGCATGCCCTGGGTTTCACCTGGATATGAGGTTGGGATATTACTAAGGCAGGCAGGCACCTGAGTGCAGAGGCTTGGACACAGTCCCAAATCCACGGATTTAGACACAACCTACATGGCTAGAAGGCAGCAAAACAAATCCATGGAATGAAATGGGGCTGAAGGAATGTTCTCTAACAATTAATAATGTGTCTGTAAGGAAAACGAGGATTATGTCAACTGATAAACTGAAAGCATATTCTCCAGCACAGACTGCCCAAGCCAAAACATATTGGCTGCTGCTCCCTTCCAGCTTATACTGTAGAGTACAAATTAGGCACCACCTCTGGTGTTTGTCTCTTTTCCCTTTGCTAAGATCCATGAGCTGCTCTTTTAACAATTCTGAGGAGGCCTAGAAAAATTTATTACTTAAATTATATACGCTGAAGACTACCACTGCTGTGTTATAGCAGTTCTAAACAAGACCCTGGAAAAAATGTCAGAAAATGTATCATAATTCCAGAGTGAAAGTTTATGCAGCACTTTCACAGCTTCTTCAAGGTGGGAAAAATGAAGGACGTGATACTTGCATAAATCAGAATGACTTTCCGCTGTGAAGAAATGCAAAATAGCCTGCCCTTACAGCAAGCAGCAGAACTATTTCTTTACAGAATCAAGCACTGATAAATTTTGAAAGACAGAGCCAGGAAGGGTTGTGCATCTCCACTGCTCTCTCCACCCACACAGTCCGTACATCCAAGACAGCCAGGCTTTTACTTGGCTTACTTCACCCACTGGCCCTGTTTGTGCCTGGCCGTACACAGAGGTTGTCCCCTGCATCACACAGCAGGAAGTGACCCAGCTTCTCAGCCGTACTCATTTAGTGATCTGCTTACTGCAACGTGGTGCTGCTTTTTCCTGCTTACCCGCCAAAAGTATTTTCTGTTCGCATTCTTGGGAACCGTATCACTGGTATAGATCTCTCCTACCAGGGGTCCAAAGCGTGTTCCTTTTGGGATGTACTCTTTGCTTATAACTCCAGTGACCTACAAGAAGAGCAGCACAGGATCAGTCCATTGTCAGTAGAAAATGAAAAGCCTCCCTCTTCTCCCCTGTTCCCCAAATGTAACAAGGTAAAGCAAACAATGCAAGAAATTTTTTGTGACGGGTCAGCAAAACAGAAATAAATAAATGAACACTCTGTCAGTTACAAAACAAACAGTTTTGTTAGGTACTAGCATTTTCCTAAGACATATGGAAGCTAATGATGAATACCACCTTAAAAATGTGCTTTTTGGAAATACACTTACAAGAAGAAACAGTAAGTGAAATGTACAGAGACTGTCAAATATCTTCAGAAGTTTTTTTTTTTTTATCAAAGGCAACCCCCAAAAGTCTAGTTCCAGCAAACAAAAATATGCAATATCTATCAATCACTTCACTGCTACAGAGCTTGCTTTTCTAATGTGTTAGGAACTGGAATGACTGCTCTTCCAGATCAAAATGAAACTACCCTCCACCCCCCTCCATTCTTTGGTCTATACCCGCCCTGATAGCTAAAAGGAGAACACAAAAAAAAAAAAAAGACAACCTTCAGTTCTCTTACCAGCATACAGTGGCATACAAAACAGAATATGAAATGGCTCTGGGACATGTACTCACAGGTCACTTGTATAAAAAGGAATCATCAGTTCCGGTAACATATATCAAGTGGGTTTGGTCAAAAAAAGTGTAAGGGTTTTGAAGAAAATGCTCCACTATGCTAGGTCTAAGAAATGTACTCTGGTTGTTCAGCTTCCTTCTTGACAGTAATTATACCAAAAAAAGTCACTGACCACAAATCAGGAAGCAATTCATCATTATTCAGAAGAACGTGCCTTGGAGTAACCCTTTGCAAAACACTGCTGAGTTATTGGTTTTGTCTCTCTGTTTCTCACCAATCTTCTTAAATTTAATGTATCCAAACACTGTTAGAAAACCAACAATTTTGTAAACCAAAAACCCCAAGCCTTTGCAAGATTGATCCTGCTGCTCAGATAGTGGAAAAAAAAAAGAAGGTAAAAAGCCCATTAATTTCGAATTATAACCAAATATATTATAAACTCTCATGGCAAAATGTATTAAACATATCCCCTTCACACATCTTGCCACTGGTTGTTTTGCTTGCCAGGATTTCAGAACAAGACCAGAACACCAGAAGTAATAGAGGAAGACTGAGAGCTGGGATTACTGCTGTCTGTACCCCACAAAGAATTGATGTCCTTACCAAAGCAGATTAGCACTTGTCAGACCCTACAGATAGCTCATTTCAGTGAGCTTTTCTATTTCTTCCAACAGTCCTTCTCAGCAAAGGATGGTAAAAACCCGGGGCTGTATGTAGACAGTGCTTCACAAATTAGCTAAGCCTTCTGATTTTCTCATGCTACATTTTCTTACATTGTGTGACCCTTAATGTATAAGTGAGAGGCAGACAGAGAAATCCTTGCCTGTGTGCTGGTCAAGATTAAAAATCCCAGTAAAAAAAAGGAACATCTAGCAAAATTTCCTGTTAAATGTCAAAATAAAGGGGACAAATAACAGCCATGGAATCACCTTGAAACAGATTGCTGGGTATATGTGGTGGCTGTTTGTACTCGTTTGCATTTTAACATGTGTTTTCAGCACACTACAAAGAAAAGAAATTAAAACATCAACAGGAGAGGTAGTTAAATGCTCCATTGATCTGTGCATCTGGACTGAAGAGAGAGAAGAGGGACTTCCAGAAATTTTCCTACACCTACCATATGCTGAAACAAGCTCAGTGGCTCAGTTTTATTTTTGTCTTGCTTGTACATGTCTTATAGAGAGCTGAAAAAGGCAGATGTTCTTCTCATTTTCCCTATATATCTTCATTTACATCCATCTGCCCTCTCAAGAAAAGTTCACAACCAAGCTACAAGCACACTCTACCAGTTTTACTGCATGATAGCTTGAGATTTTTCATGGTTTTAAAAATATCTTGGCCTTAATTAAAACTTTAATGAAATTCTCAGAATCTCTAGAAATCACTCCTTGAACTAGTCAACTTGAAACAGTCTCTGACACAGCAGATACTTTTTGATATCCACCTTACAGACAGCGTTTGTGTTCAGCTATGCCAGGGTAGAAGCAAAGATGATTTCTCAGCCTGTCCCCATCAGAATTTGGCAGAAGAGGTTCTGCACATCTGTGTGTGCCAACACTGAAGTTTTGCTAAACCAGGCTATAAAGCTGTCCAGACGACTTTTAGCTGACGGTGGCTCTCTGGTCAGCAATTCTCAGCCTCCGCTGTTCCCTCACAAGCTCAGCGCTGAGGTCGATGAGGGGCACCCTCCAGGAGAAGGGCGCCAGCAGTGCCAAGGCAGCCTGGCTCCAGGCTGCCGGCAGCCCCCCTGCCGCAGCCAAGAGGGGCTCCTGCCCCGCCGCAGCTCAGCGGGGGCGGCTTTAGAAGGGGCCAGGAAGCAGGGAGCTGCCGAGGGCTGGCAGGCAGGACAGCGGCGCAGCTCCGAGTCCGGAGCCGGGGGTGAGCCGCCCCCGGACTGCCGGAGAGCTGTGCCAGGGCGGCACTTCGGAGCTGCGTCCGCCAGGTGTCCTCCAGCGCGCCGCTCCGCCCGGCGGGGAGCCCTTCCCGGGAGCGGCGGGAGCCCGGCTCGGGCGCTCCCCGGCAGCGGAGCCCTTCTGCCGCCGCCCGGGCGCTCCTGCGGGGCCCGGCGCCCGCCGCACCGCAGCCCCGTGCTGCTTCCCCGCCAGTTCCTCTCCACAGGCGCTCACCCCGAATCCCTCCAAAGCTCCCAGCAGTCTGCATTTCTAGCAGGAAGGTGCAGCCCGGCGGCAGCCCGAGCCCGCTGCACGAGCGGGGCGGCTGCGAGCGGCGCCCGGGCGCGCCGGCGGGGACAGCGCGGCGGCCGGCGGGGCGGCGCGGAGGGGGGAGCCGGGGCCGGCGGCAGCCCGGGACCGCGGCCCTGGAACTGACCAGGGTCCTAATGCGGCGCCGGGGGCCGGGCACGCCTGCGGCCCGCCTGGCCCGCTCAGCACATCCCGGCCTGCCCGCGGCCTCCGGGCATGAGGCGGGTGGGCTCCGGTCCCAAATCTCATCTGAGATGGCGCTTTGAAAGATCAGCGCTCCTGCATCTTTGTTTGGGGAGAGGGCACTGAAGTAAAACCACAACTCCTGCTAATTCTGCAAGGGGAGGGTATTTTGCACTGGGACCACTAAACTGCATTAAAAAACCAAAACAACGAACAAACTCTTATTGGCTTCATTAAAACATCAGTATTCTCTACGTGCAAATAGAGCAGGCCATCATGTGTCCTGGAATAACAGTGATTTTAAATTTTTTTTTTTTAGCTACTAGTTCTACAGTTATGTAATTTTTACCCCTTTGTTCAGCGACCAATTTTCTAAAAGTGATGCCACAAAATAGAATGCTTTCAGATGGCTTCCTCGGCAACCACATAAAAAATAAATAAAAGCAATAGGGGAGAGCAAGCGTCTGAGGTCAGTCAGACACAGTTCGTAACAGCTCGAAATCACTGCTTTCACCAAAATCACCGATTCAGGGTCTGTCTCTAAGAAATGGCCTTATCAGAGATATGCAACAGCAATGGGTTGTTTGCCGAGATATGTTTTCCTTTGTCAAAGCTCACAGACCAGGATGAGACACTAGTAATATTCAAGACAGCAGAGCAACTGTCATTTTATATCAAGAAGGGCTGCTTGGGCTTTAAGCATCAAGACCAAAGGGAAGATTATTGAAAAAAATGTTTTTAAATCTCTGCATGAAAAAAATCATTCACATATGGCCTTCTAGAGCATAAGCCCAACGCCACATTTCATCATTTTTTGACAACTGCCAAAACTGGGGGAAAGGATAAATAATTCACGCATAGAAATAAATAAATGACTTCATGTAAATCCAACAGCCTAAAATGTTATGAGCAGTAGTAATTCATTTTTTTAAAATGCTGACACATTCTGTGAACTCACAATAAAAAATGTGTTCTTCAGAAAAGTCCCTGATCAAGATCCAAGAATAAACAAGAATATGATGACGTGTCATGGGCTCCCTTGCAAATTGCATAAACCTTTAAAGAGGAGCTCCACAAAGCATGCAAGAAGATATAGAAAAAGCAACCCTCCTCAAATAGCAGCGGCCATACTTCCTCCCTCCTAAGCAGGCACGCAGTACTTTTCCTGCTCCAGCCGGAGATACAATACTAATCGTGACAGCACTAGGATTTCATGATCTAATCATGACAGTATCAGCATTTCACAAGCAATATATTATATATAGTTTTTTTACAATAAACTGACTCAGCATTTAAAACTCTCAACCAGATGAAGCCACAGCTCTCCCCAAAGTTAACAATGAAGACAGCTCATATCTGAAACCCACTGGCAAACACGCACGCTTGCATCCCCCGAAGTCTTACCTCATCCTTTTGCAAGTGAAAAAAACCCACCCTACCAAGCTGTCAGGACTCCAGTGGTTTTCCATGAAGTCAAAACCAGAATCAGGCTCCCTCACTGACCCACAAACACCAACATGCAAAAGCAACACATGTACCCAGTACTGACCCCACTAAACAAAATCGAACTTGGAAGGCAGACAGAAGAAAAAATACAGTGTTTCATGTCAGAAGTAACTAGCACACAAGTGGATTATGCCATTTACAACTGCTTCACCCTGCAGAGGAGTAGCAAGTGAGACCTGTCCGTACATTCACCGGAGTTAGCCTTCACAGAAGGTGGGCAAAAGAACACATCATATCGAGCCTTTCTTTCAGAGCTACCTTAAAGACAGCCAGGGTTTAAAAGCTCCTATTGCTCCTTAGAGTAGGTACAATTCAGCACAAATGAAAGACCGGGGGGAGCTTTGGAGAACAAAAGGAGGATGTCCTATATTCAGACTCCCACTAGCAGGGAGCTGCACGGGTCACATTTGACAAGAAAGAACCAGCAATCTTTCAACAACTCCTCTCTCCCCCCTGCCTCTTATACAGAGGTGGCAGCAATCCTCCTGATTCACTGACCTGAGCTAGGGAATAAGGAAATTACACCTTGGTGTTTCCAAACACAGTTTTGGGAATTTTGAAAGCCCTTTGGATGTCTCCAGCCACAGCAGCAGCAGGACTCGGCAGGGGCAGAGAGAGCAAGCAGCCTCATCAGCCAATCAGTCATGAGCCAGCTGCTGAGGACCGACCCGAACTGTCACACTACAAGCTCATCCTTCAATCAAGAAATCCTCCTGTATCCCATGGCAGTCTCAGCTTTATTTCCCCCTTCATGCCAAACTAAGACCTATCTAACAATGCAATAACACAAAACCAGGTTTCACACTTGTTTTCTGGAGCATAACCTTTCTCTGCCAAAGTTCTACAGGGTAGGGCAGGGCAGATAGGAAGAGAAGAGTGATTTTCAGGAGAATTTAGCTTTAACCTCTTACCAAATGTACTTGGCACTCTATTAGGCACTACTGAGCTAAATTCCACAGTGTCAACACCCTTCAGCTGGGGGTCCGGCCCTATTTCTGTACCCAGGATTAAACAAGTACCTGCTCTGGAAGGAAATACTTGATAGGCACAGATGAGTGTACCTCTTCTTTTCAGCTCTGTGGTCAGTATGTTTAGCCAAAGCAGAAGCACAGGTAATAGTTGCTATACCACAAGTCTCAGCACAGGGGGAAATGAAGGGTTGTCCCCTGGCTTGTTACGCTACCGAACATCACACCTAGCTATAATAGCTACTCTATACGGAGGAGTAAACACAAAACCAAATTGCTCATCCAGGCTCGTTTCTTTCCAGCCCTTCTGAAACAACAACAAAGAATGTACCCACTCCAGGGACAAGGATAGAACAGACTCGCACAGCTAGCTACCAGTGAAGATACTGTCCCAGATAAACAAAAGTTAATTTAAGCTACGGCCACCCTTCTGTCAAGCTTGCTACAGTTCTACCATTACTTCCTTAACTGACATGCCAGAGTTTTTAAGAATTTAGGAAGTCAGGAATACAACAAGCTCACAAAAAGAATAAAGCAATTTCATAACCAAAGGGAAAACAAAAAGAAATAATTAAACACATTTCCAGGAATTTGTTGGTTTTTTTTTCCCTTTACTTTTTTAAAGCTATTTATTGGACAACCGAGGCACTTTAATCTCTGAGCCAGAGGCAATGAATGGTCCTGGCAAACAGCAGCCTAGAAATTGGCACAAAGAACTACCCCACAGTTTAAATATGCTTATTCAGATGCTGTTCAAATTGTGTGAAAATTTAACTGTTTGCGAATTGGTACAGAACCAGTTTCACGGATAGGTTGACTGCAGTTTTCAGTGAAAATATTACACAACAGATGACCAGCACACAGTTTCTTAAAAGAGTTATTAGGGTCCCATATTAAAAGCCAGCAGGCAGCATTTGTTGTTGTTGGTAGGGTGTGTGTGTGTGTGTATGCTAAAGAATCAAAGGCAGGGTGAGCACACGCTTTCCAAAGCGCTGTGATTTGGCTTGTCTGACTCCAGCCTTCCCCAGAGCACTGCCGCTTACCTCTTTGCAGTTAGATGCATATTTGAAAGTCAAGTTCCTTGGCAAGGAAGCCTCTGCCTGAGTTAGGGTGCCTCCATCGGCACTGGGATCCAGCGGGTGATCATTTACAATATATGTGCACTTCTCTTCAAAATCAGCCTCTGTCCACAGAGTCATGTCAGCATCCTCCATGTCCATTTTCATTGTCCACTCTCTCCCTTTCACCAGATTCTTGAAACTCACAGCGTCCGAGCTACACTGTGTAGCAGCCTGGAAAAAAAGAAAACAGCCTTTAATCCTCATTGTCCTTCAGTGTTGTGGTTTCCGTTGATACAGTGTGACTAATACAGTAGTCTGTGACACTTTAAAAGCGTATGCAGGATAGTTGGTACAGTTGAGTAATAGCCAAAAAGCAGTGTAAACGAAGCTGCTCTGTCTGAAGCAGCACTTTAAAATGCCAGCCTCGGTAGTAATGAGGGAACAAAAACAAAGAGGAGAAAATCCCTAGGCTGTGACAACCACTTTACCTTTTTCAGACCCTTTCCTTAATGCTTCAGAGAGAAAAGAATATTCCGTGCTGAAGAAAATGTGGGGTCATGGCCGCGAGACCACTTAGTCGCCTGTGGAAAAGCTGCCTCAGAAAAGTGTCACACAAACAAGGAGAGGAAGAGGAAAGGAACTGCTGTCTGCGTCTGAATGAAGCTAAAAATGGAAAGCGCATGTTGGAAGAGCGGAACCCAGCCTTGCCTCTTCCAAATGGGGAAGCCTGAACTTTCCCACCGGCTTTCAACACACAAACAACTTTCAAAACAACCTGGCTCCCCCGCCTCCTCCTGACGTCCCCTTATCCTTTGGCATGGAAGGCTGAGAAAGCCGACATCCTGCCAGCATCACTGCAGCAGCAGCAGCCCTGCACAAAGCACTGCAACATGTTCCTGGGGGTCAAGCCAGAAAAGGAGCAGGGGAAATAAATAAAATAATTTTTTAAAAAAAGTTATCCTATCCCTTTTGATTTTGATGGTACCTCCTAGAATTAGTATCCCAAAGCAGTGCAGGACAGTTCCAGTAAGTCCTTCAGCCCCTCTGTCTGTTCAGGACAGAAACACTGTTATCAAACCTATCCTCGAACAGGTATTAGGGTCGGGCTCTTTCCATAAGGTTCCCGAGGAACCAAAATCTGTGCCTACGCCGGTAGCTGAGAATGACGCTCAATCCGGCGTAAAATCCCTTCGTTTTTCCTTTTTGGATACGCAGCTACTATGAAATTCACACCCCTCCTCCGGGAAAAGCGAAACACGAAGACTGAAAGCTCACGATCTTCCGAGAAAGAGGTTAAGGGCTGACTGTGGGTTCGAGGGAGACCCCCGGCGCCCCCCCGGGACCGGCCCTCCCGGGAGGCACAGCCGGGCCGCCCGAACAGGCTGGGGCGGGGGTCGCGGCAATGCACAAGCCCCCCGCGGCCGCCGCCGCTTCGGGACCAGCCCCGCGCCCCGTCCTCACCGCGGTCCAGGCGAGCAGAGCGACAGTGCCGGACCCTCGGCGTTGAAGGGGGACAGGGGACGAACCGCGAAACTCGGGCCGGGGGTGTGACAGCTACGCTGCCGAGCGAAAGGGTTAATGCCGATCAGAGGAGCGCTCCTGATCCGGGAGAGGCGACGAGGAAACTTTTGCTTCGTCCCGCGGGCGCCGGGACGGGCGAGAAGCGAGAGCCGGGGAGGTGGAGACGGGGGTGAAGGAGGGGAGGGCATCGCGCTCCTTACCGGGGCAGAGTCCGCGCGCGTTTCCACACCGAAGCCCACCGGCGGCGGCAAACCTGGCTCATCTCTACAGAGTAAACATTTCTCCTTCCTTCCAGCGGCCGGGTCCCCGGGAGACTGACTCACACCTCCAGCCGCCGCTCCCCTCCCGCTCCTCCCTCCCCCGGCTGTCACAGGTGCTGCTGCTCTTGCCGCTGGGGAACGCTGGGGGGCCGCCTGCCACAGCCGCGCGCTCCGCTCGCCGCGGCCCGCCCGCCGCTCGCCCGCCCGCCCGCGCTCACGCTCCGGCCCCTCCCTCCCTCCGCCGGCCCCTCTCACAGCGCGGGAGGTGGGGCCCTACCTGCGGACCCTGCCCCGCCCAGCCCACCCGCGTTGGATTTTTTACATCGCAGTTACTATTTTATTTTTTTCCCCCTTCTTTTCGGCCCCGTGCGTCAGCTGGGAGAGCCGCGGCGCTGCCCCGCCGCCTGGATCTGCCGGGTGGGCGGGCACCGCGGCGCTTCGCGGAGAACGCACCTGAGGCAGCTTTTACTAGAGATCTGTTTTCCGTGCTATTTTTAAGCTCCGGAGTTCAATACGTGCCTGCTTTCGTTCTTCCGCAGTTTGATTTGACAGAACTTTATAAAAAATACCAACTAAAATTATTCCCAAGTTCCAGAATACTGATTAATACTCGATTCAATGTGCTTGCTCCCAAGCCTCAACAATCATAGTACTTTACTTGAGATGGCAAATTTGGGAGTTTCAGAGTTTTGATTTTCTCCCTTTCTCGAGTCTCTTTCTAATCAGTGCCTGTAAGAGGAACTGGTAAAAACATTTCTGTTTCTTCCCTTAAACAAAACCTTCCCCCTTTCCCTTGGTAACAGCAGGGAAGCTCACAGCAGCAGGACACGGCACGCAGCGTTTCCAAACCCGATGCCCCTTTCGCAGCGCGGTAAGAAAGCGAGCACGGGTCTCACACGGGGCAATGTGCGAGCGGCCATCCAGGAACACACTGCTGATGGAAGGAGGCTTGGTAGAGCAATCAGCAGATCACGGCACCCAATTTTTTTTCCCTCCGATCCAAGTCAGCATGCTGGCTGAAGGAAGGACATCCTGTGATGATGGCATACAATGTCCTGTTTGTTTATTATTAAGAGCATTCCTGTTTCTCATTACAAAACAACCAGATGCCTTACTTCCTTCAGTGGTCCTGTCTCTTCAGCGAGGCGTCCTCGGGCTCAGAGGAACGGTGATGCACAATTCCATTTATAGCCATCCACAGCCCAGTGCAAATGCTAGCTACTTCAGTGTGAGGCAGCTCTACTACTTTTCCTTCTTCTCACACGTCTGCAAGCATATTTCTCATCACTTGCCTGGCACTTTATGTGGCAGCTAGTATTACATTCTTCTTCTAAACATACATGCACTTACATTCTGGGGTGATCTTGGCGTTACGTATTTCTTCACAGGAAAAAGGGAGAAGGGAGGGGGGCGGGAAGCAGGTTTATGCAATTGGGTGCCTGTCTTCTCTCTGACAGGCGTACACAAACCCCTTTCCCTTAACCTGCTCCTCCTCCCACTGATAAAAAGACGTGTGGAAAGGATTACTTGCCATTTTCGGCCTGCGATGCTGAGAATAGCATATCTGTGTAAAGACCTTCCGTGTGCGCTAACGCGGCAGGGCTCGTGGCAGCAGACCTAAGTAGGGCAACTGCTCTGCTCGCAAGTGAGTGTCCTGGCTTAGCTGCCACCACAGCGTAATTCCACAGGAGAAGTGGCCCAAGCACTGGGGCTGAAGGATATGAATGTAATTGGATATACCCTGTAAAACCGAGGCACATCCAAAATGAGGTCTAGGAAGGCTCTGAACTAGGAAGAACCATTCATTAAAGGAGAGAAATCCGGCCTACTTGATTGGGTTAATTAACTGATGCTGAGTCACACTGCATAGAACAGAAAAACAATGTAGTCATACTGAAGGTGATTATTTTACCGAAAAATAGTCTCACTCCGAGAGGCAGCTGTTTCAGAGCTTTTCACTTCCCTGTTAGCTTGAAAGAAAAACAAAAAAGGGGGGAGTGGGGGGGGTGGGGGGACAAGAAGAAAGGGTTGATGTGTTTCCTTCAGGGACTGATCTTCTTAATGTGAAGGAGAGCAGGGGAAAAAAGCAAATCTGCTTTTCAAGGAACTGAGAATGCTTTTGGGCTGGAAAACAAGAGGAAGCAGAGATTAGATCAGATCACATCAGATGAAGTGAAATATTCATCAGGAGGATGCCAATATCCCAGGTCAGTGCGGCTCTATCCCTGGAGCCTGGGGAGGTGAGTACAGCCTATGAAGCCTACGGACTTCAAATAACTCTGTGGCACGCTCTGAGGCTGTCCCAAAATTAGCTCCAGGTGTCTCAGTGAAGCTGAGCCCAGAACTACTTTAGAGCAGGAGAAGGGGTTTTGCTGATGTATAGATCCAGCCCAACAGTGCCTGATCTGGAATAAAATTAAGTTTATCAAGAAAAAGAGACAGAAACAAATTGTTAAGAATGTGTACTAAAGTAAGAATCACAGAGGAAACTCTGTCATTAAAGAAATATATAGACTGACCTTCTGACCTTCCTCCTTAAGAGAGAAACATAAAAAGACGCTGTGTTCAACCAGAAGTTTTCTGCTTTTTTATAGAAATCGTTTGTACCAGTAGCTGCTATTGTCTGGAATGTGCAATCTCAAAATGTTGTTCATTTCAAAAAGAACATTTTTAGTCATGTTTTAATTTTTTCCTTCTCGCGCATAGAAAACCTCAATTACTGTATTAATCAGCATTTCTCAGGCAGCTCTCTCTGCAGCAGCTTTCAGCCTGGCAACAAATCATGAATGGCCCTAACAGCTCTGATCTCAGAAATCCCCATCCATTTCCTTTGATGCTATCACCACTTCAGCTCAACAACAAGCCTGTGCAACTCAGCCTCAGCTGCCACTGCTGCTGTTCTCCCTGCGCCTGCTGTAATTGTAAGGGGAAGAAGGAGGGAAGCGAGCTGGCTCTAATAGATGAAATTTCTTTAAAAAGTTGGAGGGGAGATAAAATGCACACAAGAGATTAAAGGAGAGTCTCATTTTCACATCCTCCCCTTCCCCTTCCCTAAACAAGGTCAGTGGCAGATTGACCACATCAAGAGTAACTACCAGACCCACCCCCATTTCCCACTTCCTGCATGTAGGCATCCTTGTGCTGGTAAACATTTGGGGACCAGTTGTGGTCATTACTTGGAGAAGGTACATGATGTAGTTGCACGACTGCACATCTTTAAAAAGCCAACTGAGAAATCAAGCCCTAAGAAGAACTTGCTTTCAAGTTCTGATATGCACTCATGTTTTGGGACGATGTTTTTGAAAACATGGTTGCTGTCAGATTCAAGGGAAAGAAAGAGAACCAGCACACTGTAGTGACTGTGTGACAGGAAAGTTACAGCTGTCTTCTCTTCAGACTGGCCTGACCTTTGCAAAACCTGCCTATGGGCTTCAGATATGATCTCAGAGGCTTTGTATGCCCTAGACAACTTCAGCTAGTATTGCCTATAAGGAGAGAAATTAAAATTGCACTTGAATCTACAAGAAGCTTTTTGCAAGGGCATTTGGGGTGGTGTGTGCTACAGCCAGGAGGCTTTTGAATTAACACATGCAACTTTCAGGGACTGCCTTTAATTACAGAGCACCCTGGTCATTGCCTTGTAGCACTTCCAAATGCCAAACGTTTATTTTTGTCTCGTCTGTGCAATACCAAGAGCAGATCTTTTGGCTGCACTCTCAGCTACTGCCTAGTGCAAGCCTTAACATCACTTTTGGTTTCTGTTGTTTTATCCTCTCAAGAAATTTTCCTTAAAAAGAGAAAAAAGGAGTCAAACTAAAATACCATATCCCTTTTTGTTTCCCACTAGGCCTTATTAAAATACTGCTCAGATGACGTATGAATAAGCCAAAACCATTCTCCTCCAATGGAATAAAAACATTCTCACAGCAGCAGAAGCTCGAACTAAGCTTCAGCCCTTTCCTCTTGTTGAGGCTTGAGTCTGAGAAGAAGGAGCCGAGGCTGTCTGGGCCTGCTATCAGGAGGGCAAGAAGGCTTTGTGAGAAGGTGTTCCTTTCTTGGCTACCAGCAAGCTTCCCATCACACTTCTGAGCCATGGTGGTCTTGGGAGAAGTAGGAATGACAATCAAGATCCCATTCAAGAACACTTTCATTGTCTTTGCATGTTTCTATCAACACAAGTTTATACTGGACAAGAAAATCTGAGTACAAATTCAACCTTTCATGTCCCAAACCTAGACTTTTGAATATTCTGCCCATTGTAACTGAGTCTGAGGAAAAATGAATGACAACAGGCCAACCCATTCCACCTGCTTTCCAACCTTACTGGTGACAAGGGAACTGAAAAAAGAGTGTGCTTTGGAAAATTTTCTTTTAAAATTGGCTG
Source organism: Eopsaltria australis (assembly GCA_034509425.1). Taxonomy (NCBI): domain Eukaryota; kingdom Metazoa; phylum Chordata; class Aves; order Passeriformes; family Petroicidae; genus Eopsaltria; species Eopsaltria australis. The sequence continues at coordinate 3,017,376 of JAVTVJ010000040.1, forward strand.
ATTTCCAGATTGTCATGGAGGAGGTATACATATATTAGAAGGCTCACTCCTGTGAATACTTCAGACATCAGCCCCAAAACAAGCTCACGAGAAGCTGAAATAATGAAGCCACCTCAGAATTAATTGTATTATTTCAACTTTCATGTCTCTTCCCAACTTAGTTGTCATGACACTTTTTGGGGTATTCTCTCCTCAACCTGCCTGGTAAAACACAGTGATAGAACAATGGTGAAACTCCAGACTGTGCTCCTGCATATTTAGTTTTCATGTCAGATACTCTCTGGGCTGCCCAGTCTCCTGGAGCTGATGAACACAGCAGAAGGAGGGCAAGATCCATGGGTGGAACTACGCCACTTTTCTCAGACAAAGAGCTGGCCACAGAGCGCATTTCAAAACAGATTAACAAAAACAACAGCTACACACCATGACAAAGTGCATGTGGTGGAAATGAAAATATTTACCCACAGATTATCACAGATCCAGCAATGTGACTACCGTGCATTGAGGACCAAAGGATTCAAAATAGTGACTGTATGTTTAGAGTTGATTGGGGAATCTGGAAGGGTTGGTCTGAAGGACCACTTTTTAAGTTTCTAAGAGTACAGTTGTCATTTCTCCACCTCTCCTACCCCAGGGTGGTGAAATAACAGTCTTTTCATACCTGTGTGTTGGCTGGGGGAGGGAAGAATTCCTCTGCTATTAAACACAACTTCTCATTAAATAGTTGACACCTTATCCTTCTTTAAATGTTGTAATGTTTACTTTGCAAAACCCAGGAAAGCTTTTAAAATAAAGATAGCAGAGAGATTCTTAAGCCGGGTGTCCTTGCTTATCTGCTCTTTATCAACCAGCTATTGTTTCTGGAGGAGCTCATTGGGGAAGGTGGAGCAAAGGGAGTTAATGTTCAATAGGTATCTATCAGTTCCCCTGAAGGAATAGTGCTGCTGACAGAAGAGCAACACTGGGCTCTCAGCTACTTCCTGCAAATGCGACAAACCAGAGAGGGGAAAAAAAAACCGCAACAACCGAGGGCTGCAGCTACTTTTCTTTTTTTCTTCTTTTTTTTCCCCCCTCTCCCAAAACAACTAGTTTTAAGAAATACATTGTCCTTAGGAGAGATAATCCCACAATAGAGAGTCCATTAGAGGTATTAAAGCATTGGCAGCGCCTGATCTACAAGAAGGGCTCTGTCCTGACAATAGACAATTAAAGCTGATAAATCTGCACTACTTGTTGCCGTTCTAATTCCTCGTAATTGTATGCTACTTGTCCCTGCCTCCTGCGTCCAGGGATGAAGCATGCTTCTTTAATCTCCAGAGTACCTGACCTAGTTCCTATGTGGTCTTTTCAGGACCTGTTTTCTTCCCATCTGGACTTCTTCCCTCCTACTCTCCTTTCCTGCTTCTCTGCCCTAAGCATTAAGGAGAGGTTACGATAGAGGGCACAGAAAACACCAGAGCACAGCACCCGGATCAATAATTCTGGAGCCCCAGACAATGCGCTAATCTGCAATAACAGCTAATCATGGTCAATTTGGCACACCAGTGATTAAACTGTACTTTTCATTAGGCTCAACAAGTAGAGCAGACGCACACTGACAATTCAAATTGCCCTATCAGTAAGAGCTGGCAAACTCATGTGCACTTCTGCATTTGTAGCTGCTGCATCACTAGACTTGCCAGACTAGGTGTTTTGTGGGGGCTTACCTGTTTTCTTTTGTTATTTACGAACTGGGACTCTTAGCTGTGTTTTCTATAAAAAGCAAACCCTTGCCTCATTCACTGCCACAAATTCTCTTACTTAAAGGGCTCAGTGGGTGAAACTGTGATATGCAGGATGGTGAAAAATTATCATTGCAATTACATGTTCCCTCCTGGTCCTAACAAAATTCTTGGGTTTATTTTATATCTCAAAGATATTTGGTGGTTTTGTCAAATTTCTTTTTTTTTTTTTTTTTTCATTGAATAAATCTTGGAAGTCTGCTGGCGACAGAGCAGAAGCATGAAAATGTGCATGACAGGATTTAGAAGATTGAAAGCAAGTAAAAAATTACTTCAGATCTATTTCTTTTTCAAACCTAACTGTTCAGCCAACCTCACAGAGTATTTGGAGACTCTAGAAGGGTTTGGATTTTTTTTTTTCACCCCTTGTTTATGAACAAGCCACTACTGCACACTTAGAAATCTACACAGTTATTACCCTTTACATGTCATTTTGAAAGTGACCTTCCTGTCACCCTCATAGAACAATTTCTTGTGGCAGCAGTTTATTCTGGTTGCAGTCATACCTAACGGACCCATTTTGCAAACTGCCCTGAAAGTCTCACCCGAGAGTTTACCACAATCTTTCTCTAAAGCACAGCACCAAATTCCAGGACTCCTAGAGACCAGCCCCACACACTCAGAGGTCTTCTTCTGTTTAACTTTAGCTTATCATCCTTGTAGTAACTTGAATAAGTGTTAAAACTGCACTTCAAGTTGCTCTTAAAAAAAAAAAAGTGCTTGGAAGATGTCAAACGAAAGCAGGAAATGTCTATTCTACTATTAATATTGATGAATCCCTAATGCATTTGCAACCCACTTGAGGTTAAGTCAGTAGAGTTCTTCTTCTGACAGCTATTTCTCATCAAACTACCACTGCTGAAGATGTTGATGCTTTCCCTTTTGCTCTATAATCTTTAAACTAAGTTTAAATCACAGCAGAGCCTACCACAAAATAATGTATTTTATCCTAAGTGAACACAAAGCCCTGGAGACAGCGGTTTAAAACAGCACACATGTCCGCTCAATTTATCATTTTAAGATAGGAAGCTGCCGCAACAAACAAAACACCTCCTTGAAAGTGGGACAGCAGCAGATTGTGGTGCAGAAAGCTCTGGGATCTTTTGTTTTCCTGGAGAGCAACAACAGGGCTTTGCAGAGAAAGACAACAGCCTCCCCTTGCTGAAATCTAAATCAGTTCATATAGGAAAGCCTACCAACTGCTGTTAGATGGTAGCAAAATATTGCAGATAATTCACTTTTCACGATAAAGCAGAAACAAGCAGGCATGCAGCACCCAGCAGGGGCTCAACTGATAAAACGGTGTCAAACTCAAACCATTTGTCAATTGGGAGGGAAGAGAGCAAGCTGAAAGATGGACTCAGGAAGTAGATTTATCTACTGCGACACATTAACTAGTATAAATACTAAGGAAAAAGTAAACACATTTACCCAGCAGTATCTCTAGCCAGCAAGGAAAAGGCTTCTGAGCCTCAGACTCACGCTGGCCATCTAACCACTCAGCTGTCAGCTGCAACAGCAGTAGCATTTTTCTTCTTGTGCAGGATTGCAATGACATTTAATTCACGGCACTAAAAGGTTTTATTAAAAGCGTACATTATAATTAAGCAAAACAAAAGCATGACTCGTGTGCTGTTCTAGTCTCCTCCCTCCACCCAGTAGCCAAACCAATAAAACCACCTCGGCAGCAAACAAGTCAGGTAACATACCCTGGAGAAGAGCACAGATTTGTTATAGAATCATTCACTTGGCATCTGGCTTGTTCAAAACTGCCTTATCAGAAACTTCTGAGCCGGAGGCTCCCGAGGCAACGGAGGGGGCTGACAATGCAGGTCAGGCACAGTAATTTGCCAACAGCATAATGTGGGGCACATAAACAAACTGGAATAATGCAGGGCAGAAGGGCTCTTTGAATGTATGCTTTCCATTGGAAAGTATAAATAAATAACACAGTCTATGCACGGCACATCTCTGCTACAATCACTGGGAAGAAGGAAAACATTTCAAAGGGCTTTAGGATACCAACATACAGCTATGTGGCAACCTGTAATATCAAAGAATGGTGCAGCAGATCAGCAGACCGTTTTAGCGCTCAATCTAATGCAAACCTCAAAGATTAACAGCAAAGTAAGTAATCTGCATCTTCCCCTCCACATCCCCCTCCAAAAAAAAAGGAGTTAGTTCATAAAGAAAACTACAGAACAGTTTTTTGTTCAGCTGTACCTTCATGTGTCCACACAGCACAGGTTCCCCACCTCCAGCTTATGCATCTCAGGATTTTAGTCCATATGGAAAGTCTGCCATTCACTCTCACACTCTTACACACACGCACGCATGCTCATGCACTCCACACCACACCCGCACTCTTGCTCCCCAACACACACTGCCTGGAACTGCTCCGAGGATTTTAGAATTTCCTCTTGCTAGCAGATTCCTCCCTCCCCTCACATCCACTCCACCCCGTTCTGTAATTAGGCTTAACAAGAGCAATTAACAAAACAAACTCCTCTCCGCCTGGTGGTCTGATAATTCTGATTGTCATAATGCATTAAGATGTGTAAGCCAGTTTAAAATAAAGGTAAATTACAGCATTGCACAAGGGCCATTTTGCACCTATTTCTACTGCTTTTATCATAGGGATAATGAACATTCAGCCACACCTTTAATTTAAAACATAAAACACCAAAACGCACATCTGAACAGCAGAACTCAAAATTGATGCTTTTGAACCAACAAGACTATTTTGATTTTTTTTCCTAGTTTACTAGAGGGAAGCTCCCTTCTCTGATGCACAGCAAACTTCTTAGAAAGATTTTTTTTAAGAAGTTAGTTCATGATCCTAAACATACCAGGTGTAAAATCAAGTTTTGATGCATCTTCTGGTTTTACAGTTGCCCACGAATAAACGGATTGCTGTTGTTACTTTTGCCCTGCCTGGGGTCTAATGGCAGGTCTAATACAGGAGACCAAAGACTCAACATTTTTCTGATGGTTTGTCTGTCCACTTTTAAATCACTTTCCTTCAGCAAACAAATCACGTAACTTTAGTGTCAGAATCATAAAAAGAACCAATTGAGAACTAACTGATTTCAGGTGGTCAGTGGAGAAACTTTGATGTCCTTTGATTTCAGTGAGAAATGGGTACAAGACACAGACAAAATTTACAGACAGCCTGAATTCAGTTGGAAAATATATCTAGTTCTTGTTCTGCTTATACACTCTGTGTGTAATTAAAACTATCAACACGAAATGAGTTAGCATATCAAAATCATAAGCACAGAGAAGACCCGAAAAAAACCCCAGTTTAATATGTGGCATGGATTTGGGTTCATGCGAACTGAAAAAAACCATTCTGTTCTCTCAGTTACATACAGTCTGATTCATAATACCATCTGCCAACTAACCACAAACAATTTTAAAAAAATAGAAAAAAAGAAAGAAAAAAGAAGGCTGGTGTTGCTAGTATATTGTTGGAATAATGCAGTTTCTGATAAGCTAGTTATGTTTTCCCAAGTCAATGATTTCATCTCTGCTGGGTGTCAACATTTACACAAGAATAATTTGGGGGGTCAGAAAGACATCAGCAAATGAGATTTCAAAAGGTTTCATAACAGCACAGATTGCTCAAACCCAGGGAAAGGAGGGTTTCAGCTTCCAGAAGTTCACTCTTCTGCTTCTTCATTCCTCCTTCCCTGAAGCTGAGTCAAAGTTCTGTAAAAACCTACAGCCAACCATCAGATTTGCAAGACAACAGACTCACATAAAAAACCCCAAGCTTCGAAGTGAGACAAACACTCCAAAATGTCAGTAAATGGAGACCTATTATGGTGCAAACTCAGGCATTCTTTCAATTGGTAGGAGATGCCAGGAGATCCAGGATTGTGTACAGAAACTCAGTTCTGCAGTCTTGGCATACCATGCACCGTCTTTTTCTCCACGACATTTGGTGTTTAGAAAGAAGACTGCTGACTAGAAAAGCCATTTTTCCAGATTTTTTTCTCTCTCCTTTCTCCTTGAAAGGCCCAGTGCCTTACTTTAAGGACTGTTCAAATGAAGACAACCAATTTTGTCTTGTATTTTTCCGCTTTGCTCATCAGAACAACAGCACTTGAACACTTCACAAACATCAAATAATGACTAATCTGATTTTCACAATACCTCCCCCATATGTTGATGAAAGTATTATTGCTATTCTCTCTCTGAAGAAGGGGTATGGAGACACAATGACATTAACATCAAAAGCATACATTAATTTTGGGATGCAGAGCAGCCGATTTACACAGCACAGTGCATTATTTTCCATGTTCAAAGCATTTCTCTTCCTGGCATCTGTGATGGCTCTGTATTTTTGCAGGGCTTCACATCGGGCACCCAGGAAAATGTCAAAATTATTACCCACCCACAAAAGGCTTTGCTGAGGTGAATTGGCATGAATCTTATTCCGAATCACAGGTAGGAATAATACATAGCTCTTCAGAGCAGAGCTCACCTGCTCTGAGGAGAGCAGCACTTCTTCCTTCCATGGCTGTCTTACTTCCTTAGGCAGCAGCAAATGAGATGGCGGGAAGAGGTGTCTTAAAGATAACATTTTATTACACCACCCCAACTCATCTCCCCTAGCAAGCTTGTCTTATGCCGGCATGAGGCAAGTAGCCAGTTAGCAGTAATTAAATGAGTAATTAAAGACTGTATCACAATGCATAAGAGGATCAAATTGGAGTTAGGCAAACAGCCTTAAACTCTGGAGAACTTGAATTTGCAATTTTAGTAAGGTTTTTCTACAGTTTTTATGCTGATTTTTGAAACTGCAAATAGAAGCAGCAGAGATCTCATGATCTGGCACTACTCTGATGCCTACACAGATCAAGAACAGAGCTGAGGTATTCTGATCTGCCACAGGCAGACCTCTGCAAGGACGCTGGCAGACCTGGCTCAGAGCAACCATACAGTTGCTCTTGGCAAGGCTGGCACAAGCATTGTAAGGGTTAGGACACTTCTGTTGATGGGTTTCATCAGGTGACAGGCTGGCAGCAGGGGAATGACTGCTCTCAGGCATCTTGATTTCACGCCAGGTGTGGTGTGGAGTTTGTTCTTCCTCTTCCAGCGCTCGACTCAGACTTCTGATTGGTTTCCTTGCCCAACAAGTCCTCAGCTTGTTCCTCCTGACCCCTCTTGTAGTTTCCCTTTCCAGTCACTCACATCTACCACTCCCACACCCAGGCTCCTGTGTGCCAAGTCTTCTCATCAAGCCAGTTTCAGTCCCTCCTGGTTCCTCATCTGCACTGCACTTCTTTCCAGTCCTGCTTTAAGCAAACGTGACATGCACTCCATCCATGTGATCCTTCCTGCTGACCAGCAGGCCTGGCCTCCACAGCTTTCTCATCAGTGTGGTGCAGTCAAGTGTGCAGGCATCTCCTGGTGCTCCTGTGCAGGCATGTAGCCCTGAGCTCAGTTCACACGTTGAGCAGACATGGTGTCAGGCCAACTGGAACTCCTGTGACTATGTTAGTGTGGCACTGAGCCCGAGCTAATAAGCCCTGGTGAGAAGCCGGATATATTAGCTTGGGCTTAGCACCGTGCTAATGCAGTCAGGCAGCTTTTGGATCAGAGCTGGCTTACATCCCACCCGCTTTTAACACCGAGCTTGCTTGTCTTCGTCTACAATAACCCATAAAGATAAATCCCCTGGTCTTGTACTAACCTTACTCTCAGTTTCCCTCTTCCCTGACACTGCTGATCTCCAGGCATAGTCTCTCCTCCTTCATAATCCCCTCCAGGTTCAGCTCTTGTCCATAGGATTTTAAAAACAATTCCTTTTGATGACTCTCTGGCCTCAGGTCGGTTTGCAATGAGCACGTGCTGAACATGCACTCCTCTGCTCTCAGTTCCGGTGTTCTGTTCTAGACCCAAGAGTGTTCTCCCACTGAAGGGAGCCGTGATGCCCTCCTGCAGCCCCTGGGAGAGCTGCTCTGCCAATCCTCTAGGGTGGCTTCTAGCCCAAAAGCAATTCTCCTGGGTGTGGGAGTCAGAGATAGAGGTAGGGGCAGGACCAGAGTGTGTTCTGATCTTGCTCTGACAGAGACCCAATGCAAATGAAGCACATGTGGAGATTCATGAACTGGGAAGTGCTCCTGGCAGGGGGGATGGCATTTGAGCATCCCAGACGACCCTCCCCTGTCACATATGCTGCCCTTCCCCAAGTCACTGAACCTGGCAAACCTGTGCTCCAAGAAAGGGGGGCTGTCGTGGTGGAGATTACTTTTCAACAAAAAGTCATCACACTCTTAATATTAGCAATGCAGTTTTTGTTATAGCCAAATTCTTGGAAATGACAGAATAGATTTTGGGGGAAAATGCATCCATAGGAAAGGAAAATGCAAGAAACACCTGAACCACGCATTAAGAATTTGGTAGATTTATGAGAACCTTAAAGTGAGATCTCCTAATACAAATTGTCTGTCTGTCTTAGCAATAGGTGATGCTAGCAGGGTACAAGATATAGTTCCCTGAGATTTATTTTAGGAGAACGGTGAACATTCTTTGTATGAGAATGAGAATATTGCCATTAGACACAAGCCCCCTACAAAGCATGTGCATAGCTTGAAACTTTTTTTTCCTTGCTCTGCCTCTTTCAGTGACCCAGGCCAATGCACTCGAATTTTATTACTCATACAGCATGGCAAGGTTTGATAGAGACAGAGAGGATTCTCCTATTCCAGGAAGTTTATACAACTTTCTCCTTTACTTGTATGAAATCCTAATGGGCAATGCAGGCAATGGAATGCTGAGACTTCTATTTTTCATCACTGTTGAGATTAGAAAAGTAAACAAGTGACTATGTAATTGCAGTAGCTTGCTGTAATAAAACCAGATCCTTAAATGACTAATCTCATCATCAAATAATAAAAACAGAAAATTTTTTTTGAAAGATGAAATTTGCACCAGTCTGTCCCAGCATATCCCTCCCATCTAAAACGATTAGCACTACGTGCACACAAATCAGACAACGGGGAGTTAGGGAAGCTTGCAATCAGACCTAATGTCTTCCCTTCCTCTCAGCCCCCAGTACAGGACAGCCACTTCCTTTCTACAAACGCTTTGCTCAGATCTGTACGCAAGACAGGCCACATCTTCCGGGGAGGCTCAAAGCCTTTGCAGACACACAGTTGCCTTCAAAGCATCACTGGAAATCTGTGTGGGAAGACTCTAAAATATTAAAACCATCCTATACTCTTTTCTTCTAAGCCAACAACAAACCGCCTCTAAACTTATCTATCACTTCTCTGCTCAGTTTATTCTGGGCTGCAGAATAAACCTTCTGACTACTGAAAAAGATACACAAAAGCATAAGCTGCACCACATGTGCAAAGGAAAACAAATAGAGAAAATATGTATGTCCCTTCCAGGAAGACAGTTCTTTTCCAGAACATTAAAATTATGCACAAGCGTTTCCCCTATTACAAAAAGCAGGCAAAAAGAAAGCTGGTGTGAAAAAAAATGCACTTCCAAATGTAGCTTATCTGTCCTAAATCCAAACTGACTTACCTTTTAGATCAACACTTCATTGCAATCTTGCCTGATTTTCTTCTTCCACAAGCGAACACTGGCCCTCTAGCAGATTCATAAGTCATTTAAGCCATTGTCTTCAGTTTTAAGAAATCCCCATCTGAAAGTTTGCTACGGCACTTGTAACCACAGCCCAGCAGCGAGCAGGACGCGACGCTGCTCCTCCTCACACAGTGCTCGGGCAGCCAGCCCGTGCTTACTGACTAGAGACCAGAGATTGTCATATTTTCTGTTTCCCCATTTCTACCCTGAGAGCCAGCCTGTGCAGCAGGATGACTTTCAGAGACACATCCTTCATACCCTTTCCTTGCTGCCAGATGTCCTCTGCAGCCAGTTCATTGCTTTCATTTTGTATTTCACAACAGCTTTACGATTTTAATAAAAATTCCCAGGCTACTACTCCTGAAAAAAAGTTATTATTCTTAAAGAAGGTGGAGAGGCCAAAAGAGCTGATCTCTGTTAAATCTTCTAAATTTCTCTAATTTGACATTTCTTTCTGACTGTGAAAAAGACAGGCTTCTGCTAGTCCTTTGTATATTTATCCCTTTGAAATATGGACAAGCTGACAAGGTGTGGGACAGTACAATAGTGTTGCTATTTCCCTGAAATTCCTGGCACATTTGCACTGTGCTATCACAACTCACTGCGCAGGGAGAAGAGGGCACTAACAGACCTTCAGAGGCTCCTGGCCAGTTTCTGTGGAGGGATGCTCTGACCCTGCAGATAACGATGAGGATGAATCAATGGGTTTGTCTGGCAAGGAAGTAAAGACAAACAGGTACCAGAAATTCATCGTACATACTGAATACTGAAAACAGGCAAGGTACAGGGAAATATTTTTTCTGATTAATTTACATAAAAATAAGTTTGACTTTTGTAGAGTTGATGTGATTTTGCAAATCACCACATCGAAGACATCTAAACAAAGTCCATCTGCATGTTTATAAACATGTACAAGTGTTTAAGGGACGCAATATGTTAAAAAAAACTCAACCATAATGGTTAGTCTATGCTTCCAATTATATTCTTTCTTCAATTAGTCTTGAAGAAACTAACACCTCTATTAATCATTTCAATTAACTCCACGCACCACATGACATCCGCACCAGCAGTCCATATGTTGCGTTCCAATCACCCAAATATTAAAGCCTTTTTAATTGATTGATCTAAAGAACATTCAACAGGCTCAAGGTGGCAGCCAGCCAGGAAATCCCAAAAGAAGATGACAAAAAGGTGGGGGTGCTAAACCAGCTTCCCAATTTGTTTTTCCTCTTCCTCCAGGGTTCACTAAGTTAATCCAATCACAGCCCATAAAGCCCCTTTTTAATAAAATAAATAAATAGATAAGAGAACACACATGTTGGCTTTCCCCCAGAGAAGCCCCCTCTGCTGAAGCTGGAGAGCCATCCTGTTAAGAAAGTGCTGCATAGGAGGGTGCATTTTTTATCCAGCAGAAATATTTAGCTTGGCCGCCCGCCAGGGAATGCTGAAAGAATAGACTGAATTAGGGGATTTACCTTCCACGTGTTTGGCACGCGTCATTAGAGGCTCTGAAGAGCTTGACTCTTTCGCTCTCTCACTCTCTGTTTTTACTCCCCCCCACCAGAGCTTTGATGCAGAGAATAAAGTATGAGCTATAAGAGCAGATGATGTGTTGCAGTTCTAAATGCTGGCACGGTGGCTTTTGTGCTGTCAAAGAACACCGATGCTCAGTTTCTAAAGGTTTTGTTGTTTTGTTTTTTTTTTTAATTCCAGTCACGTATAGGGTGATACATTTTAAAAGCATTTGCTTTAACACAGGAAAAAAAAGCATGCTATTTTTCTTTCTCTCTTTTCCTAACAGCAACATCAACAACAGAAAAGTTTTTGAAGTTTTCTGTAGAAAGACTTAAACTTGGAGAAAGTGGCTTAAAAGTAAATTCCATAAGTGAAACTCCAATCACAGAGCATTTTAGGAGCTCATTCGAAAGGTTAGTGTTGTGACAATAACCCATTAATTGCACTGTCATTTGACTTTTATATGCTGCCATGTGGACTTATGTTAGTTAAAAAAAACCTTTTTTTACCTAAGTACTTAGGTCTTGCAAAAACCTATTAAGATCTATAACCAGAATGTGTTAGTAGAGGTGGTTGGTCTATACCTCAAGTAACTTGAGCACCTTCTCAGAATTTCTAATTTGTGGAAGGAAAGACTGACTATGTTTTAAGTTAGCCTCTGCCACCTTAACTTAGGGCAAAGAAAAAAAAGAAAAGGGAAAAACCCCACAGTTTCCAGATGAATAAAAACATGGGGGTCCTTAAACCAAAAGTATATGCAAATGTTTTGTCTGGCACATGTGCCAACCCTGTTTACAGGGCAGTCTTGCAGATCGACTCCCAATGCCACTAACACCCCTTCACTGAGCTGGAGTGAGCACTGGGAGAGCCCTGCTGCAGCTGCCTCTGCTGTACTGTCTCATCACTGTATCAGATAAATACAGGCCCTATTCACTCAGTTTTTATTGCTATCAATTAAAACAAATCAGTTTAGAAGCTACTTGCTGACATGCTTACTCAAAGCAAGATTCAAGCAGAGTTTCTGAGCTACAATCCTGGCTATATCTGTATCACATCTTCACTTGCAAAAAAATCTGGGTCTGACTTCGGTTCAGCTAAATTCATGCCACCAGATGACAGATCACATGTGAATTTTCATCTCTCTTTCTGTAAAACTAGTTCATTGGACCTTGCATATCAGACAATCCTGTGGTCTGCAGAAAAGCAACTTAAGGGATGGATACTAGGATGAAAGTACAAGCTATTAACTCCAACATCAGAAGGGTGCTGAGGACCATCTCCTTGCTGAGTGTAAAACACCTCAGCTGTAGGGACCTTCTCTTAGCTTAAGGGCAGACCCATAGTTTATCACGTCTTAAGTAAATCATTCATAATTCATAGCCAGGTTGAAAACCACACAAATAATGAGCTCTCAGTATTACTCAGCGGAAAGTGAGAACTGGAGTTTTCCATCTAAACCCGTAAAGGCTGACAAGTTCAGACATGGTTTTGTGAGCTCCTTCCTGGACCCCACGTTTTTAATTCAATTTAAAGAAAGTTAGGCAGCCACTTCCCCCCTGTCTTTGAAGTAAAGATGTTAACATCCGTGCTAATAATACAAACTACCCCTTCTTTTATCAAAGGCTTCAGCAATCACAAAGGCTTTATTTTCATCACAAAGAAAAACTGCAAAGTAAAGCTGCCTAGTTCTGCTGCTAACAGGGCAGGTTTGGCTCTGTGTACTGCACAGATGCCAGCCAGTGCCCAGCGCACTGCTTTATAAATTCGTAGAATTGTTTCAGCTACAAAAGACCTTTAAGATCATAGACCTTAAAAATCATTCCAACCATGAGCCCAGCACTGCCAAGTCCACTGCTAAGTTGTTCCTAAGTGCCACAGCTATGTAGCTTTTAAATACCTCCTCCTAGGTTGGTCACTCCACCACTTCTTCGGGCAGCCTGTTTCACCGCTCGACAACCGTTTCAGTGAAGAAATTTTCCCTAGTATATCCAATCAGAACTGCCCTTCATGCCAGTTGAGGCTGTTTCCTCTTGTCATAGAGAACAAAAAAGTCCTCACTGAGCCTCCTTTTCTCCAGGCTAAACCAGCCCAGCTCCCTCAGCTGCTCCTCAGAAGACTTTTACTCCAGATCCTTCACCAGGTTTGCTGCCCTTCTCTGGACTCGCTCTGGCACCTCAGTGTCTTTCCTGTAGTGAATGGCCCAGAACAAGACACAGTGTTTGAGGTACAACCTCACCAGTGCTGAGTACAGGGTCCTGGTCACTGGCCAGGTCCTGCTGGCCACACTGTTGCTAATCCAGGCCAGGATGCCACTGGGTTTCTTGGCCACCTGGGCACAGGCTGGCTTGTGTTCAGCCACTGTTGACTGGTAACCTCAGGTCCTTTTCTGCTGGGCAGCTTCCCAGACACTCTTCCCCCAGCCTGTAGTGCTGTATGGGGTTCTTGTGAACCAGCTGCACGAGCTGGCATTTCACCTTGTTGGACCTCATACAATTGGCCTTGGCCCATTGATCCAGCCTATCCTGTCCAGATCCCCCTGTAGGCCTCTCTGCCCTCCAGCAGATCAGCACTCCTCCCCAACTTGATGTCATCTGTGAACTGACTGAGGGTGAACTTAAACTTCTTGTCCAGGTAGTTGATATAGACATTGAACAAATATGGCCTCAATACTGAACCCTGGGGAGCACCACTGGTGACCAGCTGGATGCAACTCCATTCAGCACCATTCTCTGGGCCTGGCCATCCAGACAGGTTTTTACCCAGTGAGGGGTGCCCCTGTCCAAGCCATGAGCAGCCAGGAGATTGCTGTGGGAGACAGTATGAAAGGCTTTACTGAAGTCCAGGTAGACAATATCCACAGCCTTTCCCTCATCCCCTAAGTGGGTCACCTGGTCATAAGGAGACCAGGTTAGTCAAACAGCGCCTGCCTTTCATAAATCCACACTGGCTGAGCCTGATCCCCTGGTTCTCTTTATGTGTCAAGATGATCTGTTCCATAGTTTTGATGTTTCCAGTGGAGCATCTTGGCTGCTAACTGAATCTCCAGATGACTGGCCATGCAGAATTTGCATACTGAACACTAGTAGCATTAGAAACTGCAACAGATAATTCCCCATCAGTTGTTTCCACCTTATCAGAAAACAGAGTATGTGCTCTGGAATGAGAGTTCCAAATGGGAAAATTCCTCTGTGGAAAGACTGCAGGTTTAATAAAAGGTAGTAGTGAATGAGCCACTGAGAGTAGCTCAGCTGGTTACAGCGTGGTGCTAATAATGCCAAGGATGTGAGTTTGATCCCTATATGGGCCATTCACTGAAGGGATGATCCTTGTGGGTCCCCTCCAATTCAGAATATTCTGTGAATTAAGGTGTGGATGTTTCAGGCTCACATTCCATGACAAAGTGCCACAGGGCAGCACTTGCTTCTCAGTAAGGGAAGGTTTCCCTGGAAGGGAAGGTGTTTAGTTTTCCCCATGCCACTGGCACAGGGCTGCCTTCCTGTAAAACACCCACTGACACAAAAGGTGTCAAAAGCTGCATTTCTGCAGCTCTGGCCCCCATCATGTATGATCCCAGGAACATGTGAATTTCTGTGACTATGACTGGAAATTGCCTGCCTGCTTTGCCTCTTTAGTAGCTACAGTGAGGCCAAGTATATTTCAGTATTGTGATTGATATTTTGAAACTTAGGTCAAATAACAGAGAGCAATGGCCTGAGAATATCAGTTCAGTGGCTTGATGTATTTGTCATCATTAAAACAAACTTGTGTTTAAACACAGTCTGCTTATCATATTTACAGAATAAAAATATGACCTTTAAAGTGAAATAAAAGAGCTTTTTCCCCCCCCACATCTCCTCCCTCTGTGTTTTTAATTAAAACCACGAACCAACACATGTATCCATCCTTCCTTCTGTTATGGCTTGGGATTCCACTCTCAAATACGATACAGATAAAACAAACATTTATGTGTTAGCAATTCGCAGCGCAGTAAATTCTCCTTTCCAAACCTGCCGTCTTCATTAAAATCTTATTTGCTTTGTAATCTCCTTTGATCGCTAAAGTTATAAGAAGCCCCCTCCTCTTCTTTTGATACTATCAGTGTAGCTTTTGACCAGAGAGCGTGATGAATTAAATGTATGACAGATATGACAGGTGAGGAGTGCTTGGAGAGGGCTTAAACAGCAGGGATAAGACAAAGCCCCCATTTAAGAACAAAACCCCTACCCGATGGCTAGCCCGTTAATGACCAACCACTCTATTTGTCCTGGTGGATGAGGAGCAAGCTGATACTACAGACAAAGCTTTGTTAGCCACCGGGCTGTTCTTCAATCAGGCCACACAACCAACTAATTGAAATGCCCAGTTTTTCCCCCTCAGGATTTGGTATACAAGCCAGGGGGTTTTGTAGGTATACTCTTTTCTTTTTCTTTTTTTCCCCCTGTAATGTATTAATTCAGCCACCACAAGTTTACAGCTGGACTAAGTGGAATTACACCATATAAACCTAAAAATCTATCTGCAGGGATCCAGCTAAGCCCTGGAGAGAGACAAGTCCAGCAATACAAATCCAAGGAAATTTGGAAGTCAATCCATTAGGATTACCAAGCCTTTGATTTTGGAAGTCACAGGCTCAAAATATGGGAGCGATGAACTCTATCTTCCTTCATTTTAGCCTCTTTTCAGAGGAGTTATTGACCCCATTTTTTTCCTATTAAAACATATTGATAAATGTGACAGAATTATATTTGGTTTCCATTATATTTTAAATGAAGGAAGACATGAAAATATCTGCTTTCCTGAACTCGTGGGTAACATACCCTTTAAAATTTCATACATATTTTCTACATATTTAAAACTGCCACAAGCAAAGTCATCACTCTTCTCATCAGCTAAAGGCCGCTGTGCCCCTCTGTAAGGTTCATGTAACTTACAGTGTGGTGTGCTGTGCCTAAACGTGGAGTTCCAGGCTCTGGTAACTGTAAACCAGTGGCTGCTTCCCAGAGGTGAAGAAATCTCTGTGCCCCCTGCAGACCAGGATTATATTCTCAATGGGCAGTCTCTCATTTTAGCCTACCAATCTGTGGTTACAGGAGTTTCCAGGGGTAGGTGCCAATGCAATATTCATTGTTAAACCCAAACGGTAAAGAAAAATTAGATTATATGGATGCAGTAATGGTCTGGGTATAACGGAAAGCACCACCTAAAGCAAGAAGAGTTTTCACTTTCAGAAGAAATTCAATTTTTATCTCTTTGCTCCTTCCTGTCCTGCCCTCACAGAGTGCTGTGACTGAATCATTCGTGCCGGTATCAGGAAACCTGGGTTCTGTTCTTAGCTCTTCCACAGGCCTAGTATGTGGCTTCTGGCACACCTCATCCCCTTTCCGTGCCTCAGTTTCCCTATGCAAAAATGCAAATATTCCTGCCTATTTCAGAAAAAGTGTGGTCCAGTAGTTTAAACCATAGAATCAAGATGTCTGAATTCTCAAACTGAATATGGTATCAATTTCTGCTGTCTTTGAAGCAACTACCCATACCGACCCAAGGGGTCAGCTTCCCCTGGGAAATGCTGAATGGCCAAAACCCAAGCTTCCTGGTAGAACATATGTGCTGCTTTTTGATAAAGTGCTGTTTCTGTCTGGGTAAGAGCTCAGCCTCACCTCTCAGTGAGACCACTTACATGGAATGCAAAAGAAAAGACGGTCCAGGCTACAGCTGCTCTCACTAGAAGGCCACGGTGACCTTCTCTATGAGTGCTTGTCTGCAGACCACCCAGCAGAGCTGGCCTGACTCTGGCTCAGCCATTACAGTCCTAATTCAGCATGTGGAGGCATAAGGCTGAAGTTCCAAAACTTCTCCATGTGGGACAAAGGGCTGAGATGATAGCTTTCCCCTTCCCCAGGGAGCACTCTGGAACTTTTGGCCATTTTGCAGCAAACCACTTTGTCTCTCACGCTCTCTCCTCCTCCACTTTTCCTCCGTGAAAAACCCCCCAAAGTTTTGAGTCCATTCAACTCAGAATAAGTAGCAATTTGAAAACTTTTGGAGGGCAGAAAAAACACTTCCTTTCTGGCTCTATCTCATGGTTCTCTGACTCACTGGACACTTGCAAAGGTCAATTAAATAATGCTCAGATATTCATGATATGTAAAGTCCCAGAAAAATGAGAAGTGTTAACATTATGATACATAAAAGGGTCATTCAGAGAGAACAACCTTATAGAAATAAAGAGGAAAATATTGTTAACCTCACAGAAATATGCATTTTTTCACTACAGGCTCCAATAAAGCTAGGCAGAGCTGTTACCAGGATTGCCTCTTATCTTCCTAAAAAACCAGGCTGATTTTTAGGAAAAGAGCATAGGGATTCA
Source organism: Eopsaltria australis (assembly GCA_034509425.1). Lineage (NCBI taxonomy): Eukaryota > Metazoa > Chordata > Aves > Passeriformes > Petroicidae > Eopsaltria > Eopsaltria australis. The sequence goes on from JAVTVJ010000040.1 coordinate 3,034,647, forward strand.
GATCAACAAATAAAGGGGAAAGGAGGTGCAGGAACAAAAAATCCCATTTATCTGGTGTATTTTGTTTTTGAATGTGCAGATCTGAACGGAAGCTGAATTTTTTTCACACAGCTTTCCAATCTCCCTATTAGATATAATGTTATAGTCCTATTACACATGTTGCCTACTAGATGTGCTCTGACTTTTATAGATGTCAACCTCATTTCTTAATTCAAGACATTTGTCTCTTGTGATCTCTGCGCCTCTGGGTTAGAGTTCCAGCCAAAGAGGTGAGCCAGCTTTGTATTTGCAATGCAGCCATAAAATCCTCTGGTGCTACATCCCTGAAAACTGCTGCTGCCCTGCAAAAAGGCCTGGATTTTGTCTGTCTGCAGCTCAGCACCCAGAAAGGACATTTTGCAGAGGGGCTCAGTGGACATTCAGGAAAACTGCTTTCAGGACCTTATCTGAAGGACAATACTTAACTTTCACCACCTGGGCCTGGCCCCTGAAAGGAAACAGTCACACTCAATTATTGTCTTTTTCTAGACAATTACTATTTAATCAAACCTCCAGCTGATATTAACTGGTGGAAAAAAGGCTATTTTTAGTCAGGACAGTGATTCCCCCTCACTCCTTTCATCTATGAGTAATGTATTTCCTTTTGCTCTCAGTACCACAAACCAGTCCACACCAGATGCTCAGTATTAGGTAAAATTAAAAATGTGGGCATCATACCCTTTGAAAGATGCTTTGAACTCAAATTAATATACCTAAACCCACTATTTAAATTAAAGATATCCTGTCTCTCTGCTGTGTAGTTTTCCCTTTTATCAGAAGGGGAATTTTAGTGGATTTAAAGGTTTTTTGGTTCAGCTCCACAGACCACGCTTTGACTTAACAACACATTGTAATTTCCTTTTAGCCACAAGAATAAAGGAAATGTATAGAAGCAACACCATAATCTTGTCAAGCACTCTCTTTCGTTTCCCTGAACAAGCCTGTTTGAGAAAATGTGAAGCCTAAGATTTTTAAGATGTTATCTGGAAGATGTTTAGATCATGGAACACTTTTATTGAAAACAGACGTATGTATTTTTATGCATCTACTGATGTACCCACACATATAAAATATATGCCTACTAAATTCTTTTATGGACAAGAACAGAACAGTCTGAAACCTGAAGAGGTTTTTCAGAGTTCAATCCTTATGCCTCGGCATTTTACCTTTTCCAGACTTTTGCCTCGAATCTGCATGGATACTTGAGAAAGCCCCACTAGGGAAGTAACAGCCAGGGAGTGCCTGCACCCAGACACCTGTGAGCAGGGCTCTGTAAATGCTGTCAGAAGTAAAATAATGGGAGGAAGCAATGCAAAATACTTTGATTTCTCATGTATCTCTATGTATCTATGTAAAATGGACTCCTGCACGACTTGTGCCATTCATTTGCATCTTTGATCTTTTTCAGAACACAATTATTTAAATGCAACTGCTGTGCTTCTGGAGCTACAGGACTTGAGGCAGTTTGCTGAACATACTTGGACTTCACATTTCATAAGCAAACACCACCCACCTTCACGTTCAGTCCATCTCCTCCTGATGTCTCCCTTGATGTCATCACTGACAACGTCCAAACTACAGGCAGAGGTGTAAGAGCTGCCTCTTCTCTTTGGCACTGAACCATGGAGCTGTGAGTGCCCTGCTTTAGGCTCCTTGGGACCAGGAGCCACATCCTGTCACACACAGCAAGCCTGGGAGGCACCCACATGTGCTCTGGGACATGCAAGGGTGTGTGGGATGCTGTTCCTCCCCAAGGTCTCTCTTGGTCATTGGCAGGTTTGCCAAGGTGCTGGTGAGGCATTGGAGGGCAGCTCGGCCCTGGCCACAGCACAGCACAGGGAGGGGGACCTGCCAGGAGAAAACCCAACCAGCAGGCTGTAGAAACTGATGCTGCTGAACTTGCTGTACTGCACAAGGGGAGAGGTAATAGCTGGCAGTGCTAATGATGCCACGAAAACTACTTCAGGACAAGGCAAAAGAGCAAGTTAAGCATCTGCAAGTTCTCTCGGTGCTGGTTAGACAGTGATAGTAAGAAAGTTTATCCCCAAGAGCTTTCTCCTCACTGAAGGTGTTGAGTTAACTGGTGGTGACCTCTCACTGACCCACAGGCAGCATCTGCAAGTGGTGCGCGGCAGTGGCAGCCAGGAAGCACTTCTCCCGAACAGCGCCTTTCAAAACACCACTCTGAAAAGCAGCAGCTGACGTGACCCAGGAGTCAGCCACCCAGCCCTGTCCAGCGTGGAGGACTCCCTTCCGTCTCCCTTCATCCTCCTGGGATTTCATTCATCTTCATTTGCTTTTCCTTGCTGCCATTTCCTCTGACTTTTCAAACTTGGGACATTGGTAGCTATTATTCATTCTCTTGTTTCTTACCAGCCATGCAGCTAGGAGCTGCAACCTTCCATCAATAAGTACCACATCAGTTCTTTTTTAGGCATTATTTTAATCTCTGCATTTTTTTTCTCAGGTATTTCTTGAGCAAAAACAGCGTTTACTGCCTTATTACAGTTTAGAAATCTAAGAGAAAAATATCTCAATGCAATTAGTAAGTGCCACTCTGGGTAACCACAAAATAACTTGCTAATGAAAACTCTGAATAGGAATGAAAATATAACTGAGGTGTAAAGAAAGTAACTGTCCAAACCATTTGAATTTAAGCAAGTATGAACAAACCTCTTTTTTGTGTACCCTTTTTGTCTATAAAAAGGGTGAAGACATGAACCAGCAGGACTTAACATTTCCACGGCAAACAATGGTGTAAACACCAAGAGATTTTCCAATTTCCAGCTATAACAAACCATTTAGCTCTGAGTAATTCCAATAGTTTTAGTCATCAACTTGCAAAGCTGCATAACTCTTATTCAGTTGACATGAATTTGAGTAATCTTGTTGCCACGTTTGGTTAAGAGAAGACAGATGATAATGTATTTTGGTTTCACAGTAGGGAGGGGGAAAGCTATCTCTTCTCTTCCTCTCTGCTTCTTGGTGTTTCAGGAGGAACAGGGGAGAGATGGAGCTGTTGTGAGGGGAGAGAATTAGCATGGAAGATGAAAAGGCAAGCAGGAGTCCTGGTAGCAGATTTAGGCGTAGGATCACATTCACCATTCTAAGAACAGCCCCCAAAACTCCAATACCTCAACTTTCCTCCCCAAATGTGAGAAGGCAGGCTCTCTAGCTTGCATTAAGTGGGTAAGAATGGTGAGAAAGGCATACAAATGTGCAGCTGGTGACAAGAACCTCCCAGCTCAATGGAAAAGACAGAAGGAGTCTGAGATTTTGTGTAAGAGGAAGAGATTTAATGACTTCCCCAAGGTTTAACTGAAAGCAAACAGCAGGGATAGGAGCTGAACCCACGAGTCCTGAATCACAGTCCTTCGTCTCAATCACAAGACCCTCCTTCCTCTTGGATGTTTTGCACTATTTAGGGTAATCAAGAAAAAGACTGCCTTGCCCTCCTAAACCAGGAAGAAGGGCAATGGGTTCCAAAGGAATGACAAACCTTGCTAGTGCTTCAGAAGGAGAGTGGTGTTCCCTATGCTGGTCAGCTGTGCTGAATCAATTCAGCTGTGCTGAATCAATTTCGATTGCATTAGGTTAGAAAATGCAGAGCCTTTCTTAGAAAATATGCAAGATAGTGTGTCTAACCATGCATCATGCTCTGTTGCAAAGCCTGCAGAGCCAGCTCCAAGCCCCACTGGCTGTGGAAAACTGTAGAGTTCTGAGGGATATCGCGGCACCAAGAGAACAAGACAGATACGTTAACAACTAAGTAATAAGTTTTACAGCTCAGAAAGGCACACAAATTCAGGTTCAGGACATACACAGTTTCTAAGGCTACCTCACTGCTTATACTCCTGAAGGCTGCTGAACCTTGTTTCACTATGCAAGCATGATCTTTCTTGTTTTCTGGTTTTGCCAAGGTTGGTAAAGGATGTGGTTGTGTTCAACATGTCATGAAGTAAACAGCAAGGAGCTATTTCTTGAGATTTTTCCACTGAAGATTTTCCTGAAGAACAAAACTGTCCCAAGCAAATTCAGACAAGAAATTCTTTAGTCTAAGAGGGGCTTTTCCATCACAGCAGTGAGGCAAAAAAAAGCTAGCCTTGGTAAGATTGGCCTCATACCTTAGTAGAAAATTTTTTATATGAAGTTGCCTTTTGTATCAGAAGACTGTGCTGAGTGACTGAGAAGACCTAGACTATTCTTTTCTAACAAGTCTTCTAAGGTATTTCTAAGACATATCACATTGGTCTAGACATTCTGATACTTCCAGAAGGGTGAAGTAGTAAAGCATTATGCAGATTTTTTTTTTCAGGGCAGACCATACATAATAAGTTTTCCATCTTTGGAAAAATTTCTAGCTGACTGAGCAGTATGCATGCATGTGCATGCCCATGAACTCACACTATTTTCAGTATCAAGACCATCTTCAAGCAATTTCTCACTCTTATAATGCATTTATCTTACGTAAAACAGATGCATGTCTTTGGGGTAGGCTTTTGTCTTTTAGTCTTAGATTGTGAATACCCCTTTTAATTAAAACGGGAAATACAAATTTCCTCATTTAATTCCAAGCCTGAAGCCCACTAGCGCAAGCAGCCATCTGCAGATTCAGCTGGAACCCTTTCAACACCCCACAGTAAGTTTGCTGGTTAAATTACGGATCTTTGGACATGGATAGAGCAGTGCAACTCCACTGAGCTGTGCCCTTGTACACCAGCTGTAGCAAGGCCGAACTAGTAGTGCTGTATCCATCCTGAGTCCTGAAACTCCATCTCCAATTGCAGTTAAGCAGTTGCATTCTTACTACTTAAAAGCTGCATAGCTTTTTGTTGTTGGTAACACCTTTTAAAGTCACTGCTCTATGTTGTGCCTGTTGGGATGAAGAACAACTAAACGAGGAAAGCAGCAAACATTGCAAAAGGAGATTTATCAAACTGCACAAGAGGCAAACCGAGGGAGGACATCTAATTATCCTTCGTACAAAATAATTCAGTCCTGACTTTCTCAATAAAATGCATGTTTTTAAAAAGTCTTCCCTTTTCTTCACATACCCAAATGAAGGCGGAATCAGTCATTTCCTTTCCTGATGATGGAAGTGATACCAACTATTATGTCAGTATTAAGTGAACTTCCTCCCAACCATTTCTGTCGAGTTAATGTCATCTGACTCAAATGCGATTATTAAAAGTGGGCTGTTGGGTTCCAACAAACTAAAGGCTTGCAAGTTTATAGGTACAATTGCTTCAGGCCCCTTCTACGGGTGATCAGATAGGGTGTCTATTGAATGGACTCAAAGAAACACATTTTCACACCTGTCAGGCCTAGATTAATATCCCTGCTAATTGCACTTTAAGAACGGCCAATTAGTTCTAGTTATAGAAGCTTTCACGGGTAAGGGGGAGTAGCAGCCTGTTATCACCATCAGGACTCATTGTTCCGCTGAATAGATTTGTATCCCAAACTGCGCGTGCCTCAGCGGTTTGACTGGAAGCTCTGCTGCACGCCACTGAAATGACGCCTTTATCCCAGCCCCAAACCCACTTTAATGATGATAGAGACAGCAGAGGTGACCATAAACGTAAAAGGAAAATAAACTAGTGCTATGCTGAGATCACAGAGCCAGAAAATTTTCAAGCCAGAAGCAGTTTGCTAAAATTTCTTAATAATGCAAACTTATTTTTTGTCTAAGATAAAATCTTGTTTTTGCTCTAAAGTGACGGTACTTTGTAATAAAACACTTGCTCCAGCAAGGACAAAAAAGTCCAGTAATGTGGCTGAATTTGCAGAACGCCGATAAGTTAAGTTGTGGCCTTGAAGTGGCAGCCTGAAGAGTGACACTGCAGCGCCAACACCACCAGTGGGACACTTGAAAACATATCAGGGACCAAGGGTTAGTCCAGCCATTGGAACGTGACAGGAAGGCTAGTTAATAAACACCAGCTAACTCCTTCAATTACAGCAATAAATTGTTCAATTGGTTAAATGTCCACAGGTTCTGCCCCAAAAACCTCTGTGAACTGTTTAATTAGCAAACTCTTGCATCACTGGACAATCAGGTCCTGGTGAGCATGGGGGATGCTTGACTCCTGGGGACTGAAGGGCGCTGGTGCCCCACACAGCTCGACTCTGCCTTTGAACCACGCAACCTGCCATGTTTTAACAGCTCTGGAGATTATTCATTCAGTGATACCTTTTTTTTTTTTTTAAACAAAATTAATATTGTGAGGGCAAAATACAGCTTGGTTGCCATTCTTTCCACATCAGTTTTCTGCATTTCGATAAGAAGCCCCACAAATTACAGCTTCTCACCTGCCACAAGATTAGATAGAGGCGCACGCGAGACGGGTTACGCAGCACAAGAGATACCGAGTACCTGGAAACTGCATGCAGTGCAAAACAGACCTGCAGATTAAAAGTCAGCAAGCCTATTTCTTGAAAATATTTAACACACTGAATTTGGAATTATCTCACCAGGAGTTAAGAACATTTGAAACATTGCAAAATGATTTATCATTAAGATTACTGCTGGCTGTGAAGAGTATTTGGAGAATATTCATAATGCGTATGCCACAAATGCATTAAAAAAATCCTGATACAGATCCAAGTTTTTACTAAAAGCTACTTTACAAAAACCAAAAACCACCCCCCCCCAAAAAAAAAAAAAAACCCAATCATTTTTTCTCCTGAATAAAGCAACAAGTTTAAGTTGATCACTGGGGATCACTTTGTAGTTAAAGATTCATTTAAATTGCCTTCACTGGACTTTTAATCACTGTGATAAACCACTGATAGTACATATTCTGTTACCAACTAAAAACCATACACTGATGCAGCGGAAAAAAATGTGTGGCTTTTAAAAATGTTTGTATTAGTAAGATCCATTTACCAGGAATTTCTTGTCTGAAAAACAACTACCCAAAAGAGACAAGTACTATTTGTTGTGTTTAGACAGTGAGGAGAAATTGCATTTCCCTGATGAAATTTTCTTAATGAACTAAACCCAAGGTAAATTTATCACAGTTGGGAGTAAAAATACGTAGTGTTTGCCTGTGGAAAGCTGTAAGTGATTGCTCCCTGTCTCTCCAGCAAAAGTATTTCTTTGGAAAATGGCTCTAGGCAGAAATGTTAATTTAGAGCAAATTTTTTATTAACATTGAAGAAATCTTCTGTTTTGCACTCCTGCCTGAGAGGCTGAGCCTGGATCCTCAAAGGATATCCAAAGAACACACAGGCAATTCTGTGTGTTGGGGAAGGATGTGGTTGGACTATGCCCTATCCTCCACTTTGCAAAAATGTACAGGTTGTTGAATTAAACTCAGGATGCTCTTGGCTGAACTTGGTGGCTCCAGGGATTCCTGTCCTGAGTACTGTGTTCTCCCACTGAGCCATCCGGTGAGCCTCAGCACCTAACTCAAGCTCGAAAATTCTCCTCCAGGTACGTACCCGACGGGTCCATACCCACTCTGGGAAAGCTGTAGGTTCAGCGCTGTCACTGCCTCGGGTTTAAGAACATAAATGGTCTTATTTGATTTAACATGCACATCTTCCACAGCTAAGCAAAACAAACTCTTTAAATTCGGGTTCACAGGAAGATTTCTGTTCACTTTTAGTCACAGGGTCAGTCTTACACAGAGCAATTTGAATGTTAAGTGTTAAAGAAAATACTTCTGCTAAATTGGTGTGTATTAAAAGCTGTTCTGTTAAAAGTTGTGTACTGACTGCTGCTGAATGCAGGGGTTTAATGTCTGCACTGCTGGAGCAGACAATGTAGAAAATGTAGAATTACTCTGGTGGTTTTTTGTTTTCTTCTTTTTCTCTCTTTTTTTTTCTGCTTTTTCTTTTTCTTTTAGTTTTGTAGTACTAAGTGAATTAACATCTCTGAAGTCTCGAGGTCTCAGGACAGGCTTTCAGGAGACACCGATTAGCACAGCCTCGCTGAATTAAACAGACTGAAACAATTCAGGCCATTGACAATCCACGGGGGCGGGGTGGGGAGAAACTGCAAATTAGGAAAAGAATAGAGGACACAATACCAGCACTGATGTCCTGGCACACAGGCTTTTATTCTGGAGATAGTTTACAAGCAGTTCGTAACCTTTGGACTCCAGACAGTCTGTAGAACCAACAAGAGGAGGTTCAAGATTTGGTCTGAACTTTCCATCCAGCCCCAGCAGTGTCAATATTTGGAGGATGCACAGTAACTCATAAAGGCTCCATAAAATGGATGCTAGTGAAACAAAACAAAAAATCCCCTGAAACTTGTATTCATAAAGTCTTTTTAGACTTTGTCACTTTAAGCCAAGAAGGTATTAAGGAGATAAAAATTTATAACTCTGTTGTGCTTAAGAGAAGTTTCCCAGCAAAAAAGCTAACGCATTTTTGTTAAACAAATCTGGAGTTCAAAAGCTGCCTCTTTTTCCAGGTTTCTGATTTCTGATTTGCTTCAAAAATGTTGAATTATAAGTTTAAACCTTTTGCAGTTAACAGAGTAACTCCTAGAAATGGTGCACGTGTGACTTTTCTGCCAAAGAAAAACGTGTCTGGAAAATTCACAAATCAAAGTCACTTATGTTCCAGGCCTGTCAATATTTCATTGATCTGTTTAAAATATGTCAATCTTTCTTCCATTCTGTATTATAAATCAATTCAGTTATCAAACCATACTCTGTCAATAGAAAACTATTTAAACAAAATAACACATTAAGGTTTTGTTCTTTGATAGTAATTTTAAAAGACTAACTAAAAAAAAAAAATTACAGGTATGTAATTTATTTTGTGAATGAAAGATGCTTACAATAATCATTCTGTATGCCAGAGACTTCATGTCATGCTAACTAGGAAGTGACATTTACTATTAACTTAGTTGACAGAGCTTTTGTGCAACCAAAGTCAAACAAAATATACTGTTAATAAATAACACAAAACTAGAAGAAAAAGAGTTGCCTTTTAAGTCTCTCATAATTTTGTTTTTTGTTACATATTTAATGTTCTAAGTCACAAGGAATTCAGTTGAATTAAGTGTGCTTACACCGGTGCAAGGGCAACTTAAATGAAGAGGGAACTGACTGCCCAACAATATTTTAACAAAGAATTTTTATCTGGTCAAAACCAATACTTTAAATGCATCTGTTCTGAACAGAGGCTTCTATTGTAAGCAAAAGATGCTATACAGTTAAAAGTCTATCACTTTGTGCAAAGCTAACTTGTTTTTAGATGTGGATCAGTTCATTCATCAGCGAAGAAAACGTTAGTCTCAAAAAATAACCACAAACAGACAATTTCTGGTGCAACTAATGGATCTCCTACTAGTCAGGATCAGAAAAATGAAATATCAACCTACTCTGCCCGTAAACTGTGAGAAAGTGAAACCCACTGGTTTTGTTCTAGATATGCTTTTAAAGCCTTCAATACTGAGATCTGGATTTCTACCTATAGGAACAAATCATTTGCTTAGTCTCAAAAACCCCCTGGTTTTTGTATGCATAGCGGGGAATTTGTATTTGCCATTAAAAAAAACAAAACAAAACCCCAACAAACCCACACTATTACAACTCATCCAGGACCAGCGTTTTTTAAACACTTCGGATTTAAGATACTAACTCAACCCATTTTATAAGCCAAGATGATTATTTGAGATGATCATACAATGCTATCATTGCAAGAACTGTGCTTGGGTGAGAGGTCTCTCACATACACAAAATGTAGATTTATGCCTCTATGAAATTTCAGAAAACAAGATGGTTATGCCTAATAACAAGCCATTTCCACAAAGTTTTCAAAGCCCCCAGCATACAAGATCCACAGTTTTGACTCACCTTATCTATAAATTTTCTGCCTTGTACAGAGAGCTCAGAGTTTCAGCACTATCTTGCCCCTTCATTCTCCACAGAGTATCTCCACACCGTAACCTCCTGTGTAAGGGATGATCTCACCTATTTCTCACCCCTTTCTGAAAGCCTTAGTACAAAGTTACGCCAGCTATCCTGAGAAGCTTTACACTGCTTCAAGCACCTGTTCAGACCACAGTCAGTTAAAAAATCAAAATAACAGCTGAGTTGAGGTCAGCCACCCTACACACTTCAGAATATACTCAAGAGACCCTACTACCCTCATCCCTCCTGTCTCGATTTGAAAACAGCAGCTCTAGTAATGTGATGCTTTTCTTCCCTTCCCTGTTTGAGCAGGCAGTGAAAGCCCTCCTGCTGTCTGCTACTCCTAAGAACAAAGCTTTAGTCTCCAACTTGAAGTAGGTTGCAGAAATAAGACAACTCATCCCACACTGATAGCGTTTGTTTAAGGAGCACAGGTTCAGCAAAGCCAGTTAACCATTAGCTGGCACCCATACAGATCATATTACACTCCTGTGCCTACTTGCTGAGCTATCCTTACATGAAGTTTAGTTGAAGAGAAGCACTTGAGTCAATCAGTCTTCTCTAAGTGTCACTACAGGGTAACACCAACACAGAACAGCACGATGGACACTGAGCCAGCTCCAGGCACAAATTCCATGTTTGTAGAAACCATGATTTTGAAATACCTCACCTAAACCACTCAAATGTTTATTGCCAATGCCAAAAACTGCTCAGAAGGAATTCACAGGCACTAAAAGCTCTAGATGTTTGCAGATTTAACAGACATCCCTAAAACCGGTCCATGCAAACATTCCCATACATTCATCCATATCCTACTCAACTCTACTGGCTGAAAACAGCAGCTGTCTTCCTAAAAATAGTGGAAAGTTACCACAGGTCATATATTTTTTCCCTAGAGTCTCACAAGTTAATTATGCTGGTCAGAAAACTACTTAGTGCTGCCATTATTTTGTATCAACCTAAACCTTGACAAAAACTTCAGTTGCAACAATACTCTGTCATGTATACACAAATAATTTTGTCAAGCCCAAAGCACAGGATTTATTATTATGGACTTTTATTATAAAGCCTTCTAGAAGGCACAAGCAAGAACACTGTGCCAGGCATCATGACACCATGCAGAAAGAAACTTCACCAGCTCAAAGAGCTTGAAAGAAGGGAAGTGGCATTACCTTCACATCACAGGACAAATAGAGTGTGTGTTGAGGCTTAAAAAGATTAAGCCCTTTCTGCAACTTCAGACTTAGGATGGCAGCTATTAACATTATAGAACTTTTTATGCATGCCAGGGCTCACCAGCATCAGGACTGAAACACAAAGGAATGTCAGTCTCTAGTAATTTAGTCTGAAACAGACACAGGAGCAGAAGGCACGTCTCTCCTATGTCCCACCCATGATTTTAACAGCCCCAGCTTTACCCCCTTTTTACACCTATACACCCCTCTTCTTGTGACAGTTGGTGCTACCCTGTTCCTGGTTTATATTAATTCAAGATCCAAATCTAGCGCGTAGCTTTTCAATCTTCGTAGCACAAATAAGATTAATTTTTAATTTTAAGGCCCTGATTCAGCAAAACATTCAACTACATGCTTAATTCTATCCCTATTCAGTAAAGTACTTAAGTATTTGCTTAATTCTCATTTACTCTGCTGAGACTTGAACATGTGCTTAAAGATAAGCCCCTTCTTAAGTACTTTGCTGAACTAGGGCCTAAACTGTGACCTAGGAGCCAGGAAGAAAAGAAAAAAATAGATCAATAATGTCCAGTGTTATTTCCTCAAAATATTACGTTAGCTGACTGCAAAAGATGAGGTAAAAATAGAAATCACTTTGATTCAAGTAGTACTTACAGCTAATACAGCTGTTGCTTTGGAAGAGACAAATTTTATAAAATCTTACTAAAAATATATCTTCAAAAATTCCTTCTTGTTGCCCATTTATGTCTACAAATATGCGTTATGGCAATGTGTTGAACCTACCACTCAGTCTCAGTTCCATGACTGGAACCTTGAAGTTATTCAAGTTAGTTACCTGACAATTAGGAAAAAAAAATTTAGCACAGAATCCAATTTAATAAGTACAGTTGAATTCAGTTTTGCATTACCTAAAGAGAAAATTAATGGAGAAGTTGGGAAGATGCCAGGGAAGGACTCCATGGTAAAAGCAATGAGGAGAAAAAAAGATAGACTCTGGTACTCTGCTAGAAGAACTGCCTGAGTTTAGTCACCATCAACAGAGTCCACGTTTATCACATGTACACTGTATAATACATTTTCTTGCTAAAAAGTTGCATCACGGGTGGATCCTTGGGCCAATGTAGAGATAATACAAGATCAGGATCAAAGGAGCCCATGGCAGGTAGGGAAAAATGTGTCTAAATATCTAAGCTTAGGCTTAGATAGCAGAGAAGGCAAAATATTATTCCAATTTTATTAAAAAAAAATAGGACAAATATATTGGCTAGTGGCTTATTTCTACCTATTTGTCTGCCCTATCCTTATCACCATGAATCATTCCATAAAGCATCTTTCTCCAGCTGTAAGATCCTAAACTGACCAAATATACCCTTTTTATTGCAGGCTAACTGTTCAAATTAAAGCTACCTTGTCTGTTTCAAGGATATTGGTATCAATTCAACTGACATGGCCAGAAAGTACTGGGAAGGTGTAAGTCAGGAAAAGCATCTGCAGATGAAATGCACATCCTATTCCTTCCAACAATCTATCATTTCCTGGCAAAAAGTGTGGTGAAGCCCAAGTGCTTAAATGGGATACATGCTTCTAAACTGTAGAAAGATGCTTTCACTGGGTGTGTGCCCATGCAAATGGAACTCAATGGTCCAGATGAATTCCACCCCTGGAGAAATTGACCCATTGGCATTTTGCCAGGAGAAGAGTCCCTCTCACAAGTAAAGACCAAACACGGTGTCACTGACAGGTCTTCTGTTGGCAAGTCTTTCATGTCAGCTGTTGCTGCTGCTCTTCCTTCAGGAACTGCATTTCCTCTGTAGTTAAGTCCCTGTTTTCATCTACCTTTTGATTTCTAGCTAACAGGAATGCTATTTAATCTTTACAATTCCTAACTTACACATATGCTTAGCCTCATGTACTGTGAATGGTTCCACTGAAGCCTGAATTATGGCATGTAAAGCTAAAACATATGCCTAAGCGCCTGCAGGATTGGGGCCTGAAAAATTGAGTATTTACTAGCTATTACCCTTTTGATGGATCCATCCTACTATAATGATGGATAAAAGTGTTTATTAAAATCTTTGAAGACGAGAGGTGCTCCGTAAGTACATGTGTGGGGTAGGGGAAGTGGAAAGACCTAGAGACACAGATTGCACTGGCTGCCCTGATATTTGCCATAGAAACCACACATCATTATTAGCAGCTGCAGGATTAAGAAGCTTACGTGGCTGAGGTAGTTCCTCATATTTTGGACAAGCACAGCCAGATAGCAGAGAGTGCAGTTTCTTGGCTCCCACCTCAGTTCAGTGGGAGGTGGCAGCAAAAGGAAGGTGCCCACTCCTTGGAAGGCTCTACAGCAACACCCATGCTCAGCATCAAAATGCAGTCACCCTTGTCACCATGGCCTCTCTCCCCTACCCGTGTGGCAGTGGCCGTGGCTAGTGGCTAAGACAGAGGATGGTGAAGGCATGAGAAATGTTTAGTCTGTATTTCTGTTGTCAGGAGGGTAGGAAAGGTCACCCGGCGCTCCCCTTCGATCATGTGCAGAAAGAGGTACCTGCTGTCCCCTCCTGAGCTGCTGGGGCTCTGGAGGTATGAAATATTTTCTAACAAAAAGAAACTGGATCACTTGCCCGGGGGAGCCATAACGTTTATTCTGAGGACAATGAAAGATGGCTTTGATCCCCACAGCAGCCACACATCTCTGATTGCAAGCGGCAAGCCCACCTCAACACACTTACAATGCTCGAACCAGCCTCCTTCCTCCCACCAGGCTGGATGTCAGGCTAATCAGTTTGATCTGACAGATTTTAATTAAATTAATTAAGATCTTTCTGAATGGACTTGATTAGTGTTCCACAGAGGAATCCCCCATGAAAAGGAACACTGTCAGGAAAAGCACTAATGTTTTCTCCTCTCATAATGAGAAATTTCTTCGGTTGTTATTAAATTTTTTACACCACTAATAAAAGCATTTTATAAACACATAGCATATTATGGGTTTTGACACCCTGTTTTATTAAATTAACAATAGTCTTTTACATACAATGAGATTTTCATGTCCTCCTTCAACAAATTTTTTTCTGCCAAATTCAGCATTTCAAATACAATGACTTAATCTGATTTAAACAGAAGTATGCAAAATTGAGACATAAAACAATCCTGATCACTTCCAATCAACCTTCACAGAGCAGCTTCTTGTACAAATATCAGGAACTCAGCATGTGTAGAAATGAGACGTTGCTGAAACTATGAGAGGTAGTCTTATTCCCTGCATTGGCTTGTGCAAGAACCAAGACCATTTTTCTTCCACTAGACTTGACTAAGATTGTATTGGCATCATTTTTAAAGGGTTCTGTATGGACAAACCCCCCTTTTATTGGTCCAGATGCAACAGCACGACCAAGGTAGAAGGCATCACCTTGCTTTCTACACCACATCTGTCATCTGCTTGCCTGGGATCTGCAGAAGCATTGGGGCTGGAAATCCCCTGGTGCTGGTAAATGACAAGTGGCCCCAGTTACAACATCCACAAGAGACATCCCACCAGCCAAGACAGGCAAAGCCAAGTAGCAGGTCCTGCAGCTAGTGATGACCTCTGCTGTATCACAGCAGTCAAAAAGGTGTGTGCTGTAGAAGCCTATTAGAAAGTGACACAGAATCCCAAGTTCACAAATAGAAGAGTTCATTGAACTCTACTTATAGTAAGGGTATCTTTGACTAGATGATAACCATTGAAATGTAGTTAATTCCTACCACTGGTTTAAATTGAATGTACATTGAAAAATAAATTCACTTCTAAATATTTTTTAATATTCCCTTGCATAGCAGGCAGAAAGTAGACCTCTGTATCCACCTTTTTTTTTTAATCTCCCATTTCTCATTTCTCTGTAGGTTTAGTTTAATAGCAAATGAAGCTTCCCAAGAATTGCAAAGGGTTTCAAATCCAACCTGAGAGGAAGTAGCAGTGATCTTGTTGTTACTGAAAGGAGTTCAGATACTGAAAAAAACACTACTTCATCCTCCAGCATTTTCTTTTTCCTGAAGCCAGAGTGGTCACTCAAAATACTTTATCTGGAGGGGTCAAATGATGGTGAGCCCTATGAAGGCTGAACAGGGGAAGGGAACTCTGAGGTGAGAAGATAGTGTATTTGGAATGGAAGTCAAAATAAAGGAGAGATAAAAACAAGACTATGAAAAGGACAGAAAAAAGAGGCAAAAATATTGAAGGTATAAGCTACAGAGAGAAGATTAAGATACAAGGTACTCTGAGAGATGGACTGAATTAAATAAAACAAGAGATAAGACTGATGTCCTCCAAAGGAAAAAAAAAAAAACTGTAAAAGAGAAAACAGGGATAGCAGGAAATTCCAAAATAAGAAAGAAAGAAGAACAAGAAGAAAAGGCCATTTTAATTTTTAATCCATGACTCCTCTTTGTTTTTATTTTTAAATTTTTTTTTCAACATGTCTGTTATGCTATACATGACACAAAAAAAATCTTGGGTCAGCCCCGATTTACTATAGTGTTTCGACAAACAAATGCTATTCCAGCTTATCTGCTGGTTGGTCTGAATCCAGCAGACCCAAATGCGTTTTCTGGTGTTATTTTAATTAGTCTCATGGCTTTCTGAAGTTCAAATTCATTTATTCTGGGCATGAGCCAATAACTAAAGTCTTCTCGTTGTACTAAGATTAGATTCACATGTCAATGTACAAATTCCATTCTCAAAAACATACCTGGCTGCTGTTTTATTCTCATGACCACACTCAGACAAGAAATAGAAATTGGCTAGAGTGTAATTCGGTCAAGCAATTTCAACAGAAACATCTATTTTAAGATATTTTGGGCTGTTTTATAAATGTTTCAAGGAAAAAAGGCAGATAAACAAAGAGGCATAGATTTGCCTTTGCCAGAAACAAACAGAAAAAAGGTTTTCTTTAATAAATTCTATAAAGAAAGATAGGTTGCAATAAAAAAGACACAGCGAGGAAGAAAAAAGAATTCAGTGCAACTGACCTTCAAGTTCCCTCTGCTCTTTCATTAACTGTCCACTGAGGTGATCCCTGGCCAAATACGAGCAATTCAGAGCCTGTCATAGAATTACAAGATGAATTAGGGACTGCTGCCACAAATTTACAGCTACCAAGGCCTCTGCTGATTACTTTTTCCCAGACTTGAAAGTAATTTCACTGGAAACACTCTTACTGTGGCCCCAAGATCAGCATCAGGACAAATGAGGAACGGGAATAACACTTTTCCCTTCCAATTACCGGGAGATTTTTTTTTCTCCTCTGCGATTTGTACACAAATGGACATAATTTAAGCCAGTGTGACATGAAAATGCCAGATCTAACATGGACTGTTTGCTTCCTGAAAAAACTTTCCAGGAAAACCTGAGTTTTCAATTCCTTTGCGGAAAGGTGACTCCTGTATTTTTTCTTTAACTTCTGACTTGCAGAGCTTATTAAATAACTGCAATTATCAGCCTGAACAATGACTGACTCACCACACAATCAATTGAAAAACTAAAGCAGTTGAAACTGTAACTCATTACAAGTGAGTAACTTCACATGCATGAGTAATGTCACTGCACTCGGTGGCATAACTCATGTGCATAACTATTTGCAAGACCGGGGCCTCAGATTGTAAACTCACTGAAGCAGAAACCAGATCTTATCTGCCTGTAAAGCACCTGGCAGAGCACCTATCTTTGCCACTACATAAATTAATTATCATTAGCATCTGAATTTTGTCAGCTCCAGCATTCTCCTCCAACCTCAAACAGTGAATTTCTCGCCAGAGAAGTGCTGGTGCACAGTAGATTATAATAATATGTACATGAATATTTAACTATTCCGGCAGTTAATGTAGAGCTATTTCAAAGATTTCAACACAAGATGAACATGTGTAAGGCATCTAAAAAGCTTCTAAGATCCGAGGTCTGGGTGGGGTGAGGGAAAACTTTAAAGGTAAAAAATATACAAAATTGAAATCTTGAAATGCTTTGACCTTTAAACGGAACCTTCCTCCCCTCCTGAGGTTTAAGATAAGTTCAGCAAACAAAATTTCACCCTAGGCTTGACACATAATCTCCTAAATTACTGAAGAAATAAACAAACACTTTTTCCTTTAAAAAAATTCAACATAATATCAAAAGAAAGACAGACGCCAATTTTTTAACTGCTGGTGATAGTTCGTACATGCAAGCTTACCTACAATGTAAAGTCTTCAGATTTTAACAGGAAATACATACTTAGAAAGACAGAAACTGTTGTGAAATAGCACCTTGAAGATAAGGAACTCTGGACAAGATGACTTTTGGTCATCTGAAGAAAAGAATAGTCATCTTCCTTAATCATTTCAGACTGATTGCTTCAGCTTGGTAATCTCACATTTCAATAGGTTTTTACTGCTGAACCTACAGAAACAGGGAGGGGGACGGGAGGGGATGGGAGAGGACAGGACTGGAAGTGCCGGTCAGTTCACTCAACCCTTCCACTCCCAAAACACCCCAAACAAACCAAAAACACCCTACACAAACCAATCCCAATCATGGACTAATAGGTCAAACTGGAAAAAAAACCCACGAAGTCAATCTAGTACTATGCAGTTCTTTTTCTCCCTGGAAAAAAAAAAATTGAAGGGAGCATTTTTTGTGTTTGATGGTTTCCTGTTAAGTAAATCTTATTCAAGACAGCAGCTAGCTTTGATGCATGCATGGGTATTCAGCACCATTCTTTCTCCTCTGCTTTCTCTTTTGACTTTCTAGTCTTTGCTAGTGGACTATTTAGATGGCTCCTTCAACAGGCACAAGATATTCCGGTGAACAGTGAAAGCAACTGCATGTTCATCAAACCAAAATTAAACTGAAATTGAGAAAAACAAAACCAATCAAAAATATGAAAGGATTAAGCTCTTCACTCATTTGTTTAGGTAAGACAGAAATCCTATCTTATGAATCCCATGCCAGCAAAGACATTTTTAAGTGCAATCACAAAGACTCTGATTAACTTACATACTACACAAAAAATATTGTCTCATTAAAATAAATAAAGAAAGTGCATTATTTTTTATTCTAGTCTGAGACCTGCTTGGATATGGATGGATACAAGAACAGTTTGCCTGCTATCTTATGACATCACTATTTAAAAGCTGTTTTCCTTTTATTGTCCCAAAAATCACAAAAGCTCCACAAGTCAGTTTCTGGTAATACATCTTTCCTCTAATTCTTAGGTGGATCCATAAAAAAAAACCTTGACTAAATTTTAGCATTTTTGCAGGAATGTGATACCAAAGTCCTACCATGAAGAGCTGTGCTTTAAGTTAAAGAAAGAAGCATGTTTTTCATGTCGATGACAAAAAGGGAAGGAATAAAAAATTAAATCTGTCACAAAAAGAACTATAGAAATAACAGTGTATGATTAAAATACAGGCAATGACAATTAAATCTAATCTGTTCTGAATCTTTACCTCTTTCCCTGCTTGTGCTGAGTAAGAGAAAACTGAATACACTAACGATACCTCACCTCAGAGAGGAGTCTCTCCTCACACAACATACACCACTTTGCATCTAATAACTATGCACATTTGAAAAAAGAGAAAAAGATTTAACTCGGAAGAGTGGCAAAAAGTACTGCTGATAACTTGACTACAAAAGTACTTCCTTAAATTGTGCATCAGCTTGAGGGCTCCATCCACCTCAAGAAGCCATCCTTGGTGGCAGCTACTTACACAGCTCTTTCTTCGCGTGGAAAACACTAAGTGGAAACCTCATCTTGGATATAGGTCAGGACATCAAGTGTGGTGTGCTGGTCAGTGCCTAGGGCAGGTGTGAACAAGGGCCGGCTGGCTGCTTTCACGCTGAGACCTGTGCCAACAGTTCAGAGTCTATATGAAGTGAGAAAGTAGAGCAGAAGCTCAGAGAGTACATCTTTTAAGCAGGATATTTAGGAGCCTCTGCAATCCTTTTACCAGACACACAAATGCAACCTCGGCTGCTTGCTGCTTTTTTTACTTTTTCCCCCCTCCACTCTAAAAATACTAACCCTTCTTCTGAACTCGTTGGAAGGGACTTGCGAAGGGGTGGAGTAAGGGAAATCAGTGCACAAGTCACCTTTCAGCCACCTATGACATCAGCCTGCTGCCCTGATTCCTTCATTAATACCTTTGAGCTGAAAACAATGGGCCTACCATTAAGCACCACACAGTTCGAGATAAGAAAGCCCTAAGCAGATAATAATCGGTGCATTTAGCTGGATTTCAAACATTCAGCTGCTTAATCATTTCTTCCTCACTGCATGCTACCCAAACACACGGGGAATGCTTTGGATGCCTTGGGCTAAGGAAAAAGGAGCTGGGGTGTGGGGAAGAGGAGGGAGAGAGCGGAGCCACAGGATGGGGATTGGGGGGGAGAGGGGGATTTCATTGGCAATCCTCTCCCTGGGAAATGAAAACATTTCTTAATTGCCATTAGGGAAATAGGTTAAATACAGGCTTGGTAAGCTGCTAAGGGCTGGCTAACAGATTAGAGGGGATGGCTGTTGAAGTATACTCATTTCCATTATATGACAGAGCAGGGAATTTTTATTTTCTTAATAGTCTTCAGAGACTGTTCCTGTCAGGCACTGGGTGTGAGACTGCTAGTTAGATTTTAACTAGTCACCTTCCAGCTGATGAAATAAGGCCCAGTTCTCTGGCCCTGAAGTGACTGCTTTCCTGTTTCATCCAAGGAAACAGAAACTGCAGGATATGCTGACGGGGAAGGTATTGTAACACCTGCTGGCTTTGCTCACACAAAATAACAGTGAGTAATTGCAGAATCAGAGAAACTAAAGGCATGATGCAGCATACCTGTCACACAGGAGGAGGGGAAAAAAACACCTCAGGATCCCCAAACACTGAACAGACTCACGAGCTGAGCTCGGCCTTAACAGCAGTCCTGCCAAGGCTGAGCAACTCCTCACCTCTGAAACCTTGGGGCCCACGTTGGGAAGAGTATGGGCAACTTAAAAATCTCAGATGCCGCTGCCTGCTTACTAAGATCCTCACCTTCTCCACATTCTCCCAAGGCCCCTCCTTCGGATGGATGCCCTTCTTCCTCACTTTTAAGTTCCTCAAAAGCCCCATCCCTAGCTTAAAAAGAGGATGATAAAGCTTTCAGTAAAGTGAGCAGAAGCAAAAGGAAATCAAGTTTTCTTGTAAATGGGCACAGCCTTTACTCACCCACAGAACTAAAAAGCAGCTACAGGCAGTGCACACAACAAAGCTGAGACATCATCCTGTAATCCTTCGTCATGCAAAACTCCCTGGGGCATGAGTGGGAGTTTTATCTGAGTAAGGTCTGAGTTTTTTAAGGAAAGTCTTTGTTCTGGGGCTCCCTGAAGCCAATATACTGAACTATTCAAAGGACCATGGATTGGCAGGTGAAGTCGACAGGGGGCCATTTGAAGAACGAGTTTCTGGCAGCAACGCTGGTTTAAAGCAGTTGCTGCCACCTCCCTTTTTCTACCTGCTGACATATTTACCTTCCCCCACCCCAGTTTTCTCCAGTGATAAAGACACAAGGACTTGTACAGTTGTGAGAAAAATGGACCAAGGAATTATTCTGGCTGTAAAGTACCCTCTCTGGGAACTCTTCCACAAGTATTAACTAAACGCTTATAAACAGTTCTGAGGCAGGGAACACTGTGGCCGTGATTTAATAAACAAGGAGCAGGGACACACAGGCTACAGACACGACTGCAATCATTCTGTGTCACTGCAGACTACTCACCCAGGAGGGCCTATGTCACATGTACCAGCACCACTCAGATTCCTTCACAGGGCTGCATGCAAATCACCTGTCAGCAATGGAAGGGACACCTGGTCTACCTTTAACACCCCAACAGTGCCCAGGAATTGTCCAAAAGAACACTGGATAAGTCAGGCCACAGCTGCTAGACACCCTCCCCAGCAGTGCAGTGTAGATATCCAGCACCTAAGGCCCCTGTGCCCAGGAGGCCAGCATCACTAGCCCAGCAGCTCAGAGACTGATTGCTGAAGGTGTTTTGTCTCCTCAGGTTAAAAAGAACAGCCTGGAGTGATCTCCACCATCTTTTAACGTAACCACTGTGTATCCATCTGCATCATCAGACATCTCAACACACTTTAAAGTCTGGTGCTAAGTGCCAGTTCTATCTGACTAAATGTTAACTCTGTTGCTGATGTCTGAAAGAGATTGATAAATATGTTGTAAATGTTGACTGGTTTTCTCCATGGACAGTAAAGGAAGCTCTGAGAGAACTGACTCAAACTCTGGCATGTGAAGATGGGTGAAAAACATGCCACCCCTGCTTCCTGCCCAGCGTCATGCTGGAGGCAAAGGCCAATCATGAAATTTAGTTTGGATGTTCTCTCTTCCGAGTAAATGTGCTTGCCACAAAATGAGACCCACACGCTTACCTGGGTGTACTGACTGTGCAACAGCAACCACTTTGGTAACAAATGGTGTTGAAGGGCATTTGCTCAGCTGTGCTGCTATCACAGAGTCAGCCAGCATGGGCAGAAAGCCCATTCACACCAGCCTGTGTTTCACTTGGCTGGTAACTCCATGGACCTTATTTGCATGGAGTGTATTTCCCAAGAACACACTGGATCTTGATCTGATGATAATAAGAAATGGATAAGCTCAGCATCTCCCCTGGTTCTTGCTTCCATTTACCAGCTCTCATTCAGAAATGTTCGACTCTTTTCCATACCTAGAAATTATCTGTGAATTAAAATTAAACCCTGAGCTGGGTATTCTTCCCAGATGCTCCAAGATTTGATAGAAATGCATACACCAGGGCAACTAGGGAACCAAGGTTATAGCGTGCTTGTCCTAAAGAGCCCGGGTCAGATCCTTTGCATCTGCCAATCATTTCAAGTCAGAAGGTTTTAATGCATGGTTTTCCTGTGACCACCTATTTAGTCATGGCCATCCTAAACCAGCCACAGCACTGCCTGAAAGACAGCAGAATAAGGAAAGTGCATTTTTGTGTGGTGGCTGCACACAATATCCTTAGCAACTGAATGCAGCCACTCTGGCAGGGTATAAGAAACACCAGAGGTTTAGGTCCATGGAAATCAGTGGCAAGTTGAGAATGTGCCTTTTGTATGAAATTCTATATAACATTGAAATCTCTTTCTTAAAAAAGAATTATTAACACAGGGTTCACTTATGCTGTGTTTCTTTTTTCTTCTTTTTTTTTTTTTTCGATGATAGAGAACAGTGGAGAACTAAAAGAGGAGTCTACTGTTATCCCAGACTTTCTGACAAGACTTTTTTTCTAGCATAGGTACAGTTCAAGACTGTGCACCCTTTAGTTACATTTGGACATGCAAGTGTAAGCCTTTCCAAACACATGACCATGCTATGGTGCAACCCTTCTTGGCACAGAGCATACAGTTATTCTTGTCCAAGACCATCTGAGTGCCTCTGAAAGGCACTGCAGGCTAGCCAGCACAATCTTGCTTCCCGATGAAGAACAAAGACACTGTCTTAAATGTTACAGAGAGTCAGCTCATGTGCTTTTATCACTACAGGAGAGGTGCTGTTTGGAAGTACCAGCACAGTGGCAAAGTAGTGGATAAACTGTCCTTAACATGAAGTACTTTCCTCAACAACCTAAGTAGCATACAGGTAATTTGTCTCTTTCTGCAAGTTATGACAAGTCCAATGACTCTGAACCCTACCTTTGGTTTAAGGCACTGGAATTCTCATTCCATAAACCCTCTAGCATGCACATTCCTGTAATACAATAAATTCCTTTCCCCTGCTTATTGCATAGGCATTTATGCTACATTTAAATATAGAAATAATGTATCTATATTAATGAATAGTCTCCAGAATAGTATCATGACATCAGAGGGTTATCCTTCGATGGCATGAAATTAATAGGGTCAGTGGAAGGAGCAGCTTTATGGTAAGCAAGGGAACTATTGCTGCAAATAGGGCTCGTGATTCCTAAATATAAATAAATCCAGATAATTTTCCTTTTCCAAGTTATTCTTTACAATTTTTTTCCACCCCATGCATCTAAAGAGAACATCTCTATTACAGTATCATATTCCACAAGAAGGAAAATTACTTCATCAGCAATTCTGGAATCCACCATGTTATTAATTGCATCTCAAACCACATTTGGCAAACCAAAAACGCTTGGAGGAATCCTGGACAAGTAGTTGGACAGAAGTCGACTTATAATTACATAAAAATGTTATGCTGGGAAGTAAGTTGCTTGCGAATTAACTATTAAGGATAGACCATTTTTCATCAAAATCTTGCTTGCATCCAGTCCTTTACACCAAAGGAAAATGAGGAACAAATGGACTATATTCCACAACGGGTGAAAATCATCTCAACTACACTAGAGCAGCTCCACTGCAGCCCAGTACAGACACAATAGCAAGAAACTGTCACTAGATGATGTCAAAGAGAAATAAATTTTAAAGATTAGATTTTATTTTAAATAAATAATAAAGTGAGCAACCTGACAAAGTGGGTTGTCTTCATTACTTAATGCCTTTAAAACAAGATTAAATGGCTTCCTGAAAATAAGCTTCGGCACATTCATTTAGGACATGACAACTGTGCAGGAATTACTGGGTGAATTTCTGTTACCAATGTTCTGCTGAAGATAAAGCTATGTGATAGTAACAAATTTAGGTTTTAAATTCTATAAATATGGGAAATGTGACCCACCACTACTTATGATATGATAAAAGAACTCCCTCAACAACTAATTAGAAAAGGAAAATTAGTTTTAAAGGTTATTAACAGAGTTTTTCATTATTCAAGTACAATTCTTTTCTGCTGTCACCCTCCTATCCCCACTCTTATTCAGAACACTAATATACAAGCCTATTTCAAGACAAGACCAAATTAATGTGGGACTGACCTTGTGCATGAATGGAAAACAAGCCTGAGTTCCTATAAACCTTTCAAACTTTCATTCCATCTCCTTCCCAGTTTGCACGGAGGAGTCTATTTTACAACTTTATCCATGTAATGATCCTGCAGACTGCTTCTTCATGCCAGAATTTCTCTTTGAAGTTTGCTCTCCCATTAGTGTTTCAGTGTAGGTATTCAAACTGATGGCGCAAGCACAGCAGAACTCCAGAACTGTCCATGTTCCATCAAATACAGTTGTTTCATGTTGCTCGTGATTTACAGGCTCAATTAATGCTCAAAAGAAGAAGAGCACATCTTGGTGGAGCATCCCCCTTCCACACACACGCACACCCCCTCCTCCCCTTTTTTTTTTCCTTTTTTTTCAGTACAAACCAGCGCTCTCAGGGTTTTGTTGGACATTGTGCAGGATGGCTTTGCCAAGTAGAATGGAACACACTTAATACTTTTCCTTTATAATCTTTGCAATAAATCAGCTACCACTCCACTTACACAAGAACGGCCATTAGTGTCCTGTCCCCTCCCCCAGCACTTCCCGAATTTTAAACAAAGTAGGAATAAACTGAAGCTGAGCAGAGCCAGCAAGCCCAGTAAATCAGTTTAATGAGAACTGAATCAATCGTATGAAGTCCACTACTGAACAAATAAGGTGGACAGGAGAGGCTGAGCTTGCCGTGGAGGTACTGGGGATGGGGAAGCAGGGCTCACATACTTCATTTTCAGCAGTGACGCACGTCTGTTGTGAACACTCTGTCCTTTAAAATCACATTCGCCGCAGCTCGCTGCTGAATTCCTTGTTTAGATTTGGCTGTTTCCTCTCCTGCTTGTGGTTTAGCTCCTCCATGTTTTCCCACAGAAGTGGAGTTTTCTGTTTACCCGTTTTCACCACTTGTCTCCTCTGAGATTCACTTTGACTCTCTGTTTATCCTTCTCAGGTCTTCCCTATTTTCCACATTTACTGTAAGTGAATATATCTACATCTAGATATATATATATATACATACACACACACATACACACACATTATACTGTTCCATTATAAAGTCAGAAAGTGAATAATTATGTATTTTAAGGAATGCAGAGTATTAAAGAAACCGCAAACTTTTGTGTGTGACAGCATGTAGACTCTGGACATTCAGCATTAAAAGGGCCTTGCCGAAAGTGTAAACACCCACCCACCAAAAGAATTCTAAAAAAACAAAGAAAACAAGCCAAAACCAACCAAACCAAACCAAAGCACAGTGCTTCAAATGTTCTTTTTTCCAAACCAGAGGCAGTAACTTGCACAAATGGGGCCAAGTATGGATTTTCTCAAAGGGGACTAGGAGGCTTTTTACTTCATATACATCAGTCCCTGTCTTGGGGAATTTTTGTTCACTTGGTCTCATGCACTAAGGAAAAGGAGCTGTTAAAATGGTTAATGAACAAAATTGGGATTTAGTACATCCCCTTTGCACAGGGCTGTGATACCGTCCTGCTCCAGCTAAAAAAACTGATGGGCAAAGGAGTGCATGGCCCTGCCATTCAGATCACCTGTGTGTCTTCCTCAGGACTGCCAAACCTCCTTCACTTGGGAGTCGGTAACACAACCTCATCCCATCCCAGATATCCCAACCCCAGTCTGAACTCTTTCCTCCTTGAAACAGTCATCCCTTCTCAAAATTAAGGGCAGAAATATGGGTCACATTTTCTCTTCTGTCTTCTTACTTCCCCCAGTATGTAAGCAGAGCCCATTTGTGAGATCCTGCTATCGTGAGTGCCAAAGCTTGGACCACGATGGAAGCCTTTAGAGCTTATTTGTGAATGTGGTCCTGTTTCCAGAACATCACTGTGAGTCTAAAAAAAGAGTGTACTTTGATTCATCACTCTGAAACACTTCAGGATGATCCAGCCATACTTTTAATTCCCTCAGGTCAGTTAGTGAAGTCCACTAGAGCATCCAGTGCTTCTTCTCTGCCAGTGCATCGATTTCTCAGGTGCACTATTGCCCATGAAAAATTTGAGTATCTGTTAAATTTCCAGACTTGGCAATAGGAAAACCTATTGCCACTGTCACCCCTCCACCATCTGCATGGATTCTGGGAAAAGGCAACTAATTAACATTGCTAATTAGAGAGACAGACAGGGCCACTTTGCACCCTCTTGCCCTGCTTTCTCCTTTCCCAGTACAAAAGAGAGAAGAGGACACACCCAGAGCTGCCGATCTGACCTCGGAATTGGAGACCCTCTGCCACTGCAGGCAGAGTAGAGACCATTCTGCCCAGTTAAGGGTAACAGGTGCTCCTTAGGTGTTTATGAGCGCAATATTTAAGCATGTTAAGATGGTGTGTATCAGAGGAGGTGAGGAACAGAATGTATTCATTAGAGTAAGTTTGGAAAACCTGCTTATCTACCATCTGCTTGTACTTCATGCAAGACCAGTGTTGTGAGCTCTTTAGGATTCAACTGTAGATCTTACATGATAGGCTTTTCAAAAAGCCTTCTATTTAAAAAAAAATTATGATTTTGTGGAAATCTCAGTTGTTGTGAAAGAAAGAAATTAGGTGTCTAGTCTTGGTGACAAAGAAAAGCCTGAAACAGAAATCTATTAGCACCAAGCCCAGAACTCATAATACTATTTTCATAACCTGTGATTTTTAAGACAACTTCATGGCCTGACTTACCGTTCTTGAAATCTAGAGTTTGATAATATTACAAGTGATAATCTAAACCTCCCCATATTCTCTGAACTGATTTTAATTTTTTCTTGGCTTTTTTTGTAGATAAAATATTTTGTCATAATATCCTAAGACATAATAAACTCCATTCTCCAACCCCTAGACCAATGCTTTGCTCTCCACTGCATTTAACAGCTCATTTCTAGTGAAGCCTGTGGTTTTCTGACAAAGCAAGTGTACTGCGTCTGCTGTTAACAGTAAAAAAACCCAAACCCAAATGATAAAAAAAAAATGAATGCAAAGCAAATGACACTAGCAAATATGCAGTTTCAAGCTTCTGCTATACAAAAGCACATTGAAGAGCTCAAGATATAGAACGTTAATTAGGACTATATTTGAATTTTTTTGGGTCCCTGGTGTTTTCTCTGTCTCTTCTCCTGCCTAATGGGTATTTAAAATACCTAAGATGACCTATGGATTCAAATAATAAAAAGAAATGAGCAGTTAGAAAAACAAACAAAAAAGGAAATTAAAACTAAGGCCTTGGCACCACTAAGTCACTATTCATTCTAAATGGTTACATATATCTCTAATCTTTGTAAAAAGAGAGAAGAAAAGGTACTGCATTTAAAATAGAACAATAGGAGTCATAAACTGTAGTTTCAAAGAGCTTGGAAAAGATATTTCACTGGAAGGTTGTTCTTTTCTTTCCACCCTTACCAAAACTTTGCAGGCATCAGGAAAACATGAATCCAAAAATTATTTATTGTAACAGACTGGTCATAGCCACCAGTGGGTCAGTCAGATCCAAAGACCTCTGTAATGACAGTCTCTCTGTTGATTTCATGACTTTGGATCCAGACCAATGTTTGTGCATTTCTTTCAAGGAACAGTTTTTCCAAATAAACTGGGATTTTTTTGGAATCATTCCAAGGGCTACGTGACACTTTCGAGAGTTTATATTCATCCAAGTGACTTTGAGGAGCCAGTTCTCCTATTTTACATGGAAAAAGCTTGGCAGAGGACAGGAGGGAATAGAAAGCACTGTGTGAATCCATCCAGACATTTCTAGACCCTTCTTTGAAAGGTGTCCCTCAGATTCTATGTCACAGGCAAGGCAGGCAGCAGCACACCATCCCTTCCCTTCCCTTCCCTTCCCTTCCCTTCCCTTCCCTTCCCTTCCCTTCCCTTCCCTTCCCTTCCCTTCCCTTCCCTTCCCTTCCCTTCCCTCTTTCCTGAGGAGCCAACACAACCTACTGAATGGTTACGGAGAGGGAATTAGTTTCACCGCGCCCCTGAGAGATTTTTTAGGGCTGGGGACTTGGCTAGTGTTCCACTGTCCAGAGAGGGGCAGGAGGGAGTTTGCCTGCTACAGGGTGATCACAGGTGGGGTGAACCCAGCATCTTTCTGTCCTTTCTGCCTGCAGGCCTGTGTAGGGAATGCCCACATTAGGGGCATTGGCTTAGTGTGGTGATCCCAAACAACCTCTGCAGCCCCCTGGGCACCACACATCTCCAGAGCTGCAAGTCATGCATTCCTCCAGTTGGCTTCTGGTGCCAAATTTTTCAGAAGTGCTGAATGTCTTAGGCTGGAGTGGTCCTACTGTTGCTGGAGCTCATGTGGTAGCTGAACAAGTCCTCAGCCAACACCAAGCAGAGGGAGGGGAGGCAGAAAGGTGATGTAACATCCTCCTGATCTTTCACTTTCCCTGCGTGCTGGGAGGTTCAGTGGGGCACGCTGTCTCTCAACATTGAAAAACTGAGTATCTCTCATCAGTATCTCTCTCTTTACTAGAAATAAAGGCCACCACATGCCTCACCATCCTCAGAAGAAATGTAAAAGGCTAAAGTCATTACTTTTGCTTCCCCACAAAGCAATCTGGTAACTGCTCTAAAGCATGCAGAAGCAAAAATTAAACACACGTTCTCCCAGTCATGGGATGTAATTAGAGATATGGCTGAAGAACAGAAGTCCTACTCACTAGCTGCAAACACAATTTTTTTAGTGCTTGGAAACCCTTGTGATATGTTTAAAATAAATATCCAGCTACAAAAATACTGTTAATATTAAAATTATGTGAAAGAATTCTTGGCAGACCTCTGGGATCTACCCAACTAACACTAGTACCAGAGTCCTTACAGATATATAATTAACACAGCTTGAAACATTCAGTACAAATGTTGAGCAGCCTGAAAATTTTAGTTTTACAGCAGTACTTCTGCACAGATGGAGTAATACCATGATTTGTTACAGCAGCAGCCTGATAGAATAGCAGTGAAGACACGACAACATCTTTACTAATTAAAGCACTAACTTCTGCACTCTGTTTTTCCTTCAGTGGACACAGAAAGATATTCAGGCCCCTCAGTATTCAGGTAGTCTTTATGCCCAATATCCTAGGGTAGTTATGTATTTAACCTCCACTGAAATCAAACTGTTTTGCTAGTGTGTGAGGGACTATATTTTGACTCTTTAGCAGCTTTTTATAGTATTCACTTAACAAATTTTCTGCCAAAAATCCAGGCCAAAAAGTCCTGCTGCATATGCAGCTAGCTGAATCTACCACATTTACATTAGCTACTCCAAGCAGAAAATAGAACGTTCATAAAAAACCTAAAAGCATCTCGATTCAACAAAAGCTGTTCCATAGACCTGCTCTTATTCACTTTACAATTTTGACTGCCTCTTGCAAGCACTACTGTGAATACTCAAAAGCACTTTTTCAAATGAAAGAAAATCAGAGCATCTAGTGTCGGCAAGCCTTGTAAAGTCCATACATGTTTACACTTGGCATCAGATTACACATATTTGACTTCTTGATTTACTGAGCACACTTGTGCTTTCCCTTCTTTTGTCAGAAATAAAATACAGCTATTCTTAAGAGAAGTCCTTGTTTTTAAAAAGACCTAATTTGTAATGTATGTTAGGAGAGTTCACTTTTCGCCCCACCCAGAGAGAAGCCTGATCCAAATACCAGGGGAAAAAAAGAAAAACTCAGAAGAGGTTAATTTGGGTAACGGCAATGCCTGTTTGCAAGATGTAGCAAAAGAGAAAGACAGAGAAAGAGGACAGACAGTGAAGTCCTTGGACAGGTTTGGGTTTTTTTTGCTGCATCACAAAAGCAATTCTGCTGAAATCTTACTCGGAACATTGCCTGAGTAAAAAAGAGAAACACAGTTCTTAAATTATTTTGTACTTTCCATGTAGAGGAACAGTCAGAACTGTATGGGGTTTTACGCCTTCTTAGTAGCCAGCTTATAAACAGTGCAGCTACCAGTCTTTCCATAGGAAAAACAGTGTTCTGAGGATGATGATAACATGACTAACTGCCTGAGCTTCAGAGGCACAGAAAGCCTTCTACCTGAATAAGGTGTGGTGTCAGGTCAGACAACTGGCAATTAATAAACATTAGATGAGATTCAGGAATCCGAGAATAGTCTTACACAAGTGAAAATTTTGCACAAGTTTACCTTTCTCCTTCTTATTTCCATGATTCTTCAAAAAGAATATTACATTAAATCAGATGAAAGGGAAGGGGTTTTATTTGAACAATGTGTGTTAACAAGCCATCAAGTGGAACATTGGTACATAAGTGTTTGAGAATCAAACTCATAAAGATAGCAATAGCCACAACAAAGTGGATAACTAGGTGAGACCTGAAATTTTCAACATGCTTTTATGGATATTTATATGCAGGAAAAGGAAACTCATCCAAATGTAGAAATCAGGTCAAATAAAAACAGTCGTGTGATTTCCAAGCCAGTTCAGCTTTGCCCTATCATTGATCATTATGCAAATGAAAAGCAAGATAAATCAAACACCATTTGTTCCTGCTAATAATTTGAAGGAAAACCATAATCCAAACCATTTTTTTCCAACTGTAACAAAGCAGAACTGCCTCAGAACATGGCTTGACGCCCTCTGCACACAGCCAACCTAAAATCAGCCCAAAATAAACTATTTATGAGCAAGTAAACAAACAAAACACTCGGTTATGAATCCTACTATCTCTCTAAATTGCCTGACAAATGAGTATACTTTGCTTTGCTGCCATGGGCAATTCTACTGAAGGTTTGCAGTACTGGAGCCTTACGTATATCTCCCTTCATCTAAACACAATATATTCCTCTAGATGGAAAAAGAAAGAGAAAAAAATGCTTTATATATGCAATACATTGAACCTATAATTTTTTCCTTTTGTCCTAAGTGTGCCAACCCCACAGCATTTCTCAGACATTTCCTGCAGTACCTTGTCGAGAAATAATGATTCTCACATGCAGCTTCTTTCATAAATCTATCACAGTTCATTATCGAACTACCAGTGACAGAGAAATGTGTATCTTCTTATTTTCATGACCTTAATGTTGGATGCTGTTGTTCTGAGCTAATGTGAGTGCATGAAACAAATTCAGGTCCACATAACATCTTCCTGATAATGTTGCAATTGATAAACTCTAAATCAACTTCTTGTTATTTTTGTATGTGCTGTGAAATTGGTGATGGCTTAAAAATTTACATTAATTCATGATCTTGCCTCAAAATTTCATGATTGAAAATAAAATCCACTATCTCAATACATGGCCAAGTTGTACTTCTCCCAATTTAAATTTTGCCATTTTTTCCGAGTCAGAACATAGGACCAGATTTGTAAGAGGACACAGACAAAACCTGAATACATTATTTGCAGAAGCTCATATAAAAGAAAATTTTGATATTTTATTTTCAGCTGGAGATGTAAAATATCCTCATGGGATTGCTATTAAGCTGTGATTTGGGACCCCTACATTCAATTTGAAGAGTTATTATTTAGACTTACAGCCTATCACAATAAATAGTTGTCTTATGCCTTCTCAGGAGCTCTCTTTAGGTGGTTGGAAATCTCTGCTTGGCCAGTCACCCCTACACTGGAGCAAACTGTAGCTTTGTTATTCATCACTTTTTCCTCATCTAAGAGATGCTAGACCAGTAGTATAGCATGTCATGCAAACAGCTTGTAGAAACAGGGAAACCACATTTTAAATTATATATATTAGGGTTCATTTAATGAGTTTCAAAGAATTTTTCCCATCTGTTTTATTAGATTTTGGAAAATAAACTGTGTGACCTACTGATGAAATCCAAAATAGGAAGGTAACTATAGTTGCTTGTTTATATATGAAGAACAAGCATGTTTCTCTTTAGATTAGCAAAAGACAAATAGATTTATTGTATTAAAAGTTTTTTTATTGCTGATGTGCAATCATTTTAGCAACTGAGCTGTGCACTTGAATTTTGAGATGCTGCTTGTCTGCTTTAATCATCACATTAATTATAGTTTTATGCTGAACTCTCTGGAACACAGAGATGTTACTATAGTAGAAGAGGTCACATCCTAAAGGAGCCTTCCGCATTGGGAATTTTGATGGCATACATGGAGGAGTGCACACAGAGCCTGTGAGCAAAAATCCCAAACTACTCTAAAATTTTATTTAAACATTTTCAAACAGAGATGCACTAACTGCACTTCTGAAGGGATGTCCTGAAAATGTGGATTCAACTGCTTAGAAGCCAGAGCTGCCATGGTACACATTCCTGTGGTGGCTACTGCTTGGCCAACACCAGGCATCATTCCTAAATCCCTGTAATCTTGCACTGTCTGAGAAGGTTTGCAATTTGATCATAGCTTCTGCAAGGAAGCTCCTTGGAAACAGGAAGCTGTGTAAGTCCATGCACACCAGCTAAGGATCAATGACTCTCTCTACCCTGCAGAAAACAACTCATGGGAAGCTCACTGATATCTATTTTGCACTTCCACCACTGGAGTGCTGTACGAGCTGAGGACCTGTGAAGCTTTTTCTCCCAGCTCATATTTTGTCCCTTTTAGTAACATTAATTTCCCAATGTCTGTTGGCATAAATTTAAACTAAACAGAAAGGGTATTTTCAGTTTCTTCATCATCAGGATGAAAAGACGAAAATGTCTATTTATGGGAGCCTCCCCAAAAGCTTGTGTGAGACAGGTGCAGAAAGAAACAGTCTGTGTCTAAGCACTACAAGGGTCTGCAGGAGACACTTATAAAGTGTGCTATGTGTCTTGAGATTGTTCACCTATGGTTTCTGGTTAAAAGCTATAACCTTTAAAGTATTATTTCTATTCTAGGCAGGATGGAAACAGAGTAACTAGTATGCAAGACCTGAAACCAGTGAGCTTTGCAAGGTGTTTGTGGTTCAGATACTAAATTACAATTTGATTAACCTACTTAGCAAAATTCAGATGACAAACATAACTTTGGTGAAATTATTTTCTGAAAACAAAAACTTCTGCAGACTACTTAAGGATATTAAATACAGTTACAGTGATTTAATGAGTGTTTGGTTTCACTGCCACACTGGAAAATCAAATAAGAGTTTCAGTTTGAGCTTGAGTAAATTCTGATCAAAGTATTTTCAGTTTTATTTTAAGAAAGTTTATAATTTTTGTATTGCTGAATTTTGTTTAAATTAGTAATGTAAAGTGCCTCCCTTGTACAAAGTCTGCATCATTTTCTTTGCCGAACTCAGTGACCGGCTTCACACATCAGCCTTTCACACTGCACCTCTACAGACAAAACATTTCAGTCGTTATATCTCCCTCCAATCCACCTGCTTAGCACTGGCCATGGGGCCAGTTCGTTTTGCCCTAGCATTTGACTCTTTTTGATGAGCTGGTGCCTGCAAGGCCTGCACCTTCCAGTCCCTTCCCTGCTGATGTGCAGTGCACACCTGATTGTAGTTTTTGGAGGGCAGCTGCTTCTAGCCCATCACAGCCAAGGCCTTTTGTGACCTATTTCACATTGCTGTGTGATGAGGACTGTGTAGCTTCACTGACTGTTTTGGTAGGCACTATCTTACCTGGAACCTCCAAGCCCCACTACAAAGAAAAGTAACTGAGGCAAGAGGAATACACTAATTAGTAAAACTAATTTCAGGAAAATTTTGTGGCAGCTGAGAAAGTCCCAGGAAAAAAAAAAAAAAGAAGAAATAACTTTTAGATAAAATTAACAATTGTACCAAATACCTCCATCATGCCAGTCAGGTGACAATGAGAAACAGGAAATCTCACTTACTTGCGTAAGTGAGAAAGGCTGGAGACCTTTAATAGTCTAACTATAATTTCCAGTATTGTTTTGCTTGCTCTATGGAGCCAAAAAAAGACAAGACACCCTGTATAAACATGAAGCAGTATTACAGGAAACATGCATTTTTCTTAATTTCAGGGAGTTGCTTGCCACATTTGTTTACAGAATCACTCATTCTGTTTACAGGGACATTAACTGCGTATCATTTTTCCTCTCTGTGATTTTTATACACTGTGCACTCATTCTGAAAGTAAGTCAGTGGACCCTCTTTTATGCAGTTCAAGCCTAACATTGCAACACAGTCATTATGGTGCTTCCTACATGTATTAGTTTATGAAAGGGCTGACCCCAAAATAAAACAATGCAAATCACATCAGCGCTCAAACCGAATGCCACAGTGCTGGGAGAAACAGAAAGGCATGAGTCTGTCTCTGGCACTGCAACAGCTCCAGGGACTGCTCAGCCAAGCTGCAAAGTCCTCTGCTGGGGCTGGGCAGGAGGAAGCAAGCCTAGGGCTGGCAGCTTGGAAAGGAGGAAAGGGGGGACCAGGGGATCTGGCATAATCACAGAGGAGAAATGAAAAGCAAAAGGCAGAACAAGAGAAAATGCATGCTGAAACTTGAAGGAAACCAAAGTGAAAGAAACAGGTGTGGACAAGTAGATAAATGATGAGGGGAAAAAACAATCAGTCATGATTCTTATTTTCAAAAATAAAAGAGTAGATGAGAAGGGAGGAGCAAGCCCACCCTTTAGAGAGAACACAGGAAAAGGAAAGGTGAGAAGGAAGGTCAGCATGAAAAATGGAAAAGTAAAGTGGGAAAAAGAAGAAAAATCTCAAGAAAAATGAGAAAATTGTGATGCTTACCCCTCCACCCTCCCCCCCCAAAAAGCTTCTCCATTGTCTTGTTTTTCTCTTGTTTTTCTCTTGGCAGAAAAAAAAATGTAGACTGGAAGAAAGCAAAAGGATGATTACATTCTCGCAGTAAGGAGATAAAGGAGGGGAGCAAATTGGATATGAACTGTATTCATCAGGGGATACGTAAGGGAGTAGCTGAATTCAAGAACACAGCAATGCAAAAAAGAACATTTCTTCAAGAAGGAAAACTATCTGTCCAGTGGAATTCCCAAAATATTACTGCAATCCCACAGCTTTGTCCAAAAACCCAGTAAATAAAACTTTTGTCTGAAACTTTTCCCACCATTCCAAGACAGTTGGTATTTAATCTAAATAACCTCCTGCTGAGTGTTGATCACAGCCTGTAGCTCTGCAATCCAGCCTCATCACAGCCCAGTCTAAATAGAGCTTTAATAAATAGTCAGCTGAAATACACTCAAATTCCAACTTGCTTAGTGTATGATCTCTATTTCTGAACTCATTATGGCTGAACCAAAATCTGGAACTTCGCGATGTTTGTGGAATGCAGGATTTTTGTGTTGGGTCTCCAGCTGTTGTGAAGTCACTGCTGTTTGGTGTATCAGCAATTTTGACTGGAAAAATTAGAATGTGTTTTCAAATACGTGGCGAAGCCTGCAGCTATGGCCAGACCAGAGTATAACAAATGCCTTGATGGTAAATAGGCCACCAGCATTGCATCTCAGGTAAAGGCTGAAAAGGGAGACCAGAACTGTATTTGGTTCAGCCCAGGTTCTTCCCACCTCACTCCAAATGCTCCTTTTGCAACTGGTTTGCTTCTGCTCATTATCATTTTAATGACACAGACCTCACTGCCTGTCCTTTGCTCACCTGACTGAGCCACGCCTCATCACAGCAAATCCTCACTGAACAATGACGGATTTATTGACATGCACAGGGGTCCAAACATAAGAAAATTAGATTTGTTCAAATCCAAACTTCACAGGAACTGGGAGACCAAAAAACTGCAAGCACAATTTCTAATGACACAGACATTTTTAAGATCCCTAGAGATCTACTGCCCCCCTGATATTTTTACATTGAACAAAAAAACCAGAAAGTGCCTGTTTGCAAGCAGATGAGGACTCCCCAGTCCTCACTTAAATGCAAAGCACTTGCTGTTGCAAGAGAGCTATGACTGCAGTTGCTCCTTCAGCCAGATACCTCTTCCAAAATAGCCCCTTCCCACCTGCCAGGTCCAATCAGCAGCCCAGAGGAGGGCTTTTATAGAGGCCAGCGATCATTTCCTCCTGCTTTAGATCCAGTGACCCAATGCTAACACCATTCCCCACTCCCAGCATTACTGCACTGACTGACAGGGTCAGTCCTTGCTAGATGTCACTAAATCAACATCCCTGCAGGGTCTCTTTCCAAAGGGAGAATACGCTGTCCCGGGTGACCTTCAGAGTTCACAAGTGATTGGCGCAGAAGCCCCACACCATCCATCACTCCGGCAGGAAGGGACATTTGCAGGGGATCAGAATGGCACGGGACTGCCATGAACTTCCTGCACCCTGCTTCCCTGCATACCGAGCCAGTGGTTCATTTATCAGGAGAAGGGAATAGAAGGTGAAGTCAATGAAGCTGCATTGAGTGCGGCAGAGGTCAGGCCCAGGAGGGAACCCAAAGTGTGCATGCACACATACACGAGAGACACAGAGAGAGGGCAAGTATGTTTTCTATTAGCTGCCTGCTATAAATATTACCTTTCAGGTCAAATATTTTGTTTTGAAAATAGCCAAATCCCAAGGACTGCTTCCACTCATCAATCTAAAAGGAGGGGAAAGAAATGTCAATGTTTTCTTCATCTGAAAATTAGCTCAAAACAAACAAGGTCATGGCTGTTTCATGGCTAACAATGATGAGCGACTTCTATCAGCTTCTCTTTTGTTCCTGACCTAGGTAAGAGAAAAGCCAGATTTCTGATGCATGGAGGAGCAATTCCCAGGACAATACCTAGAGAGGCAGTCCTTCATGTGAACTGTGATCTGGAGTGCCCATACAGCAGATCTAGAACTGACCAAACTGAAAATGTGATGCAGCTAATGCCTTACCACGCAAAGATTTTAAACCATATAACTAAAAGTAATGGATTACATGCTGGCTTAATTTGCTAGGAGATATGACCCTGCTTTAATACCTCCTTTACAATTAATAATGGCCTTAATGGCCTTATTTAAATGCAAACAAGCAATAAACACTTCTTCACCATACACTGCCTGTTACTGAGGAACATTTGTGAAAACTCAGCTGCTTGGCTGGCAAGTAACACCTGAGACCTGATAAACAGTCCTGGTTTCCTTATCACAGACCTTATCAGGGATAGGTAGAGTCTGGGGGACACAAATGAAGAGGCTGCTTTCTGAAACCCCTCTGCTCGTCCTGTTTCAGTATCTGTAACAGCTCACAGCCCCAGCTGCAGGCAGGCAGTCACTGGGAGCACACCTGCTGCCCAGATGCCAGTGCAAGAACCACACAGGTCGCCTTCCCCACTGGCATCTTCTCTCTCCATTTGCTGAGCAAATGACAGGGGGGAGGCCTGCGTTCCTCTGCTCATAGTCACGCAGGGGGTTGGAGTCTGGGCAACATGGACATTGTGACTCGGCAGTTCTGACTCACACACCCCTCTCCTGAGGGAGCAAAATTTTAGCTCCTTTACACTGTGAGCTCAAGCATTGCACTGAGTTTTGTAAGGCTGTGTGTAAACATCACATCAATACCCAAAGCAACTCACTTGCCACTAAATACACTATCACCAGCTTCACAAAGACAGCTTTTTTCATTCTGGCGGCTGCAATTACATATGGCAACTCCTCTAGTATATTTTCTATGGCCTGGTAAATGCTTTGCATATGTTTTGAAAAATAAGAGAAGGTTAATAAAAGGTGACAACATTCCAGCCCAGGAGCAGAGTGCCCTACCTGGCACTTTAACTCTGTCCCATGAGTCCATGAGATGGAAGGAAGGGACTCTAGGCACACCTTACCCATTGCTTCACACTCTTGTCCTCCCCACGGCAAAAGCGTAACAGGCACCTTGGTGCTCTGGCTCTTTCCTCAAGTCCAAATATATTCATTATCACCAACCACAGCCATCCTAGTAGTTGCACTACATAGCCAATCACTAACAATTTTTACACACCAGTGAAGGCAGAGTTGGGAATGTCAGCATTTTCTGGGATGGAGAGGGAGGAAGTGAGACAGCAGAAATAGCTATTACCACCAGCTCACCTGTGCCATACATTAGTAACTTGGCAGCTGAAACACCATTGCAACCTAACTGGAAGCCCAGGCTTTGAAAGTGCTTTTCCAGTGCAAACTTTATGCCTTGTTTTGCTCTGCTCTGGCTCTTGGGCCAGAGAGGGCCAGGAAGGCAAAATTCTCAGGGCAACCCCTCTGTCACTGCACCCCAAATCTCTACACTGAGAGAACATGCCAGTGAATGCACCACAATAGTCACTATTGTGCTGTGGTAAAGTGTAATTAACTTTCAATAATCAAGTTGAGCATGTCCTTAACTAACTGCAAAATCACCTCCTTCTGCCATCTTCATGGACAGCCTGAAGTCTGAAGGAAGTGAACACCCTCATCATACGCATCCCTGCCAGGCTACCCCAACACATGCAGAACCTATGCAGGAGCTGAGGATTTCT
Source organism: Eopsaltria australis (assembly GCA_034509425.1). Classification (NCBI taxonomy): domain Eukaryota; kingdom Metazoa; phylum Chordata; class Aves; order Passeriformes; family Petroicidae; genus Eopsaltria; species Eopsaltria australis. The sequence continues at coordinate 3,073,001 of JAVTVJ010000040.1, forward strand.
TCTCAAACCATCCAATACCATTTCATGGCTGAAGTATGAGGACCAATGATCCATGTAACAGCTTAATTACAGCAATGTGATGGGAAGGATGTTTCTTACCTAGCAGAATACCTAACCCATATATTACAAAACTTAAAGGTACTTCAAAGACAGTGGTAGCGTGAAAAAAAGTATAGCAGAAAGGCAGGCAAGATGCCCCACTTATGTGATCTTTTACCATTTTCCTACCACATGCATTGCCTACAATACACCATTGGAAGATTTACCATGTCCACATATCCATGGATAGAAGTCTAAGTTGTAAATAATTATGACTCAAAGAGGGGCACTGTTTTGTCTTATGCTGTCAGATTAGGTATATCAAAACAAACTCCTTTGCAGTGAGGAAATACCAGGGCAAAAGCAAACTGTGAAGGAGAAAGCCATGAAAGAGGGATCCTTATGTTCTATGTAGGTCTTGCCCCAGGCACAGAGACAGGTATGAGCAGCACTGAGGTGAAGGCAATGCTAATATTAAGAAGGGGTATACATTCAGCAAAGTATTCAACTCCGTAGGTATGGAAATTGCTATGTGTGCTGGGAACCAGAGGGAACCACCAAGGCATCCCTTGCCACCTGAGCTGGTTCTCTCTGGGCAGCAGCATTTGATGTCCATTGGCCTCTCCAGTGGGGGTATGTCTGCAATAAGCAGCTGCTATGCAATTGTTTACTGCTGTTATGACTGCTCTGGTTTATGCACTGGAATGGGATTATCTGTGGGGGTTAGGTGATTGGGCTGGGATGAGGACTAGCTGCCTGAGACTCAAGCCAGCCAAAACAGAGATCACCCAAGAGGTGCAGAAGACAAGTGGGGGTGGAGAGGACAGGAAGGATAAGCCTGTATCAGCCCTTCCACCCAACATACAGCCTTTTATACACAAATCAAATTTGAAGCACGAAGGTCTTGTTACAGGCAAAGCTGATACTACACTAGAGCCACATCAAAGAGCCTTTTTTCTTCGTCTGCGCTTGGTAAAGAGTGTGTGACCTCTTATTTCAGATGTGGATTTCTGACATTTACCATATTTTGGTCACCTCAAGAGCAGGCTACTGTCATGGCTTTACTTGCTCGGGTCCTTACAATTACACAGTAGTTGAAGTGAAATCAAACACGAGACAGCCTAAGAGTGGCTCTATGATTACTTATGCACGACAGTTAGCAGGTGTAATTTAATGCAGTGATAAGGGTTTAGCTGTAAGTGCTTTCAGTTTCCCTAAGACACTTCTGCCTACACTGCCACAGTATAACTCCATGGCCCTGTACATCTGCGTAAGTTTATTGATATGCAAGAAGCAACATTGTCTAAATGCTGATTTTAGATTTGTAATCAGTTCACTGGGAAGGTTTCTCTTCTTAAGATGACTTTTGCTATTTTTGCACTATCAATTCTTCCTGGTTTTGCTTGAATTTTGACACTGTTGGCTTTATAATTCTTAGGAGAGATAAATTGTGTACTAAATATAACCAGACAGGAGGAGGACTGCTAGTCTGTGAATCTCTGAAGTAATAATACAACTGTCTTTTAAACTGTTAGGCACTGAATACTGCAATGCAATACTCCAAATTCAGTGGTTATGCTGTACATACCTATTACATACAAAAGTTACACAGCATGATCATACAACTTTCACAGTTCCCTCCGAAGTGAGATGAGATTCAATAACTGCTTCCCACACAAAATTCATGCCCAGGAATTATGTATATATAAATACACCAAGCTATATCACAGTGCAAGACACATCACTCTAAAATAAACTCACAATATTTCCCAATATAAAATAATGTAAAATTTATTACTTCTACCACCATAAAATGTTTTTTTCTGTTTCCTGTAATCATCAATCTAAAGTGGAAAGCAGTAAAAAAATCTAATTTTTCTGAGAGGAGTTTTCCAAAACACACCATCTTTCAAATTTCTAAAGAATTTAACAAGCATGCTCATGGAAGCAAAGACCTATGCACTGTTTCCAGCTTTAATGGTTCAGCAGGGTACTGAGGTGTGAGAATCAGAAAGTGAGCTAAAAAGAGTAACTTTAGTGGGATGTTCTCAGCTGAAAAACATATGGGAAACAAGCTGAAACCTGGGGTAACTATAGAAGTAAGAAACTTATTTTGATTCTAAGAAATAAAATTTTGCAAAACAGACATGTAGTTTATCACTAATTTTAATTTGTTACTAGCTTTGAGTACACGTGAAGTATCTGCTCTTGCCAAGTGCAGCACTATCACTAAGTTTACTTTTTTAAGTGACATTCTGCTATAATGCTTCCCTTTATTTTTTTTCAAAAGTCTGGAAAGTTTGCTTCAGTAAATTCAAGCCACACTGAGATACCAGACACCCTACTTACTCAGATCCAAGTGAGTGACATAGAAAAGGAAGTGGAGGGAAGGAGGAGAATTGTCTCAGAACCAGTTAAGAAGGCAAGAGGTGGGGGTGTTTCCACACATTGTAGAAGTTTTGTTTTGGGATGAATGAATAATGTTAAGCAGTGTGAGTCAAAAAAGTACCAAGTGTTCCCAAAGAAAGTCTGAGTATTTTTAAAAATACATGTTTTATTTCAAAAGGGACGGTCTGAGATGCTATGCTTTGAGAATGATTAAAGTAATTAGAGGCTTTAAAAAGCTTCAGCTGAAAACCCTCCAACTCTTAACCAGAACAACAAACTGAATTCATAACCAACCATGTTAATTGCTTTGCTTTCCACAACAGCACGTATTGGCAAAGTTATTTGTTGTGAAAACCTCCTTTATACAGCTCTAGCTGAAGAGCACAGGGCCGTTTCCCCAAATTTGAGGGATGAAAGGACTGCTCTGACTTTGGCCAGACCACAGTATGCTTCTCTGGTTGCCAAAGGCAGCTAGTACTCTGCAGAGCTCCAAATACACCTTTGTTTTTCCCCAGCACACTTTGGAGATAGGATAGGCAAGAGATAAGGGAGAGGCATGGAAATTCCCCTCCAAGCAGAGGAAGGCTGGAGGGGGGGAAGCATGCGGGGAATTTCCTTCACACGAGGTGAATTTCCTGGGAGCAGCACTGGTTGGGATGTTTGCACAAAAGCCATGTTGACCAGCTACAGCAGAATATGGTATTGGTCTCACTTCCATGAAAGGGAACTGGAAATGTCACTGCATTGATCAAATCTGGCTTACCATGCACTTCAGATACATTGAGTGCTATTAAGTTACCTCATTTTCTTGCATATTTCTCCAGCCATCTCCCCACCAGCAGCCTTAGCAAATATAACTTCAAACTACTGGCCAGGTACCCTCAATGATCAGGGCTGCTGGTTGATCTCTCTCTGCCTCTAACACACACTGCTTGGAATATTATTTTTTTTAAAGCTCCATTTAAATAGGATTCGAGAGCTGAGGACTGTTATCCTTCACCACCTAACTTTTTCACCTGCTGTAACTCCTGACAGGATTGAACCACTTCATTAACTTTAGTACCTTTGTGAAAGAGCTTATCAAAAACATATCCAATTTTTGTTTTCACACATTTCTTTCCCTCTTCAGGAGAAAGCAGAATGCCAAGCAGCACAGTACACCTTACAAAATCCTCTGTGTCTACAGCACTTCCTCCTTTTACTTACTAGGAGAATTGAAGGTGACTATTCTTACACCTACCACAACCATTTAAGCAATTCTTTGCTTTCTTCAGAAGTCTACACACACACACAAAAATTCCAAACTTGCATATGTTTCTATGTACATTGTAAAGCTTTTTTATTTCATTCTTTGGGGGAAGAAATGAGGGAAAATCTGTTGCCTTTTTCCAATTCCTCATCTTCACAACTGGCAGTGAGTAACTCCTAACAGCTATTTTCCTCCATCATCCATTGGGGTGAAGCTGACACAGTAATTCCTATCATATAGTTGCTAGAAAAAACCCCCAAATGTTGTTTATTTTCATTATATGGTGCTAAAAGCATGTGCAGCTGCAGCTAAGGAGCTGTTGTGTAAAGAAAAATGCTTATATTCTATTTCATCCAAGCACTAAGTAAAAGCTTAGCATCAAGGGTATGAGTGATCCTACCCATTCAGCCAGTATCCCTCGTGGAAGTGAAGCTGAGGATGCCAGAGGAGCCTGTGCCAGTACTGAGAAGTGTGTGAGCTGAATTCATGCCTTTCCTACATCAGCAGCAACACAACACTGCTATAAAAAAAATCCTTTACCATCTGACTTTCAGTCACAAATACACCCGCATTTTTAAACTCAGTTGGACAAACCATAGCAAACACTTAGGAGCTGGACATTTCCCTGTTTGAGGACAGGTGGAGTTATCAGAGCTGGCTGAAGAATTGTGAACTCACATCAGCACTCAGCAATGCAGAGGAAAACGGAGGGGAAAAGCCCCCAAAACAACCACCCGCCACGGATTTTCAGTATATAAAGTTGTTGCAAGAGGTGCCGAAAGAAATAATTTTGAGCCAAGCAAGTTTGGCTTGATGGCTACGCTAATTACAGGCCAGGGCTGCTCCCGCTGTGCAGAAGAAGGCCAAGGCTCGCTGTCAGGCAGACGGATTAGCCCCTGCTGCCCATTAAGGGCAGCGCCTGAGTGTAGGCAGGCACACGGAAGGAAACATAAGAAGGCGGCATGTGCATAACCAAACAGGCTACCTTGCTGAAAAGAAAACCCCTAAAGCCACATTCTGCTTCATTAGCACATGAAAATAAGGTAATTGAATACTTCATTCTCCCATCCAGAGCCAAGATCCATCACTCAGGGAAATGGAGTTTTGATAAGGTGGGGTGTTTAAATGAGGCAGAAAGAGTCTTTGAGTGTGTGTTACTTTGTTTATCTGAGAGAAATCCCACTTAAATATAAGCAAAAAAGATATAAAAATCACTCTATCCTATGAATTACTGTTACACGACAAAGACCCTCCTAGGATGGAATTTACACTAATTTTAACATTTTTCTGAAGACAGAAGGCATTGCACTTGTTGCTGCCTTTACTTTTGTATCAAAATCCACTTTTCTCTTGTTTAGCTTTTTTTCCTTTCCTCTTCTTGAAATCTGTGTCACTAGGTATTTTTGCTGGCTTTTAACATATCATACATCAAGAGATGAAAACTTCAGCAATTGTCAGGGCAAGGTATTTTAATAAAACATTTCTCATTCTTTTTTTAAAGTTATACATGTAGTGTATTCAAGTTTTGGTGTTTTGACTTATTCAACACTCCAGCTGATTATCAAAATATTAAAATAAACTTTATAAAATATTTATCATTACCAATTTCAGACTCAGCTCCTATTTTAGTTCTTTAGCCTTGTTTTAGGGGGAAAAAAAGATAAAAAATCCTGATATTTGAAAGGCAAAAACATAAGCAGAATGTGTTTTATTGTCCTTAGCAAGCTAAAAAGCAACAAAGTCATTTTCTCCCACTGGCTAATCACCTAAAGTATGAAGTACGGTGACCGGCATTTCCTCCAGAAAAAAATATTTACGTAAATACTGTAAATAGACCCTTTTCCTCAGCCAAAAATGCCTGCTATGGTATTAAGTTTTTTTATAAGAGAGCAGGAACTAGAGACGCACAGAACTAGACAGGCTGCACCCTTGTTCCTCGGGTTTAGGTGGTATAGTTTCCCAGTCTCATATGCTGATGTATTATCTTGAACTATAAAGAAAACTAACGTGACATTACAGACCAGCTTGCAGCACTGGCAACCACAAGGATTTTGATGACATTTAAAAGAGACACCTCCCCCAGCCTCTCTAACAGTGATGCCTGACCATGTTTCAGGCTTTCGTTGTGCTCTCTCATGTGTCCAGGCATGTGATAAAACAATGAAAAGGCTTTCCTGCTTATAAATATGGACAATAACCAGAGTGCTAGGAAAGAGCTGCATTTTTAAAGGTAACTAAACTGTGTTGGTGCTAGGGCTGTGCTATCGTTCCCCCTTGTCCAGGCTGTCTGCTCCCGCCACCACATCTTTGCTGCTGGTGGCAGAACTGGTCCACTGCTGTGAAAAGCCAGTTTGGGGAGATAACCCTGCAGAAAGCTTCTTGATTTTCTGTGGTTTAGCCTGCAGATTGGGGGCTGCATGGTGGCTTGTATGGAATGAGCTGTGAGCCAGCTCTAGAGCAAGGGAGAAGGCAGGAACTGCAAGGAAAGAGGGACTGTAAGCTGTTGTGGACCTACACCCTCTGGAACAACGCCACTTTGGCCAAACGACTGAAGATGGACCAAAGAAAAAACTGAAGGCCTGGGGCAGGGTCCAGGAGGTAAACATCTCACCACCCCTGCTCACAGTCAATATAATGGTGGGATAATTAAAGGGGTTACATCTGAAGGCAAACATTCTTCAGGCTGAATCTTCAGGAAGCAATCTTGAAGGTAACTGGGCCCTACATCGTAGCTTTGAAACACATACAGCAGCACAACCACCACCTTAGAGTCAAGTCACCACTTCACATAGCTTGGCAACCTAAAAAAACAGAGGGGTGACACAGCAAGCATACAGTATCACCAGCTGACAAGCAAGCACACTGCTGCTCCCCAAAGATACAGTGGGCAAGCAAAAGAGGAGCTGGGCTGAAGGCTTTGCTGCAAGTGAACTACAATGGTCCAGCCTTGTGCTCGTAGCAGCACTTGCCACTCCTGCACCACAGCTGCCACAGGCAACAGCAGGGCTGGCAACCCTTGTTTTGTGCTGCTGGCTGAATAGACCTCCTAAGCAAAATTAGCAGGCCACGAATTAACACCCCCTTTAGTGCCTGCCAACAGAAAACAAAAATAAAACAAAACCATGTGGCCAAGGGTTGTGTAAAATGCTGTCACAAGCTTCTTGCATATTTTCCCCACCCTTCGACTGGGAGAACACACTGTGAAAACTTTGCAACTAAAGCAAACATTTGCAAATTATACCCAGCTTGTTATTTTCTGTGGAATAAATCTGGGTAAAGCAAAATAAGGACTCTATCTCAATCTCTATCTCAGAAATAATATCTTAAATCAAACTGTCCAAACAACCCTCTTTATCACCTCGTAAGGTACAGATTTCCCAGGCCTGAGTCCAGAAAGCAAACCATGTGCCCCAGGAATTCATCCAGAGCAAACTGGAGCTGCAGGGCCCACCAGAAAAGAAAAAAATGTGTATCATCAAAGCACTGGTAACTTCCCCAACATGTTAAAAAAAATGACTGCAAGAGGTCTTATGCACATTGAGAACATACACCAAAGCTCTTGATGACCACAGTTACCCAACACTCCTGGCTTACTACTTCTTACCAAACATGCACCCAAAATCAAGCAGTTTCCTTCATGCCATATCTACATTCAGATTCCCATGTAAAAGTCTAACAGTGTGGCTGCTGGCTTCCTTGAGTCAATGGAAATTTCTGCCTGAAATCCCCCATTGCTAACAACGTGCCAACACTGAAGCAACACGAAAAATATCAGGACTCTCATGTAAAACACCGTTGTTATACATCTAAGTCAGTTGTGTCACAGAAGCAAGTGAAAAATTGATGGTAAAAGTCTCTCTACCTTGATAAATTTTTAAAAAGCTAGTATTTCTGATTTCAGCAAGTTCAGTTAACGAAGATGAGAATTACTGCCAGGAGCAATAGTACACATTATTGTTACACAAATATGTACAGCACACATCCACACAACCCGCATAAAAAGAAACCAAGCATAACTCCACTTAGTCTGCATATCTAATTAAATCTAATTATTTTTTTCACCATGCTGAGCAACAGAGGAAGATTTAACAAGTGTCATTATTTCTCCCAGGTGGAATAATCTTTTTAATTTGCTCATGTGAGAAAAGAAAAGCCATTTAATGAGAAGGATGAAATTGATTATTAATTAAACATCTTCCAGGGCCAGGAGGATCCTCCCCCATTTGGTATAGATTTCCTTTAGTTTTAAACAAGCTGAAGGGCAAGAGACAGATGCCTCCTTGGCTTTTTGTTTTAGCTGGTATGTGTTTGTAATGGCTTGAAGATGTTTCTCAGTTTACTTGTCAGCCTTTTTGGCATCGGTCATCCAGAGGTCTCTGCCCCAAAACACAATGGGTGTTTTTTCAGTGCTTGTGACAATATCCCAGTGCAGTTCAATGCAAGACTGGACATTAGTTTTGCTATTTAAGTGGCAGCACTTACTGACAGTATTTTTTCTTCTAATCACTGCCACTTTTTCGAACTGCATATTCGTTTGTAGTAACTGAAAGTAAGTCACCTCATCGAAACAGGCTCATGACTGATTTTCTAGTGAAAACTTGCAAACAACAAACAGGACGACAGGTCAGAGTTGCCGAGACATGTGGCCCCTTTCCCTTTTTCTTACACCACCACCACCTAGGGGACCTTTGATCTGAATGTCAGCGGTGAAAATACACAAACAGATACTCTCTTATTATATACTCACAGGTGTACATTCCTAAAACTGTTACATTCCATTACTTTCAGCTGTGCTTGAAAACAATACCTTCAGAAGTTGACCCCTTCTCTCCTCTGATCGCACTGGTATCCGAGTACAAAGCACCACAGCAAGCACGGTATTCCAAACACCGTCAATGACCATGCCAACAAATGCAAGCAGCCCTTGTGAGGACAGGGCCAGAGCGCTGGCTGAAGCTCCTCTGTGTTACTTACACGGTGCACCACTTCACAGCTTGCACAGACAGGGTGCTTCTCACCCAGTGGGAGCACTTCAGGGCCAGGAGCTGGAGTTTTGATGCAGAGAAGGCTGGATTTAAGGCAAACTCTGCTCTGTTTTATCAGTGCAGCAAGAATTAAAAATCTTATTGAAATACATTCAGCCTCTGTGGATGTTCAGAACACTTCCCATAACAGCATGAAACAAATAATCTGTTTGGGCTGGGGTTATTGAATGCAAAAGAACATGCCACCCTCATAATGTTCATACTTTTTTTAAAAATCACTCTCCAGCTTTGGCAGCTTAACATAAGAGGAAGTGCTCTTCTTCTGTTAAAAATATGACAGTATACTTCAGCAACAAGAATGGCGGAAAAAAGTGTGAGGGAATTTTTCCATTCTTTCCTCTGATTGTTCCATACAGTGTTTATCAGCAGGCTGGTACCACATCTCCTTTTGTTAGAAAATTAAAAGTTGAACTGCAAACATAAAAGCCACCATGAACCATGCAATAACCTTCAGGCATTTTAAGAGCAGCAGAGGTTAGAAGGGCAGCTCCTGACTCTAAACAGCACCTATTGTTTCTTTTTCTTCTTGAATAACAAAAGCAGAGCTGAAAGCTATTTACCTGGTTTTACCTCTGTCAGATCTCATTTCCCCCTTTATTTTCAGCAGATGATCTTATCAAATAGTGTAATTTCTAGCAATTGCTTTGATCAGATTTTTTTTGTTTTTGCTGTGATAGATTATTTCATTCTCTAATAGATAACTCAGCATACAAAGTCACAGCAGAAAAACACTTAGGAGATTTCAGGAGTCTGTCAATGTGTATTTAAATTAAGAGTAACTATTTTTAAGCTTGTAAGTTAAAATGCTTTCATTTTGAAATCATGAGAGCCAACTTACAGTACAAGGCTCTGCGAACACTTGCAAACACTCCCACACAAACAACTTTCTGTCTGAACCGTCCCATGTGTTCCCCTCCCGCTGCAGACTCGTATAACTGGACACTTAACTTGCCCAAAGCCAACTGCAGAGCAAGGCTGGAAGGATTAAACTCCCGATCCAAACACTTTCTGGTGTTCTGCTATCCAGTGTAGTGTGTCCATTATATTACTCAAATTACTTATAAACAAAAACCTTGCATGAGTCGGCACCACGCAGACTTTTTGCGAGTGGCCGGGAGGGATCTGTAGTTAGTAGAGAATTAAAGAATCATTTAGGTTGGTATATAAAATCCTCAGAGATCTAGCCTTAAAAAAAATCTTTATTACAAGATAAAAGCAATACACAATATATAAAGTTCTTCCACTGTTTTAAAATATTTCTAAAACTTTTGGGGGAAAAAAACCCATTTTTTGGGTGCTTTGCTCTTTAAGATCAAAGCTCATACAAAACCAATTATTTCCAACATTGCTGATTTTCACTTAGAAAATTATTTTCTTTTTTTACTTTCTGTAAATCACAACACCTATCTCTTGTCTTTTATATACTCCTGTAATTTTATTAAAAAGATTGGGAGGAAAAAACCCTTGAAAATATGTAACAGAAATCTGAACTGAGAAATAATTTTAGCTATAGATTAAATGCCAATGAAGTATTTATAACCCTAAAAACACCTTTAGATATAACAATCTGTGATGCAAGTTTACAGCCTTTGATTCATCACTAGCTGCAGTTTCTAATTACCATACAGAAGTTTAGGAAAACCACTGAAACTGTGAAATAACAGGACTTCCCTTCCATATGAAAGCATTTAATAAATTTATATTTTAAGGAATTCTAGTAAAAGTGTCAAGAAGTTAATTTTCCTTATTGTAACATGCCACCTATGAAATCTAACAATGTTACATTAGCAGGACCAGGTTCTTAAGTTAGAATTCTATCAGACACTCAGCTGCTATGAAGTGTCATAACTCAGCTGGAGCTGATGTCACACTAGGACTAATTTCACACCAGCAAAGCATTTCTGACAATAAAAAAGATGCAAAACCAAGAGTGAAACATGTTCTCTTATATAAGATGGAAGTATATTGAAGAGATACATTTTTGAAAATGGCTCACTCATACAGGTTTTCTATCCAGTTTAGAGATTCCTTGTAATATTTTCACTTTCTGCAAAGATAGCATCACCAATAGAAAATAAAATCAAGCCAAGTTCTAAAACGTGCTTTACTTTTTTGGCATCAACTCCTGCCCTTTTCCAGCCCCATTTCCATCCAATGTTTTTCCTAGCTACAAACAAAAAAGAAAATAGACATCCGAGTGCTTGTAAAAACTAAAATTATTGCATACATTATTGATTTTCTATGTATCTCTATTGAGTCACTTGAAATGTTGTAATTACATAAATTTCCTGCTTTCGTAAAATGTTGGTGAAAGGTTTGGTTACTCTGGTCCTTTATAGCTCTGGAAGAACTGGCAAGTGGAAAGAGGAAAGTAACTTTCCAGTCAGTTCAAAGGAAGTGGAGTATGCTCATTTCCACTTGCAGAATCCGTTCTCTATCAGGCCCTACAGATATTTCTGTGTCACCTTCTGCAGTACAGCATCTGGGCACAACATTTTCCTCTTATTACTTTCTTTTTCAGTGAAGATATTATTAGCTTATAAAGATCAGGAAAAACTGGACATGGGGTGAGAAGTTTGAGAAAAAAATGTATGATGAGGCAGTTAATACCATTCTCCTCAGAGCATGCCTGTGTCCCTGTGTTTCAGGATTTATGATTTCCCTGTGGTTTCAAATCTCACACACACTCACAAGTATCCCAAGTCTTTCTTCAAAACCATCAGTTTTGGGCAGATATCTAAGAAACTTAATTACTTTTCTACATTACTTAAAGCAAGTTTTATTAAAAATATTTATGATGAAATTCTAAAAATAGCATTATACTTCAATGGGAAAAAAGGATTAGCTTAAACATTTGAAAATTAGTGGAGTGACTCTCTAATCAAACAAATTTCCCATATCTAACAAGAATTAGTTTACTAACACTGCTTTCAGAAGTATTTATTAGAGGCTTGTAAGAAAGGGAAAAAACATTTATTTTGCCTCTTTACTGTCCAAGTATCATTGGAGTCATCCCACCACACAAGACATACAAACTCAGCATCTTCAATTATTTCATACGGATGATGCAGTTTAGTAACTAAAGCTATTAAGACCCTTAGCAGACAAACTAAAATTATTCTGGGAAATAGATGTGGGGGCAATGTTTTAAAACTTCTTCATGTGACACAAATTGTTAATGAGAGGGTGACTAACAACAGAAACCTTTAATTACAAATACACCACGATCAGGATGCTATTTGCAATACACTTGCATCTGGCAAGCTAGATAGGACTGGAGTTTTTCAGAATATAATGACGAGTGTGATTTTGAGAAGGGCAGCTACCTTCACTGGCTTGAAGAGGACACCAGAGCATATATAACTAATGAAGCATACACCATCATGCAAAAGAAAAGCCTCCTTAGGCTTGAAAGGAGGAGGAAAGTAAGGAAACATTATCCCATCGTTCTTCCATGCTTCTGGAATGTGGGCAGATCATAGTAAAAGTTTAAGCAGCAGGAAGATTAAAGGAAAACTGTTAAAGCCAAAAAGGACACTCACATCATCTGGCGTAAGTCAGTCGTGCCTCTGCAGACTTCAGTGGGGATTCACTGATTTACGCCAGTTGATGTTTTGGCCCGACGGCTTCACAAAAGATACTATCGATTAAATGTGTGCTCTATTCCGATTAAAAGCTTCTCTTGCCATCACAGCACATCTTGCCCCAGCTGGAAGCCACTCTGGCATTTTTCTTTCTGCTAGAAAGCACCCTATAGGCGAATTCCAAAATCATAATAATAATAATTATAAAAAAGAACTCTGCATAAATTGTCAACTACTGTTTGTTATTATTTACCATTTTTTGGCACATACAGACATACTAGACACTTTACAGAAAATACTTTGAAGACAATTCCCTTCCCTGCAGAGCTTAAAAGACAAGGGCTAGTCCATTCTGCAAACACAGGACACTGCTTTACCAAAAATTATTCCAATTACTTCAGTGGCATTCCTTACCACAGTAAAACTGTGCTTATTAGGCATGCTGGTAATTTCAGGTCTTAAGTGATGAACATGGCAAACAAGAGAGGATACAAAGATATTTTATAGAGAAATGTTTCAGATGCATTACATTTGTAAAGCTTTCTGAACCTGAACACTTTTTCAGTGCATTTATTGTGCCTAGTTTTCACGAAAAAACCCCAAACCAAAAAACCAAAAAAAAACCCCACACCAAAAAACCCAACCCTTTGAGGCTTGTAATTTTCAAGTACATGATACTTATCACGTGGTTTCTACTGTGATACATTATTAATGAAGCAATCCTTAGCACTGAGTTTAATAAAAAAGTGGAATTGGGAATGGTGGCAACAACTCTGGAAGAGTAACACCCGTATGGTTTCAAGCATGGACACGCAGTCCTACACAGTGCAGTACAACTGCAGACCCTGACAAGACCTCTGCCCAGCCTTCAAAGTAAAAAGAGAAGTGGAACACGGGGCCAACTGTGGAGCTGAAAAAGCTATCAGGTTTGAGGAGGGCTGCAGGGAAGAAAAAGTAGTGAATTATAATGCTTAACAATGAAGATTGCTTTAAACTTCACATTCTGAGTACCAGAAAGCCACTATCGTAATTTCAGAGCACCCAAAAAGATGAATGACCTACCGACTCAATTAAAAAGTGTTTCTAGGAATACTTGATGATGTGAAGGCATAGTGTCTTTCCAAATATTACTTGGAACCAACAAGTATTTAGTTTTAATGAATAGGGCAAATCCATACTGCCAAGGAGTGGCCAAAATTAACATATTTGTTATACAGTGAATTTATACATAAAACCCACTCCTTTCTTTGCCCCATTCTCTGGGCCACAGGTTTTTCATTGTAACATTTCATTACACCCTCAGCTTGGGTCATTCACTGTCAAAACACAACACTTTAATAACTTTTTGTGTGACTGTGATATGATTGGAGACACAAAATTTTAAAAAATCTGTTAGATTTCTTCATTTGCACAAGGCTTTTAGGAAAGTACTATTATTTATCTATTGTTACTTTTAAGACATAGGTAATATCGTGTTAGTTTTCACTAGTCTCAAAGGAATGAATTTTGCAAACAAAGCCACGAGAAACAAAATCTGTGATGACAATTCGCATTCATGTATTCATTTTCAAAATCACAATTTGACCACTAAGATGAGCATATCCAAATTTATCAGTTAAACACACAACACTATATTCCCATCACAGTTACAAGATTTAATATACATTATTATTAGGTGCTTTAGCAAACTTCTAACAGCTGCTGAGAACATGAGCATTTCTACAGCTTTTGGCAAGATCTAGCAGGTTGGAAAATCAGGAAAATGAGAGATCCAGCAATGATATTTTTAGGATCAAGCCTTTAAAAAAAAAAAGTCATAAACTAAGCAATCATACATGCAATTTGCAGTTAAACTGTCAATTGTACTGCTCTGTCTCTTCTTCTGTAGTTACATATTACGCTGTAATCTTTTAATTTGACAAGGGGAAAAGTTGATATGATTACCAGAGGTACTCAAAGAACTTTAAAATTCCCATTGTGAAACAGCTATTTATCAGTGTGCTTATGTCTGAAATTATATTTGCTGCTCTCTAAAGTTTACTTATTTCAAATTGAAATTGATGGAATGATCTTTTTCACTTCCATCCTAAATGCTTTACAAGAGTTACAAAGTGTTTTAATTTGTTATGTTTGCTATACTGGCTTTCCTAATTCATGTAAAATTGTTTCCTATTTCAAAGTGTTTGATAAAGATTCATTTGAAGGATGCAGTGTCCCACATACTTTTATTACTACAGAAAAACTTCAGAAAAATTACACTGCTAGCAATAGAATCCATGAGAACACTTCAGGTTTAGAAATACTTTCAGATATCCATTTGGCTCTTATTTGTTTGTAAGAAATCATATATTTAGAGGAGAGGGGTATATTTTGCAAATTCTTATATTCCATCTGGAGCTAGCATATTTATCAGTTGGTGCAAAAGAGAGTTCATCTGAACATGAGAGTTAGGCACTCCACTTACTTTGTCATCTGTGATTATCACTTGGAAGTCACTGAGTTTATTAAAGACAACTACTGTGTGATAAGGACAGCAGAGACACTATTAACCATGTCATTTAAATTGCTTGAGCTGGCATTGTGCCCAAGTCCTTCACATCCATATATCAACACACTTGTTGCTGGCAAGGACTCATTTTAGGCGGGAGATGAGGAACTACCTCCAAAGTGCACATGCTGCACAGACTTCTACAATAATTCAATGAGAATAGGCAGTATTACTCAATCTTTGTATTTTCGATTCCTAGACAAGAGAACGACAAAACAATGACAAACAAGTGAAAGACTCTGCTCGTACTAAGGAAAAAAAAAAGAGAAGGCATTTTTTCAATTTTCATTTAAAATTACTTGAATTTGCATTTTACAAGCATATTTTACTTGTAACTGCGATGCTGACAAACTAACAAAGACACCGCATTCAATCACTTGCTCTGCCAAATTTTATGATCCCATATCTCTCCCACCCTTTCCTCCTCCACAGGATCCCTTGCTTTCACTTCATTAAGCCTGTAGGAAGGAAAAAACCTCTCGTGGCTGGACATAGTTTATCTTCAAAATTAGTAAGAGTAACTTTATTTCACTTCTGGCAAGAACCATGCCACAAATTAACAACACCACATTTGGAAAAGATGCAATTAAGAAAATACAAGGATAATTTTACCCCCAATTCATACCAAAATAAATACTAACATTTTTGTTGGAAACAACCTACATGCTAAGTTAGGCGTACTATTTCCACTGTAGAAGAGTCAGAACAGAAGCTTTTTCATTGCACTCTTCATCTGCTGTTTTCCTAAGCTATGTCCTGATTAAGAAAAGAAAGCCTATCCCGTTTTTGGAAGGGAGGAATTCATTAGCTTAACAAGCATCTCAGCATGTAAAAGCAGCTAATCTCTTTGCTAAAAAATCCTGTGCTTCCCAATATGCACACCGAGTCCAGCAACAACTCGACAGTCTCCTGTTTATCCCTTCCCAGCGCGGGTGTGCTGGCTCTGCGGGCCTGAGCAAACACCCAGGTACTCACAGAACACGTGGGCAGGATGTAAGTGCTGGGGAAGAGTCTCTCTTACCTTCCACAAACTGTCCTTCGCCGTCTTCAAGTGAAGATCTGGAAACACAAACCCAAACCCGTACAGTAAGAGCACAACCAGCAGCCAGCCACGCTCCTCTGCCGTCCTCCCCCCCACGCCCTCCAGACCACTTTCCCACCACTTGTGCTGCGAACAGCAACTTTCCCGTGGCATTTATTTTTTACTGGTGAGCCATAAAATCGCCTGCTTGTCCAATTAATGCAAGCATCATTATTTTCATTTACCTTTCACCATCTTAAGTGAAGGAAAGAAGGAGGGGAGAACAGGAAAGCAAATGCATAAAAGAAGATTCAGAAACATGAGTTTCAACTCATTTATGAGCTCAGATAAAGGTTAATAGTTAAACTCCTTCCTCTCCCTCCCACCCTCACAATTATTGATGCCCTTCAAGAAATAAAATATTTTTTGTTCTCATTTACCAGAGGCTAGACAAACTGTCAACATCTCCACTTTATTTACGGGTTGAGCAAGAGCAGTTCCTCAAACATCAACATTTTTTACGTTAATCCTGGAGAGAATCCACTTCTCTAAAACTACAAAATTTGCCAACTTCTGTAGTATTTATTTTTAACGAACGAGAGCAAGAGCCTTGAGCTATCCTCCGCTGAGGAGGGGAAGGGGGAAAGTGCAGCTCCACTCTCCCGACTTTAGATCTCTTACCCCCTCCTTCCTACACCACTCAGCCCCTGATCACTCTCCATACCACCACCCCCTTCCACCCCAAAAATTTCCGCTCCCGAACCCCCACCTGCTCCACGTCCAGTGGGATTTCAAGGGAGGAAACAAAATTTGCAAAGTGGTTCCTTTTGGGCGACTTCTTCAACCCGTCGGGAGATTTAAACCTGAAAAACAAACACCTCTATTGAATGCAAACTAAGCTTTGGGGGTTGCCGAGTTAATTCCTCGGCAGACAGCTACTCTCAGTGTCTGGTTACACAAACATACCTACAGACAGGTTGGAGGGGAGTCCCTTAGAAACCAAGAAGAGGCGGGGGGAGGAAATAAAATCAAAACAGGCAGAAAGATTGGAGTGAAGGACTCCGGGGGGCAGTGGGGTAAGTAGGCTGGAGAGAGGGATGATTCGCAGCTGGAGACAGGTTTAATACGCGGCAGCTACAGGGAGACTCAGAGCAAGGGCCAATGCGGGCAGCGTCTGAGACCCCAGAGGTCTCGACAGGGGATGGGGGGAAGGGAGGGGGTGTCCTTTTGAGTGGCCGTGATAACAAGTTTTTACAGACAGCCTAAATAAAACAAAGGAAGGCACAAATCCGGCCGGCAGCGGCGGCGCGGGCGAGGAGCGGGCTGCTCCGGGGGCGGGCGGCTCCGCGCCCTCCTCGGCGGCACCTCCTGCCCCGGCACCTCCTGCCCCGGCCGTGCCCCGCCAGCCCCTCGCCGCCGCCCCGCTTACCTGCGGCTGCCCCCGGGCCCTCGCAGCATCGCGCCGGGCACAAAGGGGCGGCGGGGCAGGGCCGCGCCGGCAGCCCCGGCAGGCGCGGCGGTGAGAGAAGCGGTGAGAGCGGTGACAGCCGCGGCGAGCAGGGAAAAAAAAAAAAAAATAGTTACAAGGGAAAAAAAAGAGGTGGGAAGACGACCACCCTAAAAAGCCGCCGTGATCATGCCGGGGAGGGGAGGCGAGTCTCTCCTCCCGGGGGCAGCGCTGCGGGGCGCGCTCCTGCCCTGCCCTGCCCTGCCCTGCCTGAGGGGGACGCGGCGGAGGGGAGACGAGGAGGGGGAGCCGCCCGCCCTTCCACGGCCCTGCCCTGCCCTGCCCGGCCTCCAGGGACGGGCGCGAGTGTGGCTGCGAAGGGAAATGTTGGTGGTGCGGGATGCGGAGAGGGGAGGCGGCGGCGGCGGGCGGGGAGGGGGCACCGCAGCCCTCGGGAACCATTCACGCACACCCCCGCCTCCCGCTGCTCGCCCCCCGTGCGGCCGGGCTGCTTCCTGGCTGTCACATGGCTCCTGCCGCCACCCCCAAAAGGGTTTCGGGAGTCGCTTCACTTTCACTTTGGCCCCGCCAAGAGGCTCCCGGGGACCGCGGCGCCGGACAGGAGCCCTCGCAGCGAGGGGCTCCCCCGCTGCCCCGCGCCCTCCCGGCTCCCGAGCGGGATGCGGGGCAGAGCTCAGCCCCTCCGCATCCCTTGTCAGGGTGTGGGGCCGCCTTTGGCCCCGTTGCAGCGGGGTGTTGGCAGGAGCGGCTCTGCTCCTGTCAGCCTTCCTTTCGCGTTTTAAGCAGGAAAAAGAGGAGAATTATGAAAATAAAGCCGGGTCCGTGGGAGCTCCGGGCTGGGGAACCGCATGCAGCGCTGCAGCGAAGGGGTGTGGCAGGGGGACTGGCAGGAGTGGGGCGTTTGAGATCCGCAGATGATTGCTCTGTTTTCTGGTGGGACTGATCCCATATGCATCCTGATCCCCCTCAACTGCTTGGTCTCTTATGTCAGTCTATCTAAAAGGGTTGGTGAAAATCCTACAGGAGAGCCAGAGCCATGCCTTGCACTGGGAGGGTCTCCTTGAGCAATCTCCTGGCATGGTGATGTGGAGGTGCCCCTGTGGGGCCTTTCCACACTTCCCACCAAAACACTGCACCCAGACCTATAGTTACAGACTGCTCAATACCCCACCAACAGCAAGTCCAATGTCCCACAATGAACACTAGGGATGGATCTGGTCCACCAGCATTATTTTTATGCTCAGAATAAACATTTTCAGGATGGGAGGCGTGCTCCATACAATTATGTCAGATGGTGTTGCACCCTGCTTCATTTTGGAAGAGCAACTAAAAAGGAAAAGGGAGTTACAACTTCTGTCTTGCTTCTTCTACTGTAGGCACCCTGCTGTTATGGGCATGGCCTTCTTGGTGTGATTTTCCATGGATATCCCTGGCCTTAATGTTGATGCCATTTAGGGGAGAGAGCCAGAAGAAGGCAGTAGTCTCTCCAGAGAAGCTCCCCATGTGCCTCCTGTGAAATGCCCATCACCTGCTGGACGCTTGTGGGCAGCTGGTCATTAGCCACCTAAAGGAACTTGTAACTCTCAGCACTTCCCGAGGGACCCAGCAGCACTTCCTGCATTAATTATGGCTACAAATGCCCTGTGCAGAGGCAGCCTTGTGCTGAGTGAGTCAACTGGCTTTGTGTCCTGGCTTTTATGTCAGCTCTTTTGCTCTGGCCTTCTCTCAACAGTCATCTAACATGGCACGACACATATTCATCATTTTTCATGAGCTGGGCTGTAACCACCTTCACCCAAGCCCTTGTCACAAGCACAGCAGCAGTCCCTTGGTTTTCTTGAAGCTTGGCTGGTGCTGGTGCCAACAACCAGGCTGCACATGCTGTGAAACTCTAGCACATGCTCATGCTTGGTTCCTCTGCACCTCAGCCTGCTCTCCCCAAATGTCTGACATGTTTTGCTCAGCATGAACAAGCAAAATATAAATACAGTGGGGTTTGGTTTGGGGTTTTTATTTTCAGTGCACAACTGGATAAAAGATTACCACACAGAATATGCATTCCAGTGACAACAAAGTCCCAGCACCATACATTTTAGTATTCTGTTGTGAGGTTTCTGGTTCTGAACTACAACCGTCAGCTTTGAGATTTGCTGTTGAATGGAACAAAGACAACCATGATGTTTGTGTTTGTGTTTCTTCTTTTTTTTTAGTGTTTATCATAAGGCAACAAGAAGCACTAATAAATCAGACTGTGAACAAATGCTCTCTCAAAACCCACCCAGTTCATGGCCTGTTAGTCTGAGTATTTACTAACTTGAAAATTAAATTGCCAATTGAGACTATTCCATATTCCATAATTTTCATTATCTTTCCTCATTTTTCAATTACAAGACCGACTTTGACTCCTTGTATCCTTGTTTTTTCTGCTACCGACTGCCATGAAGTCAAAAACACTTGAGAACAAGCTACTGCTAACTGGCAAAATATGGCAGAATCTTTCCCCAGTTACATAGTTCCATCCTCTCACCCTGTCTCCAGTGACAGCATGCTCACTGCTCAGGAACAATGGCCTGAAGTTAAGGAAGAAAACATTTTACGATAAGTGAAATACAGGGAAACCACAGCCTACTTTACCAAATAAGAATAGTGAGCTATCATCCCTGAAAAGTCAGGAGTAATCCAGATAAAAGAGGAGAGAGTGAAGAGATGATCAGGCAGTCATTCAGGCCTATCTTCTGATGTTGCCCAAAGATTAAATCTGTCCTGACAAAGCAGAGCAAGGACCTGGAACAATGTTATCTTACCTCTCCTTCCCTTCCTCCCTTTCCACTACTACATTTTTATCAAGCTCTTTTACCTTTAGGTGCTTGGAAAACAAAAGGAAAAGAGCAGAAAATACAGAAAGTGAGAGGAAAGAACATTACCCTTTTTTTTTTTAATTTAAAAAGAGCCATGAATTTATTTAGATGTTGTCACAGTTTCATCACAGGACATTTTAATTTAAATATGTGCAATTAAACGAACATAATTTGTACTGACAAAAGGCTAGAATTAAAGGAATATCAAGTTAAGGTTCTATCAAGTGCCCATGATACTTCAAGTAAATTGGGTGACTTTGTTTCTTGGCTTTTTTCAACATCAAAAAAAATGTTCTCAACAAGTGAAGCACGTTTTTAAAATCGACTGACTAAAAGGCTTTCCATCCTCCAAATTACAAGGAGGAATGCTGCCCAGCAGAAAAAAAAAAAATCAATAATCAATAGCAGAATAATCCGAGGCAACCAACCTGCATTTGCATGTCAAGGTACACAGAGAACGTCTGCCAGAGTGCTGAGGTGTGAAGGGAGGAATGAGCAAACTCAAAGCTATCCCTTTATGTAGTTTTCACAATATGCTAATTTACCAGCGTTTGTGAGCAAAAAACAGGAGGAAAGGATAAATTAAAATGTATACCTTGCACACATTTTTGTTTACAAACACTTGAAAACTCTGTTTTCGATTTAAGTAGTTCTGAGGTTATTTATGTTAATGGTATGCATGAATCTAAATGGCATCCTGTTCTGAGAAAAGAGCTGAAGGAAAATTGCTCTGGGGCAGTCTACACCCTTTTTTGTCATTCGGCCATAATGACAACTGAAATGGAGAAAA
This sequence comes from Eopsaltria australis, assembly GCA_034509425.1. Classification (NCBI taxonomy): domain Eukaryota; kingdom Metazoa; phylum Chordata; class Aves; order Passeriformes; family Petroicidae; genus Eopsaltria; species Eopsaltria australis. The sequence continues at coordinate 3,093,991 of JAVTVJ010000040.1, forward strand.
TGTGACAAAAGTGTGGTGCTGTGTGAGGTGGGCTGGCTGGATTAAATACTGTGTGGAATGGTGGTATCCCACAATGGGAATTAGGAAGAGCTTTCTCTTCCTGTACTAGACAGACTTACTATGAGCTTGGGCAGGATATTGTGCTTTACTTTTTCTGCACAAGGTTAAATAACATTTCTCTGTAAAGCAGTCCACTGTGTCTCAGTGGTTGCAAGCTGGTTGTTTTCAGATGTGTAACCTGCGTCAGCAATCCCACATTGAAAGTGTTTGATTCAAGGAGGTAGAGTGTGGTTAAGAAATTTCAGTCAGCAGTGGAACTGGTATTGAAGCTCAGTCTCTACTGAGGGAGAAATGACTGTATTGCAGTGCTGGAAATTTGGTGCTTATTTTTCTTTTAAGCTTCAAATAGGTTGAATTTACTGATGGTATTTTCTTTCAGGGTACAACCCCCCTGCCCTTTTTTCCTCTTGCCTAGAAGAGATGGGAGTTTGGAAGGGCAAAGAAATATTGTTGCAGATCTGTAATGGCAGTTGATGAGTATCAGTGGTTGCTCTCAAGTTTATTTAATTTGAGATTTAAAAAAAAATAAATTGTTGAATCACTGTATTTGTCTGGAGTACTTAGAAGACTGGATATGCAAGCACTACCTGATAGTGTGCAAGCTGCCCAGATGTGGCAAATTAAAATTATTCTTACTAAATGTTAAAGAACAAAAATAAAGGTGGAACTTTTCTCTTTGCAGTTTTGAAGAAATTTTACATTTCATATTTGCACTCTTTTTGAGTTCCAGTAAAACCAAATTCAAGTCCCAAAATTAGTACACAAATAAAAAGATTTCCTGTAGTGGTTACTTGAGTTGGAAGGGAAAGTCAAACTGACCCTGCCACATGTGAAGATCCAGACAAAAGTTCATGATTATTATTTTGAATACGGTGAAGAGGTAATGGTTTATCCATTCCACATTATTATTTAGGCAGTGGGTTTAATATTTTCAAAAGCTTCCCCATCCCATCTCCAAAAATCTGGAGACTTAATATTTTTCTGACATAAAAATGAGATATCTTAATTCACATAGATGCCATAATAACATGAAGAAAAGGGTAGAACTTTATTTGATTTGTTCTACTTAATATTTTAGTGTCATATTCAGTACTTCTGTGAATTCTGTTCAAGATTTGCTGCTAGCAAACAAGACTTAAAGCTGCCCAGGAAAGAAAACTGCCTCCAGGAGAGATTTAAAAGCATGGTAATGATCATACTAGCTCAATCCAAGGTGTATTCAGTCTCAAACTATGACTGTTAGTGGCTACTTCTGATGAAGATGCAAAAATTGCCAAAAATAACATTTTTAGATTAATCATGTTTCTTCCTAAACATTCGGTTACTTAGGCTTAGAGATGAAGATTTGTTTTGCTTCCAAATGTGCTAATATAAAAATATGATTATTTTCATTTGAGAGTATAATTCTCTCTATCCATCCATATTTTTTCTTTTAATTCCATCAAGACCTTGCTTTTAATGGCATCTGATGACAGTGTTCCACAAGTTAACTCTCCCTTCTACAGAAAATTCCTAAGATCTCTTTTCCATTTCCTCTTGTCTTGTTTATGTATTACTCATACAAGTCATGAGGGCCAAGAAGTTCCTAATCTATCTTCTATTGCATCCATTTTTTTTTACACGTCTGTATTATTAATCTTACCCTCTGATTATCCCACACTCCCCAAAGAAGCCAGTGGTCTTTCCAAACATCAGTGTTGTGTAGATCACTGGCAATTTGTGGTGCTTCCCCCTGAGACGTTATATTTTGGCTCTTTTCTTTTTGAGATCCCATTTCTGGCAGGGGCTTCCCGCTGATCTACACGATGACAAAGCTTATGTAAATCTTTCTCCCACGCCTGCCTCCCCTTTCCATTGCTATCCCATATTTAATTAGTTTCCTTTACTGTTGCTGCCCTTTGACCAGAGGTTTTCACTGTATTATCCACAGTGATGTCCAGATTTCTATCCTGAGTCACTAGAACAAATTGAGAAGCAAATCAGTGAAATGTTGTTAAGACTTATGTCTGTTGTTTAACATTTCCCAAGCTGTTACCCATTCTCGTGGCTGCCCTGGACCTCTTTGAAATTCTTCTCAGTCTGTCAAGCTTTTGGCCAAAGCTTGCACCAGTGAAGATGGACACCACTTAGCTGAGCTGCACTTTTGCCTGCCAGACTGTGGCCAGGCTGGGGTTACTCAATCGAGTTTAGGAAAGAAAGTGAAGGCAAGCTGGATGCTTGGGCCATCTTTGTGTCAAAGGGCCAAACTTTCATCTCCTGATTATGTTCTTCCTCCTTAAAGGAAGGTCCCGTGCCTCCTTTGTGGAATGGGATTGTAGAAGCATTTGCAGCCTTTTGTGCTGTTTGTTTGAATCTGCTTATCAGCATAAGATAGACCATGGCTATTGGAAACAATACTTTTTTTAGCAGAGAGCATACCAAAGCAGGATCTTTTACTTTCAAAAGTGGCCTTAAATATCAGAAAGACTACAAGCAATTAAACAACTCCTTTTGCCTTCTCTGTTTGGATGTATCTACTACAGGCACAGGAGAGAGCCCCTTCCCTCTGGATTAGTGTTAAAGTGAGAGACATGGTTAAAAGGCTAATAAAAAATCAAGGAGTCATAAATACTAAGTGATTTTTAAGTAAATATATGTGGGTTGTTTTTTTTTTTTCTTCCAAAGGAATGCTCAGCTGTTAGTGTTACGTTTGACAGCTTGTAAAAAGGTGAGTTTTTGCTGAAGAGCAAGAACAGGTTGAAGAGAGACAAAGGCATGTTTTGAGATAAAGAAACCGAGAGGTATCTGCTTCACAGATTGAAGGTGTTACATTACTCTGTGCAATGTCCAGAGAGGGAGAAATCTGCACAGCAAAATGGTCATAAAATACTTTTTTGCAAAGAAGACAGGAAATGTTTCTGTCAAGAAAACCCCCACAACCAAAAACAACCCCAAAAACAAACAAAAAAACCCCACCAGTCCCTCTGGTACACTTTTCCCATCTGGAGAAACAAAGTGAGACAGATCTCTCCCTTCTCTCAAACTACATATCTCAAAACAAGGCCAGTGTCTTGTGGCAGCAGTTTCAGAGCCAGAGCAGGGCACTGTGCCCTGGGCCCCTCTACCCTGCAGCTGTAGGACAGGCTACCAGCCCTGCACGTGCTGGGATGGCTCTGGCATCTTAACCAAGACAGGGCAATCAAGTGGACCAGCACTGAGCTTGCTATAGGATCGTGGCTCATTTAAGTATGTAACTCAGAGGTCACTGCGTTACCTCTGAGAAAAAACACTTGCTGTCTCATTCTTCCCTCAGGGTTTATTGCCAGCGTGATTATATTTTCAGGAGTGACAGGGAGGCCCTGAGCTATAAATCTAAGGGAGATAGAGAGTGAGCTGATTATCAGACACCTCCTTCCCCACTCCAAAGTCAATAACCTCAGCATCTCACAAGGTTACTTTCTGGAGGAAAACAATCTCTCAGCCAGGCTCTTTCTGTTTGCATCTGCTGAATTGTATTGTCTGTCTTCTCAACAGCTGGGAAATCAATAGCTTGCCAACCATCCCAGAGCCCCAACAACACAATCTTTTTTGTACTAGTGAGAAGGAGGCTCAGGTGGCACCAGGATTAGGTGAATTGGGTTTGAAAAGTGATTTAGGAGGAAAGTAAGTTCTTGCTTGAAGGCAGGTCTCTGATCCCCGCTCCCAAAATCCAGCATGTTTATCTCTTCCCCTTGGAAGCATGGGGGCCCTTTTGTTTGAACCCCCACAAATAATTCTGTGGCGTTTTAATGACCAGGTAGCCACGAGCAACTAGGGAAAACGATACATTTAGGACAATCCAAAGAAGACATCAGCAGCTTCCCGGAATCTCCTTTTCACCCCTGGGGGTAAGTTTATTTACAGAAAGTTAGTTTTGCTTTACCCTAATGGCAAGTAATAAACTCAGCCGATAATAACAAGTCATTTATTTACCTTCTGAGAAGCTGCTTGCGGATGGGAATCGGTTTTTATAAACCGCGTGTGGAGGGACACATTTGAAGCAGCCTCGGCAAATTGCTCCCAGTGGTGCGGAGCCGGTGAGGAGCGTCAGGGCTCGGGTCGGCTCGGCTCGGTCACCTCCCGCCGCCCCCGCCTCCGGCACCGCGACGCCGAGGAACGAATTAACTCCTGGGAGCGAACACAAACCCCGTGCCGAGGGACTACGTGTTTTATCATAAATTCTCGCGCTTTACAACGCACTTTAAAGGGACTTTTTTATTTCACATAAATCCCCGGGAAGAAAAAAAATAGAAGATGCCCGCTTTCCTTCCCGACACCCTCCCTAGCGTGTTTCCCGAGCATCAGGGCACGTCCCGCCGGTGGCTGATTCACCGCTCAGCACAGGAACCCCCAAGCAGTTCCCTGCTTGCGGTGCGAGCTGCAGAGAGGTCGAAGCCCAAGGCCATGCCGGTAATCCCGCCGGCGGCTGGTGCGAGGGCAAAGAAAAATAGCCTCAGATCCGGCTGGGCTGTGGCAAAGCCACTCCGCGACCGCTCCGATGGCTGCAGCACCTGGCGAGGGTCCCACGGCCGGTGGGCACCGGGCGCTGGTGACAGGGACCGCTCTCCGATCCCCGCGCCCCACCTGCGAGATGCGCCCCGGTGCTGCGGCGGCGCGGAGGGGAGGATCAATTAGCTCCGCGCTAATGAGCCCTCAGCTTTCGCACTCCTCTCCTTTCAGCAGTCCCCTCCGTGGCCCCAGTCCCGGCCCAGCCCGCCCCACCTGCTGCTCGGCGCACCTGAGCGGGCTCGGAGGGCCGAGAGCAGCCGGCTCTGCCCGCCCGCCGCGGGGGCTCCGGCGCAGCAGCGCTCCTTGGGCCAGCGCGGAGCAAACACGGGCGGGTCTCCTCCACCCGCCCCTCGGCAGCACGGAGAAAAGTACATTATTCCTAGCTTGTGCTTTTTTTCTAATTATTTTTTCCTTTTTTTTTTTTTTTTCTTTTCTCTTACGCACACCCGAAGTGCTCCGACGACGAGTGCGATTTAAATTTGAGCTCCGCCGTACTTCTGGCACTATCAAACCACATTCATTTTCACATCCTTCCCAAAAATTTTGCCACTGTTCCCTCGCCGCAGTTTGCGTAAAGAGCTTTACTGTGTAACTATCGGGAAGCATAAATATACGGAAATAAATAATAGCGCGGCAATCGGAATGAATAACCCAGGGCATGGGGGAAAAGGAGAGCAGAAAGTATAGATTATCTGACAGAATGTGTATTGCGTTTTGGTTGTTTATTTTTTTACCTCGCTCTGTTGGGGGGGGGGGGGGGATTTAGTTAAAATAAAGCTATTTTCCCCCCTTGTTCGAAGTATCTTGCTCGCGTAACAGCAACCTCTCGAAGAAGACAAAGCAGACGGATTCGGGCGCCGCTAATTAGAAAGCAACGAATGCCGGCATTTAATAAACATTTGAATGGCCGGTGGCGCAGAGGGAGCCAGCGGAGGGGCGTCGGGTTCCGAGTGCCGTGGGACCAGCGCCGAAGCGGCTCCGCGGGACGGGAATTAGCGCGGTTCTCCCCGCCGGGCTGCGGAGCCGAGCGCGGAATCGCGACGCGGGCAGGGAACCCTGCCCACCTCTCGCCTCCAGCTCCCTGCCTGCGCACACTCTCCGCACGGCGCCGGGAGAGCCGGCGGGACATCGTCGCTGATTTACCCGCGGGGGGATCCAACCCTCCCCTCCCCTGCTCCGCGTTTCTCGGGGGTCTGCGCCGCTGCCCTCCCGGCCGCGCAACCCTTTCTCTCCCCCGCAAGGTTCCCGTCCTCGCCGCGGGTGGCCGGCGACAGCTCCGCGCACCCCCGCGGCTCTCCGCTCCGGGGCGCGGGGCGGCGAGCACTAAGCGGGGGCCGCGCTGCTGTTGACAGACAGAAAGCCTAGATCTCCCAACCCCTCCTCAATCCATCTTCGCGGATGGCAGCAGACAGCCCCAACGGGTTAAAGTAAAAGGCTTTGTCACTGCTGAAAAGAGGGAGAAGAAGTGGAGAGAGGAAAGGGGGGAGGAAAGAGAGGTCTGATGCTGAGGAGTATAGATGCAGGGTGGGAGGGGAATCACCTGGAGATCCATTTGTAAGGGGAGTTAAATACGCATCCGTCCATCCATCCAACCATTCCAGTGCCACCCCCCGGTTCTTCACCCCTGTGCACCCACAGCGGTGTTGTGAAGTCGGGACCCACCTGGGGAAGGTGCAGCGCGGCCGCAGGTGTGCGGTGCAGAGCAGCGTGGAGCGGTGCAGATCAGGGAGGAGAGCTAAGGGCAGCCAGAGTGGGGGTGAGGGTCTTGACCTGCCTGTACACCCCCAGCACCGGTGGCCTCCATGGATGGAGCGTAGGGGGTTCACCTCCGTGGGTCGGGACCAGAGTGGATGAAGTTTGCCCCGTCAGCAGCACCCTGGGCAGTGTGAGGAGCTGGCAAGGGAAGGGTTCCCCGCTTGAATTACACTGGCTTTGCTAGTCCAACAGAAGGGACTGCAGCAAGTGGGGAAACGAGAGCCAGCTGAGCCCTCCTGCCAGCCTCATCGGGGCTGAACTTGAGGTCAGTGGAGCGCAAAACTCCTCCAGGGAAGGAGGAAACAAATGTTCATGGATCGGGTATCGACAAACTTGAACAAGTGGGAGGGAGAGGAGGAGAAGGGACAGCCAGAGCTGCCTTCATAAAACTGTAAACAGTGGTGTTGGGACAGAGTTGAAAGGAAATTGCTCGGCAGCTGCTTGGAGTTTCCCTACGACGTGCTTGCCCTAGTGAGAGGCGAGAGAGACCTTTACGGGAAACGTGAAGTCTCCCCCCACCCCCGGGAGCTGCATCCTGTGGCAGAAGCTGGCCATCCCCTCGCAGGTTCCCCTCCGGGTTACAGTCAGGCTGGTGGGGGAAAGCTGGAAAGAAGAAATCTTGTCACTGCTGATTCAGGCCTTCGCACGGGGACACAATGCACTCCAGTGTCCCGGCCCTCGCAGCTCCTCCTCCTGCCAGGAGAAAGGTGACTGCCCCTTCCACAGGCCACCTCTCTGTTCAGGTACTTATTAAATTGGCCCAGTCTGCTGGCAAGGAGAGAACTTCTCATTGATTTTTACAAACTGTGAAACCTTAAGCCTGTATCAGGTGATGAGAGAGAGGGGGAGATCAGGGGGTTTCAGCACTTGCAAATCTCTTCATTTCATCACTTTAAAAAGGAATTTTTATCTCCAACTATATTGAAGATAAATGATCTATTAATAAAAATAAAAGAGAGTTCGAAGCAGAGAGACCCAGGTATTCAGTTTTTTTAATGGACTTCTGGTTTAGGATTGATTTTCTGAACAATGCTTCAGCAATGGTTTTTCATAAGATATGATATTTGATTTTTCCACAAGATATCAAGAACAGATGCATCTAAGTAAACAGATACATGTAAGTACAGACTCTTGCAGAAGGCAGTGCTCATTTTGTCCATGTGAGCTTCACGAATGATTTATTTTTGCAGCCCTTAAGCATAATAATAATAATAATAGAACATATGTGTCCATTTTATTGCCATATTTCCAAAGTTCATACAACTCAGCAAGCAACGAGCATTTTTGTTTCAAGCTGGGCCTTAGACCATATACTTTATTAAAAAGAGAATTCCACAAAACCCAGACCTGGTAAAACTGTGTACAAAGGGCCAGGGAGCTGCTTTATTACAATAGTTGCACCTAACATTCATGAAGGTTCAGAACTGGCTCCATTCTTACTTATCTTACCAGCAGGCCTGTGATATCCCAAGCCAAAGCTGTATAACCATTCCATTATAAACCACACATTTCCCAGTTGGTTAAAAACGTATTTGTGGCTTAAGTTTGGTGTGGATAGTCTCAGGCAGGACATTTTTTCCACTCTGTAAGATTTTGAAATTAGGCAATTTGGTCAGTTGTTGGAATTTGGAAAAAGTAGAAGAGGGTATTATAAATTTCTTTTCCAGGTTTTAATACTTAGAAGAGGTCTGTTTTTTAAGAGGGATCTTCAATCATTTGAGAAAGAACTTGAACCTACGCATTAAAGGTTAAGGGGAATTTATGATGAAGTTCAGCAGAAATGGGAGAGAGCTCGGAGTCTTTCCTGACATTTATATGTGGTATATAGGCTATGCATTCTAGGTAAAACATAGCTGGAGTTCCAGAAGTCAGTTTGGGAATATAAGGGCAGTGTGAGTGAAAAGTTATGATGAGATAAATACTTCAGTCTGATACATTTATCCTGCACATGATGCTCCCAAGGATCCAGTTCTGTATCATCTTGTATACACGGGAACTCTTCCCAGTTTGTCAGTGAAAGCTGGGATGAAGGATGTGGTAACAAACAGCCAAGCAATGTAATAACTGATGGGGGAAAATTAATTTTGTTATAATTCATGATGTGATTAGCCAAAGCTGGCACTCTGTAGTCCAAGGACCTCCCTACATCTAAGGGTCTTGTGCTTCACTTCTGGAAATGGCTCTCAGAACAGGATGAGAGCAAAGACACACAGGACCAAAGATTTACAGCTGGATGTACTGATCCTGGAAATATTTCAAAATGTGACTCTTTTTCCCACCTCTGATTTTATTTTTGCCATAGAGACAGAGGTATTGGACACATCGAGTGGTAGGATACAGTGAAACCCTAGATATAAAAAAGCAAAAATACAGGTGTAGGACATGGGGACAAAAGAAAGGACAGGAAGGAGAAAATTGCCAGGATACTACACAGTAGATTGACTGAGTTAAGGATGAAACTAGTGACACTTTAGGAAAGGTCTGCTGCCAAAGGCCAGTCAGTCAAAGAAAGAGTCCCTAGTCTCATGTCTCCATCTCTATCTGTACTCCATGCACAACTATCTACCCACCTGCGGGACTGCCTGCATTGGCAACTTTTCTGAGCCCTAGGGTGGCAGCAGGCTGGAATTTCTCCCATGTGCTGGGAACAGCAACTTTTCTCTCCCTCACAGAATTAGGGTGAAAGCTGGAAAGGGGCGCTGAGAAGGCAGAGGTAGCCACCCCTTTGCAACCTGGGGTGCATCTAATGCAAAGAATGCCCTTCAGTGTTGGAGAACACTGAACTCATGCTGGATGAACTGCTATGTCAGCTCCAGAAACATGCTACAGTTTCTCTGCAGAATGGGAATCAGCGTGCTCCACCAGCACCCACAGTTGTCGCTGCCACTTAACAGGCCTGCCTGAAGGCCCTGCTGCAGACTGACTGCATAATGCATGTCCATGGAGGCTGGACTTTGGCACAAGCCATGTGTAATGCTGTTTCACTGTGCATTACACGGGCACGGTCATGCTGCTCATGTGTATCACTTGACACTGCACATCATTCAGCACACCCAGAGCACAATGCTGGCGACCTCTTCAGCATGGCCAAAGTATCCAACAGAATGCACACTGAAGACTGCTCTTCAGGCAGAGCCTAGGGCCAGACCCCCTGAGTTCAGGCTTGGTGTTCACTGTCATTATTCTGCTCAGAAAATGACCTTAGTCCTACATCTTCCTAAGGTGACTCCTACCTCCATGGTGATGCATGGTGTTGGTGAGACCCATGTTGAGAGGAATGGACCACAGGCCGAGGGAAAAAGGATGTGTGCACCTAAGGGAGTAACACTCACCTCTCCATCAATGCTGCCATATTGCAAATATGTCTAAAAAAAGTTGTCTGGAAGGAGTAAAGAAGCACTGAAGGAAGAGGGTGAAAATGGAGGCAGTTGCAATTCTTCCTTTATCCTTAGGCTGACATTCCCAAGAGCAAGACCAGTGGCCACAGCTCTGCCAAGAACAGGAAAAAGGCTTAGCTAGCTAGAGTCAAATAAAAATTGGCAATGTTAACTGTTGGACTTGATCTTACAGGTCTTTCTCAAACGAAGTGATCCTATGATTCTATGAAAATGTGGCAGGTTCCTTATGCAATTTCTGTAAAGGCTCTTAACTAAAGTAGTGACTGTATTTATTCTTTGTCAGCTGGCCTGGTGCATGTTGTCGCCTCTCAAAAGCTTCAGTTTTTGTGGTCCAGGGGTCCCAGAACAAGCAGATTATGTTCCTGGTCCAGCATGGGGATGCTGTGCCTGGCCCTGCAGCCATAATCACCTTGAGCAGCTGAGACACTGCCTCAGGGCACATCATCTGGCCCTATTGAATCCCCTTTTCTCTTTCACATGCTGTACCTGCCGTCCTGGCTTGTAAGAACACCGTGGTGTCACCTTTTAGCAGTGTGAGTGGAGCAGCCCTTCTGCTCCCCTCCCGGTGTCACACTTACAGATACTGAAACGAATGGCAGGAGGAAAATCAGTGGCTGCATTTCAGTGTTCTGTGAATTACAACGTTGTGCCATCCGGTGGAATGAAATGTGCCAGAATGAAAAAAAAAAGAAACACTATTTAGTTTTCCATGTGCTTTAGTACTAGTCAACATCTGCTAGAGATATTTAATTTAACTTCTGAAAGTGTGAGTTTAGGTACTATCAAATGGATGGTTCTGATCCTAGAAACCTCTTAAATGCATAGCCCTGACATACATTAATTGCTTTCATTTGAGTAAGAAGATTATTCCTTTATCATCAGGTAATTGATTTAAAAGTGTTTCACCGTATGTTTACACTTGGTACAAATTGGTGTGACCAAGAATTTAATCATTTAATAGATTTAGTCATTTAATAAAATCTGATGGTCATTGCATTACACTAACACCTGATGACATGTAAGCAGTTCTTTCTTGAGGAGGAGCTGCACAACTGAGTTTGTGTGCAGGAAGAGCATTTCAAGGATTTTAATCTCCATTTTTTCACCAAAGGCTTTTAAAGGGATTATTGTGTGTGAAAGGTAGGCCAGTTAGCTGTACATGCACATGAAGAGAAAATATTCACAATGCACAGCTTTTTACTGAATATATCAGTATATTCTTTGTGGCATTGTACATATACAGGTTTTCTGTGTTTTATGTACTTTTTTGTGAAGCTGCCTGTTCCTCATCAGCCTGCCCTGGTGCTTTTTGCTGTTATTTTCTTCCTGGTAGATGCTGAACACAGTCTCTGAGAAAACAATAAACTCTTAGACCAGTTGTGGAGACGAAAACCTGCTAAGTTTTCAAAGTGCCTTTTGAAAACCAAATTCTAAAAAAAACTTTTTACATTTTCATCTTATTGAGGTGACCAGCAGGGTAATGCAATAAAATATACTGCATTTAGCCTTGTTGTTCTAAACCAGCTTCTATTGATATGCAAGAATGTTTGAGAAGTCTTTCATTTGACTTTGCATGTATCTTGGAGTAATTTGCAGTATTAAGCAATCTTAGAGGTAGTTTTTAGCAATAGATTTTAAAAGTGACAAAGTAAAAATGCTCTGTAAATATCCTACCAATGGAAAATGCCTTTCTGACCAAAAAAGTTTATTGTTTTTTCTAGTTTGAATTCTCATTTATGGTTGATGACTTTCATACCTTTAAAAGCAGTTATGTCAGTTTGTCAGTCAATGATAACAGTTAAGGATACTTGTGCCTGAAATACCTTTGGCCTATATTCAATTTGCAAATAATTTTATGGTTTCAGAGAAGCATTGTTACTGCTCTAAAGGATGCACAAGTATGGATTTCAGCTCCTTATATGTTTGCTTAATATAGCGTTATTTCTTCTGTTAGTATGTATGTAAAGGTGACATAGTTTTAAGTTTGTAACAGATTTGCTTATGACTACAAATCTTTCTCTATATGTTCTACATTTATTTCTCCAGTGATACTTTAACTATTCACATATTTGTTAGGTTCCACAGCAGCATATTTCATACTTGTTACCCTGGAGTTACCCAGCTCTTCAGTGCCTCATAGCAGCTGACAGAGTGCATTATAATATTGAGGGAAGCTGTAGGAACACAGATTTGATTCAGCAAAGTGTAACTCCCTCCTACTTGGATGTAAAGATGCCTGCCCCTTCCCCTTCTCCATCATTGCCATCTTCCCTTAAAAATTTTTATAAGCAACTACTTTGTATAATTCCTATTTTTAAATCAGCCATCTTCTGTTCCCTCCTCCCCCCCACCAAATACCACAAATATGTTACTCAGCCTTTGAGACAATAGCTATAATTTGGCTATAATTAGAATCTGATCAGAGCAGGGAGAATGGAAGAACACAAAAAAAAAAAATCATCAGATTCCAGAAATGTGATACCATAGGCAAGATCCCGCCTGCTTTGCTAATGAAAGCTCACTTGCGTGAGTTAGATGAACATAATTTTAACAAAAAGAAAAAAAACCTAATAGTATCAGCTGTTATAGAGCCTAAAAAGAGAAAAAAAAAAAGAAGCTGAGGTCTTTAAGTAAAAAAAAAAAATCTTCAAAGGCATATAAAGTATTTTGATTTAATCCTGCTAACATCTGCCTGTTTTGAACCCGAAAACAGCCTAATGTTTATCTAATAGTCTTAGTACATTTTGTAATTAAACTAATTAAGGAAAACATCTTACAGCTTTTCCCTGGAAAGGACTTCCCCCCCTTCTCACTCTCATAACAGAAACTGAAAATAATCTCTTTTGTTTGCAGGGCAGATAAAATGAATTCCCTCTCATAGGCATATTCTCCAGCAAAACCCTTTTAATATTGGAGGCTCAAGAAGCAATTGAGTCTTATCCAGAGGAGGCAGAAATTGCTCTCCCCTGAAACCTTTTTCTGCAAAAGGAAAGTTTTTGATCTCAGGAGCTCTGCTTCCCCCCACTCTCGGCTTCCCAAGTCCATAAAAATGCTTCTAAGCAAAATTAGCTTCCAAGTCCATAAAATTGCAATATATCATTTAAATCATGACTTTTATAGCATCCTTTTTTTTAGTACTGGAAAGGGGAAACCCATGAAATGGTGCGAAGACATTCTAGGCTTTGAAGATGGTTAGAGATATGATGGCATTTTCAGCACACCTTCTCATTGCCATGAAATGAAAAGTGCTTAGTTGATTAGCAGGCTGATCCAACGGAGTGAACTACAATTAAAGTCAGTGGCAGTTTTGCCACAGTAAGAATTGCATGAACAGTCATCCAGGGACTTCTTAACTACTTTTTCAGAACTGGAATGAAATCTCTATTTATTTTTTTCCCTCCTGGTGTTCCATACTTTTCTTCTTTCTTACAGCTACTCCTGCTTTGACTCAATGAGTTTTGCTATTAAATCATTTATATCTATAAATCTAGATCTTATAGATCTAAATAAAGCAAAATTTGCAAAGAGCATGGGCTTTTTGGTCTAAAGGTTGTATCTATTTTCATGTTTGAATAGCGCTGAGACTTTTAAATTCTGTCTCTGCTTCATGAACAAGAAAGTCCAGAATTACTTTGTGTGAGAAATGTGGCATACTGAAATAGCACATTTTGTGTTAACACCTAGGCAATATTGTTATTAAATGTTACTGATATGAATCGTATATCTTGCTCTCGCTCACATGTGTCTGTGAACAACCAGGACAGTGTGAATTCTAAAAACACTCATTTTCTGGGATATCTGCAGGTGGCACCTCAGATGATGTTAGGGAACTCCCTGTGACAAAATATCTATTGCCTTCATGGGTAAATACCTATAACCTATTAGTGTGGTCTCATGCCTGTTCTTGAGAAGCAGGACTCCCTTGCTCACCTGGGTAACCCATAGGTTGCAAGTAAGGAATTGTGTCATGCCTTTGTTCTCTGTAAGATCTGCTGTACTGAGTGGTGAAGACACAGAGGGACCCAGTATTCACCCATTCTGACTTTGAATCAGTGGGGGTAAGACCCCAAGTGAATATCAATGTCTATTCAATGAATAAATGCTTTGTTCCTCCCAGGCAACAAATAGGTATATTACATTTAGGGATGTAAAGGACAATACGTATTGAAAACAAGTGTGAAAAACATCAATTGCTATTTCCAAGATTTTTCAATTATATCCCCAGAGCTTAATGCTGTATCCCCACACACAGTCTGTTCCCTTCCAAAAACATATGGTCATGATCATGATTTCACATCAGAGTGTTTGACATGCAGTTGTTTTATACATTGTGCAAGTGAATGGAAATGACACCACTAACTTTATTACATTTTACAATTTCAATGACCAAGTCAGGTGCAAGGGGTGCTGAGAATTGCTCCTGTCAACTTCAGCTGATCTCTTCAGTGCCAGGAGAAGTAAATCAGGTTCAAAATTCTTTTGTGTAAATATAATACAAACCAACAAAAAGATCAACAAACCCCTCTCTCTAGCAACAATTTCACATATTGTTTCAGCCAGAGAAACCAGCTACAAGGAGGAATTGAATTTCCAGAGGCTGCCAAATATCTGTGCTCAGCAGAGACATTTTAATTAGTCAAGAGGAGCCTTTTCACTTGGCCAAAGCAAAACAGGTACTCAAACCAACATTAAAAAAATGGGGCATTTTGTCTATCACTGCTCTGGCAATTAGCAGTATTTTGTGCATGCACCTCTCATCCTCACTAATGATACTATCTGTTGGTAGTGTTAATGCTTTTTAAGTGGAGCCTATGAACAGCAAATGTCAGCTAAACGGGGAACAATTCAGAGTGAAGGTGTGATTTTACTGATCAAGCTCGTTGGATAGGGGCATATATAAGTTTGATGTTTCTCCACGTGTTCCTGGAGCCCTCTCTGCCTTCTTGCCTGTTAATTACATCTTCTGGTTTCTGTTCTTCTTTTTTTGCCTCCTTGTGCTTCTAATGTTGTCAAACTGATTAGCCACTAAATTACATTGCATTCAGGTAACAAGATCTTTGTTATTGATTTGCTCTGAAGGCTTTCTTTGACAGACAGACTGGCAGAATCCTTCATCCAGGTTAGAGAATAATCTATTTGAAGGATTCTTCCAGATGTCACTACTATAGCAACAGCTTCTATAGTGTTAATGCTGATATTAAATAGGGTTCAGCCCTGCATTACCTTCTAGCCATATGGCTCTGTTTTTTTAAACTTGAAAATGAGTTTGCTGCTTCTTCCATAGGGAGAGCAGCTTGTCTGTACCTTCTCATTATTTCCACTACCGACTTCTTTATCACTTCCAAAACCAGAGTGTAAACCTCTCAGAAGACCATTAAGAATGGACTCAAATTCCTTCTTTCATTTGTAGATCTGATGAGTCTTCCTCAGCAAATTACAGAAATCTGTGAGATTGTATAATTATCTTCTTTTTAACTACGTATTTCAGATATTTTCTGTTTGCTGTCAGTTGCTTTCTTTCCTAGGTAGGCTGAGTTGTATCTATTTTATTTCCTCACATTCACAGGAGTCCCAACCCAACTTCCTTTGTTTCTGATTTCCAGAAGCTCCCTAAATTTCCAGGATATCTGATATTCCTGGAGCCCCAGGTCTCCTCCCCCTGCTGGTAGAAATCTTCTGGGTAGATAATTTCCCCACCAGACATGGTCATCTTTATTCTTTTTTCCTCCTTTTGTCTGAAGTATGAGGGATAAGATTTAGCCACCTTGTACGTGCTGTGACCCCATTTCATTTATTTCAAGTAGACTCACTAAATGTACCACAGCATCAGCCCTGAAAATCACCAGGGCCTCCTCTCTAGTCAGACCCCATTAGCCAGACTCTAACACACAAAGTGAGGAAACCCCACTAAACACGATGGGAGCAGCAGAACTGGTTCAGATGCTGGTATGGAAGGCTGTGAGTGGAGCAGTGGCCAAGGACCAGGGAAAGGTGGTGTGAGAGAGTAGAGCAAGGCATAAGCTGTGTGGGAGGACTCTGTGTTAGGGTGGGCAGGCGGCCTGGTGTGGATGAGGAAATGCAATTTCTCAGCCAGGCTCCTGGGACATGGACATGAATCCAGTGGTGGGAGTCACCTGAGATCATGCTGCAGGATGCATGGAAGGCTTTTTGTTCCGATAAAGCATTGCCCAATTAGTGAGGTACTTTACGAATAGAGTTAGAAAGGACAGGAAGGATGGTCTTGTAATTATGGGATTCAGTGGCAAATCAGGAAATCTGGGTTTAATAACCAAGTGTGACACAGATTTCCTGTGTGACCTTCTCCGGATCCCTTACTCATGCTGTGACTCAAGTCCCAGTTCGCAATATGGGGCAACAACACTTCTTTTCTCACACCTTTTATCTGTGTTGTCAGTTTGGGCAGCTCTTCCTATGGGTAAGGAGCTTCCTCCAACTACACATAGCACCTTTCCCCAAAGAGGTCACTTTTAGTTTGGTTCCCTCCTCATAAATGAAAGTACTTTGCTATTACTTCAGTTTATACAGGTTGTCGTGGATCTGGCAAGAATAATCATAGAATCATTGAGTCATGGAATCATTGAAACGTTTGGGTTGGAAGAGACCTTAAAGACCATCTGGGTTCCAACCCTCTGCCATGGGCAGGGACACCTTCCACTAGACCAGGTTGCTCAGAGCCCCATCCAACCTGGCCTTGAACGCTTCCATGGGGCATCCACAGCTTCTCTGGACTACCTCTTCCAGTACCTCACCACCCTCACAGTAAAAAATTTCTTCCTGATACCTAATCTGCACCTACTCTCTTCCAGTTTAAGGTCCTTCCCCCTTGTCCTGTCACTACATGCCCTTGTAAATAATCTCTTTCCACTCTTCTAGGCTTCTTTCAGGTACTGCAAGGCTGCAATCAAGGCACCCCAAAACCGCCTTTTCTCCTTCCCTGAGTAGCTATTTTGATTATGTACTTCATGGCCATTTAGCTTTGAGGAGCCCCTTTTCATCTGAAATACTGTATTTTTCTCAGAAGAGAAATTCAAGTGTAGTAATAAGAGAGGTGATCCCACTGATATATCACTAAGTAAAATCTGACGTGCAGATATAATGAAAACATGAGGCAGTTTAATAATGAAAAATGTATTGTCCTGAGCTAATGGCTGAAAAATGTTTAGTGAAGGATTACACTGAAGTAAAAAACCACAAGAAAGACATTCAGATAGATTAAACATTGGGAATTCATTTGTATGTCCAGACAATCTATGGTCTGTAACGTACTTTTATGGTACAACAGGATGCAAAGGAATCATTTTTCAAAAGACTTATTATCCTTCTAGTAGGACTTCTGTGGCCTTCATCAAGCACTATGGATCTGACTTTGAAACTCCTATGTATCCCCAGAGTCCTCTGGAGCCACACCCACTGAGAGGTGCACAGTGGACCAATAGTCTAAGGCTGCCCGAGAGAGGGAGAATGGAAATGCTGTCTGTACCCGGGGGGAAAACTGAATATTTGTGAAAGATTTTGTGAGACCAAATTGAATTGATTAGTGGGCGAATCCCTGCACAAAGTAGTGCAGGGGGACTGGCAAAGATGGGCCTGGGTTAAAATGCTGAAAATGCATTGAATACATGTGCCACAGAGACACCAAACATTGTTTTTTTACTGAAAATCTTGGTTCATGCTCTTCAACCTGCCTACAGGCATTGCACATTAACTTACTGTATCTTTGGGACTTTTTAAGAGACTCCAGAGAAAAAGGCCTACTTAGTTTCAGTCCTTTATATCCTCTGAAAACAGGCAGGGAAGGGGAACTCTCAGCCCACTCTGTGGTTCTTTCAGGCTCCCACATGTCTTGGTAGGGCATGTGGATGCCTCCATCAAGCAGGCAGCAGTCTTGGTTGGTTCCATGTGCTCTGAAGACTGAGCATTGCACTTCACTGCAGGCTTTCATAAAATGTTCTGTCTGGATGCTTTGCTCATTTTTCCCCTGCCCCTGACCAGCTTCATTTTGCCAGCCATCCACAGTGCAGGGATGAGTAAATTGTTGTCTCACCTGAAGCTGAAGAGTATCTGCTTGGTGCCAGCTTTGAGGACAACTCTTCTGCCCTGTCCTTGATCTCTTTTATCTTGCTGTTTCTCTTTCAACTTCTGTCATATCCTCGAGAATTTTTTTCCTTTCCCATCACCAAGGACTTCATTTTTTTTAAACTTTTGCCCAGAAGTGCACAGTGTTGGTCAGATTACAAGGAAGGTAGTGCTTTCACAGTATTGGACAGGGTCCAGTGAAGGGTAGGGGCCAATGGGACCAGCTCTGGAGAGTTGTGGTCAGCTTTTATGGGTAAGAGAAGAGACCTGAGATGGGAGGGCCTGCTGATGAGCCTTTTGTCTCGATCCTTCTTTTGCCTGAGGTGGGGTGTGTCAGATCCTGGGCTGGCATGACTCCAGATCTCAGGAGACCAGGCTAGGAATAGTCTGGTGTTCCTCATTTGCCCATTATGGCTTAGAGCCATTTCTTTCCTGCACCAAACACTTCTTTGCACGTAAGCATTATGAACTATTGACTGGTAAACTATCTCTAACAAAGTTGCTGCCCACCACTTAGGCACATCTGTTGCATCTTAACCCACCTGAGTGTCCCAGGCAAAGCCTTTCCACAGTTGGGGCCAGCTTCTTCATGCTTTTGTTGTCTGACTTTGTTGTCTGGGATTAACTCTTGTCATGCCTTCTCATTTTGAAAAAGCAATGTCTTTGCAGGAGTCACGATCTTTAATGCTTTCAAAATGTGCCCACCAAGCTTTTATTTGAGAAGCACAGTGAGCAGTGAAGATGCTTCACATTGCCAAATTACTGGGAGCTTTGTAAACAATTTTCTGTACAATTTTCTGCTCTGTTCTCTACTGCAGTTTCCCATTGTCTCAGTGCTTTTTAAAATTTGTAAGGTTTATTTTAAGAAAACAGCTCCGAGAGCATAAAAATCAACATAAAATCTTTTAAGAGCTAGTTTACATTGACCAGCTGTCACAGAAACAGAGAAATATGTGGGATAGTGGTCGACAACATGTGTATGGAGGAAGGTAGGCATTTTAGAGTTGTTAAATCCTATTGCTAAGCCCAGGGCTTAACAGGCTTCACATTTTTTTGCTCCAGGGTATCATGGTACAGTGAAAGCAAGCTGATGGGCTCCATTAGCATGAATGATAGCTTCCTTCTACACACAAGTCAATTTGCAGGTAAAGTTTTTTTTCACACTGTCAAGAGATAAAGAAAGCCTTTCTGAAAGTGTCCCAGAGCTGATCTTAGGGCAAGGGAGGGTCTCAGTTCAGTCAAAGCAAATGTTTGCTGACATTGTTCAGCTATTTTGGAAACTGTTAACCATTGTTTTTAGCCTGACAAAATTAATAAGTGGATTCCCCGAATCTTAACATTAATCTCTGTCATCACCAACTTCACTTCTTTAAACCTCAGTAGTGTTTTTGTTAAATTCTTATTTGAATTTAGTTAATAAAAGGACTTGGGTCCTTCACAAACCTCTATTCACACAATAAATGCTGCGTGCATTATGAGAAACTAGTTTTTTTAAAGATATGGTTGCTTTTAGAAGTTCTCCTTGCAGACTTGTGCTTGCTTCCTTTGCCATTTGGTTCAGTTGGGTCTTTTGGCAATGAATGAAGTGGGACAAATTTTCAAAAAAACAGATTGTAAAAGAAAGCAACGTATGTGTTAGGCTATGGAAATCTAGAGAAGACATTATTATGGCCAGCCATAGAATACTTGAAGGATTAGATCCCAAAACAGCATGGGTGCTACATGCAGCATATTCTAGCTATTAGGCAATACTTGATGTCACTGTTTGCACTTTTAAGGAGAAATTTCACCTGCATGCTCTAATGCATCAGAAGAGTTAAAACACACATAAATTACTGCCTAAAAAGGCCACATGTGAAAACTCTTAAGTGGCAACAGTGCTGTAAATATTTATGCTGGAGTTAGGCACCTGCATATAGTGTGCCCACAATTCTTTAATAAGCTGTGATTAGGTTACGTATTATGGAAATAGCAAAAATATAAATAAGATAAATTTTCGTATGAGTGATCCAGAAAATGAGTGGAAGTTCAGTGGTGAATTTTCAGCACTTCCCAAGATAGAAAAGAAGAAAAAAAAAAGGTGGTCTGGTCAGAACAGACCATCAGTTTGTGGCTGATCTCTGCTTGTTTTCCCTCAAAAACTTTCAGGGTCCTGGTGGTAGCTCTGTGTTGTTCCTTTCATTGCAGCTCTGCATGGCGCAGTTGAGGGTATTGATTTAAGCAAGGAGAGTTAACAGTGCTCACGATACTATCACTCAGGCTGTCTGCATCCTTCTGTTTCCTGGGGCTTCACCCCCTAGGGCTTAATGTCATTAAAATTGCTGAAAATACTACAAATAACAAGCGTAGCAGCACTTTCCAAAGACTGATGAGATTGCCTGGCAGCTTGTGCAGATCAGAGTGAAACTCTGGCCCCATGAAGTCAGTGTTAACATCCTGCTAACTTCAAGAAGGTAGGATTTTTGCTCTTCATATGTATCTCTCTGTTAGAGCATGCCACTGCTGCCCCTTCATGCTCTTTCATTTTCCATTTCATTACTGAAAGGAAACCCAGCCCCAGTTCATAAGGTACCAGGAACTAGAATTGTACAAGGAAATTGGCAGGAACTGACTTTTGGTTTATGGGCAGACGGTCTGCATTTGTAATGAAGCTTTTTACAAGAACCTCCATGGCTTCATAAAAGTTCTGTTCTCTCTCCAAGGACATCATGGCTCTGTCTCATTTATGGGCATGGTGCAGCATGCCTTATTCACCCAGTAGTGTTTACCCTAGCCAGACATAGCCTCTAATATTAATTTTTTTCAGAGAGATAATTCAAGAAGCTCCATTGTGGCTTACTGAAGAAGGAGAATTCTGATCAACAATGTTTCTGAAGAAAGTGTTTGCTTACATCTCTGACCTGTAAGTTGCTGGAGGCTAGGAGAGTGTTATGGTTGGGAAAGTGTACCAGGAAAACATTGCCGTATTTTTCCTTGTTTTGTACCCCTCCAAAGTTATCTGCTTTTGGCCCCTGTCCCCATGTTTTTTGATTTTTTTTGTTATAGGTATGGAAAGCAGCCCATCCCCAACAGAAGCTAAAACAAAACAAAACATATTAAGAAAAGATTAAAGAAAACATGCACAGAGGGAGGAGAGATGAAGAGAAGACACTGAAGAGGAAAAAAACCTAATTGATCATAAGTGGCAAAAATGATAAACAGAGATATAGAGGAGAGACTGTGGGTTGAAAACAGGAAAACAGAACAGGGGACACTTGGCAGGGCAACCCAGCTGCCCTCACGCCTCCCTTGAGGCACCCAAGAAGCTGCCAGAAGATGACCAGGGGTATCCTGCAAGGAGATGTGGCAGGGTCAGGAGTTGGAAACAGGTCCTACAGTCCCTGACTGCCAAGTTTCCCAGGCACACAGGACTAGCTCAGAGTGTGTGATGGCCTGCTGATGCTCCTTGCCTTCTGGAGAGGAGAGCTCTTAGCACATTGTGTCTGGGTGGAATGGGTTAGTGAGGCACTGGAGTGAGGGTAAGAACTCATAAAAATGTCATCCAGGTGTATGCAAAGCAAGGTGTGATGTCTCTCTGGACATCATGTTTTCTTGTAGAGCAGCATGTGAGAGGGCACCTGGCAAAGCTCATAAAGTGACAAGCCAGTGGTAGATGGGAATGCTTTGAAAGGGCTGAGGCTGCCAGCAGCATAGCCTGCTAAAGTACAAGACTTGTAGCCCTCATCTGCTGCAGTCCTGTCTCTAAAGCAGTTTTGCATCACTCTGAGGTGGGGAATTTTTGTGCACCCCTGTTCCTAGTGCCTTTTGTGGCACCACACATATCCCAGGAGACCAGATTAGATCACTGTTTCCAAGTGTCCAAAATTCTGTTTCTGAACCCTGGGCTACCTTTTCTGCTCCATACCATTTGGATTCTGAGGCACCGCATCTTGTGCAAGAAACTTATTCTCAGCACCAGCTTCCTGGGTAAAAAATAAACACACTCTGCAGTAAGAAAGCTCACATATAGGTTTTGAGGCTAAAAGTGGCATTCATGGTATTCGAGGTCTCTATAACATAATTTTGACTGAGTAATTTACTTAGCATTTTTGAAAACAAAGCCATGTCCTTTATGAAAAGAAATGCTGGTTCACCTGTGCCTTCTATCTGCCTGACAAGGTTTAATTATCAGTTTTAGTGGAGCTTCTCTCTAGTCAAGAGTGGCACAAGGATGAAGACAACCTTCCTTAGATGCAAACTACTGCAGCTGCTTGGATTTCTCTTGCAAATCCATGTTGTGGGAGAGGACCCTGCATCCCTCAGGGTGTCAGTCATTACAGGTGAGGCAGTGGAAGGTCTGCACTGATGGAGGAAACTGTCCATCACTGAAAAGATAATCCTCCTTTTAGTGTTTTTCTGGAGATCTTTACAGGTATTACAGACCATGAGCTGGCAACCTAATGGCACGCCACTGCTAGATTGAAGGCTGAGGATGGATCCATCCTCCTCCCTTCTCCACTGCTCCTTCTGTCCTTTGCTGCATCCATCTATCTGCTTCCTCAGGCACTGGGTACCTGGTTCCTTGCAGTGTAGTAAGAGTTAGATGGGCTTAGCTTCTTTGACAGGTTTGTTGCTTCAGGAAGTTCTCAGAAAACTAGCTTGGGAGGAATTAAACTACAGCCCCCCTTGATGGAGAGACTTTGCTGCTCTCACCACTCCCCACACTGGGCTGACTGGGGAGTCTGACATCCTGTGAGAGGAAAATCCCCTCACTGAATCATATATATATCTGTTGTTAGTGTATCTGTTGCCATCATCTTTCCATGCAGCATTTGCCTTAAGTAAATATGACTGAATACCTCACAGCTGGTGTTACGGGTCTCAGGAATTAACAGAATGCACCGACTATATCCCTATACCTACTATATTGTATATATATAATTTGTCTGTCCTCCATCTCTTGCACAGGCAATGCACTTGTACCTGGAGCTATGGGGGTGGCCAACTCTCCACCCATTTCTCTCTGTCAAGTGGAGATACCTCACAGGGGTGCTCTGTCTGTTCCCATGCCTAGCACTGGGATGATCTGAATTACCCAGTATCAACAACTCATCCTAACCTTAAACCCAAGGCAAACCAGATTTATCTTGGTGGGAAGACATGGGACCATTCACTTGGCTGTGGCTGCTCATCTGCATCGTGCTTACCTGCACCAAGCGATACGCATGTTATTTTTCTCAGGTTATTCAAATGAGATCATTATGGGAATATTCCTCTCCCCTACAAAGCTTCTCAGCAATTTGAATTTCAGTTGAAAAGGAAGTTATTAAAATGTGAAGATTAGAACTGACCTAATTCTTACAGGAAAGTTTAAACAAAAGCCTGAAACTTTGCCCAGTCCGCACAGTTGAGGTTCAGTAACTAAACAGATGCTTGTGTGACATAGGGGTGTATGAGCCCTTGGACTAAGAAACAGAGCCATGGCAGAATTTAAATCTGTCAGCTTGTATAAATGTGGTTTAGATGATAAAATCCAGTGTCTTCTTTAAGAAACTTTTGGAAGAAAGTGATATGGTGTAAAAATATTTGTTTAAGGCTCCTCAGACTTATCCTTTCTCTGAAGTATATTCTTCTTTGAAATTTTAAAATATAATATATGTTATTATTAAGGCTGATCTGCATGTACATTGAATGGAGAATGTACTCCAAATACTTCTTTATTAAAAAAACACTAAAAATACTTAAGTTCTCTTTATCTTCCTCAGCCTCTCAGACAACTTTGTGTGAGAGAATGCCATTTACAGACTGCTGTGCCTTTGTGAAGATCTTTGCTTGGATCTTTGGCTTCAAATCAACAAAAAGAAAAAACCAAGAAAACAAATAAGCTCAGTCTGTCTGTCTGATTATCTAGGCACCTATCTGGGTTTTATAATCTTGTTACTACCTGAGTATGCACTACCTAAAATCAGCAGCAACAGCACAGTCTCTGCTGAGATCCCCCTCTTCGGACTCAAAGTGGCTTTCATTTTCCCATGACTTCACCAGTATATTTCCCTCTTTTTCTCTCTCATATTTTGGAGAGTGAGGGTAGTTTACTAGAATATGGGAGGGTATTTGGTCCAAGTTATTTTTTCTGGTGAGATGACATTTCTAAAAAGAGAGATGTTGCTGTGTTTCTCGAAGAGACAATCTCTGGTCTCACTCAGGTGATGTCCTCTGGACATGTGCTGCACTGTGGGGTCTTGTGGCTGGGGCTTGCATTGTCTCCTCTTCCCCCAGTGCTGCTCAGGCTCTACCTGTCTCCTGGCACCCACAGAACTCCAGCCAGGCAATGTCACATAACAAAACCTTAGTCAGAAAACTAGGAAGTCACCATCTCATCTCACGTGTACTTAAGGTGTTTCAGAAGTTTAAATGAGTGATTAGAAGTAACATAGTGTACCTGTAAATTTAGAGTTACTTAAATGCCTTTCTCCCTCTTAAAACCTCCTGAAACAATTTATATTTTATACTACTAACTTGGACTCTTTATTGAATAATAATATTTCAGCTTACATGAAGCTTTAAGTAATTTTTCAGCATGTCTGTGATCCAACTCTGAGGTAAACAGGCTAAATTCTCTAGAAACGTCAACACTGAAAAAAAAAGCAAACCTCTCATCTTTGTTCTGGTAAATCAGAGTGAATCATACCCTTTATAAGTGGTCTTGATATGTGTTCAAAGTAAGTTTCCAGTAACACACTTCAAGGTATTTCAGAAGGGAACAGAGGAACATTAAGATTCTTCTATTCCTTACAGGTTTTTCTCCTGCAAGAAAAATTAGTCCCAATACAGAAGACTAGAAGCCCTCTTTTCCTTTAATGAAGCCTTTTGCTCTTATCCCTTTACCTGTGTGACAATAATTTTATCTTAGCTGGTTTAGCATGGAGTTCTGTGATTCTCTTGTGGGTCACTTTCACCACCATCTGGTAATTATTTTGGCTGTGCTTAGGCAAGGACAGAGGATATCTACACAGCCTACATTTCTGCTCTCTTGCACACACTGCTGAGTGAAGCACAAACACAAAACAACCTTCCAGACTCGGTTTGACAGGTCCAATCCAATAGAGAACACAGTTATCTACAGGTTAAATGGCACAACACCTGCTGATATCTGGCTTCCCAAACAGAACTCAGACTCTGGATGAGGGCCTTGTGATGACTGTTGAGTCCTTGAGGAGAATTTGTCATTTCAGGGTAGGTTTCACCTTCTGCAGATACCCTGCCCATAATTGCCTGGAGTTAGCCAAGGGAACAGCTTGTGCATTGTGGTTTCTGGTCCTCCAGCATCCAGCTTGGAGGTATCCAGCTTCCCTTGCTCTGGATCTGTCACTGTGCAAGGTGCAAACCATTCAGTGATGACCCATGCCCCTGACCAAGAATGGCCTTTTTCTTTTGCAACTCTGCAGGAACATGGAACTATCACACTTCAGTGCTGCGGGTAGCTGTAAGGGACCTCACCCCAGAGTCTTCCTAATGTACTTCTCCACCAGTGAGCACGAAGTAGTCCTGAGACCAAGATCAAGAACCTAGAGCTCTTCTTTCCTGACTCTGCCATGTTGCTCCTATTTGGGATGCCAACTTGGCTCACTTAGTGGGGTAGGCATGAAGTTTCTCAGCTTTGTCTGTCAGGACAACCTTGGCATTGCACACAGGTCTGGAGCTAAAAACCTCAAAACTTTTTTGGCCAGTAAAGACCTTCTGGAGTTTTGATAGCAGCGGAACAAGGGCTTTCAGTGTGGTGGGTGTGGATGTGCCTAAGGACTTCGCAGCTCAGAGCCACTGCTGGGGAAGGTCTCACTCTGCCCTCCCCATGCCCACTGCTTCCCATCCTCACCTGTATGCTCCTTCAGCTTGTTTTGTGCCATTTGTCAGTCTGAGGATGTTGGCTCACAGCTTGGCTCAGAGTTGGGGAGATGGCTGGAGCAGTGACTTCAGTCCTATCCCTGTCTCCTGATGCCCATTAATGGCCTTTTAAAATCTGGTCCAAGAATCCCCACAAAAAACCCCAAACCCCTTGAAAATAGAATTGAGGTCCAACCCACACAGCACCTGAGGCATTTTATCTGGAATTATTCTCCCATCTAGCCCTGAAGACCAGGGCTTGGGGAGGGCTGTTTGAGTCTCCACCAGTGTCTGGGTTTTGAGAGTCAAATTCCTGTTTGATAGTGATCGACATTGTTCTGCACAGTATCATGGAACTTCCCCATTGCAAACGAATTGTAATGATCTGTGCTAGCTGAGATTTTGCCTTTTATTCCTCTCTCAAGTTACATGGAAAAATAAATCTGTTAGTAACATCACAGTTCCTAGAATATAAGGATGCGTCCCACAGCTGGTAACCTCTGCTGTGGAAAGGAAAGGAGCAGGACAGTGTGAAAGTCAGGACTGGAGAGACCTGGCAGGGCTGTGGGGAGCTGGAACAACTTGCACGGCATCTGCAGGCGCACCACATATGTGGAGCAGCACTCAGGAAAAAAAACAAGGTTGTTAATATGCTATATGGAGAGATAATTTAAAAGCCTGCCCATAAAGAGAGGAGCATTATTCCCAGAGCAGTAAAAGGTATTCCCAATTGTGCTAGCTCTTGTTTCTCCCACAGCATGCCTCAAGCTCCAGCACTGGAGAGGTGATTACGCATGTGTGTACCTTTGAGGTCTGCCCTGGTTCAGGGCCTCCCCCTCCACCACGCGTGTCTGAAGCCGTGATTAGCCACCTACTTATGCAGAGGTTAAAATCTGGCCTTTAACCTCTTTCCTTTTTGGTTAAGCTTCCTGTGAAATGGGTTTAACAAATATAAATGGCATGTTATTTAGAGTAATGCTTTTAATGAGGTGACTAATAAGTGTAAACAGGTACTTAGCGGTTAGCATAGGTGTATCTGTTTAATCCAACTTATTTTTACCCAAGGAGTTTTTCACTTCTACGGTATTGCCAGGTCGTCAAGTCCTCGCTATCAAAGATTTCCCTGTTAGTAAGAAGCCTGATGCTGTAAGGGGAATTGAGCATTTCAGGTCAGTGTGTCAGGACGTGAGAGAATTAACACTACCACAAGGCTCCTTCAACAAGCTCTTTTAGCTGCAAGACATAATTGTTTAAAGAGTTTGCACTTGAAACTGGAATGTAACAAGAAATTACAACAGGGATGAACTGTCTCATTCGCCTTTATGTTCTGGTACGCACAATGTTACAGTGATTACAACACTGCAGTATTTTCACTTCCTCCTGTGAGGACTTCAGGCTTCCTGCTTTTTGGCTGTTGGTCCACATACCACTAGAGATCCTCAGACTTCTTCTCCGAGGGTTCTTGGGAGATAAAAGGCACAGAGCCTAAGACAATGCTCTACATGTGTTCTGCAGGGGCGCACTCTGCCCCGTCTTTATTCTTGCAATTTGGGGATATGTAAAAGGATAAAATCTCCTGAATTAGAGACTGCAATTAAGAAGCTATGCTCATACTCTGAAGGTGAAACAATAAATGCAATACCAGAAATCAGGCTATTGGTGCTACATTTCTCTCCAAAAGAAAGTAGCTCTGTGGTAATTGCATGACAGATCTGATGGCTGATTCCAAGAAGAACAAGGGTTTCTTAGTAATTGCTGTGTTTAAGAACCAGGCTGTTAGAAATATTTGAGACTATTGCTTCGGCATGTCCAGAACAGAGTCACCGCCTCATCTTTAACAGCACCTGGTTGAGTTATTGGAAGTTCAGAAAGGCATCAAACTCCACAGAAACTGCACTGGAAGCACTGGCCCTGGCTGCCATGACTAAAATCTTTCAGCAGCTTTACTTGTTTCATAGTGCAGAAGTGGTTCAGATGTCTACTCAGCTCTCCCTACTCTTTTGGGAAGTTTCAGGTGTGTTTTGGCGTAGCTCAGCTTTGCTGTCGGTTACTCTGTGTCTGGAACATACAGTATTGATATGATACTCATATTGATATGAGCATCGCAGCTCATAGTGCCACGATGTAGGGAAGAATGGAAAGGAAAGCCAGCTAAAGGTCATCTGGGAAAGAAACCAGATCTGAGTTCACTTTAGAAAGTCATTAGAAAGCAAATGAGGACACTAAACGGATGCAAGGGTGGGGAAAAAAGCAGAAGGCTGATTGTGAAGAGCAGGCAGGGGAATTAGGACATTCTCCAGATGGACTTTACAAGGATTAGTCCCTAAGGCCATAGTTAGCTAGACTGGCCTTGGAGGTTAAGCTTTCTCAGTAAGCTACTAGTACTTTTCCCCTGAGGAAAAGCTATCAGTTCTTTTTTTAGATGACTCAAGTTATTTAAAGTTTTGGTGTTTGTGATACGTCACCTTTCAATTAACTGATTATTTAAGAACAAGCTACAGTATAAGGTCAGTTGGAAACCCAAAGGTTATATTCGGTCAGGCTGGCAGGAGAAAAGGAGTATATTCTGTTTGGACCTAAAGTTGGTAATCTTTTAATTCTACCCTTTCTTGGAGTTTGAACAGCAAGAACAACAGGCAAGTGAGGAAATGTGATTCAGTGTAGGGAGACACCCCTTCTAGAGTGGACATTTAAAACTCCAAAATGTTCTGTGCCCCATAGTGATTTCACAAGCATAGGGCGACACTTGATGCTGTTGTCCCCAGTTTATAGCTTCAAGTCAAACAGTCTAACAAAGGAAACAAAAGGAATGGTTTATTGGCATTATTAGAGGCTCCAGCTATTGATATGCAATGACACTGGTCACAGCGTAATTGAACCAATTCTTCTACAGCCAGTGAGGGGCCATTAGAACCTAGTTAAAACCGGGTTTTATTTTCTGTTCCCTCAAAATTTTAAGTTCTACAAAGTGGCCACTTGAATAAAGCCCTTTCTCCCATGTCATTAGAGAATATTTTAGGAAGAGAGTTTTGTTTAGCAAAAGCCACCTAGTTCTCATTTCTTGAAAGGAAAATATTGTGTTGTAGAGTAACCCAACATCTACAGTCATAGGAAACGGCATAGGAAAATGACCATAAATAAATATGTTTTTGACTTGAAGTTTGTGGTATAGCAGTTATTTTAATGTCTGGGGAAAGATTGGGGAAGTATAGAAGATTATATTTTTTGCCTTTTCTTTTTTTTGCACACTGTTGAAATTATAAATAAACATTTCATGTATCTATAATTTGCACTGAAAGAAATGGACAAACATAATATTCTACCTTCATTGTTCTGTATAAAATAAAATGGTGCACTCAAAATTAGTACTTCTTTTTCTTTTTTCTTTTTGATTCAGTAGAAGCTTATGATTCAAAAGAAATTTGAGTTTCTGTACCATAAAGATATATCTTAACTTTTTTCCTGGTAAAACAGGAGTGCTCTTTGACATCCCCAGTTTTGTGTCAGGCCAACTTTGATGTAGCTTGAAATAAAAATTCCTTTTCATTTCAAACTGTTCAAATTGAGAACATAAAAATATTTTGCTGGAAGGAGACACTGGAACAATTATTTTAAAATCTATCTAAAAACCCCTGTTCATTTTGACCAACATGAAATTATTACTTTTTTAGCAAATAAATTACCCATGCAAGAAGCAAAATTGCTTGGATTTCTTTGTGCTCTCTTGTCATTAGTCTTGTAAGTCAGTATTGTCATCCCCCTAAAAACAAGGAGACACACTTGGGAGCTAGAGGGATATAAAATAGCCATTAAAAACTGTAATCTCAGGATATTTTCTGTGGTAAATCATCGCCTAAACAAGCTTTATCTGAAGAAGTAAAAAGAAATAAATGAAAATCTGTAAGGTCCTACTTAGTTACCCCTTAACAATCAAACAGTAATAAGGAAAACAGTCAAATTGCTGCCCAGCTATGCCGTGTTATGTGCACAGCCTCGAGCCTTCTGGATCATGTTTTACTCCCCTTGCTTCAGACTATGTTTTCTGCAGAGAGTCCTAAACCTGTGCTTCCCAGGCCTTAACTATGCTAATGAAGTCAAGAAGAGCCCTGCAACAAATCCCATCCCTGTTGTTCTTTCCAGTTCAGAGTTTCTCAGCATTCACTTTCCAGGACCTGGGCATGGGAAACTCCACTTAAGGGAGCAGGGATGCTACTGCAGGGCCTGGTGGGTGGCCAGGATTTCCCCTGGAGCCTCACAGCAAAAAAAGTGGAGACCTGTCCTGAGTGTGAAGAGAGGATGAGCTGCTGACCTAAAAGCCAGGTCACAGCATAACTGAGGCACCTTGAAATCTATCCCCCTGAAATTTCAGTAAAATAAGGTATGAATACTGACATTGCTTCTGCACACCCTCCACTTGTTTCAGATTTTGGGGTTAATGTTTTCCACAAAAACATTATTATTTTTTAGTACTTCTGTTTTCCAAAACGGAATTACTTCAAAAAGGCCTTTTTTGGCCCGTCAGGCATTTTTGGCAAATGAAATGTACAACTTGTTTAGCTAGTCAACATATGCTGTCCATTCGCCGGCAGGGATTTAGTTTTGCCTTAAGTGATCAGTTTGTACTGTAATTTCTGGACACAGGAATTATAACATTGAACACATGTATTGTTGGACTATTGTCTCCAGAGGAATAATTAAACATGCAATTCAGATCTTTCTTTCCTTAAGTCCGTAATACTCATGCAATTTTGTTAAATGAAGATTTTTTTATGGAAAAAAATGTTCATATTGCTTTAGTCTGTAATATCCTGGACTGCTATCAGAACCATAGTCCTTGCTCCAACACAGGGAATGTGCACAGACTGAAGATTCTGGTTTAAACATCGAGCGAAAGAAAAGCGCTTAGGTCTTTCAATGCACTTGTGTGTGTGTGGAGTTGGCCTGTGCTGCTGTGAAGAAGGGGAGTTAGTGAGAATGTCATATGGGGAGAATTACAGCATAGGTGCAGGTAATATCTGTAGATGGATTCACCAAAGAAGAATTTTTTTCTTCTCTATTAAACAAGGGTAAACTGCAACTACACGAGGTAGTTGCACCAGTGCTTTGGAACTAGAAATAAGATTTTCCCAGCTAAATTTGCTTTTTGTTGTCTTTTCCATGCAGATCTGTCTACCTCTTTTGCATGCCTGCACAGAGAAAGAAGGATGTATTCAGGCCTAGGTACATGTGTTTTACCAGCTGCAGGCTGCTGAGCAGGGAGTGAGGGGAATGGAGCCATGACAGACTTGCCAGTGCAAAATCATTCCATGTCTGGACAAACAGGTGGAAAGCAGGGGACAGTTGTAAGTGTTATGCTACTTATAGAAATAAATTATACCAGAGTGGATGAAAAAGAGATGAAGGAGGTTGGGAAACTGAAATTAGTACAGATGAGGAAGATTATTGGCAGGACCAAAGCCCAAAGTTCCTATCTGGCAAAGAAAAAGGGTGTGGGAACTGAAAATTAGAACAAAATTTGTATGGTGACTGAAATAATGAAAGCCTGTGTTTCCCTTCCCCCCTCCCTGCTTTTTTTGGCATCTTGAGAAAAGGGAAGCTTTGGGCAGAGCAGATGTTTGGGGAATTCCCCAGTGGAAGGCCTGTTTTGCCATGGAGACTTTTCCCTTTATTAGTGAACCTCAGCCACTGGATGATCCAGACTAGTCCAGCCAGGAGGCCCCTTTACCCATCCTGTGGGACCAGACCAAGCTTTAGTGCCTGGGGCAGCACTCTGTCTCTTTCTTGTGCCCCTTCCTGTGCTCTCACCCATGTCTGCCTTCTTGCACCTTCTCCCTCCTGCTCTCCCTGCTCTTTCCCTGCTGAGCCCTGTGGGTCTTTTCCCATTTTGCCATGTTCTTAGAGACCTACTGAGTTATGCAGCATTCACAGTGAAGGACAGGGATTTGGTTACATCCAGATGACATCCCAGGAGAGCATGGGGTCTAAAGCAAAAGCAAGCTGCTACCCCAGAGTATCTGACCCATCTGAGCAACGGCTTCAATTCTAGAAAAAGCTTACAACATTTTGCACTACCTAGTTTTCTTTCCCTCTTGTTTGCTTTCACCAGAAGCAGAATGTGCTCTCCAAAGGACCGACTTGAGATTCCCCAAGTGAAATCACATTTTCTGTTTGGCCCAAAACAAAGAGCTTAATTGAATAAGAAATTAGAATTGGATGTCACCTATGCACCAAAGGGTCTTCCCGTTAAAAGATCTTCAAATGTTTTGCTATATTTTGAAGTTTCCTGATCTTGTGGTTCCTACCAAAAAAATACTGAGATTTGGACATAGACATTCTCAGAGCAGGCTAATTTCTGCAACCAAACCCATGTTAACTCCCCAGCGTAACCAGTGCGTTCTCAAGGCCATCACCTTTGAATCCCTTAACCAAGTTTTCCATATTTTCTTTTCATGTGAAGAAGCACAATATTTTTCACATCCTAGGTGAAAAAAATTGTTAGTATAGTGCCAATAACTCCTGCAGAGGATCATGAAGCACAAGGTAAGGAAGATAAATGAAGAGGAACATATAAAGGAGGAACTCTGAGAACATGAATAAAGTGAAATTTGAGTGGAAAAACTGCTTGTGGCAGGTAACTTCATACACATGGAAAGTATTTGCTGATTTTTTCTTGGAGGTGTTTTGATTTAGACTAGTTGCTCAAAAGGGATATAGAATATAAATACGAAATATTTGTTTGATTGCATACATAGAAAGACACAAAACAAAACCAAATAAGTATGGTCTGAACACCTTGAGTTGGATACCCTGTACATTCAATAGGATCAGAGAAGACAGAAGCCAGTGGTTGTCAGACACCCTGTTGTATCATTTGCACTTAATACAGTTGCTGTGGCAGAGCTCTGTTTCAGCTGCATATCAAAAAAATGTTTATCCTAATTAAATGTTTATCACAAACTTTAACTCAGCACTTTCACAGGGCTGGCTTAAAGGGGATGGGCATGACAGCTTGAAATTCAGTATTTTACTTCAGCAAAATGTTTGTAAAGATTTCTGCTTTCACTCTTGCAGCTCTTTCCAGGAGTACCTCTTTTGGCAGAGGGCTCCCAAGCAAGAGGCAGTCAGAGAAGAGATGGCAGTGAGGTTAAGAACTTCCTGGGAGTTTGTACCCTAAACAGCAAATTCACATTTCTCTGCCTTGCTTCCTTGTAATGTAGGGAAGTTTTCAGCTGAAAACTGCAGAGGTTGCAGTCTGAACTGACAGAGACGCAGGTATCACGTCTGAACCCTAACAAGTTTCTCTCTTCCACACAGTCAGGAAAGAAAGTGGTCTTTTCAGTGAAATGAAACTTGGCCTGATCAGCAATATTTAGAACATGGAAGGAGAAAGTGTTGACATCAGCTGATATATTCTGAGTCTGGGGCCAGAGATTGTGTCACATCATGTGAGAAGGATAAAACCTTCTTGTCAGTGACAAACATCAAATGTTTTGCGGTAAGATCTGCTGCCTAACAATAAGATGATAATTATAAAAGAACATTTTTTTCACATTTAACCTAGAAGTATAATATCTCCACAGAGATGTGTTCAGGGCCAATTTCCAATCTCAGTTACATTAACATCTGTTTAGATTAACTTCATTCCAGCTTTTTGCAAGCTTCCTTTATGATTGTAACCAGGGAGAGCTCCTGGGAATTGCCCTGACCTTGGCTTTCATTCTCTCATGGCTGACTCACACATTTTCTTTTTCACACTACAGAGACAAACTTTTCTGAAACCAAGATGGTTGGCTGGCTTGTTAACTGTGGATGCTCACTAGTAGGTTGTTGCTTGTTTATTTTAGAGTGATGGTTTCCGCACTGAAATGAAGGAGTCCTCATAGTCCAGTACATTTTCTCTCAGAACATGTATTTAAGGAGAGAAAAAGTAAAAAAAATCCGAGATAGTCCCTGGATGAGACTGCAATAAGGCAGTGGATTCAAAGGCTACAGGTAGATCCTGCAGGTAGGATCCGTAACACGTGGTAGGTTAGGTGAGAAGATTAGTTAATTACCAATAACAAAGGGCTACAAAATTATGCATTGGAAATATTTTTATTTTTCCTGTGGTGTCTATTCTAGTTTCATCTGAATGCATGCTCATCAGACCATGATGTGAGAATGACATCTGCAAACACTGTTTAAGCATTTACTGAACAGATTTAGGTCCCTTGAGGAAGAAAAGGTATCACAACATTGTGTCCCAATTCCTCTGCACTTTTGCCCTAGCTGTGAGCCTATGATATTTAAAAGGTGGGAATGAACATAACAAATGGCTTCCTTGCCTCTTCTAGCATTTTGTGTAGGTGATGGGAGTGTACCCGGGCACTGGTTGTGATACTTTGTACGTATGGGCTGCAGAGAACTTCTCTGAGCCACTGGGTGTTTGGCAGTGGCAGCAGAAAGGTCAGACATCACATTGAGGAAAGCAAGGGAGGGCATTGCAGGCATTGCACTGAACACGTCTTGTGCAATTAGTTGTATCAACTGGAAGTCTGACAAGCCTAAGTATCTCCTGTGTACTCTAAGAGGTACTTTCATGTCTTATATGCTACTTTACAGGGAAATAGTGCTGCTGGAAAATCATAGTATATCTTCTGAGATGCAGCATGGCCAAGTATGTGAGAGACCATGGGAGACACAGTGTAATCAGGGAGAATAAAATGCTAAAAATACAGACCTTCTGTGGCACAGTAGTATTTTCAAACTGATACATTTTCAATTCTGCCACATGAAATCACCTCTGAGATGCTAATTTAGTTTGGTTAAGGCATTCATGACTTTCAGAGGGATGGACTGCCTGAAGGAAGCTTGTTGTTTTCTGTGCTGGCTAGTGATTTTGAATGCTCATTTTAAAGCTTTTTGATATAGTATGATTTTCAAAAATTTCTCTCCACTGGCTGTCTGAAGACTAAGCTTATCTATGTGAACTAATAGGCTTTGGAAGTTAGACTAGACATGCACTTGAGCACAGGAAAAGAGAGAAAACCCTGTGTCATAAAACATATATATAGGGATGGGAGAGGGGAAAAACATGTGGTGGTTCTTTCCAGATAAAATCATCAGCAATATTGCATCCCATGACACATTTATAGATATCAATTTCTTCCAGTAAAGCACAGTTACTAATAGGAAGTGGAAACTCCAAGTGTTATTTTTTAGTATCCTTATCCTCTCTACAAAGTTTAAATTCAAGAGCCAAGGAGAATGCCAACGTAATGATGTGTTACGCGACAGCAGGTTATTTGACCTTCTTCCTTTGAAGTTGGCTCTTTTAAGATAGGTTCTTTGTCCTGCTTCTCTTAGAAAAAGTAATTCCTGTTCCCATTGTTGTCAGCACAAGCTTATCAGTGACTTAAATAAGATGACAGTTAGGATACCAGAGAGTAAATTCTTTGAAATCCAGAAACTATCCAGTTTATGAAATTTTGAACTCATAATTCAGACCCCTGGTAAAAGATGTAATTTAAACGTGGGTTTTTGGAAGTCCATCTTTGCAAATATAGTTCTGTAAGACAGAAAATTAAGAATGAGAAACCAGTAAATGGTCATAGCTTTGGTTATCTCCCCCTTCGTCTTTTTCACACATAGGCCCAGAAATACATTTTGCACTCTGAATGTACCAGCTGTGCTAAGTGGCTTGTGAGTTTGGCCAGAAGGTGAACTGCAAAGCAGGCTTAAATTTCAGATTTTGAGTAGTTTGGGAAATGTTAATAAAATATTAGACATTGTTAATATAAGGAGTATCAACTTGTTTCTAAGTGCATGCTTTTCTGTCCCTGAACCACATTGACTATGCTTCTTTTATTAATCCCCATTAGAAACTTCAGATTTTTAACCCTGGCATAGGGAGAAGTGCAGAGTCCTCTGTGTCCCACCTCTTTCTCCCCTGCTTACACCAGCCTGTATCACTGTGGGAGCTGCTGCCTGTTGTTAGACAACAAATCCTGAAATCTTGTCCTTCATTTGGTCACTTGGACAGATCTGGTGAGTTGAAAAGAAGCACTCATGGTCATTGCCTCCGCAGAGCTGTTTCCCAGCAATTTTCCCTGCAAAACAACAGCAAGGATCCATGGGGGGGAACCCACATACATTAATAATTTCACACCTGGCATCTTAGAGTAACCTGCTCTTCCTTTTATCTGCTTGTTCTACTCCAGTTTATGCCAGTTTTATCTTCTCATTTGCTTGACTGTCAAGTCAAACCGATCTTCTGTCTTTCTTAAATGACACCCTTCAGTGCCTCCCTTCACTTCACAGAAGGAATAATGTCTTTGCCACCCTTCACCCTGACCTCCCTCTGTATGCTGCATTTGTACAACTTTGTTCTTCTCTGGAAAGTAAAATCATCGGGGCCCAAAGTGTTCATTTTCATAGGCAGGGAAAGAGGAAATTCAGCAAATGCATTAGTACAGGCTGAGCACAATAACGCTCATCCTATTGCTCTTTGAATTTGCCTTAAGGGCAGTTGCATTAATATTATGGTTCTTGATACGTCTATGGATAGTGGAGTCTTCCAGAGAGCAGAATAACTGATGGGAAGCAGGAATTCTATTAATTTGTTTTTTAGAATCCATACATTTGCTTTTGAACTTAGATGTGTTTTCTGGTACATAGGCTTTGACAAAAGACATATTCCGTCTCTTATTTTGAGACATATTTTTTAAGGAGTAGCAAATGCAATTGCTCCTTCAGAAGTACCATTCACTTTATTTCTGCTCCTGGAAGAAACAGTGAAAATTATTTCTTAATTTTCTGTGCAAAACCACGTCAGTAAGACTATTCGTGTGAGCAAGATGAGTGGTGTTTAACCTCAATTTAGCAGGGGAAATGAAAGTGCAGTATATAAAAAACATGCTATCACTGGCTTTCTGTTCAGGCACTAATGCTATTTTTAGAAAGATCAAATGCATTCATTTTGCAACCTATGTCCTGCCACAGAGCTGCACATCTACGTAAGGACTGACAAAAGTCTTGCATAAATCTCTGAGCAGCCATATTGCAACAGAGTGGGAAAGCTAAGAGTCAGACAGCATGTGAACAGGCTGGAAAAATGAGGACAAGGTACAAAAACCACCAGAAATGCAGGGAAGTTAAACATGCTGGCAAATTTTCACGGTATATTGCTCATACTGTAGTTATCCGGTTGTGAAGTTTGTTAAGAAATGGATGTAATGCTCCATCTAATTGCAAACAGCTGCCTATTAGGCAGCTTGGCCAAAAATTTTTAATTCCACCCTACGATGATGAAGGAAATCGGCAACTGTGGTCTGTGCTGTGTGTGAAATTTCTGGACGCTTCTTTGCAAAGTCACAAAGTGTGGTGCAGAGCTGAGAAAAGTCTTTTGAGTTGACTGCAGGCTTTAATGATGCAATCTCTTCCTAGTTTTACCAGAATGTGTTTGGAAAGCACGGACCTGGAGATCAAATTCCAGTTTTTGTCAACTTCACAAAGTTATTTCATATGAGGCTAGTGACTGCCAGCGGTGAAAGTGGTTTGAGCAAAAATTGGATCAGCTCAACTATTATGGAATTCCAGGCTGAACTGGGAGAAGGAAGCTTGGAGGGTAGGCAAAAGGAAAGCTCTTGGGAACCCTTTAAATAGCTGACATGGAAAATATTGCAATCTGGTGCATTTTAGAAGTGGTTTCCTGTAAATGTAAAGTCTGTTGTGAATTAAAAAGAAAAAGAGTTTTCGGGAAGCCTTCATTTTTTTCAGAGTATTAAAATTATCCAAATTTTTGAACTAGTGTAATTCTTGCCCACCACTCTGATTAGTTTTGGAAAACAGGTGTAGCCACTGAAGCTTTTTACAGGCAGTATTTGCATATGTCTTAGTCTGAAGGACAAACAGATGAGCACTGGGAACAATCAAGAATGTTGAAAAGGGGCTGAAATACAAATTTTGCATTGCTGTATTTTCCCATGCACATTTGTCTGTGGTAGAATATCAGCTTTCTAGAGAAAAGAGCTACAACAGGCATAACCTCTCTGGGTTTCATCAAGGCAATGAATCCTGCAGCATGGATCAGAGCACAGAGATGGGGATACACGCAAGGACTGTGTGGGGGCCAGGGAAAGATGGGGGCAACCATAGCTGGTGTTGCAAAGGAAATGGTACATCTAGATGGATGCAGATGGATGCAGACAAAGGCTGCAAGACCAGCTCCTGAGGGGCTTGGTCCTGAGGATTGACCTCATGTCAGAGTCTCTCTATGACTTGTTGGGGCATTTGTAGTGCCAAAGAGAGCTGAGATGATACAATAATACTGGAATAATTGGGATGACCTTGAGGACTGGCATAATAGGAATAGAAATTTAATAATATTAAATGCAAAGTCATTGCATTGTTATGGATTAATGACAATAATTTGTCATTAGTACTGGGACTCATCATTTGGAAATTTATTAAGAGGAAGACTATGTAGTCATATGTTACTGTGAGCTACCAGCATGGCATGGCCTTAAAGAAGACCCCTAGGAAGGAGAGGGAAGTACTGCCATCCTAATACAAAACATAGCAAAATTATCTGGATTGTTATGTACTCTTATGGTCAGCCATAAATTCCCCTTCAGGAAGGGCAGAATTCAAAGAGAAACAGATGCAAAGAAGGTGCAAAGAAGTTTGGGAGAAAAGAACTCTGTCTTCCTGGAGGAGATTAGAAAAGTCTATCTCTCTTAGCCCAACAAAATGAAGGCTATAAAGGGATGCAATTGCTTTCCAGAAATAAATCAAAGAAGTAAAAAGTGGAAAGGGTAAAGAGCTATATATATCAAAGTCCAGTGCTGGCACAGGAACAAATGTGTATAAAGGGGATCTGAAATTGTGCAGGAAAAGAGAAGAAAAGTCTTGACCATCCAGGGAGGGTGTGGAACAGCCTTTGTGTGGGAGGAACAGCAAAAACTGAGTAACTTTCAGCTGAAGCTCCACTGCTTTATGAAGACATTATATAAGGCTTCCAGTAAAGGCAGGAGATGATGAACCCAGTGACTCGGGAAGTTCATGCCAGCTCCTAATTAGCCCATCATTTTAGTTCCAGGATGTTGTAATCACTCAACCTAAATGTATCAAGTGAAGCATACACTAAAGGCAAGCCTATTCCTTGTATGTGGGAGCTCTGTGTTTGAGATGAATCTCACAACAGCTCTCACACCAGAACCACTAGAGGCATTTTTCAGTGAGATGCAATGCATCACTAGCCATTGCTGTATACTAATACAATGTCTACAGATCAGAGGAATTGCATTCATATAGCAAATTTAACTTTAATTCATCATTCTTGTGTTACACGTGTCAGGGAAAGGAAGTTAAAACTGGGGCATTCTGATAACAAAACACCTTGCAAGAGGAAAATCTCTGCTGTAATTGCTTACAGACTTCTCCAGACTTCTCAAATTGCTGCCACTATCATTATTTAATGTCTCACTGCATCCCACTTCTCTTGAAAGTTGCTGAAAGTTGATTCAGTCTTCTCTCCTTCCACAAGGCACAACATATTTCTTTAAGCAGATGGCAATGAGTAGGCCACTTCCTAGGCTCATCAGGGATTGCAGCTGTACCTGTACTCAAGAAGTTTTAATAGGAATCATCATTATGCATCAAAGGAAGGTCCTGACAAGCATCACCAGCTTGTAAGAATGCATAAGGACATCTTGACTACCCTTGAAGTTTAATGTTCCATTCAAAGTGTATCATGACCCACGTGCAACTGAAAATTCAGCTCTGCATTTCCACTGTTGTTGCATAGCTGGTAGGAGACAGTAGCTGACAGAGTCTTAGAATATGATTAGAGGGATGGAGCACTTATCCCATGAGGAAAGGCTGAATTATTGGGATTGTTCAGCCTAGAGAAGGGTAGGCTTCAGTGTGACCTAATTGCACTCTTCAAATACCTGAAGGGAGCCTAGAAGAAAGATGGGGAGAGACTTTTTGCAAGGGCATGTAGTGACAGGACAAGAGAGAATGCCTTGAAACGGAAACAGGATGGGTTTAGGTTAGGTATCAGGAAGAAAATTTTTACTGTGAGGATGGTGAGGCACAGGAATAGGTTGCCCAGAGAAGATGTGGATGCCTCATTCTGGGAAGTGTTAAAGGCTGGGTTGGTTGCATGGTGTCTTGAGCAACCTGGTCTAATGGAGGGTGTCCCAGCCTATGGCAGGGGTTTGTAACTAGGGGATCTTCAGGTTCCCTTCCAACCCAAACCTGTGGTTCTATGATTCTATGGAAATAAGCAGACTGAAGTACAGCTTTGTTAAGGTCTAGCCAGACTGCCTGTAGACCTTTCTATTCCAGTGCTTCCAATATTGTAAAATCTCAGATGGAAAAGCAAGTCTTAATTTAATGAGAAGAGAAAAACAATGAATATTATTATCTTCATTATCAAGCTCAATACAGAATATATCAGAGGTACAATTAACTAACAATCTTTCAGATCATAATGAACCAATAAGTTCATTAACAAATATAGCAAACGTTTTTTCAACTTGAATGAGCAGGTATCTTTTCATGTCTCAGTGTCTGAGTAGTTGCACTTATTTTTCATAGATCTGGGAAATACAGTTTCTACTGGAGTTTCATTGGTATCTAAACCAATCTGAATTTCAGTCCCCTTGGTGGTCCCCAATTAGTGCATGTATTCAGCAGCTCTAATTTTAAGTCATTATCTAGAATAAAATAGAGTAAGAGAAAGGCAGCTAAATAGTGCTTGGAAAAAAAGTAGGAATCACACAATGTGAAACAAACTATAAAGAAGAAAAAAATCAAACTATATATATTTTTTATACAAACCCCAGCCCAGTTGATCTCTGTGCTAAATAAATGTCTTTGAGGACTCTACAACTTAATGTCACCATGTCTTTACGACTGAGGTTTATTGCCATTTTGTGGCTTTAATTCAAAGACAGTTCTCAGCCTTTCTCTTAAAAACTCCTGTTGCCTTCTCTCAAAATCCTCCTCAAAGCACCAAAATTCTAACAATTTC
Organism: Eopsaltria australis; assembly: GCA_034509425.1. Taxonomy (NCBI): domain Eukaryota; kingdom Metazoa; phylum Chordata; class Aves; order Passeriformes; family Petroicidae; genus Eopsaltria; species Eopsaltria australis. The sequence continues at coordinate 3,134,710 of JAVTVJ010000040.1, forward strand.
TATTATATCCTTCTTCTGCTCTCCTCTCTTGTCATAATGCCTACAGCATCCACTGCAATAATTGTGGTCCATCAGGTAAGAGTTAAGAGTACTCTTCTACATCCTTACTGCTACTGTTTTTTTGCTATTAAGTGAAAAGTATAGTATGGCTATTTAAGAAATTTCACCAGGCTTTCATCCCATTTGTTTGGATAACTAACTCTTCCCATTATTATTATTATTATTATTATTATTATTATTATTATTATTATATTGCTTTAAAAACATTTTATTATTACCATTGTCTGGAAAATCCCATAAAAGATGTTATCTTTATATATTTACCTTCTAGAGAGAGGTCCTTAACTCAATTTGTCCTTTTCTTTTGCCTAAAAATGAGTATAGAGATTACTACTACTATTAAAATCTGAAATAACCGTCCTTCCTGACTCACTGCTGAGTTTTCTGCCTTCTCTGACTATAATACGTGGTTGATGAAATATGTTTTTCTGGCAGTATGGTTTTTGAGCCTTCTGGTTTCATTAAAAAATTTGGTGTTTCAACAGTTTGTTGTCTGGAGAAGGAAACATCTCTTCTGGTGTCAATTTAAGGTGGTCATCACAGTCTGAAACAAACATGTGAGACTTTGCTCATCAAGCCTGTGTGTGATACACACCAGAAGGTCCCAGACCAGGAAGATCCCTTCTTGACTAAGCGTTAGATCATAGTCTTGGTTTGTGACAAAGACACAGTGAGGACACAGGGTGTTTAAAAGATGTCCTTCAAAAGACAGGAGAGGAAGCAGAGAGTTACTTATTTTTCTAGGCAGAAAGTTATTGCTTTCTTAATTAGAAGTCAAAGTAGAAAAATTTGTTGCCTTTTTTTTCCCCACCGAGTTCTAAAATAGTTACGGGAATATTATGGCTTGGGCAAAATTCCTCAGTTGTGTTGTCTATGTTGATTTATTTTTCAGGACTTTTAGACTCATCATTCCTTCTTTTTCTGTCACCTGTAATAAAGTCATAATGTCTTTTTGGTCATTTCTTCTCAGTGGGGAAAGCATATGAAATTTTTAAAGAGAGAACTGTTCTTCTTTACGCAGCTATTATGTACAGATATTACGGTAATTCTAATAGTTCCCATTGGAAAAAAAGGGAACCATTTTTCTAGTCCCTGAACAGTCTTTGGGTAAATCTTTCCAATAAGTGAAACAACAAGGAAGGGAGCAGAAGAAAAGCCATTGATAATAAGAATGCTGCTGCCTGCCTATTCTACCTATATGCACTTTGCTATGACAAAATGGATTTAATTTTCCTTAATGGAAGAACTAATCAGATTTAAACATATGAAGGTGGCAGAAACACTTCTGGGCATACACACATATTGCCCATATGAATCTGGTCTAAGCCACCTTGACCAGAAAAGATCTCTATTTTTTTCCCGTAAAACATTTGAATTACATCAAAAAGTGATACCATATATACATAGGATTGAAAGTGTATAGGTTTGGATTTTTTTGGTCTCTTTATTTCACATTACACTGTGGTAACATTCTTCCTCTCTTGTGTCAGCACTTTTGGTTTTCACTCTTTGTGAAAGTTCCTCATTTTACAAATGAGTAGAGTCTATTTGCCTTGTAAAACAATGCCCACGATGAGACCATTTTTTTCAGGCATGAAGCAATCTGTTTTCGATTTTGAGAATGAGGGATTTTTATTATCTGTTTAAAGAACACTCTCTGGTTGCTTACTTTTTTCCCTGATGCATCAATAACACTAATAAAAATGAGCAGATTAAGATTTGGCTTGCACTGGAGGAACAAACAAAAACATCTCACATGGATATTTGGTATTCAGAAATGCTGCTTTTTCTTTCCACTTTTGCAGAACGTTTCTTTTCTTTCATAACATCTAATGAAATGCTACACCAAAAAAAAACAAATAACACATTTTTTTTCCCAGAAAATGCTCTTCACAGACATCAAGGAGTAAACACTATGTGTCTAATACCTTCACAGAGAACTTCAGACTTGATGATTTGAGACCTACAAAAGATCTGAGAAAGGCTACAAGTGGCTATGTTTATCATATTAATCTTAATACTTTTTCTGCTATTTTGTGTTCCTCCTCTTTCTTTTAGGCACCTGCTCTTGCATTATGTTCTCACTTTGTAAATGTACTGGGTTGGACTGGTAGCTGCCTCACATGTAGGCCATGTGTGGCAAAATGGGACCTCAACTGTCAACTGAAGCATCTATTTTCTCTCCACTCAACAATGTGAGTAAAAATAGAGATTGCTGAATGGAGTTTTTCCTCAACATAAGGCCTGTGGGCCTCTTAACAAAACATCTGTGAAATGAATTGTTCATGTGCAGACTGAATGTGTTGATTAAATTTCCAAAATTTTCTCTGGTCAATTAGAAAGCCACCTGTAGTGTATTTTTCCCCTAACCCACTGAGACTCTATTGATATTCATAAGCTACTGACTATTTGGAGTCAAATTCTGCTTTTATTTAAATAGTTCACAGTAATTTGAGTGGCTCTGCTAAAGGTCACACATGCATTGAGATTTCTTCCATTAAAGAGGAGTGATTGTCAGCCTCATCCAACAAAGAGCAGTTTCTTCGACAAATATATGGCTTTATGACAACTTGAAGATACTTGCATGTATTGCAGGTGATCAGGGGAAGTCCCTCTCTAGGACAGGGATGTAGGACTAGGTTTTGCCTTGTGACTTTCACCTGCCCAGGTGCTGGGTTCCTGATCTCCCTGGACTCAGTTTGCAGGTGGAACCACTTGCTGACCTTACAGTGGTCCAAAGCCTTTATTGCTGCCTGTGCTAAAGGAAAGTCACCTGAGTAACCGTCTATGAGATTCTGTGGGAGTGAGAGATCAAAATCTGTTTGAAATAACGAGATCCTAACCCTGCTTTTAACACTTCAGTGCACTATTTCAAAATGTTGCTGTGATTGGTGGTTTGTTGTGTTGTTCCTCAGTACAGGACATGGCCAACATGTAGGTCTGGACTTCGTTGCCTGGCAGGGTGGTAAAAATGGCTGGTGTTTGGTAGCTCAGCCAGTCTGGAAACCAGGCACAAACATTTTGGAGGAAAAGTGAAGCAGTCATCCTTTTTGCTATGAGGGGCAGTTTGTGGCAGCTACAATGTATAGACTGCCATGCAATTTACCTCTAATGGGTCAGAAGCCACTGGACACCACTGGGTGGATGCTGGAGCTCTTTACTCTTTAGCAGCTCCCATTCCCACGGGACAAATTCAGCCCATCACAGAGGGAAAGAGTGACATTCCCACAAAAGTAATGAGAAATCTGAATCAGAGGCAACTGCTCTGCCCAACTTGAAGACTGCCAGTGTCTCAGCACACATAACTGGGAAAGATCCAGATGGAATCAATTTCCACAGTCCAGTGGGTGACATGAAGTGGAAAACATTCAAGGAGGGTAGAAAACAAATAAGCAAACAAATAAACAAAAAAAAATCAAGAAAAACTCTTCTTGTTTCTTATTGCTCAACAGTTTACTATGGTTATTGTTCCATTTTGGCCACAGACTTGTGACCCCTCTCATTTTATTTAGTACTGCTTTCAATTCCCTTTTTAAAACAAAACAAAACAACTCAAAGTGTTGCTAAAGCTGTGTCAAACTTATTTATTGCTGTTTGCAGGTCTTGCATGGGCTGATGTTAGTATCAATACCAGAGATGGATGGGACACCTGCTTGCACACACACAGTGCTGAACCACCAGTGAAGTACTTTGACTGGACATTGGAGTATTATATGAAAAAAGAGGTATGAGTTAAAGGAATAATTATATTTAACAATAGTCTGCATAAACAACAGGCTTCCATCCTCACACTAGCACTGCTTGAGGTTTGGAAGTGCTGTTAATGCAGGATGAATCAGTCTTTTCACAATCTAAATAAATACACGCAGTACATCTATACACATATTCATATCTTAAAATGCGTACATACAAATGCATACATGTACAAATATATTTATATGCATTCAATATATCCAGAAAATTTGGATCAGTGTGGATGTCAGGAAAAGCTCTGCCTGAACTAGGTTAAATGTGTGTACAAGGCCTTCTCCTCATATTACTGTTTTACCACCATTACAAATATATTTATATGCTATTCAATGGATGTCCAGCCCAGAGAAAGTACAAATATATTTATATGCAGCAGTGTGGATGTCAGGAAAAGCTCTGCCTGAACTAGGTTAAATGTGTGTACAAGGCCTTCTCCTCATATTACTGTTTTACCACCATTATCCTGAGAGCAGCTAAAGCATGGATGTGGCCCAGAGAAAGTGCAGCAGTTTTAGGGTGCCGTGTCTGCTTTTGCAGAGGTGTTATTTACTGCTTACTTGCTATTTTAAGGATGCAACTGCGCTAGCACAAGTACCTTTGTTCTATAATTTGCTCTCTCTCTAATGGGAGCAACCTGTCCAGTCTGCAGAAGACTCTCACCCTGGAATACTCAAGACTGGAGAGAAGCTGAGCCATCCCTTTCCTGGACTGGCTCCATGTCAGGCATTCTGTTTTGCCTTGAAAATGTGAGAAAAACCCCAGTGGGGTACATGGTGCTTGTGCTGGCAAAGGAGAGAAGCAGCCTGTGGAGATGTAGCTTTGTTCAGAGCACAGATGCCTGTGGACAAAACCCTCCCAGTTCTTATTTCCTGGTCCCTGGGAGGTTTAGCAGTCTGTGGCCAGGGACTGGTCCCTGTGCCCAAGCTTGCCCACACGGTGTGGCTCGGCATGGGGTAGGAGATGCCCGTGTCTGCACTCCATGGAGCCCCGCAGATGCTGGCATTTCCAGGGCTGTGTGGCTGCTGGCTGGAGTTTTTCTGGAAGACAGCTCTGGAAGTGGGTGCCTCAAGCCATCTACATCTTGCCTTAAGTCCCAGAGTACTTTTTTTTCTGTTCCTGACTCAATGTGTCTCAGAAGACTTCTGGTAACAACTTGCTTTTGGCTGGAGATACCATGAGAAAATAACTCCCCCAGTGCTATTTTTTTCTGGCTCTCTCTTTCTGAGTCCTGGACAGAATTAGAAAAGCACAGTCACACCTCTCCTCCTTCAAACTGTGAATTTACTCCCAATCATGACACTTTTCCTCTTCTCTCATGTATTGCAGATACTTTTGATCACTTTGTTCCCTTTTTGATCACTTTGTTCCCTGACTGGACTCTGTCCAGTGTCCCACAGGCAGAGCCCCAGCAAGACAGGGTTTGCTTTTACTTTAGACATGATCTGGCCAGTGGTGCACCCCTGCCAGCAGGAGCAGCCAGGAGCAATCCCGGGAAGGAGGCATCCCAGGTTCCAAAATGTATTGCTGAAGCTCTGCCAACAAATGTAAGGCTGAAATAATGGTATTCAGAAGATTATTTGCAGCTTTTGCTGGTGGCATCAGAGTCTGATCTCAATTACAATGAAGTAACCAGGCTAGATTTGGATCTGAATTAGACTGACCACATTTAAGTCCTTTTTAAAAGTTTGCTTCTGCCACGCTACTCTAATGAATCAAGTTGTCTTGCACATAAAGGCACATTATTGTCCTGCTTCCTTAGCATCTTTCTATTTGTTTGTTTATTCTTGGGCTTATGCATGAAATTTGAAATTTTCACCAGTAAAAATATAATAGGCTTTTAAATTAATTTAATTAAAAAGATACAATCGTCTGAGAAGACTCTTAAATTGAATTACACCCATTTTGCTATGGACAGAGCATCAGCATTGCAAAGTTGGTCAAGTACTGCCCTGTATAAGGGTTTATTTAAGCAGTTACTTCTGATTGTGCCAGATGTTTACAATTCTGGGTTAATTTTCTGACATTTCTAGCTGAGAACTTTCTGTGTGTCTATCTCACTTAGATGCTTTTTCAGAAGTTGATAGCCTGGATCCAGCTGTTTTTAAGGATGACATTAAGGAAAAATACATTGACAAAAAGTTGATTCTATTTTTCTTTTGTCCCTTTGCTTTTGAGAAGGGCTAGTGCTTCCATGCATTGCCACTAGGATTTGAAACTTGTCAGGGAAGAATACTTTTTTATGTCTGGAGTGTGTTCTCTCAGTTTCCTGTGAAAAGGAGATGGAATTTTGCATACATGCTATAGCTGATTATTAGTTTTGTGAGGTATTTTTCTAAGAATTATGGTAATCTGTGATCTAATCTTCCCCCCACAATTCCTCCTAAGATTAGACTCAGTTAAAGATATCATACATCTGTGTTTTCTTGGACATATCCTCCTTTTTTCACTCCGGAAACCTTGTCAATGCAGATTTTGAGGAATTCATATCCATGTCCTGCCCAGATGGTCTGAGCATGTGTTGTAAGTCTGGTGCACTCCAGAAGCCCTTGATTTACTGCACAAAGTAATTGTCCATAGTGTGAGGAACATGGTCACAATACTAGCTCAATAGGTGCTGGAAAACACAGAGGCATGCTGCACTACATGGGGAATCTTGAGCAAAATGCAGAGGTTTGGAAGCACCTGACTTGCTTTGGCAGACCAAGTGAAGAGGTTGATTTCTTACACCATCGTTGTAATGTAAATCTTAAGCACAAACTTTTAATGACACTGATGTCTATTATGAACGTAAGGCACATTGGTTTTCAGAGTTGCTACGCCTGGATTGTCCAGTTGAAACATGGATGGCTCCTCACAGTAAGGAATCTTGTATCTGATGAATTTTTAAGTAAATCACAGTAATGGTTTTAATCTAACGCAAATACAAATTAAAGCATTAACCACAATAAATGAACAATTGGTGACTGAAATGTGATTTCCTGCAAGTATGCCTGCTATTTGATGGTGGTAGCAAAGCCTTGAGTATAGAAAATATGTCAAACTCAAGAGTAAGTGGATAAAAGTATTATCTAATGTCCGAAATCAGGCAGTTTCTGCCTAGGATGGCCTTTAAAAAAGGAGCAAAAACCTAAAGAACGTAGTCAAAAGCTGTTTGATACCCATGCCCCTGAACAGCAACATTTAAAATTACTACTGTTCATGTCATTTTCAGCGGGTTTGGTTTGTGATTTCTGTGTGAACAAATGTGCCAGAAGTGCTTATCTTTTGGGAAAATTTGTGGCCTGCATTATGCAGTGGGTTAGTTGCCAAGACAGCAGGTCTCATACATTTGAGCTGGGCTCTTACATTTGAGGACTTATTTGTGGCTACGATTTTCCGTGTATTGTGTCCTGATACCACTGGGTCATTAAAAACTCAGGAGGTGTTGGACTGGCATGTAGTGCATTCCTTCACAGGTAGGACTGAGGCTGCTCTGGCCTTGCAGCTTAAGCAATGAAACTGGAAAAAAAATTGCTTTGCCAAGAGTAAATCAGGCTTCAAGTCACTGGGGCTGCTCTGAGGGCCAGCCACAGTCCTGGGGCGTGGCTTCCCCTCTGTTCTGTCATGCCATGCTGGTGGCTCTCCAGGCTAGGTCCGTGTCAGGACAGGTACATTATCTGCATCACAGCTACGTTTGGTCTGCCATTGAGGGGTGTTTTAGAAAGGGGTTTTATTTTCGTTCGTGCATTTGCAGTTTTTTGTGCAAAGGCTGTTTCACTTCCATAGACATGTTTCTCATTTCCAAGGTAAATTGGAATCTAATTCTCCACACCCTGTGAAGATACAGGTAAAGTTGAACTGGTCATATTTGGCTCTTCCATCTCACTGGTCGTTGCTCATTTTTCTTCCAAATCAAGTCAAAGTAAGCAATTCCAGAAGTTACCTTGAAGCAAAATTCTAGAAATAATTCCTTTTTAAGACATTTTTAAATGACAGAATATGAACGTATCATATTTGAATTTAATGTTTTGAGTAGCATTTCATCAGTGTATTTTTATTACAATAACATAAAATTTCCATCAATTTTTCCCACGAGCTGCACATTGAGCTGGAAAAGAGGATGGCACATACCAGTTCATATTAAGAACTGATGCCACACATAAAACAAAAGGAATGAACTCTGTCAGTTAGGATCATGGTTTGATTATGTGTTCTCAATAATAATATGCAGAATTGCACAGTATGTCAGAGAGCTGCCACTAAGTCAGGAAAAAAATGGTGCACCATGAAACAGGTAACAGCATAAATCCATATAGAAACAAGAAAAATGCAAATTATTGGAAACATCTTTTTGGGATGAGAACCATATAGCTTTTAAAATATGTTCATGGAGAAAATTTCCTTGCAATTTATAGAGTATGAGAATAACTGTTTGACCCTACTGGCCTTTTCTGACAAACTTACATTAGAAGAAAGTTTTCCAACCTGTTCTCATGTGAAGTGAATGGAAATGAAAGCAGATTTGGGCCCTGTTTCTATATGGTTCAGATTAGAGATGGGCTCAAACCAAACCCACTAGATCAGAACATTCCCAGACTTTGAGGAAGTTTGGCTCTGATTTCAGTTTTAAAATTCAGTGCTGGCTCCTTTCAACAAGGAACTAAATCATCTGAGCACTGCTTTGGGAAATTTGGATCCAGATCAGTACTTCGCAGCTGCAGCTGCAGAGCCCTCATTGAAATCTAGAGCTTCTTGAGACCAGTCTAGGGGGGTCAGGAGAGCACAAAACTCCCCCAACATCTCATCCTTGTGTGCAGTGTATCAGCCCTCACAGGAAGGTTGTGTATCCCAAATCAGCCAACCCTCAGGTTAGTTTTCCTGTAGTGTGTGTGCTCAGTGTGAAATGGGCTGATCTGCTTCTGCTGAAGGGCTTGGTTCATACCCTTGAAAAGCAAGTCCATTCTAACAGTTTATCTGACAAGTTTTCATTTTTCCACTCCCTGATGTGTAATTGAGAGCTGGGATGGTGAAGGAGTTGATTGGACAGATTGGCTAGCACAAGTGCTACAAAGTGGAAGCTTACAAAATGCTCGATCATGGGAAACCTGGAGTTGTGAGTCCTGGAGATTTGCTGATACCAGTGACAGACGAAACAGACCTGAAGTTTGTGCTGCTGTTATACATGGTAAAGCCATTTTTATTACTTTTTTTCCTTCAAGTCAGTCAAAATAGTCTAAAATTCTTATCCCAAGTTGCCTGTGTGACCACATTGATGCCACCAAGATCCTGAGCCTCTGCAGCAAGGATAGCAAGGAAAGGAATAAATACACCTCCTAGGTTTGGCCCCATCCTCTCTACCTCAGCATCATGACTGAGTTGCAGCCATGTGGGGGAGGCTGTGATGGAGTCATGAGGAAGAGCATAGTGATTTTGTCCAAATTCAGCATCTGTGCACAAGGAGTTGAGAGAGGAAATCTTGGAGACTTCGGCTGGAGAAAAGGACCTGTATCCTGGGTCCATTCACTGAATGGGTGCTTACCTGTTGTTCACTAGACACATCCTTCACTCTTTCTGTGATACAAAGGGAGCAAAATTGTTTTTATTCCTTTGCTGCCAGAGATCTAACTTGACTGTCACAGTGAAAGCTGCTGTTCAGCTAATAAAGCAAGTGCATTTACACCTCTGTAATTTGTCACGATGCTTTGTAAGACTTGTGTGATAAGGAACATATTCCTTGCAACCTTTCCATGAACACTGTGGTCCTGTTTGGCCATGAGGATTCCTGAAAACTGAGCATGGCACAGGAATAAGACAGAAGATGCGCTTGGGAATGGGAGCAGTATGGTCTGTGTTTCCCTCTTTCTCAAAACCCTTTTTAAAAAAACTTTAATTTGTTGCACTCATTCTGTGTCTGTTTCAGCTGTCTAGATTCAAGCTGCTCACTACAGTGACTATCTTTCACTTTCTCTTTGTATGGCACCTAGAACAAAGGGGACCCCATTTCCAATTAATCTTTGGTGATATTGCATTAAACATGCTTACTTTTAACACTGCTTTTAAAGACATCTTAACACCTTTCAGGTTTAAATATTGACTGAGTCAAAAGTCACTTAAATAGGTGACTTTTTCACCATTTTCAAAAAGAATGGTTTTGGCCATCTCCAGTTCTTGTTTCAGATGGTTTTTTATTCTTTATGTTAAACAATCACTTTAATTCAGCCGATAGACCTTCAATAAAATTGCAATCCATCAACTTTTATGAGTTCAAGTGAATCAGCAGTGAGTGAACTAGTGTGGGACAAATTGTCAGATTCTTTGAGGTGGTTTAAAAGAAACCTATTCCCCAAACAATTATGACAAGACACATTGTGCCATCACTTATCAAGCTCCTAACACCTAATCTTGTAGAGAGCAAAGCTTTCAACAAGTTCTTCAAAGGGGTTATGGTTTGGTTGGCCACTAAGTATTTTTATATAACCTCTTGTGGAAGTGTAGCATTTCCCTAAGCAAGTGGAAGTGCTAACTCCTGTAACTGACTTGCAGAGAGCTGTTCATGACCTTGCTGAAGGTTGATGAAACACAAAGTGGTCCTTGCTGAAGCTGGAGCTGCATCTGCAAAGAGGCAGTGAGTTGGAGTTTTATTTTTTACAGCTGTTAAACGGCCATTAAAGTAGAACATATAATATTCCACTTTCTAAATGCCTTAAGTAATTTTGAAGCCACTTCTCACTGTGCATTTTGACTTTCAAACAGGGTTGGTTATGCCTAAGAATCACGTAATATTTTTCTGGGACTCTACTTAGGCTGACCTCATGTCCTAACAAACTTTGGCAAAATCTCCTTTTATTCCTTTTCCCAGTGGGACAAACTGCCTTCACTGAGCTGTTATTTTGCCATGTTAAAAAACGTGAAAGGCCTTATACTTTTTATACTTCTATGTTTCCCCCATGAATGGAAATTACATTAAGATGTAGAATAGAGGATTATCCTTACATTGTAGTCTATGGTAATTTTACGAGGGAAATCAGAGGCATATATTAGTCTGACCTCATTTTTGCCATGTTACTGTGAAGTAAGCAAAGTACTGGAAATGTGTATGTAAAAAGCTCACATAGTTAAGGCCAGAATCTGCCAAAATCCATTTTTACCCCTAGGCTACTAGTCCTACTGTCTGGAATTCCCTCCCTATTTATTGTCCTGGAATTCGGTTACTTTTACAGTACTTGAGATTTCTAGGTCTAATGCTATTAGAGTTTTACTAGGGAACAGTCTCCTGAGTAAGATCTGAGTTCAGGATTTGGCTGACATGATCCGTGACCGTCAAAGTTACTGCAATTGAGCCTGATCTTCTATTTATGTCAATTCTACAGTTATCTTTCCATCCCTTTCTGGTCTTACCTGGAGTTAGACCAAAAAGTATGTGATTTCTTTCCCCTCTCTTGTCTTCTCTTTTTCTCTCCTTATGTTATTATTTTTCATCATCTTATACAGTTTGGCTGGGAGAAAACAAAGCCCTAAAGTTACAAAGATTTACGGACATGAGTAAGCCTTAGACAATTCATTGGTCTGCTGGATTGTGTGTAATTGATAAAAATTAAATCAACAAGGATGATTCAGCTGTGCAAAGTTACTCATTTGCATAAAGTTTCACAGCCTCATTGCAGCATGTAGCATATATAATTCAAAATCAGTATCAGACTGAGATAAGCACTCTTCTAGCCCCTGTATATTTTTTTTTTGTCTCTTGAGTCTTATGCAGAAATACATGTTTAATGTCTTCAACAAATCAAATGAAAATTTGGGAACAGAGGCAGTCTTAAAAAAATCGGTCAGAAATTATTATCCTTTTCTTGTTGTAGGCACAGTTTCAGCTGAAAAAGAGTTCTGTGTTTTAAAAATTCTGTTTTTAAGAAAGTTCATTGATGACCATGTACTTATGCAAGTTAAATCTTCAGGCATAAAAATGCATTTCACTGGGTTATTCATCCAATGGAATCTCAGCCAAGCAGAAATGTTTCCTATCAAGTAGAATTTGATGCAAATCTTTTATTCACTTTGTTATACAGCTTCTTTGGGTGGACAAAAGGAATTACAACAGTTTAGTGCTTTGAAGCACATGTTGTCCAAGATGTAGATGCTGAGAATCAAGGTACAAAAATGCTCTGAACCTCACGAAACACTGACCTGCTGGCCCTGAAACCAGAAGGAGCTAAAGCAAGTGCTCCCATGCAGAGATAGTCCCAAAGACCTGAAGGTGAGTTAATGCTTCTGATCTCTCCTGGATCAAAGGGAGAATGCTCAGCACCCTGCAGGATCACAGAAATGTAACTTGTCAGCTTGGGACCAGCCTGTTTAAATGAAGCCATGTAAAAGAGTAAAGAAAATAAGGTGAGCAAGGGCCAGAATAAACAATTAGAGATGACTGAGAAGAAAAAAGGGTTAATTTTCTTTAATTTCTTTGTCTGACTCTTTTTTGACTTGAAAACTTCTGCGCTGATATCAAAGTAGACTCAAAATATTTGTTCTGGCCCAAGTACAGTTGCACCAGGTTCATTTGGTTTTACTGTCAAGCTAAGAATCAAGCCTGCAGCCACACAAACCTGTACCTGTTCTGAAAATTAAGGAATATTAATGAGGATGGATATGATTTTGTTAGTTGAAAAAGTTTGTTGTTCCTACGTTTTCCTAGAATTTCCTGGTCTTTGGATTACAGCACTGAAATTTTGAAACTTGAGGACACCAAATGCATGGAATAGCCGTGAGACTGAAGGGATAAGAGCCAGTCCCCAGCACCGCCAGCCTGCAGCATGTCTCTGCTCCAGGTCCACCTCTTTCATCTGTCTGGAAATCACTGAGCAGAGGATTGATGAGCACAGTGAACTCAGCTAATAATCACTTCCCTCCTGTCCCTCCCTGTGAGCAGAGGCTGGGCTCTGCTCCAGCCATTTGACTTGTCTGGGAATGCATCAGCCTGAGTGCGGGACAGAGCACCTTCCCACTGGGAACCCTGGGCTGATGTGCATCAGACAGAGAGGCTTGCTGCCTCTCCTCACCTCTGCCTGCTGCTGAGGCCACCTGCCCTCTCACCAGGAAACCAGCAGGCACCAGCCAGGGCAGAGCTCTTGGAACTTGATACAGTCCCTGTGTGACTCAGGTGCCTTGCAACACAACTGGGTAAGATGGGGACATGAAGAAGCCAGAGAGGTGACAGACCTTGTTGTGGATTAAGCAATGGACCAGTGAAAGAGCTGGAAAGAGCCTGCAGGTTGCCTAGCCTGGCTGCAGTCCACAGAGAAAGGGAGTCTCTGCCCGTTGTCACTTCTTGCACCTCCCCTGCATCTCCTGGACCAAATTCATCCATGATTCAGCTCCATTTGTTGTCACAATTCATCGTCTTTGTGTATGCAAAAACAAATAGGCAAGTGAGTGTCATAGAAAAAAACCCCAGTTTTTCAAATGAGAGAGAGGTGGAAGTTTTGAAACTGTAGGAAACTCATCTAGTATCTTGGAAAAGGTCCTCATTACAGCTGTGGGTGCAGGGCTAGCTTGTGCAACTGCTGATAGCTATGCTTTTAAGGAGACCGTCAGGAATGTATCACTAAATGGCACCAGCTATCTGGAAAACTTTCAGCAATGCCATTTGAGAGACAAATTCTTCTGAGTTTTCTGGACTTGATTCTGATCTCATGCTCATGTGACAGGGATGTGCTGGTTTTACTTCAGCACAGACACACTAGACATCTTTTTTTTTTTTCCTCAGGATGTTTCTCAAATTGTCTGGTTGGAGAAGAGCATTTACATTTGCTCTCTTTGTTCCTAATTCAAAACCCACCTCCCTTAATCTTCATGGTTTGTATGTTATAGCCTTGCATCTGCCAAATGAAAGACCTGAAGATGTTTTACATGTACGTAACTTTGCTTATTTTCAGAGCTGCTCCTGACTTACATGTGGAACTCCTGATTGTGAACATTTTCTCTGCCACTTTTTTCAGACTGTGTATTCTAGATCTCTCCAAATTATGACCCATGAGTCACACAATGAATGTATAACAGGACATTTGTGTTATGTCTACAGCAGAAAAAAGACCTCAATGGTTTTACATGAGAAAGTTGAATCCTAAATGTGGGTGGAAAAAAAGTAAAGAAAAGGGATAAAAAGATACCACCAGATAAATATAACACATGTATTCTTTTCCTGTAAAAGATTTACTTATGCAAATAAACCACAGTTTCAAAGATACTTCTTGGGGTTTTTTCATACTTTAAATGGATCACCTTGAACAAAAGCCATATTATGAAGAAAAAAGAAAACAGAAAACAAGTCTGACCTTGAGCAAATTTAGTGTGGCAATGATTCATCCTAGCATCATCTTAGTCAGATAGTCAGCCTCAGCTAATCATAAACCCATGATTGTTGTATATATGTGTGAGTGTATTTATATAAATATACATATTTATTTTTGGCCACTCATATTGGAACTAGAGATGAACTCAGCAGCTCTCACACATAGCACAAATTAATCTGTAAGACCCTGTTCAGGGGAGATCTTTAAAATGCAATTGTAATTCTAAGGTGCTGCATAAGTCTAACAACATTCACATGCTTTTCTGAACTGAATTGAAACAACTTATTCCTACCCATATTGAAATCTGTTGAAAGACCAGCTCAGTGCTGCTGACTCGGCCTTATTCAAGAGCTGTATACATCTAGTGAAGCTCAAGGTTTTCTTTAAACAATTGAACAGAAATGCTGTATTGAATATGGAAACATGAACAAAGTTTGGTGTCCATATCTAGGAGAGTTGTCCGTAGAAGATTATTGCAAGATAGAGCCAGAAGTACCTCTTGCTCAGAAGGGAATATGAAACGTTTGTCCATTAAGACTGTTTGTGAGAAATCCCACTTTCTACACGACAAAAGCAAACCAGGCCCTTCTGTTTGGAAATGAGATTAGAAATCTTCGAATGAAAGGGAGTTTTATTTCAGGGAGACAAAATTGCTTATTAAACCTGCCCTTAAATCCAGCTGCCTGACCAAACCCTAAGTGTTGCGAAGTACAAACATTTCTGTGAGCTAGAGTTTTCTGCTACTTTCACTGCTGCAATCAGCAAGCCATTGTTAGGCAATAGGTGTAAGTATATGAGTATATGGGTGGCTGCGTTTGCAAAGAATGGATAATACCCTTTATACAAATCTTCTTTTAAGTTTCAGTGCTAAATACAATGCATTCTCTCTATCTCTTTGTTTTTTTGTCAAACTTTGTTTTTGACTCGAACTACTTTCCAGAAATGTTCCTATTTTTTTAAGAATCCTGAAGCTATCTATCAAAATGAGTACTTTTTTCTAAGAAAATTCCATTTAGAAAGAAGGAAGTAGAAGAGAACAAAGGCGGACAGCCTGTGACAATGACTCATTATGTTCCTTATAAATTATAGCTGTGAAGTTAATGCAAATTGTTTCTCACAGTTTCAAAACCCACTATAAAACAATAACTGAGGGCTACAGAAAGAGGAGCACCTAGTGAAAAAATGGCTTTCAAAAATTTTTGCAAACAGAGAGAAGTGTGCAATAAACAGTAAAGTTATTTGGAAAGCACTTGAAGATGCACTAGTAGATTAATTTCATGTTGTAGCACGCAAAACTAAAACAGAATCAAACTTGAACTTGTAGCTCTTGTGGTATTTATTAAGCCTGAAATTTCTGTAATTTGTTTGGCAAGCTACCATTACAATATGGGGCAATACTAATCAGGAAAAGGTCTGAAACCTTCAGGAAAAGTGGCAGATGTTCAACCCCTAGAGTTCAATCTACTCTGACTAGCAAAATTACCTTCTTTCTCCGTGTGAGAGGTGAACTTGGTGGCATGCTTGGGCTGCAGGTGAGCAGAGCACTGCAGCACACACTGAATGCTCAGCACACCACCCTGTTGGAGGGGAATAGAAAGGTTCGTGGGCTCTAGGTCTCCGTGTTGTCTCAGCATTCATGTACTTTGTTATTATTTCTGTCAGGAATGGGAGTCTTCAGAGCCAAGTGTGCGCACTTGCTTTGTTGTGAAGCCTGCATATTTGCTCTGCTTCCAGAACCAGGTTGGTAACAGAGCTATTGACAAGTGTGGCCTGAGTGTCTGGATGTGTTTGTGTTTGCTGGAAGCTCTATGTTCTTACTCAAGAAGATGAAGCCTTACAGCCACATCTTCACAATGACCTTCCCCTACCTACTGTGCTGTGACAGCACCTCAGACAGCACTTGAAACCAAACCAAAGACCTCCACAGATAAAGGCACAAATCATTATAGTCCTGTCCAGAGGACTACAGCCTACAATGAACCCATGCCCTCTGTAGAATAAATACCATGAAGGAATACCCAAAGTTCAGTGACTAGCAGATGGTGGCCTTAATTGATCTGCTCTGCAGTCACTTGTGGCTGTCTCTCAGAGGAGAAGGGTCCATTAAAATTTGTAGACAAAGAGCTTTAGCCTAGAGTCCTTTGGTGTTCAAGTCTGCTACTCCTAAACAAGTCTCTTAATTGTGCAATGCAGCCACATCATTGCTATACTGGAAATCATTTTGTTTACAAAATCATTTTTTATGTCTTAGTTCTCTTTGAGGGGCAGAAAACGGACTTGGGAACTTTCCTGATGTACCTTTAAGAAATGTCTTAACTACCAACATGAGCTAGCTGAGTCACCACCAAGTCACCATGTCCCTGGGCACACACTACAGCTGTAAGCTACAGAAGAAGCATTTTGGAAGCATTACATTAGTGCATGTACATATATTTGTGTACAGCCCTTACTGTAGTTTCAAACAATGTGCTTAAAGGACATACAAGGATGAACTCACTCAGATCTGGCTTTTACAAATACTTCAGACGTGTGACTGAATTCCAACTCATTCCCTCCTTAGAGGGCTAGATCTGGCAGTGTATCATAAGGGATATTTTCCTGTCATTTTAAGAAAGCAAGGTCCCTTATCTTTCCGTGAAATTACAAAGAGTTTGCTTGACGCCATACCTTATCACGCATCCTGACCAGCATAGAAGCACTCCCTCCTAATCATTATCTGTTAAAAGGTCTTTTGAGGAAATGGTTTGATCCCAAGAAAACTGTTTGATAGCACATATTTTATATCCTATATGTATTTCTTTAGTGTAGCGTTATTAATAGTTCTGCTTTTTCAACCAACTTCTTTAGCTGCTCGTCTTCTAGGTAACAACTCCCTAAGACGTGACACTTTTTTCTTATTAAGAGCAAGCACAACAACTCTCCTGTGTTTTCAGAGCTACAGCTCCTTGACAGTAGACTGGATTAAAGGACTATTATTTGAATATTATTATTACAGGAATTAATGGGAACATCATGTCTTTACTAGCTCCCCAGGCATTGGGCCAGATTGTCACCCCACCTATTTCATCTCCTAGCCCTCTGTCATGCCCCACACCCTGTATCCATGTGAGGTTGCCTGGGGGTTAGTCAGACAGAGTCAGACCCCAGTTTTACCTTGCCATCCTGGATGGTGAAATAATGCTGACATAAATTTGATAATGCCCAGTGGGAAGCAAGAAATCAAGCCCTCAGCACGTCAATAGATTTGTGAGCTTAGGAAGGAAAGGGGAAGACAGTTTTCAGAAGGAAAATAAAAAGGCAGAAGGCTGGAGGGGAACAGCATGGTGAAATACAGACAGAGCACATGATAAAACATCTCCTTTTAAGGACAACACTGAGCTGCCATCCTTTTCTATACACTCCAGCCTTGCCACGGGGCAAGGTGGTTTCAACCAAGAAAGCTCTGTCCTTACATCTGGGTGGTAATGAAGAGATACTGGTGAAGGAAGAGTGAATGACTGACATCATCTGCACCATTTCCTTCGTTTGTTAGCGTACCCTTTGGTTGATTGTCGTTCCACACAGTTCCCGACCATCCCTTTGTACTTGACAATAAGTGGAAGAGAAGTCAGAATACAAGCTATTAAAAATGGTTGCATTAATGCTCCCCGCTGATGTAATATTCCCTCCTACAGTGTTTTGACAGTAATTCAATAATTGTTTTCTGAGTGGGTTCCTCTTTCTTCTGAGAAAAAAAAAATGTAGATACCTCTTGCATTGTACTGCCTACCCTCAAAATGCATCACTGAAACTAATTTCTCTGATGACCTAACTATAGCTGGCTATCAGCTTTCAGCTGGCAGGAAGGGCTAGCTCAGTAAGGCTGCATCAATCCGGGGTTTCAATCATCTTCCTGCCATTCCAGGAGTCCACAGGGCAACCATATAATCAGCCCATACTCTTTTCTTGCTTTTGCTGAGCTTTTTCTGCTAAACCAAATGCATTTCCAGGCAAATATTCATTGTTTTTCCTGCACTAGACTCTATTGCTTTGTGTTGCTGCAATTAGATGGCTCTGCACTGGGTTCACTTCTGGCATAGCCTCCATATGCTCTCAGGAATGCCATGCTTATAGTGCTGCTAGTAATCAGAGTAAGATGAGATGAGGGAGTTTCTGAGGTTGGCTTTGAGGATTCTTTAAAAAAAATTTAATGACACTATCAGCAGCAGCTTCAGTTCCTAACAAGTGTGTTATCATGTCCAGACTCCCATCTGCCATGATCTCACGGTCAGTAAACCGTGCCAAGCACAAGGGGAAGAGGCACGGCTCTGGTTATGATATGGAGAGTGTGTGACAGTATCTCTTGGCACAGAACTGCAGCGTGTGCTCAATGACTATTGCTTTACCTCTTTAATATGCCCTGGCTACGATGACATACGTATGTGCAGTATAACATGATCTCAAATGGTTGTAAAATTTGTTGAGTGAATAAGTGAAAAACAAGGGAACACCTGGATCCTTCTGTGGTGTCTGATCCTGTGCACCGTATGTCTGAGCCTCAGTGGAAGTAATTGACACACTCTGAGCTTCACTCCAAGCAACATCTTTCCATACCTGTATTCCACCTGCTATGTAAGAGCTACAGGAAAGTATTTGACAAAGTAAGGGAATCAAGAGGTGTGTTTTCCACTTACAGCTTGCTCCAGGTCTATGCATCGCCTTCCTCTCTCTGGAAGCATGACTAATTCTAAGAAATATATTAGTGTACCTTTTTTATATGTAGAAACTGGAGTAGTAATGAGACAAAACAGGAGTAGTTTTTTAAAAGAAATGTATTTCATAAAAATACCCAGATTATTCAAAGACTTGAATAATCTGCTCACTGACATGAATTTCTGTTCATCTGCTTTCTTTGTTTGATTTCACACATGATGATAAGAGACAAAATTCAATGTCTTCTCTAGGAGCTTTGTGTAATTAATGGAATATAATCTGAAGATTAATCTAGATCTCAACACCTTCCGAGAGGTGTAAGGAGGATTTGAAAGGAACTCAGAGTCCTCTTCTTTCTTTCCACTTGGGAACAAAACAAATAGGAAAAGGTACTTGGGGGTTCTCTCCTCAGCCTCTCAACACAAAAAAGGGAATAAAGAAATAACAGTGGAGGTGAGGAGCAGAGGGAAAACAGGATCTGTGGATGGTAAGATGGGTATGGCACAATACAGCATATGGAAGAAGGATGAGTGTTTGTGTTTTAAATATTTCCCAGTGCAGTAACAGCTCTCCTGTAGTACAAGCAGCACCCTGAAGCCCGGTCCCACCTTTCTATTTCATCATACACCTGCCAGACGGTGACAACACAAGTATTAAGAATGGGCAGTGTGCATGCATTTGGCTTGTGCACTGTTTATTTTTTTACCTCACCAGAAATATAAGCTCTAATATATGTTTCCACATCTCTTAGTTGCCAAGATCAGAGCTGCAATTCAGCAAAATGTTTAGCAGAATAGAGTGCAGCAGAGCACACGCTTAAATTACTGCAGAAATGAGACGAGATTTCTTTCTACTTCCACCTCTATTCTTTGGCTTCACTTTTGTCTCACTTAGATGATAAAAATTACTAATTTTCCCTTCCATATATATTTAGTCTTTGAATGCCTACTTTTATGCACTTGGAGGCACATTAAAGAAAGAGCTGCTTTGTTTAGGGCTGTTGATTTGAAATAACTTATAAGAAAACTAGAACTGAACTACATTTTTTTGGTGATTTTTTCCTGAAATATGTAATGTCAGAAGATCTGAAACAGGATTTGACATGACTTTATGCATAGTCTTGCATCATTTTCTCTTAATATTTTCTGAAACAAGTTTTCTGTTTTTTTGTTTTGAGGCAATAATTAATTTCAACGTTTGTCTGCATTTAATGCTAATTTTTAAAGGGATAAGAAAATTCAATGAAGAGCTAAAAATCACCAAACTGAAAATTGAAAACAACACATTCTGAGTTGAATGAAAGTTTCAGTCAGTAGTAAACATTTCTGTTGTCTTGTTATTGTTGTCTTGTAAAAAATGTAGTTTCAGACTAAACCAAAATAGATGAAAAATTATTTTTTTTCTTGAAATAACTGAAAACTGAACTTTTGAAAGCTGTAATTGAAGCCACACAAGTAAGTTGGAAAGGGAAAGATAATCTACCCATCACCAATCCAATAGTTGTGGTCAGCCATTGGATGAAAATGGGTGGGATTTAGCTAAAGTAATTCACCAGCTAAGGTTTTGTTGTATAAACCTGAACTAGTCCCTGAAAGTTTCTATTATAGCCAATGGCATGAGATAAAAAGCTTTTTGGAACATGCATCACATCAGCTCTCTCCAGTACCTTTTTAAGATAGCATGAATCAGAAGATCCTATTTGTTTCCTTTGGCAGTAAAAAGGGACCAGTGGCACTGCTTAAATTTGTACAACTCATGCTGAGTCGAATAGGGTGAATTGCACCAATTATGTCTTTCCAAGGAAACAGAGGTCAGGACCAATGCAGCTAAATTGCAAGGAATGAAATGATGTTGCTATTTATCTCGTCTTCTTGCACGAATGATCAGGAACTCCAGATCCCAAGACAACAAGCTCCCTCATCACTCAGGAATACAGAAGAAAAAGTCCCCTTTGCAAGATCAGAGCCAGTTCTACCAGACATTTTAATGCTAAGTCAGATCAGTCAAGTAATAATTAACTTTAATTGGCACACCCACAACTGCAACATTTATCCAGTGCAGTTGAATGATTTAAAAATCATGGGCATTCTTATCTTTAAATGAAGAGAGCAAAGAAAATAAACTTTAAGCAATATTTCTAATATTACCATTGCTGTTTTAGTATGACTAAGACCAGAGGTGTCTCGGCAGGAGATAATGTTGCATTTTAATGTGTAGTCCTTGCAGTCTTAGTAAGTATGAGCACTGCTTATCTCTAAAATTACTCTTACTACGTGTTATCAAACCAGCTGTCAAGGGCTGGTACAGCTCTTGAGAGAACTGGACTTTGAGGAGCCAATAAGTTCTTACCTGGCTCTCAAGCATATGGTCAGCAACTTGTCTCCCCATGCTCAAGTGGAGCAGCCTGCACAGCATTTTCACTGATCTGCTCTTCCCCATGCTTCAAAAAGGACAATGTGCCTGTTCACAAGGAATTCATATCTGAGCTGGACTTTAACTGCACTGCTCAATGGCACAAGCTCAAGAAGCAGTTTTAAACATTGTGTTTAAAGCCAAACCCAAGTACAAGATAGGCAGCCACTGAATGAATATCTTTGCAGACAAAGAATAATTTTATTACAGTTACGAGTGGTGTGACTTGTCTTCACAAAGATCTCCAGTGGCAGCAATTTTCCTCTGGGTGCAAAAGGATGGGACATAAAATACAGTGATAAAATCAAGGAGAAAAACACACACTGGTTGAAGCAAGGAAAGGAAAAAAAAGGTGCAAAACAACAAAAGAAATAAACTGGATGGAGAAAAGAAAAAAAGAAATGTAAAAATAAATCTTAGTGACTGAAATGGTCATGTTGCTGTATGTCGTATGGAACAGGGCAGAAAAATCAAAAACCCGCCAAAGAGTATTTAGAAGAGAGCAAGTGGTATATGTGCTGAGTGGACTGGGAAGGATGCACTGGCTAATAGCATAGATAATCTGCTTTAATGGGGACAGATGAGCTGTGTCTGTTTTTTTGGAACACTTTCTTTAGCAGTGCAGGTTCCAAAATTTTTCCCATTAATGTTGCAATGTGCTTTGCAGGAAATATCTGCATGCCATTAAGACGTGACTATCATACTGCATTTTTTTATTTTAGGCAGAATACACTTAGCAGTGCAAAATTATTTAAGCAAATAAAAGAAATTATTTTTTAGGAAGGTATATATATAAAAATATAATATAAAGCTTTCAAAATGCAGAAAATTGTTATTATTCTAATTTCTTTTCACTGTGAAAGAACCTCTTACATTTTATTTTCTTAGCCTTCTCCTCTCTCTTCTTCTTTCTCTCTGATTCTAATATCTTCTGGATATCTCGAAGGTTTCCACAAAAGGAAGCAGAAACGTGAGAAGTGAGTGGGTAAGACTGAAGAAGACAGAGCTGTGGTGAGAAAAAAGAGCTTGGAGGAATCAGGGAAAGTGAATTGTGCTTCTGAAGATATAGATGAATGAGTAGCTGCTCTGTATTGATTCAAGTTAGAGGAGAAAGGATCTGATGTGTTATTATTCAAATGCACAGGCTCTTGGACCATGTGTGATGAGCAGACATAAAGGGAGTGTCTGCTAGTGCCAGAGAAGAAATCTGATCCAAGCCCTTCTCTTTCATTGCCACTTTTAAAATTAGTTTATCTTTTCCAGTGTTCATTAGAAATAACATGCACATAAACTGTGAAAAAAAAAAACCAGAAAAAATTTTCTTTCTGTCAAGGACAGAAATTAATCTTTTCATTACAATCTTTGAGACACAAAATGAACAACAACACATTTTGGCAAGAGCTGACAGGGCAGATACAGCAAACAAGTACTTTCCACAGTGGAAAACCAAAAACATTCAACTTTTGTGATCAGGGGTTTGCACAATGAACTGACAAGGAGAACTCAGTAGCACAAAAAGAGAAAAAAACATCCTGCATGCTACTGAAGCAACAAATGGTATATTTTATCTACCTCTTTCAAAGCAGAAGAATGTTGTCAGAAATATTCTTACATGAAAATTTATGGTGTTTCTTTCAAATTCAGGGAACCAATTTGTGTTTCCCAGCACAAGGAAATCAATTTTGTCTGCTCTTGAACATAGGCCAGTTTGTGCATTTCCTTTAGAAAGCAAATGTACAGGAAAACACTGATCTAAATAATATCCTTTATGTCTGTTGGCATAACACAAAACGCTTTATGTACCAGACTTTACTTCTTTGTTTGAAGTTAACTTGCAATATAAAACTTTCAAAAGTTGGCTGTGCAGATCTTCCTTTAGACTTCTGGGGAGATGTCTTCAAATTGACATGTTTTAGCCTGTGCTTTGCTTAGATTTGTACATTCTTGGTATGTGTGTACACCCCTGTACTATACAGGGACATACAGTGCTTGATTATGAATGCTCATCAGGAGACCTGCTTAAGACACGTATTCTAGAGGCAGCAGAGACCAGGGCTTGAGTATTTGCCCAGATGTCAGGTGCTGCTGAATTTTAATCCTGGGTCTGGCATGGATTTGCTGTGTAGCCTGTGGCAAATCACATAATCTCCCTGCATCAGAGTCCCCACCTGTGAAGTGGGGATAATAACACTTACAATTTCCTACCTCACAGGCTGTTTTGAGGATTAATGGATGTCTGAGAAGTGCTTTGTATACTGGAAGTCCTGGCTTATAGGGAGGTATTTTGACTGTGTCTGAGTGAAAATTTGGATTGTTGTTTTGGACTTTTCAGGAAGAATGAAAGAAAACATTATAGAAAAGAGCGGCACCATCCTAACAATTCTTTTGGCACAAAAAACATTGCTGTGTCTAGGTCTTCTCATGCATTAAGCTGTTGTACACAAGTCCAACTGTTGGCATCTGCAAGTGGCCTCACTTGATTAAGCACTTGGAGGATGAATTCTTTACTTGCAAATTCTCATACCAGACACATAGGTCTGAATAAGAACTTAAGAAACTGGTGAATCACCCAGTTTAGTTTTCTGCATACTAAATTCTTTCTTTTGTGCTGCAGTTACCCCTCTAACTGGTGTAACCTAGGCCTGTGGCAATCACTGAGAAAGGACACAACCTTTGAGAAGGAACAGTCCTGACACACTGGCAGGGTTGGGGCAAGAAAAGGGAGGAAGACTTCCAGAAGATTCCCGAGTGAGAGAGGAATGAAAAAGGGAAATAGAGCCCATTCTTTATCAGCATTCCATTGCCATGGTGTGAGAAGGCAGGACTGTGCACCGGGATACCCCAAGGACTTTGAGCTGCCTTTGGCCCAGGTAGGGATGAAAAGCATTCAGCTGCCGTGGCTTACCCAGGCAGCGGTGCCAGCGCTGTGGAGGGTGCTCCCCCCTGCCTGAGCATGCCTGCTCTCACCCCCAGAGTAACGCTGCCTCCTCTGTGAGCCACTGAGGAGAAAAACAACTGTGGAAAAATGGGGGGGTATTTTCAAACGGAACTGAGCTTGCTAATGTGGGGGCAGTTTGCTGGTACCTGGAAAGATGCGGTTGAAGGCGGGGGTGGCAAACGTGAACCCCTACCACTGGTGTTTCTGCTTAAGTTCCTGTATTGTAAAATTAGGGCTTCAGCCTGAGTAGGAGTGGTAGAATCTAGTCCCTTTCATGGAAAAAGAGAGACCATGATTCTCCGTTACCTGCAACCTTGCATAGTCACTATCAACCCTGCAGAGTAGGAGTAAAATACTATCGGTCTGATTGGTACCTCCACTTCTAACTCACTTTGCACGGTCTAAAATGACTATGAAGCAAGACGTAAGAGGTTGGAATTATTGATGGTAAAATCATTAAATGCCTGTGTAATTTTTTTCTCATTGTAGCTATGGACTGAAAAATCAAACAAAATCCCCATAGCACATCAAATCTGCTCTCATGAAGGCTCACATTACTGCACACTCCCTAAAACTCCCTGTAACTGATTGCTGTCGAGCAAAGACAGAAATATGTGGCCTATTACTTCGAAGAGTACTTTTCACTAAGAGAAAGGGGGTTTGGCAATATAGAGGCTAACAAGATTTTAAACAACTGTTGACTAGAAATGGCCAGGGGAAAATATGTTAGCTGGCAGTGACCAAACCTTGGAAGACTTTTGAGTTCACAGTAATGAATCAAAACCTCTTTGAAAATGTCAAAGTATTTCTAGATACATTCATTTAAAAACCCTGAAATCTTCTTTGCTCATGTGACACTTAAAATAGCCAAATCACTATGTGTTACATCATGCATTTATTATGCATATTTTATTTTCCTAAACCAGACAAGACTGGTAAGATATCCCTACACAAAGAAGCTGGCTGGCACAGCACTTGTGGGTTAGGCTGTTTTGTGATGTTTCCAGATCAGATGTCTCCATGGTCATTCAGTTCTGAATTGAAAATATTTATTCTGGCATGATTACTTTTCTTATAATGTAGATTAATTTTTCAATAATAAACCTATTTTTCTTTCCACATCCCCTGGTCCAAACCTGGGAGATATTTTCCAATAAAAAATAAATTCAAAAATAAATTTGTCAAAGTCTTCATGTTTCTTCCAGGCTTAAAGAATAAATGTCTATTTTAGACTAAGAAAGTTCTTGAGGGTGGAATATGTTTATCAAAGTTTGTGATCAGTGAATATTTCCTTTTCAATAAACTGCATCAACAACACCTCTGGGCACAGATGGGCTCTGGAGAAACTGAAAGGTAGCTAAAAATAGGGGAAATAAAATCCTACTCGTTCCACCATTACATGTCACATTTCATGGTGTTTCGTGATACATCATATGTATTTTATCTAGCCCTTTTAGCACATCTGTCGAAATAATGAGAAATCGTTGCCGAGTATCTCTTAGGGTTTTCAAGTGAAAAAATAATGCTGCTGCTATATAGGTCTCAGGGGAGTGTTCCACACAACTAACCCAGGGGACACTGACCTATCAGGAAGATTGTGAAGAAATAGGAAAACTTAATGAGCTCAAGATTGTGGAAGCCATGAGAGAGAAGCTCATGCTCAGAGAAGTCTTTCCCTCACTGTGTCTTTCTTATGGAGAAAACATGAGTCAGCAGACAGATGGAAAAACTTGAGCCAACTCTCAGTCCTCAGAGAGCAAGAACCTCTGGAAATCAAGGACACAATGACTGAGAAGGTCTTTCCTCACTATTTCCCCCCCACCACACCCCTGCAGACATTCACTCCCACTTTTACAGGACAGTTTTTCAACTGAAGTTGAGCTTTTCCTTAGGGGAAGAAAAGTCTTAAACAAAAAGAAAAACCCTATCAGAAGCAGATCAGCATCAAACAAATCTAAATCTCCAAATGATTTGCCACTGCAAACATCTGGTGCTTGGAAACATTTGGATGACCTGCTGAGAGAACAAGCAGAGAGATGTGTTCTTATTTGAAAACCAGCCCTGAAATCAGAAGGCAGCTCCCAAAGCACAAAACTTTCCTTTTTTCCTCCTTTGCCTTCTGCCTGCTTGTTTGTCTCTTTCTTTCTCAGGAAAGGCAGATAGTGGTGACTTGGATCCGGATATAAATGCCCTGTTAAAACTAATGGACAGTAACATATCTCCAGAGTTCTGTCTTTGCCTCAGCTATAACACCCAACCAGACAATGTTTCATTCCTGCTGTCCTGTCTTGCTTGACATTCTCCTTGCTTCAAGCACAGTAAATCAGGTTCAAAGACAGGAAAGAAAAGTGAGGCTCAGTACAGAAGGTGAAGGCACTGAAAGGGGAGTGCTGCAACCTTTCTGCTCCAGAGCTCTGATCCGTGGCATGGAAACACAGAGGACAAGCCCTTATTTTGTCCATGTAGATCACTGGATAGAAATCCAGTCATTCCATTCCCACATGCCCCACTCAGCCCGTTTCCTCCAGCTCCTTTCCCTTCTGGTGCCCCTCACTGCAGCCATTTCAGCAACCTGGCTTAGAGGGGTGGCTTTGTAAGCAGTTGAGTCAGCATGACTGAGGGGGTGGCAAGCTGCTGCTGGGAGGGCGGAAATAAAGTGTGAGGGAGAGCAGGACGCTCACAAGCGTGTTTTGCAGCCAAAAAATATAGATGGAGGACCACACCCCAGGGTACTTCAGCATCCCTGGGCACCTCAGCAGGATGATGTAAAGATCCTGTGTGCTGAGCAGAAAGCCACCGAGAACTGGTCAACAGGCAGGAGTAGTGATGATGAGATTCTGGAGGAACCTGCACTGCAGAGCAGCAGGTTTTTTAAGGAAGCATCCTGTTCACCTGCAGCCTAACTGAGATCCTGTGAAATAGCCAGAGAAGGCAGAGTCTTCAAAACACAGGCTTGAGGAGAAAATTATTGCCACTCTGGCACCCACCCTTTATGTATCTAAGTGTGTAAGGCAAGAGGGCAAGGCAGAGCCTAGCAAGAGGGAGATGGAGCTCCTGTGCTGTCCTCAGCCTTGAGGACAGATGGAGGCTGCAGGTGAGTGTGTCCATCTGGCTGTCAGGCCATCACTGGAGCAGAGGCAGGGATGTGTCCTCAGTCCTGGTGAAGGTGCATAGCCACATAAGGCAGCTTGTGCAGGTCATTTGTTGGAAAGAAAATGTTTGGGGAGCAGCCTGCAACCTCATACGGTTCCAGCTGTGGTGTCTCATGTTCCAGTCCTTTCACAAGCTGCATTTGAGCCATTCTCTGATACGAGCTCTTTGACTAGGTGGATTTTGCTGTCTATATTGCAAACCCAACATTAGGCTAGAGTGTAGTTCCTTAAATTCCTTTTGACATGTTTCCTTTCCATTCACACCAGAAATGAAAAGTTGCAGAAGAGTTTGGCAGGGTCATAACCAAGTTTTACAGAAAGATTCAGGACAGCTATTTTCCTCATATACACAGTGTCTGGCTCATTGTTTTGTTGTGGTTATTGGTGATATCACTCCAGTGACTTCAATGGAAGAACTCCTGGGATGAATCTAGCTCACTGAATTAAACCTAATGAGGCACAGAGGAAACTACCAGCTTAAGGGGGAGTCATTAGTCTCGTTATGAAAGAGTTAACACCCTTTGAAGGATTTCAGGAACACACCCTTTCATTGCCTGTTTTCTACTCTGTAAAGCCTACTTGCATTGTTATTCCCTTTCTCTCCCAGTTTTGTGTTGTCCACTGCAGCCCAGCTACAACCAGGAAGTGCAATGGTTTGTGTTGTGGTGGCAGTATCCCAAATCTTCTCACTTCTCTCTTAAAAGCTGCCACTTCTGGTGGCAATTGATTTTCTTAAGCTGCTGCCTGACATGAGAAATGAACGTTAGTGAGAAAACAAGGAGGACTTATTTTTCTTTACTCTCGGGACTGCCTGAATAGCTGCAGGAAGGTACAAAAGTAATGGGATGCATTTGGCTTCTCCCCCTCTAACAAGGATCTGACCAAGAGTGCATAAAAGCTGTCAAGGGAAACTCCCTTCGCTTTGTATCCCTTAACAGCTACCATCACATCTCCAACTGTAGTTTGCACATGGTCAGAGGGGAAAGAGGGAGGAAGATGTATTTAAAGAGACTCACACGACACTGGGAGCACATTATAGAGCATTTTGTGAGCTATCAGAGCTGTACCTATCCTCAGGCTGCAGGGCATGCAGTTGCAGAGCAAGGCCAGGACGACTTTGCACAGGCATATCTAGTTGCTTTGCAGGTGGAATTGCACTGTGGGTCTACAGTGAGCTATCCCTCAATATAAACACAGACAGCTGCTGCAAAGCATAGCCAAGCAATAACTGTGAGAAGACGACACAGCTGAAAGACTCAGAGAAGGACCTATGTTTACATGGAGCCTCATACTCAAGAAATGTGTCTTCCTTCTTCCTTCCAACATGCACGACAAAGCGTTTGTTCATTCTTATTATCCCAGGAAGGCTTTGAAGCAGAGAACTGCCTGAGGACTTTGTTCCAGGGAGGAGTGTTTAGATGCAATCTGAAAGAGCTGTGTAGAGCAGCCCAAGCTCTATCATCGAGGTGGAACTAGTCCAGGGCCCCTTTGGAGCTGGCTACACCCTATTACGCTGCAGCGACTGCCAGGTACCTATCTACCCCTCTGCAGTGTGGCTCCTGATACTATTATTAGTAATAGCATCCCAGCAGCTTCAGTGTGAAAAGCTCCAGTTAGAGGTGGGGGCCTTGATGATGTGAGTCACTAGACAAACACTTATTAAAAAGCCAGGCCCTGCTTTCAGTCTGGTTTAGTCTATGCTAATTCTAGACCGGTCAGAGACACCACCTATTCCCTGTGATAGCCCCACTAGCTGGTTTAGCTGGCTTTGCTCTTCTTCTGGCCCAGATATTTAAGTACACTTAGATACCTAACTGCCCTTGACATCAGATAGGTTCCTAAATAATTCAAAATATCTGCTTATTTGTTCCTGTTAGCTTGCAAAAGTATGTTACTCAGAATCTGAAATCGAAAAAAGCCACCCAAAAAACTTCCATCTGGTAAAACCCAGAAGTCTGTTCCAGTGACAGAAATCAACTGACTGCAGGAGTTTGTTACCTTTTCTTCTTCATCACTGCAGGATTTTTTAAAACTCCGTAAGCAGAGTAATGAAGCACTTTCCTTCAGAGATCTTACATTTGAAAAGAAGATTCCATTAATTGGAAAAAAATCTCTATGAGAAAGGTGTGTATGTGTGTCCTGTGCTACATGAGACCTAAGCACAACTGAGTGTCTAGTAAAAGCAGAAAAGTTTGTTTCTGGAGTTTTACATGCTATAGATAGACATGTAGATAGACAAGGAATTGTAAAAGCACAAACAGCACACTTTTGCTGCTGCTAAAGACATCTCTCTGCAAAAGCATGGACAAAAGGCTGAGAGTGCTGTGACTGCTCAGTCTCAAAAAGAAAAGGTTCAGTTGGATCTTATCAATGCATATAAATGCCTGAAGGGGAAATGCATAGAAGAAGGAACCAGGCTCTTTTCCATGGTGCTCAGAGACAGGACCAGAGGTGACAGGCACAAACTGAAACACAGAAAGCCCTGGCTGAACAATAGAAAACACTTTGTTGCTGAGAGAATGACTGAGCACTGGGACAGGTTGCCTAGAGATGTGGAGTCACTGTCCTTGGAGATATTCAAAAGCTATCTGGACACGGTTGTGGACAACCTGCTCTTAGTATTCATGTTTGAGTAAGGAGTTGGACCAAATGACCTCCAGAGATCCCTTCCAACTTCAACCACTCTGGGATTCTGCGAAAAAACTACAGCATAGCCACTATTTGATTTTAAAGCATTTGGAATATCTCAAAGACCTATTGGATAAGACAGTGGGAAAACAGAGTCTGTTTCACATGCTTACAGGAATGTTGTAATGTGCATTTCTTAATGTGACATATGGAAGTCTCTATCACGACAACCTTTGAATCCAGTGGCTACTTAGGCCAGTAGTACTTGTCCAGAAGGATACTATCTATGCTGACCGGCTCTCCTTAGTAGACAAAGTACATGAAGAACCAAGAACCCTGGAATCACTTCATTTCTGCTTCCCAGTGGAAACAATTCCTCTCGGCACACACATTACATCAGTTTTGCAGCACAGCTCTTTTGCAGCTAGTGGTTGAATGGGTGTCACTCTCAGGGCAGGAGCCAAACAAGCTAGGGTTCTGCATCTGTGTTTATAATTTTTGGAAGAGCCATATGTGGAATGCATGTGAAAATGATGTAATCTAGCATGGTAAATCTACTTCTCTGGAAAAAAAAAGAATAATAAGAAAAAAATAGTTTCTGGATGTTGACATATGTCCTACCAATGACATTAAAAGAGACTAGGCTCTTTTAATCAAAACTAATTGCCTTTCTCTTTATTTCATTACTGGTGTGTCCATTATGTAATTATTGGAGGTCTGCACATACACGAATTCCAAATCCCA
This sequence comes from Eopsaltria australis, assembly GCA_034509425.1. NCBI lineage: Eukaryota > Metazoa > Chordata > Aves > Passeriformes > Petroicidae > Eopsaltria > Eopsaltria australis. The sequence continues at coordinate 3,165,411 of JAVTVJ010000040.1, forward strand.
TTACAATTTAAAAAGACAGCTTTAAAGTCACTTTTGCCAAGGCAGACAGGATCACATGTCAGGTAGAGGACTGTCAGCCTCTTCATTAAGTAGTCATAACTGTTTCTTGCTAAAGTGGGGTATACCTATATCTTCTTCAAGATTATTACGTGCCTACCACTCACTGCTCACTGTGATGCAAACATGCTTCGCATATATGCACGTACTTGAACATAATGAAAGTTACTCCCAGATTTTTATGAGCATCTTGAGAACCTGACTGTGATGGACAATGCAGTCTAACAATGGCACTTGCTTTCATCACAGTCCTAGTGCTGGATCTTTGCTTGGAAGATACATGCAAGCCAGTGGTTTTCTGTGTGTGTGTTTTTGATTGTTGTTTTTCTGTTTTTTGGTTTGTTTTGGTTTTATTCTTTTTTAAAAAAAATTAAACTGAGTAGAATAAATTTAAGAAAACCAATGTTAATTTAATGTTAAAGAAAATATAAAGTTAAAAATTTACTTTTCATGAGGCAGATTTTCTTTAGAAAGTCTATCCTAGTCTCATCTTTCTTGTTCATTGAGTTTGTTTTTTAAAGAATGACATAAAAAGGTAGGAAACAATGAGATGTTCTGAAGACCCAAGGCTTCAAATTTCCTCTGTTTTAGAAGTTAAAATGTGCCTCCACTCTGAAATAGGATTAGTTATTACAGGTTCAGCACAGAGAAGGATTTGCGTCAGTCAGTTCTCTGTGAGCTTGCGCATCAACACATGAAGTGCACCAACCTCACTCAGAGCTGTGCAGTCTCAAAATGATCCCGTGCCCTTTTCACAGCTCCCTTTGGCAGCTCTTCAGGAAAACACAATGCAATTTAATGCTGTCCTTCCCCTGCCTCGGAGTAATACAAGTAACTGTGCTGCCAACACTGCCTTGCTTGGTGGGATTAAAAACGGCGTTCAAATGGCAATAGTGTGCCACAGCCCTGGCTATGTGACCACAGAGGTTAGACCCAAATTGTAGCATGTACCTACCTCCTTAAGCTAATTGAATGGCCATAACCCAGAGATTTGTGTTTAACAGTCCTGAATGTTTATAGAGAAGAGGCAGAGGAATAGGAGACTGATCTTGTTCAGGCATAGAATGATGATGTAATTTCAGTATCTTATCAGAAGAAGCAATGTTCAAGATATAGGAACAATCCAGAGGATGAAGCATAGAACCTGAAACTATTGAAAGCTCCTTAGGTTGGGTGCATTTGCCCTCTGGAAATAACCCTGCTAGAAATGTTGGGAGCTGACATGCCTGATCACTACTAAATGCTTAGCCTTTACACAGTGGAGTCAGCTGAAGCTATTCTTTTACAAATGTAACTTTTTCATACCTGATGTTTCACACAGTGGATGAAGTATAAGGGCAATGCTTTCACATGCATCCTCTTTCAAGCCATAATAAGACTGATTTCACTAAAGCAGCCACGTCCTCACACAACACTTTTGGGTATTATAAAAGACGACAATTTACCACAGGTTGACTTCTCCTCTCTCCTCTCCATGGCACCACTCTGCATTATCTATATAAGCCACTGAAGCTGACAACAGTGGTGCTTGGGCTAGAGGGAAGGGAGGAGATACACTTCACAAAAGCTTTAATGACTCCAAGGAGGTGAGTACTGGTTGCACTGGTAAAAAAAGCAAAACTTTCAATGGAGATTCAAAGCCAGCTTACACTGAATTGAAATAGGGTTAAGGAATTGCCATTCAGCTTGAGACCCTTTGTGAGACAGATGGAGAGAAATTGTTGGATGGTGCTGACTGGAAGAGACCTTAAAGATCATCTAGTTCCAACTCTCCTACCATGGGCCTGGACACCTCCCACTAGACTAGGCTGCTCAAAGCCCTATCCAGCCTGGCCTTGAACATTGCCAGGGATGAGGCATCCACAACTCTGGGCAACCTGTTCCAGTGCCTCACCACCCTCACAGTAAAGAATTTCTTCCTAATATCTATATTTTTTCCTAAATATGTCTTCTTTCAGTTTGAAGGTACTCCCTCTTGTCGTATCTCTTCATGCCCTCCTAAAAAGTCCCTCTCCAGCTTTCTTGTAGGCTCCCTTCAGGTACTGGATGGTGCTGTAAGGTCTCCTTGCAGCCTTCTTTTCTCCAGGCTGAACAACTCAAAGCTGGTCTTCATAGGAGAGGTGCTCCAACCCTCTGGTCATCTTTGTGATCCACATTTGAACTTATTCCATCAGGTCCACATCCTAATTTTGTTTGACAGTTTTAGGGCGCACTTAACCTGTCAATTTTGGATGGTTGCCTTCCAACAAGGTGGGAGGGGGACAGGTGTACAGCTATACTTTCCTTGTGTACTTTCCTAGATAACGCTGGTCTACCTCAGGTCTTCCTTGTGAGGTCCTTTGGTCTCAGAAAGACCCTTGAGGTTGGTTTTTCAGGCATGTTTATTTGAGCATGATATACTACATTAATTGCCTGTTCTTCAGTTACAGCTGATTTATCATGTCATAAGTGACAGTAGAATAAGAGCCTTTTAGTTTTTAATCCACAAAAGGACAAATAATCTTCCTAACAGGGAAGATAAGCATGGCTGCAGTGCTGATATGCAATCCTACTTTGAAATGCTGAAACACCTTCCGTTTCTAATGAAGGAAGACTGTCAATCTTTGCACATACTTTCTTGTAGCATGTATCCAGCAGGAAGAAAATACATCAAAACATTATTTTCCCAATAAGCTTTGACTTCTTCTAGATCTTCTTCAAATTTAGACCATTTTGTAGTCAGAGTGAGTTTTTAACTGTAGGACTCCCAAAGCTCTTCCTGGAAAATCTCAGGAGAAATCAGGGTTTGAGTACTGTATAACATAAACACACTTCTGATCCAGGTGGGATCACTGTATCAGCTGCACATGTACCACACAGATGGCTGACATGTGCATAGCAAGTTCATCAGGTCTTCTGTGTATCAGGTGATCCACGGAGGGTGTGTGTGCTGTAGATTTCTGAGGGGAATCCCTCTAAGGAGCATCGAGCTCCTTGTGAATTTACTTGCCCATGAGCAGGGGACATTCATCTGAGCCTTCGAGACAACAAGAGAGCAGCAGGGGTTGCTTGGCTGCTGTGGCATTACTGCAGAAACGGGAAAACTTCTTCTTCCTCTCAGTCAAAACTTCCAGGTGGGCCCAAACTCTGTACAGGACACTCCAGCTTTGCTCAGCCTGCAAGGAGAAAACCTGGGCTGCCTTGTCCTGTTATCTGCTACTTGCCCTGGCACAGAGTATGTATGAGACTCTGTGTGTCTAGTGGTCTCCCAGATGTGTCCTGCCCTCCTTGCACGGGAGTGATGCTAGTGCTGTATGTCCAGCAATACCTGTGGTACCCGATGGCATGTGGGGTGTGCAAAAACCCTGATTGATAAATAAAGCCTGCTTTTCTCATTCAGTTGCCCATAATTGTAAACATCTGTAATGCTGGAAGGTTTTGGTGTTTGAAGGCTTTGCTGAGAAAACGTGGCTTTGAAAATCAAAACAGAGAGCAGAGCTACAGCATCAAGTTAGGTAATTTTATGGCTCTTGACAGCATGCTGCAATTTTAAAATTTTCATTTTAATTAATTATATTTTTTTGCAATTTTAATTAATTATATTTTTTGCAATTAGAAAGGATATAAGCATATTGAAAGTATTACCCAATGCATTTACCAAGACCATTAGTACTTTAGGGAAGACAATCCTATTCTTCTTGTTTAGAGAAAAGTTGGGATATGATGTCTTCGGCTATGAAGGAGAGTTACCTAACAACAACTGACCTTAAGGCTAAATGCTGAGGCTGACAACACATCCTGTCTGCTGCTCCACTTTTAAGGTAGAAGATGTGCACTCTGTTCATGAAACTCAGAGGGACATAGATGAACCTTCCTCTGTATCACAGATGATAGACCTTCAGGGTGTTTTTCAGTGCTCTGCATTTCATATTCTGGTCTCTCCATTGAGTGGTGATTATCCGGGAGATCAATAAATTCTGTAACAAAATCTACATTTCATCTGTCAACATTTTGTCATGTTCAGGAGAACTTTGCCTTTTTTGCCTATATAAGTGGAAGAAAGATTTGAGTGATTCATATGCCGTAAGCCACATCCCTGGGTACCACCCAAAGACCACAGTACCCACTTCTGCACAGCCTCTGCTCCCTGTGGGTAACCCCAACCCATTGGATGGAGGGGCTCAGCCCAGTGGAGGTTTCAGGTCTGGGCCCACATAGCAAAGCTTGCAGAAGTCAGCTGCTCGCTGGAGTCCGCCACAGGAATGCCACCTATGTATATCACTGCCCCCTCCTAGCCTAACAAAGTATTTAGCAGCTGGGGAAACTGAGAAATAGCTTCCTTGTCCACAGAGAGTTTTTGAAATTTCAACATTTTTCCTTGACTAACACACGACAAAAAAGATGTCCTCTTGGACGGAAACTCAGGATACTAATCAGGAAAATATGCATCAAGGCAAAACATTTCATCAATCATGATAGACATTTCATTAAAATTAAGTTTAAAGGATTACTTCAAATTTTTCTACTTTATTCTTTAGTGCAAAATTCTACATTGAGAGAAATTTCTTAGTGAAAAACTAATGCCTCTTTATGCACATTAAAATGGAAGGCTCCTGTTAACTTTGAAAGGTTTAATTATTCAGCAGGCAAATTCTTCTACTCAAAGAAATTTGAAATAAATATTTTTCTGATTAAAAAATTATCCCAAACCATTTCAGTGCTATCTGTGTACAAAGTAAGTATATGAAATCTTGCAAGTATTTGTGAAGAACCTTGGTAGGACTTAGAGTTGCTTAGATGGATACATGAAACAAAGAGTCCAATGACCTGGTTTTGTGGAGAGCTGAAAGTCTGTGAGGCAAGTGTAAAAGAGCCTCATGACGTAAGTTTGGAAGTGAGTTATTCTAAATCCACAATATCAGGAACATATTTTAGATTAGAAAAAGAAGATAAAAAAATCTCATGGAATGAGGTCAACATGTTGTTGCTGAACTCTAAAATTTCAAATCTTCAGTGCTATTGTGCTTTTCTGCAATCTTTATTTTAAAAATACTCTAGTTGCAGTTGGAAGAAGTGCTGGGTACATCCCAGTGCCACAGCAACCATAGTTAATTAGGCCTTGTCCAAGAGCAAAATACATCATTACACTTCCAGAATTGAAATCACAGACTTGGAGCTTTGGTTTGCTGCAGTTTTCACAGTTTGCTGCCCACAGTATTACACAGCACCATTTTATATAAATTTCAAAAAATGAACTTTGAAAAAAGACAAAGCAAAGTCTTATACAACATAATGGAAAATATTTCTGAGGGTTTTTGAAATACCTACACTTGACAGATGAGAGTAACAGCAATGATACAGTGGAATTTGAGGGAAGAACCTTCATCGACCAAAAAAAGATTAGGTCTTACGTGATTCTCTTGAGCACGTCTGCTGTGCTAAACCTTGCAGGCCCCAAGTCCTGCTCCCAGATCTGCCATCTGCCACTGTTTCTCCACCTGGAAGGTAAAGCTTGACTTTCTTTGTAAAGTAATTTGAGTGATGCTTAGAGAATCATCCCAACATAAAACAGCTGTGACTTTGAGAGTTACATCTGTTAGCCTAGACTTCATTTCAGACAATGTTTTCTATTTAATTTTGTTTCTCATTAATGTAGTGGAAAAGACAAGACCAGAAATGGCAGGAGTATGACATTGGACAAGCAGATACCAGTGATGTGCATGGAGTGCCTTGAAAAATACTATATTTCGAAGTCCAGATAAATATATGTAGAACAGCTTGGTGTACACCTTCTGACTCAGTCTCTGAAATATTTGCTACCATATGTGCACATATGTATTGCTCTTACAGAGTTAAAACCTACAGAGCGGTAATTATCAGAGTCAATTTAATTAAGTATGTGAAAATTAGCAGCTATCATTTTCGTCTCTATACTTTCTCCAATATGCAGTGCTTGCTAATTTGCATATGCCAAAATTAAGGTCTAGTAGAGGGAAGCAGCCAATATTTTGCAGTTCTCTCTTTGTTTTAATAAGCCTGTCCTGAGAGGTGATGCATATACAGCCCCCGAGTCCCTGATGCCCTCTGACTGGGGAAGACATGACAACACTGGCAGACATTGGCAGCAGCCTCTTGGTTGCCACAGGGCAACTAATTGCACAGGCCCTGGCAAACAACTTGGCTTCTGTTGGCTACCAATGAGCCCTGAGGGAAAGATTGCCAGAATATTTTGGCAGAACCACCATTAAACATGCAAGGGCCCCAGGCAGAGGATAAGGCACGAGCCTCTTCTTCCTCCCTCAGAAGCCAGGGCCACCGTGTCAGCTGCCCACCAGCCTCTGGCTGCCCCTGCCATGGGGAGCAGGGCTGGTGGCCCAGGGTGTGGTTGCCTGCCTGGGTGCTCAGGTGGAGCCCTGCGGCCTCTGGGCACCGGGAAGAGCCTGCCCCATGACGTGAACTGTGATTTGGGTAATCAGCCATAATTATAGTTAATGATAGCAGTGTCTGGGCACCCCTGCCAGAGCCAGGACCCCATTGTGCTTGGCATTGTGCAAACACTTAGCAGGTAAATTAGACACTGCAGTCAAAGCACCTTAAAATGCCTGGCGATCTGACAGCAGCACCTTAAAGGAGTGTGGAGATAAAGCTGCCTGGCCTGCTCCAGCAGTCTGAAGGGAACTCCGAGAGATGGAGGTGCGTGGGCGGCTGTTCAGCTGTGAATGGTCCTGCAGAGCTGGTGAATTTTTTCTGGTGAAGACTCAGTATGTTGGGCAACTTTTGTCAGCGTGAAACTATTTGTGGGTTGAGGTTGACTCCCATGAATAGTGTCAGGAGTAGAGGACTGGGGTCACAGAGCTGGTGGGGGAAGAGTTCCCTGGTTAGCCAACTTACAGGAAGAAATATAACCTGTGGGAGATGGTGGTGTGGACTGAGGGAGCTGATCTTCCAACCTCTCCTTCTCTTCACCTGCAACCTCTCAGTTAATCCAGGAGCCAGGAGCTGAGGGCCAGGCTTTTATTCTTGTTTACCTTGTCCTCTTTGTGTAAATAATTAAGCATTAATTGGAACAGGGTTGAGTGTCCTGCATGTCACACCTTCCAGGAGAATGTTTTAACTAGCATGCCAGGAGTCATTCTTCACACTCTTCGTCCATGACTATCTGGATGTTTTATAAGAAGGGGGATAGTTCCTAAAGGAGGAGACAGAGCAGCCTTTTCCACAAAATACCTACAAAACACCTCCTGGGTTAAAGTTCTCACATGCAAATCTCTGCCTTGAACCAGTGGAGACTTCAGGCCTGCACTAACACATTCCACTTCTCAAGTCACTGTTAGCCAGGAGGTTATAGATACACAGAGGTGTGTCTCTCCTGTAGGAGCTGTTCTGTTTATGTTAGAGTACTTACACAGTCATGTAGCAAGGGAGTGAGATGGCTTCAGAGCCATGACAATGATGCCAGCCTGCTGGGAAACAGAGAATGGCCCTTGGTGTTGCTCTATTGAAGGAAAAGTTTGCAGTATCTTATATTAGGATAACCTCATAGACTACTTGATTAATCCCTGCTGAGAGAGGGAGATGGACATTAAAACCTGCCTCTCAGTTTTTGCGCTGGTGTTTTAAGGGAGAAGGACACCGAAACATTCATCTGTAAAATGTTTGTGAATCTGAACGTAAGGAAATATTGTTTAATGTGAGGGTGACTGAGCACTGCACAGGTTTCCCAAAGAGGTTGCTGAGTTTCCATCCTTGTAGATATTCAAAAGCTGCCTGGACATGATCTTGGGCAACTGGCTCTCGATGGCCCTGCTTGAGCAGGGGTGGGATAGGCCAGATGATCTCCAGAGGTTCTTTCCAACCTCAGCCGTTCCAGGATTCTGTGATCTGCCTCTTCAGTTCAGTTGAATCTTTCAAAATTTCCGGAAGTGAAATGTATCATTTTCAGTCAAATGCAATATTTCCTGTTGAATGAAATGACATTTTATGGGTTTTCATTCGAGCAAGACCAGTTAGATTATTCTAATTCCATTTTTTATTCAAACTGTGATGTTTCTACCCCAAAATTTTTCAGTTCAGAAGCTCAACTGATAGATCTTGTTATTTGCACAGTTCTAGGGTTGCAAGTTTAAATGGCACAAACACCTCTACTGCTCTAATGAAGTGGGATTTTCAAAAGGACTTTTTGAAGCTCTGACTACAGCCCAGATGCCTATTCAGTGTGGTATGTTGACTGGTAGCCTTACCTTGATCATTAAAACAACAGTCCAGGCGTGCACGACGCTTTTGAGAGCAAGCCATGCAGCAGGACCCTGCCCTCAGGAGTTTTCAATATTATGCAGTCATTATAGCAAAGAGGACAGTAAAGCATGGGCAGGGTGTGTGTATGTATGCATATAAATGCCAAAGATTTTTGCAACAGGAGAAGATGAGAGAAAATGTTCCTGCCACAGGAACATCTTGGTTGCTTACATTTTTCTTTTCTGTTACGCAGTGCAACCTTTTCATTTCAGTGGCTCACGTGAGCATGTCTGGGAACAGTGCTAGGGGAAAAAAGGAGACAAAGAGCACAGCATGGGACCAGGCAAGTATTCCTGCCACGGGGCAAGGACAGATGCCAGGTTATCCGTGAGTGGGAAGTGCCAAACTGCTGAAAAGTAAGGTACAGAACAGGAGACAGGAAGCTCTGGCAGGAAGAAGGCATGGTAGTTTTTTTTAGAGATTGTTTAATAGTTGTGGTAATTAAAAGAAAAACTGATATTCCATGTTTTTTTACAGAATGGTAGTTGAGTACTACTTTACAGCCAAATTCACAGCACACTGCACTCTACTACAAGAATTGACTTTGGTGGGTTTTGGATCAGGCCTTTGGAACACAGGCCTGAAGCAGAGTCTGTCAGCCCATTAAAAATGAAAAAAAAAGAAAAGGACCATGAATCAATCCTCCCCATATCTGCTCCAGATTCTGAATCAAAACCATCCGTCGGTTCATCTGATTGCCAGAGAAAAGGGAGAGAAGAAGAAAAAAAATGTCCTTCTGTGTCTGTAGAAAGATTTCTTGTCTGCAATACCTCAAAATTCTTGAGAATTACCTGGAGTGTACCTTGAAAAAGTGCATTTCTTTGTTAAGATTTACAGTAAGTGCAGGTTATGTCTGCCAGCCTTCAGCACTATGTCCACACTGCTCAGAGCTGGGATTGCAGCACATGAGATGTTCTGAAACCAGCTTTCATTTAGCACTGACAAGAGCCAGGAAGATACGGTGGTTTAAGCTGTCGCTCCTTCCTTCCAGAACACATATGCAGCTCCTTTCACAGCCTGAGCAGCTGCAGATTCCCTGCCATACTCTGGGAGCTGGCTAGAACGTGGCCACGCTGCCGTCACCTCTCCGATTACTGAACCATCTACAGTGCCTTGGTAGTGCAATGGACGAAGCCAATTTACCTAAGACAGAATCTTGGCCTGCCACTGTGTATCCACCATTACTGCTCCAGATCTAGGTGGAGTCACTCCTGGGTTACATAAATATAATTGAAATCAGAATCAGACCTGCTGATCCTCATTATTTTGTTGTTTTTCATACCAAGATGGCTGTCTCCAATCATCTACAGGCACACAGGACCTGAACTACCAGGTCTCCCTGGTTTTATTTGTTATGGATGGTATTTGCTGCTGCGTAGAAGCCTGTCACAGGTCTGTGCATGTCTAACTGATGCACATACATGATGCAGGTCCTGGCACAGTTTCATCCACAGTAAATCAAGACTCTTTCAAGTTCTGTTGATTGTAACTGATCAGAGACCCTTCGCAGTCTTGCTTAATGGCCCCATACCTGTTGTATGCTTTGTTGTATGTAAGCTTTATTACCACATCACACAAAACACGGTCACAGGCCCAGTCAAGAAAACACCATAAAGCTTACAAAGAACAATGTGAAACTACAATCTAGAAAAGCAGGGTGTGTCAGATGCAGGTCACTATCTTTCTGTCACTCATCTCTTTCTGTTTTACACTTCATATTTATGCATTTCCTTAGGTCTTCCTTTGCTCTCCACATTTATCTAGTCTGAAGACTAACGAAGGACGAATGAATAGCTGAGCAAAAGTGGGTGTATTTTTAGGGGCAAAGGATGGCAGTCAAGTGTGACAGAAATGGCAATGCTTCTTTCTCTGCTTGACAACAAGTAGGGCTGGGACATTTAGAAAGTTGTGATGATGAAAGTGTTTGGAATGATGTTTTTCTAAGCCATTGTGTTCAGCTCAACTGCAACAAATTATAGAGAAATATAATGAACTAACTAAATAAACAGCGTCGGCAAGGTAGATGTTGGATGAGATGCTATGATGTTGGATAAATAATAGGAGATGAAAACTTAATTATAGGCCAGATTGTTTCCTTCCACTGAAAGAAGCTCTTGAGTTCCCCCTGCAGAATTTTCACATGTTTCTTCTGCTATTTGGGTGGGATTATAGGACTTGTGACAACCTATTGATAACACTCAGGAACTTTCAGACACCTGCTTACTTATAGGAAATTCTTCCCCCTCCTTTCGTTTCTCCAGGCCCTTCAGCTTAGTGACCGTGTGATTTCAACAGAGGCATTTTGCTGAGGCACTTACGTGTAAGTCCTCTTCCTGAACTCCTTTTCTCTTCTGGGTTATCATGCTGTGGACTATGGAAGAGTTAGAGCTATTTGTTGACTTTTAGCTGAGTTCCTTATGGTACCATGAACAGATGGGGTGGATGAAACCCTCTTCCACCCACAGACTTGCTCTACAATATTTATCCTTCCTTTCTCTACTGATTCCTCAACCTCAAGAGCTCCAGGCCAGCCTAGGGTAACCCTGGCTGCCTCACTGAGGTGGGTCGATAGCATTAGATGTGAGCAGGAACACATGAGGTATGTAGTCTTCTGGGCTAGAAGACACATGATTTTATTGACAACAGACTTCATAGCAACAAAACAAATTCCTGTGCAGAAGGAGCTGACATGGCCATCTAATTTTGGCTGCACAATCCTTTGCTTTCACAATTTTGTTGAGCAGAGCATGGTGTTTATCAAAGGATTCTAAAACAAGTGTCTGATTGCCTCCTCGAGTTTGTATGAAGAGTCATTTTGAGAGGTAGTTTCAAACTTGCTTGCTCAGCTCATTCCCTGTAAAATTTACCCACCCCATCATCTACGCCCACACCTACATGGTGTTCCATCCCCATTAAGACGAATCAAAACAAATCAAAAGAAAATTACACATAATGAGTGGGAAGACTCACTTTCTCCTCTTCAGCTTAAACTGCTTGCAATCATCTTGTACAAAGAGGTGATACTTCTGATATGCATTCTAAGGATGAGCAAAAGGGGAAAAATTGACTTTACACAGCAAATGTTGTATGCACAGAGCTTCCAGACTTCAGTCTTAACCTTATATGTTAAGACGATACCACTGAACTGACATGGAAGAAAAAGCATCTCATAGAAGAAGATTAAGTCAAGGGTAATATTCAGCAAAGCAACGATGTGTTTTGAAAACAAGGACAAAAAATTTGAACTTGCCATAAAATCTGTGCAGAATCTTCCCATGGAGTCTTTGCTGGTGACAATAACTCTCCAACTTGAAATAACATGGGTTTGACTTTCAGAGCAGTAAGTTTTTTGCGACATTGAGGCCTAAAAACCCCCAACTTTGTAAATATAAATTGACCTTGACTACTCTGATAGATAAAGGAGATGCAGAAAGCACAACACCATCTTGCTGTCAATTTTTGATAAAGAATTAAAATTTTAGACCTGCACATTGAAAACAAAGCTATTCAATAATTTTTTTTAAAAAAACAACAAGTTACAACCTGAGAAAGGGATTGCCTCATCACACTGGATAATCAGAAAAGCATAATCTAGCAAACCATTTGCTATTTGACTATTTTGTCTATGGTTGTACTGAGCTTACTACCCCAAAGCACAGAACAGTTTCCACCTCTGATATTCTACATATGTCTGCTTTAAAAGAGACAGCCTACTCTGAAAATTTACTCTTTTAGTTGCTTTATGGGTGACTGCTGTGATAAAACCTTGGCCAGCTTCTCTACCTCACACATCTGTGACAATTGCTTCATCCTCTCCTGGTCCTGCCAGCCTTATGGCCCATTCAGTGCTTGATTATTCCTGCCCATGGATGCAGCAAAGAGGGAGATAGGAATGCTTAGATCTTTTGCACATATGACCTAAATGCTTCCCTTCTCCCTCCGCTGTTCCTGAGTGTAGATTTGTATAATGTCCTTCAGATGTCAAGGCCCTTTGGGCAATTGGCAGCAAGTCAGAGATGGTGAACCTGTGAAGAAGCAAAGAGCTAAATCCCTTCCTCTTTCACAGTTTGCAAACACCTCTCTCTTTCTCTCTCTCTCTCTGATCTTGAGTCCTGAGGTTTTCTTTGCTGTGGTTTGAACTACAGTTTAAAATGTTTCAATTGTCATCTTGCATTGTGATGCATCACATGGTGCCCCAGCCACAAAAAGGCCTAGTAATTTGGTTTCATCCTGTCACTGATTTTGATGTGTCTGGTGCAGCTGGATGTGGTCATGTCACGGGTTCCAACATTATCTTTAACAGGAAAACAAATGTCAAGAGAGAAATACTATTGTCTCACAATTAGTTTTAAACAAATCAGACTTTGGAGAACAGTAAGATTCCCAGGTCTGTATGCCTGTACAAGGAATTTTAAGATAAAGTTTACATTTAACATGTACTGTCAATCCTAGGGGAAAAGAGATGCAACATTGAGACTTCACATGAAAGAACAGAAGATCTTACAATGCAGCTCTCAGGTAAAACCTCTATTTAAAATGGCTTTCTGTATGGCAAGGTAGACTATATCTTCCACCACCCTTTTTCCAGAGCAGATATTTATGATTTGCTGTGATTGGTAACAGATACTTTGCACTCTCAACCTGATTTGCCTGGAGTTGAAGATGGCCTGCCCTAATTTGGGATGTTTTTCTTCTTGAATAAATAAGAATGAAAGGGAAATAGCAAAGCAGATCTACTGCCAGGTCAAATATGCTAGGGTTAGGGGAGATTTTTAGCTCCAGCAATGGAAGAGGTTAACAGATTTACTTGCCTTGGTTAGAGGAAACAAAGTGGAAACTCTGTTTGTAAATCCGCCCTTTAGCCTCTTTCTGGCGCTTTCTTTGCCTCTGCAGCCCTCCCATTCCCACAGAGAGAGGATCATTTCCAGGTGTAGTGCTAGAGGAACAACAGTGAATTCTCTTGTTCAAATGAGAAAGAAGTTATTTTCTTAGAAAGATGAGAAAGAAAGGACAGTATAACTCTCACTTAAAAAAAATGAACAATGGGAAATAGACAAAAACTAGCCTAAGTATATCCAAACTCTCCAATCCTTTAACAGACAGAACTGGTTTTCAGTTCTCTGATATTATGCCTTGATTTTTATAATGCAGGATCATGCAGATGATCTGGCTTCATCCTTTGGAAGCAGATGTTGCTTGTCTTCGTACTTCCAATAACTGTGTTGTCCAAAGGCTCATTTGGGAAGAAGCAGAAAAGTGGCACACATCCCATGAGTGGTTTTACTTCGATGTTTACATATTATTTACATAAAATGGGATAGAACTGTCATTTGGATTTTGTTTAATCTCAGTGAAAAGTAATTTCTGTGGATTTGCTGTTCTGGCAAATGAGAAAACCATATGAGGAAATTCATACGCCAAGGAGGTTTCATTAGAATCCAGTCAGTGGATATGTCCTGTTCTCTAGAGTCCTGGACTCCTCCAACCAGGGGATCTCAGCTTCTCAAAAGAGAGTGTCACTAATAATAACAAGCTTTTCTAAAGGCTTGCATGTTTCTTGGCTAGAGGTAGCCAGTGTCAATATTTTCCATGACTAGATAAATGAGAAAATATTGCCTTGGATTCCTGTTTTAGTTGGTGAATTGTGAAACAACTTTTTTTTTCTTCATCTGGAAGAACCTTAATCAATGTGTTGGAGCCAAAATAAACTTGCTTGGGAAAATCAGATTTGGATTGAGACTCAAAAGTAGGTATTTGGACCTATCCCTAATGCTATCCTATTTTCAAAGAGAAGCATGAAATTTCCACATTTCTAAATAAGAGCTGAACGAAAAGAATCATAAAATCATGTCCTATATATTTCTTTGGATGTTTGCATGGATTCAATTCAGCAATGTTGATCTTCTATTGTATTGAATCAGTGGGAAGTACTCACATTCTGGGGCTGGAATTTACACAGACATGTAGAGTACCCATTTAGTAGAATTTATTAAATCAGTGCAAGGACCTTTTGTCTCTTTAGAAGTCACACCATTTCACTTTGTAGAGGTGGAGCTTTTGATTATTTTCATTTTTGTTTCTACCAACTTATTGTAGGTAGATACGACCTCTTAGGCTCCAGTAAAAATGCCTATGTAAGTTCTGTAGAGATAGACATCAGTTTCTAAAATATTTTTTTAGTCAATATGACATGTACACCGAGACAATTGACTGCAGGGACTGATATCTGCCAAAAGTTACTAGTAAGGATAATCTTAAAATCAAATCGCTCTGTTTGTACACAACAAAGATCATGCTGGAAGTGTTTGTCTTGTCCTGTCAGACAAGAGAAACAATTCCAAGTGATTTATTTGACCATTCCCAATAACACCAACCCTGATTCAAACATACCAAGTATTCAGTTTAGGCTTTTTTTCCCCATCCTATATTTTAAAATATATGCAATGAGGGAGCATTGAATGAACACTTCTGAATCATTACCATCAGTGTTCAGTTTTAGTAATTCTGGGAGCAGAAGAGAAACAAAATCCATCAGGTTGCAATGTCATGATGAAAAATTTGTATCTGCTTACTAAATAATTCTATTGCCTCCTAAAATTAGAAAGAAAAGTAAACTCAAAGCCATTGACCTCCTGATTTTATAATCGTGTTAGGTGGCTTGGAACTGATTTGCTGAGAAGCAGTGGTGAAAAGACTGGAAGAATGTGATTCTTCCCTGTCAGGGAGGCACAGCAGAAAAGTGAGATTGGGTAGACAAGAAGATATCGTATTTCTCAGCCTCACCTTATTTTGAGACAAAAGTGGCAAGAGGAAAAAACTAAGCTTTTTTCAGACTATTTTTAGAATTCATATTGTTAATTCATCTGCGTTAAAAAATAGGCAAGTGGTTATATACAGTTTTATTGGCAGTAAAAGTTATGTCTGAAGCCAATTTTCCCTGTTATTTTACAGACTACAAATACTTCCACATTCTTATTACTAAAGATGCAAAAGCATTGATAGGAACATTTGAAAGCTATTAGGGTCATTTACAGAATTAATGTGGCTGCACTTTGAACCCTATTAAAATATATTAGATCCTATCAACCGAACTGGAGTGAAGGGCAGGAAAAAAATGACAAAACAAAAAGGGTTGTCGTTGAGAAAGTGACAGACCTGGCAAGAACAGGAAAAACAGGATGACTGAAAAGGCAAGGAGACCTCTTTTGGCTCTTTTTTTTGTCATTTTGCAGCGTCCCTCAGACTGGCACTTTAGAGCTGATTATGACCTTCCATGAAATCCTTCCTCAGCCCCAAGGTAACTGTTCTCAGCTTTTCTTCATGTCAATGCATTGCTCACAAATGCTTCAAGATATTCTAATGTCCTGCAGATGTAAAAGCCTCCTTTAGAAACAGGTGACTAATAGTGGGAAAATGAATGAGTTTTTGAGGGCACAGTTGGGGTTTTGTGTAGTTTGGGTTCTGCTGTGCAAAACAAAGGCTAAAACTAATGTCATTTAGGAGCTGGAAGAAAGACCCTTCACTCCTTCTTCAACTTGGGTATCAAACAAGACACACTTCTCTCTGAATTCATCTGTTCACTGGCACCCAGGTCCACAGTGTGTAATAGAGTGCAGTCCAAGGCTGCCTGTCCACTGTGTACGTACAGCAGAAGGGTTCCAGTCCTGCAGGTGGGAATGCCACATGTCCCATCAAGCTTGAATTAACATAGTTTGGGTTTATTGTGTCATAGGTGTTGCCAGCGTGTCTGATGCATCTGCAGGTGGACGTGTCACAGCACAAGTTCACGCAGTATGACGAGGCAGTGCAATAAGCTATAGTATTACAAGGGTTATGCAATGTTCTCAGAACCAAAGAGAATAAATCTAGTATTGAAAAACACAGCAGGATGTCTTGTTTGATTGTTGTTAGACTTTTTAATTTACTCTCTCTATTGGGATTTTTCCACTTACAGATGAAAATGCCTGGTTACAACAACGTAGTTCTGAAACAATCAGAACGAAAAGTGTTGGGTTTTTTCTCTTAATGAAATCCCTAAGTCCCCTTCCAGCAAAGGAAGACCTGTTTGTCAGAAGCAATTCACACACCCCTCTTTTAAATCCATGGCCTGTTTTTACTTGTGCTGTTCAGGGTTCTTCAGTCTTTATTTAACAAGGTTACGTAAGGAGAGATGGGGGAGGAGGTACTATATGGTACTGGCAAGGGAACAACAGGCTATTTACGTGTCCTTTGTTTAGCAACAGGGCAGTTTGGGTAACCTGACTTCACTTGTCTTACATTAATTAACACATCTGATTTAGGGTTCCAGCTGAGGGGTTGTAAGGATTTGTTGTTCTCCAAGTGGTTCCAGTGGCTGCTTCTTTCAGACGTCCAAACCATCTCTCATGAAATTTTGCTGGTGATAGAACTCCTTGGCACCACTATGACCATTTGCTTCTTTTTTTTTTTTTCAAAGGTGTAGCCACAAGACCCTCATTGTCAACAACAGGCTGCAAAAATAGCAAAGGCATCCTTCCCTAAGGGAAACAGACTGCAAGGAATGGGACAAAACCAAGTAGAGGCAAATTATGAACGATTATCAAGCAAATTTCTTAATAATGATTTCTATTGTGCTGTAGATTATACTCTGAAGGGCAGGGTCAGAACTTTCTGTTTTGCAAGCACAAAAATTCTCCTAGGCAAAGCATTTAAATTTTTGTATGGCAGAGAATAACTGGCAGGAACTTGACTGAAATGGCCAGCTACTGAAAGTCTTATTCTAATTTCTAGGGTTCTATTAGGTATCAACTTTTTTCAGATTAAAAATCCAGAAGACAATAAAAAAACCAGTCAGCTGTGGATTCAAATGGGAAGTGTACTAGGGAGTGAACCAAGAGCTCGCCAGAGTTAGCAAGTCCACACTCGCTGTGGGGGGGACAATTTTACTCTGCCTGAAGAGTGCCTTTTTGTGGTTTAGCTCAGCCATGTGTCCCTAGGGGTACTATTATAAAATAGCAATGGTGGAATGCTGTGTGTGGAATAGTTATTGCAGAATAATTATTTCAGGCTGTTTTTCTTTGTAGACAAGCCTTACTACTATATTTTGACAATAAGATGCACCTAAACTGATCTCTTTTACTTGAAGCCTAAGGAGTTTTTAGATTTGCACAGGCAGAGTAGGGATCTAATGAGAAGTTAGTGTTGTAAATACTTACCAAAGCACACTGCCGTGTCAGAACAAAAGAGGAGCAGGAGCTACACATCAGTGCAGACAAATCTATTTTACATGGCATGCACCAGCATTACTTCCAACACTAAGTTTAGACTCTGAACTGAGGTACCAGAGGCAGTGGGACATACACCCACCCTGACTCTCTCTATAGCACAACTACTCAATAAACTTTTTCTGAGCTTGTCTGGCTAATTTTACAGTTGTTTAATAACACACAACAAAGTCCTGCTCAGCAGGAATCTGTTTGTTGGTCCCGTGTCTCAGGATTTCTCCTGAGAGCTCCAGTCTGAATATAGTGTGTGTCATGTTTGGGGGGGTCTTGGGGAGGCCTGGACAAGTTTCAAAGCCTGCTTCTGTGAGCTGGGTGACCCTCTGGCATCACCTCTCCATTGCAGCAACTCACGTTGCTAGAGGGAGGTGTAAAGTTGTGCAAGACTTAAGCAGGGCTGTGTGTCTGCTGGGTACCTCCATGAGGTGTCTAAGGTAGGGCGGGGCAGGTCTAGGGCTCACATACCAGAGGCATTAGAATATGCACTGCACTGAGGGAGCTCTTTGATATTAATGACTGAATACTTTCTTTTTTGCAATGTATGTTACAGAAATTGTTCTGACATACCTTGTTTTGGTAAGTATTCGATGATGACAGATAAGTGTCCTATCTGAAAAGGAAGAGGTGCTTTATGGGAGTAACTTGATACTGTTTTGGTCAAAATTGACTTTTTCTCTCCCCCCCACAAATCAGAGAAATGCTTCCATTTAAGTATTGCATCTACTAACCAGCCCCATAGGAAAGCAGAAATCTTTATTTAAAGGAGGATTTATGAAATATCTGGTTCTGTCAACCATTAAAAAATAAATGAATGTTTCTGAAAGCTAGGGAACTAAAAGCTCCAATTTATTTTTGCAGTATTTCAAAAATTAGGTTTTAATCCGCTTTCAAGTGGACAACACTATCAAACAACAAGGGATCATTTTTGCAACATTGCATGCAATAAATTCCCTATTCTTTTCATGATTCTTTCCCACTTACACTAGATTTTTTTGTGTGTGTGTGTATAGCCAGCAAGAGGAAGGGAGATATTTTTTAATGCATCTTCTCCAGGAAACTGGGGAGACTTAAAGACTGAAACTGGAAAACATCAATGGGTGGGACCAGGAAAGTCAACTGAATGCTGTATTATGCCACAACACTTTCATCCTGCCCTTCTGTCAAATAGGGCAGGATGAGAGGCAATGAGTTGGCATAATGTCTGAGTTCAAAAGTTGAAAGCTGCCCATTCCTAGAATTTTTGATTTTTAAACTTATTGACTCATGTTGCCAGTGTTTCAGGAAAATGAATATAGGCAGTGGAGTGGTTTATTTCCCTTATTTCTGGAAGTAAAACACTTTCATTTCAGCATTTTGTCTTCTGAACATATGATGGAGAGGGTATTTTGGGCTAAACTGGCACCTGCCACCCTCATAGTAACAGAGAACCCAGAAGACTGCTGTCTGGGGAGGCTTTGAGGGGAGCAGGGCGGAGGGAAAGAAGCTATTAGCAGCACAAACAGCAAAGCCTGTCTTGGCAGCTGCTTTGGCTGTTGGGTCCAACAGCTCTGGGGTCTTCTTGCCAGATTTCTATTGCATGACAGAAAGGGCAACTGCCAGAGTCAAAGACAAACACCTGCCAGAGCAGCCCTGGGGTTTGTTGTCTGTGTTGAAATGTTGTTATCACTGGTGTTAGTGGGATTTACTCCCTGGTATGGTGAATGAGATTTAGCTACCCACAATTGTCTCCTGGGTGGTATGGCTGTGCTATGGACTTTGGTTGGGCCTGAGATTAGTTTCTGAATTCAAAACAAATGTTCTTTCCCTGACTGGAGTATATATTTAATCGCTGTAAGAAAGGTTTGTCCTAAATGCCAAATATGTTTCAGTGAGGCAGTGGTGAGAACATCCCATTACATCTGTCCCACTTTAAATATACTTGAGGGCAGGTCAGGTATTATTTTAATTTGCAAGGCTGTTTGCTCTGTTTACTAAAGAGCAATTCTGTCCTTTAATGACTGGAAGCTGAACACTAATGTAAGCAGAACCGGAATGTCAGATGATGTTGAAAGCTGATTATATAGCTTGTACTTTTAGTTTCATAATTAAATTTTTATAGGCTGAAAATACCTATTCACCCTATCTACTGTAAATGCAATAAGTGAATGTAGGTGGACTGGATCTTTATTAACCACTGAATGATGGGTTGTGTTCACACTTGTACCTGAGCCAAACCTTAGCTCCTGTACACTGAGGACTGACAGAGGGTGTGATTGCTCTCTGTTATTATAGCTGGAGGTAAATACAGGTGAAGGAGTAGTTTTTATGATTAAAATGCAGAGGGAGGTGTCAAACAATTCAATATGAAAATCAGAACAGACAGATTTTGGATGAAGTAAATCAGGGGAGTGAGATTTTGAACCAAGTTTCCAAATGGAGGTGTAGGTGCAAAACTGCATCTCATTTTAAACCTGGAGCTTAATATTCTCAAAGGTATGATATCATACTGGCTTCTGATGAGAGTAGGGTACTGTACACAGAGTCCCAGGCAGCTCTGGTGACATGGCTCTATTTTCTGGGTTCTGTGTATCATTTCTTACGTGCAAAGGCACTAGCATCTCTCTGGATATATTTAGTTAGTACAAGCATCTCTTTAATCTCTTTCTCTGAGAAACTGTCATGGTTTAGGAATGTTATTCCCCAATTTAATGTTCCTACTGAAGCACTCCAGCCCAGACATTGCTCACTTATTCCTCTCCCTCCATGCTAGGATGGAGAGGAGAACTGGAGGCACAAAAAGGTAAAGATCATAGGTGAAGATAAGAACAATTCACTAGAAACTGTGATGAAGTAAGAAAATTGAGCAGTAACAACAATACTAATGACAGAGTGTACAAGATGAACTCTACACATGTGAGTGGTCACCATGTGGAACCCTGTGCCACCAAAACTCACCCACCCCCAACCCCAGCAACACTCGAAAGAATACCACCCCTTTCATCTCCACGGCTGGCATGGCTGTGCCCCTCCTGGTTGCTGCAAAAATTAACCCTGTCCTGGCTGAAACCAGGACAGAATTGTACACCAAGTTTTTTGGACGTGACACAGAAGGACAAATTAGAAATGCATCTGTTTTAGGAAACGTCAATATTTTTTTTCAAAAATTAAGTCCTTTTTTCTTAAGCTTGATAGACGATGGGTATTTTTTAAGTCTCTTGGGCATTCAGTGTGTCAGCGAATGAAGTGTGCTACAGAAAGAGACATGCAAATGATTTCTATCTGACAAGTAGTATTGTTTGTATGCTCGTATGTGAGTTTCACCTATAAAATAACAGATCAGTGAATAAAAGAATTCAGTAATGTAAATTCATAATTTCCCAATTATTTACATGGTATAAACTCCACCCACACAGCGATTCCACCTCTTCCTTTCTCCTTCTTTTGACCTGTATAATAGCGTTGGGTTTGTTTCACCTGTGCTTGGCACAGAGCACTCTGTAAAATGCCTTCTCCAGAGCTCCCATGGGCCTGGGGCCAGCCAGAGCCTTGAGTGACATCCTAGCTTAACTCCAGCTGCTGCCAACCATCCACAACGTCCAGGCCAGTCTGCCAACCCAGGGTTGGCTGTTGCAGACTGTAGGGATGCTTCAGCCATGCTCTCTCTATGTACGTGCCCCTCTACTACAGCAGAGCCTGGGAGCAGATGTTTGCAGCAAAATTCAAACACAGCAGGAGCCACAAGCTGGGCCAGGAAGTGCAGCAACTTGTCTTCCCAAGCATTTCTTCCTTTTCCTTCAATAAATAGGAACAATAAAAAGACCAGCCAATCTGGTCTATACAATATAGATTTCGGTGGTTTCCAATTTCAGTGATCACCACTCTCTTCAGCAAACCACAGGTTGTGATTTCTAGCACTGGTATATATGCCTGTGAGCAAAACTCATCCAAGCAATGTCTTCTGAAATATCCATGCACCAGGGACAGGGTGGACAAAATAGATTCAAACAGGTAAACGAGATGGGTTTTATTGACTTTCTTTTAAGAAACAAAGGGAATCTTAAGGGACTATGCCTGGTATGGGGAAAAAGGGCTATGCCTAATCCCAGTAAGTCATTGCAAGTGTGGTCTATGCATGATGGGGATGGACAGCTGAGGTCATAGTAGAAAAATCATCAATGACTGATCTGACAGAGCAGGAGGATTCTTTCTTCTCCCTCTCCTTGGATGTTTTTCTTCCTGTGACCTTGCCTTCAGACCATTCAGATTTATTTGAGAAGAGTTTTCTACCAGTTGCCCCACCTCTAAAACAACACTCAGACTGGCTGCCAGTGCCTCTTTGCACGCTCCATACTGCAATGTCCAGTTAATGAGTGGGTACGTGACCTTCCTTCTTTTCAGCACTAGAGCTATTTCACAATCCCCGAGCAATGCAGCTCCCTGCCAGGTGGCCTGTCATTTCTGTAGAAAGTATTCCTGGGAATAGCAAGGCAGAACAGGTAGAGTGTTCTTCACCTCACCTTGTGGTCTATTCCAAGCAGAAAAGCTGGCACCAGCAAGTGTTTCCAGAGAATTGTACCATGCTGGCTCCTGTCCTGCAACAAAGTGCCAGCTCATCTGTGCTGCAAGTGTCACAGATTTGCCTGCTGCTTGAGTAATCCACTGCCACCTCTGCACCTCTGGATGGAAATCTTGTCTGCGGTCTCTTGTATAATGCTGTGTAGGAGATTTCCCAGACATATGGGGAGTGTCCTGGGCTGAGGCCAGTCTGGGCACACTTGTCACTGAGAACCCACCTGAGGAGATGCAACCGGGAGATGAGGACTGTAACTCTGGTCATCCTCCCCTTGCAAAGGTGAACTGAAAGGGGTAGTGAATCAGAGCAACCAAAAAATTTAGGATTTCTGCCTCTTCCCTCCCCCTGCTTCCAACATTATGTATCACATTTATTTTTAAATAGTGGGCTAACCAGTCCCCCTTTACATTCAACAGGCACTTCACCCTGTAGGAAATGCTTAGGCTCAGTGTAAGTGAAACTATGTGATTGCTAATAAGCAGCTCCACCAGTGCTTGCCTGAAGGTACCAGAGTAGTCAGTGTTACTAATAAAGTTAATTACTCCCACTACAAGAGAAATTAGTCAGGGGGAAAAATCAACGTGTATGAACAAGATTATTAGCTGCTGGTTTCACTTTTGCAAATACATTTAATCTACTGTAGTACTTTTATGCTGGTTAACCAGAGTCACAAGTTATCAACGTGCTCCCTCCTTATGAGGTAGCAGAGAAAAAATTACAAAACAGTCACTTCCGCTTTGGGCTCTCTCTGAAAAACTGAGAATGTACTCAAAGCCCTCTGTACGTTTTTCTCTTTTAATAATTAGTGCCATTTCTCCCCTGGCCAACAAACGGTGGTCTGGAGGTAAAGTATCTCATAATCAAAAGCATCTCATACTCTTTTTTTCCAAGAAAAAAACTTCTCATTCAGCACCAGGACATCCCATTTTACTTTGTGTTGTCTCTAATCTCTGTGCATGTGAAATAGCAAGAATCCCCACCTCTCCATCAGGCATGAGTTTACATTGACTTCTGTAACTGATTAATCTTCTAGGAACAACTCAACAGCTGGATTCAGATTTATTCAGATCTATTTTCTTATCAGGAAGTGAATGAGATAACATAGAAGGAGCCATCACAGAAGTGTTTGATTTCTAGGTGCTCTTTCACTGAAGATCTCAAGGCTTTTAAAATTTGATTTTATTTTCAATTTTTTTTTTAAATACAGAAAATAGAGAGAACGTGCTCTGCAAACAATAACATCCTCCTTCCCTGGGGGTTATATAACTGAAAAACATCAAAGACTGCTCTGAGACATTGTGTTCCACACAGGATCTGCATATGTTATAAGAAGTACCAATTATTTCCAGTTCTTGTGGTATTTTTTGTATTATGGATACCATCCAACCCAATTCAAAGAAGGCATCATGCAAGCATTGGATGACGAAGCTTCTATTCATACTTATCATTAGCATAGGAGAAGGGAGGGAAAATGATTAGTGCCTTCCCATTTCATTCAATCAT
This sequence comes from Eopsaltria australis, assembly GCA_034509425.1. Classification (NCBI taxonomy): domain Eukaryota; kingdom Metazoa; phylum Chordata; class Aves; order Passeriformes; family Petroicidae; genus Eopsaltria; species Eopsaltria australis. The sequence goes on from JAVTVJ010000040.1 coordinate 3,189,057, forward strand.
TGATTTACCTTTCCAAATGGTTGTTTTTCATTTGGCTTATGGCATTTCTGTGTGACATTTCCTGCAGCTACCTTGTTCACTGCACTGTCAGAAAGGAAAACTGACACAGAGTGGCCAGGTAACCAGGAACAGAAACCTGACACAAAAATCCTCAGACCCACTTGCTCAGAGGAATGCTTGCCTTTAGGCACTTCAGAAAGAGCTCAGGAACCTTCAGATGTTGGAAAGAGAATATGTTCTGCATGTGGATAATTTGTAGAAAAAGAGAGACCACTTAATGTATTTTTAATTATCTCTTGAGGTGGAATTGTGAACTGGTGGTAAGATGAACCACTACACAACCTATGATTAAATTTCTGAAGTGTTCAGGAATTATTATTGCTAGTGTACTAATTCTTATTTCCATGGAATATTTTTAAAAGTCTGTTTTTTACATGTAAATCTATTAGGCAAATGAAAGTGAGGATACTTTTTTGAGAGGAACTTCAATCCTTAGAAAAAGTAGACTGAATTTGCATTTACAGTGAGACACATTTCCTTTTTTTCCAGACTAATATGAAGTGATGTGCTTTGAAGTGGATATACCTAACTGCCTCTCCTTTGCATGGACTTTCAGTGTATTCTGGTAGGAATGAGAATCTGCTCCAATTGATTTTATTTATTTCTGTGTGCCTCCATGTTGTTTCTTTTGCCTCATTTAGTTTTTATTCTTTACTTCTCCTTTCTCTTTCACACATTTTTCTGTCTTTAACACAATCCCATTTTCTCACTGTCAGTACATTTCTCCTTTTTATTGAGTATTCGAATAGATTGCAATGAGATACAGACAGCCACCATCCACAGCTACCAGCCCTTCACATAGAATCACAGATTAATGAATAATGCAGTATGGAAGGCATCTCTGGGGAGTACCTCATCTGCTCCATTCCCATTTGGTAGAGGGCCAACTTTGACATTAGGTCAGGTGTTGAGGGTCCTGTCCTCCTGAGTGTGTCAAAGGAGATACAGCCACTTTGGACAGTCTGTTCCAGTCTTTGAATCCTGCATGGCAAAAGGGTTTTTTATCAGACTAAATACTTGAATGCACTAAAGAGCTCATGGCTAGAACAATGGGAGTGTCATTTATGATGTATACCAAATCCTATTGTATGAGACAGAAAAACAGTTTCATTCATGCTCTGTGAGCTTGGTGGGGTTGAATTCTTACCTAAAGGAAGTGCTTTGATGGTTGGGTTAGGCTAGTTTTGCAATAATTACTCCAGCCATTCTATCTTTGGAGCCCCATTTTTTTTCCTCCCATCCCAGCAAACCATAGAAGAGGATCAAGATCAGCTCAGACACCAGGAAGTTTTTCAGGATTTTTGTCATTCCTTAATCACTCATAGAACTGATAGAGCCAGAGCCTAGGATTGCAGAAGGATTCTTGAGCAGTAGAAACCTTGATGTTAAACAGGAATCAGCTGCGACACACCTTGATGATAGGGTGGAGATAATTTGTTTTGTTATTAATATTTGACATTCAGGTTCATCATGCAGTGAAGGCAACCACACAGCCTGGAAAAGAGGCTGCAGGCAGCACAGAATCTTACTCATGCATTGCACAAGGGTCACATTTGCATCCAGATCCTCGTCTGGTGATTAAAAGGTGCATTACACAACCCAGGAACAGAGTGAGTGTGCTGTTGGATGACATCCAACCTGTCTCTTCCCGAGTTCCGTCATGATCTCTCCTCCCCGGCTCTGCACGAATGGAGCAGGGATGTTGCGGAGCCTCCCACCGCAAGGAGGTGGTTTGTCAGTGGACAAACCCCGCCCCAGCCCTGCTGACCTTCCCACCACCCTGCCTGTGGTCAGGACTCTTGTGGCTCTGTGGCCTTGGCAGGAGATCCTGAAGGTGCAGCGTGACCTGGGGAAGGGCAGCTCCACCCCGGGCAGGAGCAGGGTGTCATTAGGAGTGCCCAGCCCGCTCGTCAACAGCCCCTGGCCGCTGCACGCAGCCTGAGTCACGGCACCTGAATGAAAGTAGTTTTGTTGTTGTTTTGTCCTCTCCAGCCTCTGAAGGGTGCACCTCGCCAGGAAGGCAGGTGGCTTTGTCAGGCTAGGCTGACTCCTGCGCTGGAACCTGGCCCCATGAGCAAGAGCTTTCCTTCAGGCCAGGAGCTCACTATCCATTCAGGCAACGATGACTCCTCATGTGCACGGTGCTGTGAACCACTGGACAATGGAAAACAGAAACCCTTTTGCCTTCCTCCCAGTGTGACTCCCTTTGGCTTCACTGTGAATCCTTGAGTGATTTTTCCAGCAGATTCAGAAAGTCAAGTGTCAGAGTCATAGTGCCAGAGGCTGCAATGACAGCACAGATGCCGTATCTGCAGAAACACGTTCCCGGGCATGGTGGCAACCTGGCACAGAGCAGGCTGCATCCAAGCCAACAGAGTCCCTCAGCCTCCAAAATGGGACAGGACTTGGTAGTGGTTGGAAAGAGTGTGTTTGGTGTTCCATTTTGTTGTCACAGTTCAGTGAGGTTGTGGAAAGCAGGCTTCAGCAGATCCATAGTCCCATGGTTTCCCTTGTGCTACCGGTTTTAAGGGGTGTTAAAGAAGATGTTTTGGTTTTTGTCCCAGCACTCTGAAGGTTAAAAAGTAAGAGAAATGTCTCTCAGCCCTAGTAGTCAAATCACAGGAAAGCGCCTGCCCCATTCCTCATTTCATGTCCTGCTTCATACTATAAACAATGATCATTACAAGTTGCACCTTGCTCATCCTCTTTATTTTTCCCTATCAGCTTAGACCATAATTGCCATTCCTTCCCCCTAATTACTCCACCCTGGCTTAAGGTGCAGTGAATGGCCTTTGTTTGGCAAATAAAGGGTAGGCAGAGCTTTGAAGGAACACATTGCTGTCACAGAGATTCACCCAGCGTTATGTGGTTGGCTCTTCTAGTTTCTGTTAAAGCCAAGGCTTCAGGCATTTCCAGCAGGGACATCGGGAGAGTCCTGTCCTGCAGACAGAATATCTGACCCTCTACTCTATAAAGGGGGAACAAGATACATAAATATTTCATTTTCAAGCTGTAATCAATACCAAATAAAAGTTAGTACATAAAAGTAGCCTTTATGCCATCTTTCAAAAAGTTTTAGGCATATCAGGTGTATATTTCAATGCTCTCAGGACTTGGTTAAAATTGTTTTTCATAGCTTTGGCATTTTAAAATTTGAGGATACAGAAGTAATTGTGTATAATTTAACGTAAATCAACGTGTCCAGTGACTGAAAATACAGCTTTAGCTCTTGTTATTTGTGTCTAATAAGAATAATTATGAAGACATTGAATAATTATTTATATATAGTGTTTTAAGTTCAAGAAATTAATGAAGGTGCTGGTTTGCTACACTGAATATTTTACATAGCTGAACTTTGGGACACTTCCAGTTTGATATTTAAAAATTGCATCATTGCACACCTGTGTTCTAAATTCTGTCAAATCTTCTATGGAACTCTGGTATCTTAAAGGAGATTTTCCCACTGAAAATGTCATTGAGTAAAGAGTTTGAAATAGGCAGAAGTAGATGTGCTTAGGAACTAGGTCAGTCTGGCTGTCTTCAAACAGATAATCAGATCTCTTTGAAGAGACTGTAAGTGCAATAATGCTACATCTGTGCCAAAACCAAGCTATTGAGAGATAGCTGGTCAGATGTGAAAAGAAGGGAAAATCCATCTAGATTAGGCATTCTCAATTGAGTATGTATCAAAGTATGCAGTGACAGGAACTGCTAGCACTTCTGGTGGTGGTAACAGGGCGCATGTGGGACTAATCTGGATGTCTTCTTCTTTCACTCTGTGTTTCACTCTTCAGGAACTATCATGGGTCCAGCTTGTCTACCTAGACTGGGATGGTAACTGTGGTAGAAGTACCTCCAAACGCTGGGACGCGGGTTGTCAGGTGACAGCTCAGTGATAAGGTCTTGCCACGACAAGGACTTGAGAATGGAAGGAAACAGTGGCTTCTGGATGGAGAAGAAGAAGAAAGCAGAAAACAAACACAAACTCCAATAGCAAGAGATGGCAATGATTGTTCTGTGCCTAAGAAGCCTGAAAAATCTTCTACACATGCCCTATTTCTTTATGTAAAAAGGCTTGAAAACATGAAATTAAAAATAGAAACTTCAAGCATGTGGCTCCATTACAACAGGGTCTAGTCACCCCAGGAAAACAGGATTAAGAGATCTTGATAAGACTTGAATTTATGGCAGGATCATTTTTGGCCCCTTCTGTCTGATATAGGCATTGAATTATGTCTATTCTGCTACTAAAGGACACTTGAGTTATGTGAACAAGTCTTCTAGTTATTGAATAATTAACTGAGTGAATTCAGCTATGCTGCTACTTAAATTATACTGAGAAGTACCTAAGAAAAGATTTTCTTTATATATATGTGTGTGTGTATATATATATAGGTATATAATTTCCCGGATAAACTTTTGTGTGTAGAGTACGGTTTGTAGACTCACTCTTATTTGCAGGAGGTCATTGATGGGAAGGAACTCAACACATATGTACATAAATGTACATATTTATATATACAAATACATAAGAGAAAGAGACAGCAAATGTGAATTTTGCACTGTTTTGGGTCTGAACCCAAAGATCCTGGTTGCCCTTGTCCCACCCAGTTCCAGCAGGCAGCTCAGAGCACTGTTGTTGCCCTGACTTATACTTCGTCCATTGCTCATGCCAGACATCCACACATGTGCACCATACAGCAGCCCTACACATTACTACAGATGCTTACCTCAGCTCCACAGCCAACATCTGCAGGGGCAAGCCCACAGAAAGAGGTTGTAAGGTCCTCATTATCAATGAACACAACACAAATGGTGAAAGTAACCTTTTATTTGCATGTGATATAGAGACATACATACTGCAAACACATGCCACACATCATAAAAGGACAGGATACTTGGGGGATCGCAGCAGAGAAACATTAGCATCTGCTTCTAATAACCAGCGTAAATAGTACATGCTCTGAGTTTCTCATGGTGTTTCTGAACAGAATTCCAGAAGAGCTGCACACATGGCACAGTCAGGCTCATTAACACCACCGGCCATCCGCACACTGCACCAGCAGGAACCCAGCCCTGCCTTACCATGCAGGGCAGAGCTGGTGGGCACCCCACTTCGGCTCGCTCACTGCTGCCCTGCCCATTGCTTCTGCAGGGGGATGGTGTGCCAGTGGCCAGGTTCAATAAGGCTTTTGAGAAACATCATTCCAATAGAGGTGGAAGGGTGCTCATGGAGCTTTCTGGCTCCAGGTGTCCCACCAGTGGGATATGGGCCCTGTGAGCCACTGCTGCCAGCAGCATGCAACATAGCACAACCTGGCACAGAAATGCCAGATTCCTGGAATTACTGTGCTAAGCACAACATGAAAATGCTCAGAGCATTGCTGTCCAGGCAACACTCACAAACTAAATCTCTGTAGATTAGGACAAGTTCTGGAGAAATGAGAAAGAATGCAGTCAGCTAAGTAAAGACAGGTGTGCAGCTCTGCTGCCTGGCATGTAAGAACAGAAACTATTGTGGGATGAGATGAAAGCCTTGCTGTGAGCACAGGTTGGCCCATGGAGGCATGGCTGTGACTGCACCTACACAGTGCCATACAGCAAAACACAGACCAAACATCCCCAGCACAGACACCAAGGGTAGTTATGGAACTAGCTAGAAATTCATGTATCTACACCAGTAGTCTTGCAGTTACCTCTGGCTCCTAGCTCAGCCCTTCCATCATAAGACAATTATTTTAATTTTCTTAAGCATCTCACTAAATATTCTAGGCTTATTTCATTCACTTGATTGATTTATGGGTAAGAAAAACCCCAACAAACCTGAAACTTTAGTCCCGTGCAGCTTATGACCAGAATTATCACATCTAGGATTAGTATATTTGCCACAACAATGGAATATCGTTTCAGAATATCAAGATTTCCTCTGAGCTACATCTGTTAGTGATATGGCAAGTTTTTCTTGTCCCTGTCACATTGAAGAAGCCTGGAAGGAAGGAAGGAAGGAAGGAAGAATGCTATATGCTGTGTGTTATGCTGGGCCATGGTTTTCTCCTAGCAGCAATATTTGCAGCATGTCCTGGACTGAGCTGCCCACCAGCCATGTTCACAACTGGTGGCCCACCAACTATTAAGTGCTCTGAACCTCTTTGACATGCAGCCTGTTTTTAATGGGTGGGGTAGCTTTTACCAATGTGTTTATTTCACAAAACATTCAATTAGCCAGATTCATCATCAGCATACTTGCTGGTCCTGCCTTTGTGTTGGGTGCTTCATCAAGCTTTTCCTCATGTGCACAGTTTGCCATCTGCTTGTAGGTTGTTCAGAGACTGTGTGAAGATTCTCTCTCTCTGAGAAAATGTGTGCTGGTCCATTGAAGTATTTGCTAGTGATGCAATGGCAGCTGTTATCATCACGTCATATGTGTGCGGGTGGTTGCAATACATGGTATATAGGTTGTCAAAATTTGCCAGGAAGATGTGTTTTTGATTGTGGTATTGTGTGCATGTGTGGTACTGCTGGAGCAGCACGCATAGGACTTGGAATATTACATGAGTACTATGCGTGAGTGCTATATAAACCACATACCAGAGTGGTTACATGCTGTATTGGGTGACAGTAACACCATATTCACACAGCTTTTTCACATATCTCTTTATCAGCTGCCCATTTCTGAGTATTCCTTGGGGCCCTGGTTGTTTCCATGTGTGTGCTGGGCAGTGGACTTCACTGAGAGAGCTCTCGCACTTGGAAACCAACCTTTCCTTGCCAGCAGTTTTCTGGCTCTGGGTACCAACAGTTCAGGCTCTGTGGGACAATGGTTCATTTCCAGTGTCTGTCAGGACGTTTATGCTGTTTATGTGTAGGTCTTTGTCACCTGGTATTAATTGGATTGTGCCCTCTCTGCCTTTGAAGGCACAGAAGGCTTCAAACTCCTTTTTTATTACACATGGTGCTGTGGCCTGTAATACTAATCAACTACATTTGGAAACACCATGTTGTAAATATGGGATATTGCAGCACCCCACTGCATCTTTGGAGATCAAATGGTCTCATGGTGGCTGAGGACTTGCCTGCAGTTAATAACCTTCTTTAGCTCAGAAACCTGTCTGCTGCATTTTGCACCAAGATGCCAATAGCTGAACCTGAGGAAGCCTACAGTCACCACAAATTTGGTTTCCTTCCCTCCTGGTTATGCAGAAGTGTTGGTTGCTCTGATGTCCTGGATTGTTGCTTTGCAACAGATAACTGTTTGTCATGGCACACACTGTTTATGCTGTATACTCTGCTTTATTTCTTCTCATTTGGAAAGGCAAATATTTGCCTCTAGTGGGTATTGAAAATGAGGTTTAGAATCCTCCTTCCACTTAATCAGGCCAGACACTGCAGTGCGTGGTCCTATTAGAATCTCTTTGGCAAAGGCTCCCGACACAGTGAGAAGGGTCCTGACAGCACTAATGAATAGATAGTGCTCTATCTCTACTCTGGTGTTTTGCCAGGTGATGACTGAGCTGATAAGGAATTCTGCACATTGTTGCAGTGCCTGGCCTCCTCTCATCCTGCCTGATGGATGAATTGAACATCACATACTGAAGCATGACCAGCAATGTGTCCTTTGATTGCTCACTGAGATGGCTCCACATGTTTGTCCTTTCCTCCCTTTGGGGCCGAGCAGCCCCGAGTCACAGCAGCCCATGAATGGCATGCCGGTGGGCACTGGCATTTGGAGTGACGTCACTGCTGCCTGTTGGGGCACAGAAGCTTGGGACTGATTAAGTTTTAACTTTTGAGTCTGGAGCTATATGTGTGGGCTCACAGCTGGGGACTACAAAGTGCTATATGGAATTGGCACAGAGAAGAAACACACAGATTGCCTGCTGTCAGGACATCTGTGTCTTTTTATTTTGGGTACATTTAGCACTTATAGTGTTTCACATCTGTCACATATGCAATATGGCACTGACAGTGGTTACCGTTATATTTACATTTTGCCTTGATCACATTTGTTGTTGTTGTTTACCCTGTCTGCAAAGCCACCTCCTTGGCCGCACACATTTCATTTGTTAGCATCAGGGGTGCCTGGCACTGAATGTTACCAGCAGCGTGCTTGGTGGCACACACATGGCATTAACAACATGGCATTCAGCTTGTGTATCAACCCCACATCATTTATATTCTCTTCACAAATGCCACCTCCCTTGTTCTTCCTGGACATACATCATCTTGTCCAGCACAGCACTTGCACAGCACAGGATAATTGAAAGACAGGCCTGCAAGAGACCCCAAGTGGTCTGAAGACCACATTAGTGGCTTAATTTGCCCCCTGCTCAAAGTCCACCCACAACATAAGCTAGTCTGGACAGACATTTGTCTAATCTAGTCTT